>JANAVB010005796.1:7260991-7930991 GCA_029216955.1 Iris pallida
CCTTATCTACAGAATGCGACTTCTTGACAACCTCATTCTCACTTGTAATAGGCATTAGTCTTACTTGTAAAATGCTAGTAAAAGATGAAAAAAGATCAAAAACCGAAGCTAGATATTTTCTGATTACGAAAGAGATCTAGTGCGGCCGGGACCTTAATTTTACCTTGTTTAATGCTGCAAGACTAAGGACCTTGATACCCATTTTATCTGCCCTCAGGATTGCCAACTCAATCTGATCGTTGATGCCATCTTTAGCAAAAGGCAAGAAATACTGCAAAGTATACCAATAATCATCTGTCAGCCTGGGTTACCATTAATTAAGGTCTATGAGCATGCCGTTCACTATCAAAGCAATATTAAATGAAATATGGGCTGAGATCACAAAAGAAGTAGGTATATAACTAAATGAAATGAATAGAAGCTGCACCTGGAATCCGTATCTTGGGACTACCCATGTTTGGTGTAGTAGACCTCTTATCTTGTAGAAGGAGATCAAGAATGTCTTCGACCATGCCCACATTAGAAGCATAGTAATGAACGCGAACGGCCAGAACGGCAATAATATAACCTTGAAGGAATATGGCATCGAGCTATACGATCGAAACAGGAATGGCGTGTGTGTGGAGAATGCCAAATCCACGATATGTACTAGGAAGACAAAATCAGGGATTTCATCATTTTTCTCTGCACAGGAACAAAATCATATACTTAATTAATTTGCACTTTATTCTTTACTACTATATGAGGAATTGTATAAATCCCTATGACATATTGAGCCAATGAGTGAAAACAAATGACAATTTCATTATCAAACAAGCAAGTCAGGAGTGTAAACTGAAAAGTAATACATAATTATCAGATATCTTTCATAAAATTGATATAAGCATTCTCCTTTTGCCAGTTTCAACTTCCATTGCATTTGGGTAAGATTACATATAAACTCCAAACTCCAATTATGTGAAACCCCAAATTAACTAAAGTCCTAATGTTTACCCCAAATCAATAGAAACCTAGAAGAAGACACCTCTAACTTCCTCATGCATGCGTCATGCGTTATACATAGGACAATAGGAGAATCAATGGCAAATTCTGCATATTTGATAAATGTTGTTAACCCTTTGCAAGAACTATCAAAATGAGCGAGAATGACGAGAACAAAAGGGGATTCTGAAGAAAAATGTCAGATAAAATAGGTCCATGACCATTTTTGGAGCATATATAGGATTTGATTTTTCTCTATTGATTTTCCATATATTGGATATCCATATATGGACACATGACATGCTATATAAAGGGGCCAAAAGATTGTCTTTGAGATATCTCAATTATGTTTAAAGAAAGTTATTGAATAAGTTCCATAAAAAATAGCAAAACTTGTTAAATAAGTTCAACACAGGAGTTTGAGAGAGGTTTTTTTTTTTTTTCTTTATCTTTGTGGCAGAGAGTTCTTGAGAGCAAGTCGAGAAGTGTTGAGAGAGCTATTATAATTCACTTTCTTCTTCATAGGTGAACTAAATCACCCTCATCCGTGGATGTAGACATCTTGGCCGAACTACGTAAATTCTTGTCTTTGTGGTTTTTTTTTTAAGTGTTCTTTATTTCTTGGGTTTATTTTTGTTGTGTCCCAACAAATTGGTATCAGAGCCAAGAATTTATGTCGTTCATATATGGATTTCCATATATTGGCTTTCCATATATTGTATTTCTATATATTGGATTTTCATATATTGGATGGCCATATATGGACACATCACATACTATATAAAGTAGCTTAAAGGTTCTCTTTGACATGTCTCAATTGTTATCAAAAAATGTTATTGAATAATTTCAACACAAGAGAGCAAAAGTTGTCAGCTAAGGTATCCTCTACTACAGATGAGGAGAATGAGCACAAGGCTCGAGTTCCTTATGCGAGTGCTATTAGCAGATTGATGTATGCTATGGTGTGCACTCGACCAGACATTTCACAGGACGTAAGTATGGTTACTCGTTCTATGGCTTATTCGGAGAAGAAGCACAGAAGGCTATAAAGTGGATATTTAGGTACTTAAAGGACACCATTGTCGTGGGATTACACTTTGGTAAAGGCATTAATCAGGTCAGTGTATATATGGATTCGAATTATACTTGTGATCTGGATAGGCATATCTCAATTACTGGATACGTGTTTGTTTATACATGGTGCACTAGTCGGTTGGAGGTCAACGTTGCAGGCTACGGTTGTCTTGTCGACTGCGGAAGCATAGTAAATGACAATGACAGAGGCAGTGAATGAGGGCCTATGGCTTCGCGGCATGATTGATGACTTGGTAGTTAAGCATGATGTAGTTGGTGAGCATTGTGACAGCATGAGTGATATCCACTTGGCAAAGAATAAATTCCTTCATGCAATGAGCAAGCATATTGATATTCGCTATCACTTCATATGGGATGTTGTAGAAGATGATGATATCACACTTGAAAAGGTGCATACCAGGGACAATCCGCTGATTTGTTGACTAAGATTATTTTTGGAGCTAAGTTCCAACATGCTTGTGTCATGCCCCAGTTCCGCAGAACCGATCATCCTTGCTAGGGAGTGATACCGTACGAGCCTAAGTTGCGCTAGCGCAAAGCGATTTCTGTAATGGTCGATTTCAGGCTAAGCGACGGGATCGTCGCAAAAAAATTCCAAAGCTGAAGCATTAAATAATGAAGAAAACACAAGTAGTCAAATAAAATTAGGAATTTTATATTTAACCAGCGGAATTACAAACAGCCCAAGGCCAAGATTACAATCACTTAATATCACTTTCTCTCTAATACAATTCACTCAGCTCTCTCTTATCTTTCAATACAATAAAATATGCCACTAGGCATACAACTTGTGAATACTTCGGAAGGCGATGCCATATATTATGTTCCGTATAGGTGAAGACTCCAACGCGACCGCACGCCTCGAAACGTCAAGGAACTCCATGCCTTAGCACGTCCAAGCAGCTCTGACCCGAGCGTGCTGATACCTGAACCTGCATATGAAGACTGGTGGGATATCAGTACCCAACCGTACTGGTAACTGAGTCCCTCGCCCATCCATACAAAACCAACACGTTCATTTAAGTGAGTGCAATTTATTCTTTTGTGGTCTTTCTAATCTTACCTTAGGATCAGTTTTAGGACATAGACTTCTGGCCTATTTTATGATACAACAACACAATCATGCTATGAAACTCCTTCGTAATTCTACATCGAGGTTGTGTCTCGCAACTCAGTGGTTGTGCCATAAACTCAGTCACGTAACAACATTGAGGTTGTGTCTCGTAACTTCGTATGACTTAACGATACCTTGCCATACAGTCTTTTCTATTCAACTCAAATGACTCAAGGCCAAACTTAAGCAAATTCTATGTCAACGTCTCAAAATATGATGCTACTTCTTGTGCTGAAGTATGTGTCTTTACGTATAACCAAATCCTAGGCTCCATAATCCTGGTGCAGACCGTGCATCCATTTTCTTGATTTATTTATGCCATGCTTACATATTCTTGTGAGTCAACCGACACTGTGTATACGGACTATAGCTAAACACACGGACTCATCTATATGAAAGGTTACGGGCAATTCAAGCCATCTTAGATATAACTAAAAGAGATGGTGAGTCGATCAATGCAGTTAGCTAGCCCCATTGAAAGTCTATCGAATTCCCGGTTGCCTATCCAACATCAGCTATACATTATTTCATCCATGGCCGGATCGGTCCTATGGTCCCAGGTTGTCGTCCGAAGAAACATCGACCTTGTACATAGGTTGTTCATGACCATGCACCTATGGGAACATCTAGACTCACATAAATGCATGGCCTAATTTATGGTATGACTCAAACTCTTTGTAAATTGTGCTCATAAACCATACTTTCCATACTTCGTTGGAGACTCTCAAACGAGGGACTGTCTCGGTGACAAACGGTCACGTGAACTTTCTATTCTTTGAAACCTAGGAAACGGCTATTGCATAGCCTTCCTACTTAACTTGAACAAAACATGTTCCATAAGTGTCATAGACCTTGGCATACTTATCATTGAACCAATCTTATTTCGTGCCTTAAACCAATTGTGTTCTGTGTGACACTACCGTCCAAGTCATACTCTATCTGACGAGCCTTGAGACTGTGGGAACGTGTGGCTATACCAAGCCGTAGAAACGTGCCTGCTATGACAAGCATTGAGATCGTAGGAACGTGCCTGCTATGACATCAAGGCTCGAGTTCCTTATGCAAGTGCTATTAGCAGATTGATGTATGCTATGGTGTGCACTCGACCAGACATTTCACAAGACGTAAGTATGGTTACTCGTTTATGGCTTATTCGGAGAAGAAGCACGGAAGGCTATGAAGTGGATATTTTGGTACTTAAAGGACACCATTGCCATGGGATTACACTTTGGTAGAGATATTAATCAGGTCAGTATATATGCGGATTCGGATTATACTTGTGATCTGGATAGGCGCATGTTAATTACTAGATACGTGTTTGTTTATACATAGTGCACTAGTCGGTTGGAGGTCTACGTTGCAGGCTACGGTTGTCTTGTCGACTACGAAAGCATAATATATGATAGTGACAGAGGCAGTAAATGAAGGCCTATGGCTTTGCGGCATGATTGGTGACTTGGTAGTTAAGCATGATGTAGTTGGTGAGCATTGTGACAACATGAGTGATATCTACTTGGCAAAGAATAAATTCCTTCATGCGATGAGCAAGCATATTGATATTCGCTATCACTTCATATGGGATGTTGTAGAAGATGGTGATATCAAACTTGAAAAGGTGCATACCAAGAATAATCCGCTGATATGTTAACTAAGATTATTTTTTGAGCTAAGTTCCAACATTGCTTGTGTCATGCCCCAATTCTGTAGAACCGATCGTCCTAGCTAGGAAGTGATACTGCGCGAGCCTAGGTTGCACTAGCGCAAGGTGATTTCTATAATGGTCGATTTCAGGCTAAGGGACGGGATCATCGTAGAGAAGTCCCAAAGCAAAAGCATTGAATAATGAAGGAAACACGAGTAGTCGAACAAAATTAGAACTTTATATTTAACCAGCGGAATTACAAATGGCACAAGGCCAAGACTACCATCACTTAAGATCACTTTCTCTGTAATACAATTCACTCTGCTCTTTCTCATCTCTTAATACAATAAAACATGCCACTAGGCTTACAACTTGAGGATACTTCGGAAGGCGATGTCTATACATTATGTTCTGTATAGGTGAAAACTCCAACGCGGTCGTATGCCTCAAAATGCCAAGGAACTTGATGCCTCAGTGCTTCCAAGCAGCTCCGCCCCGAACGTGCTGATACCTGAACCTGCATATAAAGACTGGTGGGATATCAGTACACAACCGTACTAGTGACTGAACCCCTCGTCCATCCGTACAAAACCAACACGTTCATTTTAGTGAGTGCCTTATTCTTTTGTGGTCTTTCTAATCTTGTATTAGGATCGATTTTAGGACATAGACTCCTGGCCTATTTTGTGATGCGACAACACAATCGTACCATGAAACTCCTCCATGATTCTACATTGAGGCCGTGCCTCGCAACTCAATGGTTGTGCCAAAAACTCAGTCGCGTAACAACATTGAGGTTGTGTCTCGTAACTCCGTGTGACTTAACCATACCTTACCCTATGACCTTTTCTATTCAAGTCAAATGACTCAATCCCAAACTCATGCAAATTTTGTGTCAACGACTCAAAATACGATACAATATCTATTGTCGAAGCATGTGTCTTTACATATAACCAAATCTTAGGCTCCATAATCGTGGTGCAGACAGTACATCCATTTTTTGATTCATTCGTATCGTGCTTACACATTCTTGTAACTCAATTGACACCATGCATACGAACTGTCGCTCGGCACACTGACTCATTTATATGAAAGGTCACTGGTAATTTAAGCTATCTTTGACATAGCTAGGAGAAATGGTGGGTCGATCAATGCAAGTAGCTAGCCCTATTGAAAGCCTATCGAATTCCTGGTTGCCTACCCAGCATCAATTATACTTTCTTTTATCTATGGTCTGATCGGTCCTGTGGCTCCAGGTTGTCGGTCGAAGAAACATCGCCCTTGTGCACAAGTTGTCTATGATCAGGCACCTACGGGAACATCTAAACTCACGTAAATACATGGCCTAATTTGTGGTAGGACTCAAACCCTTTACAAATCGTGCTCATAAACCATACTTTCCATACTTCGTTGGAGACTCCCAAACGAGAGACCGTCTCGACGACAAACAGTCGCATGAACTTTTCATTCTTTGAAACTCATAAAACGGCTACTGCACAACCTTTCTGCTTGACTTGAACAAAATGTGTTACATAAGTGTCATAAACCGTGACATACTTATCATTGAACTAACCGTTTTTTGTGCCTTAAACCAATTATATTTTGTGCGACACTACCGCCCAAGTCATACTCTATATGACGAGCCTTGAGACTATGGGAACGTATGGCTATAACAAGCCGTAGAAACATGCCTCCTATATAAGGATTGTGTAAGCCCACTTTTCCAGTTTTATGAAATGTTTTAGACTATTTTGATATTTTATAAATAAATGTTCAAGTTATTTAGTAATTGTGAGGTTTAAATATTATATTTGAAATTATTTTATCATAGTTAATTGGGAATAGCTAATTTCTAAGTTTTCCTAACTAACTAGCATGGTCCCCACTTTTCCTAACAAACTTATAACCACCTAACAAATTCCTTAACAAAATTTATTAGTAGTCTTTAATTTCTAATTTAGTGGAGGGATAAGATTACAAATTGACCAAACTCACTCCTTATATAGCTGGTGTGGAGAGAGACAGAGCTCTGGCTCATTCTCATTCATATATCAGGATCGAGCTCTTCCCGATTCCTCCATCTCCCCAAATTTCCCTCCCTTGACTTCAAAACCCTAACCCTAATTCCTTCAAATTCTTCGGCGATCGGCAGCGATGGCGACGGCGCTGGCATTCTCCCTCGGCGTTTGAAGCAGAGATCCCATCCGAAGCCCTCTTCGGCGACGCTTCTTCGTTCCACTCCTCGACGATGATCGGCTATGGCGGTGGCCAATGTTGTAAAAATCGCTAGGCGGAGTCGGTGCGCCGGAGGGCCGACTAGCGCCTAGGCGCCAATTTTTTTTCTTTTTCTTTTCTTTCTGGTTCATGTATATATGTCTATATATAACATATATGTAACATAAAGACACAAAGCCTTATGAGTTGTTATGGCTAGCATAGCAATGCCTAAGTTCAAATAATGTTGGTGAGGTTTTGGGTTCAAATCCTAAAAATGTTCAAAATGTTTTTTTTAGTTTTTTTTTATTTGGAAACAAATTTATATATATAGGGGGAGGAGAGGAGAGAGACAGCAGCCACTCCTCCTCTCCCCTCCCCTCCACTCCCCTCGTCCTCCCCTTCCCTCCCCTTCCCTCTCCTCCTCCCCTCCACTCCCATCCTCCTTCCCTCCCCTCCCCTCCCCTCTCCTCCTCCCCTCCCACCACCTTTTCTCTCCTCCTCCTCTCCTCCTCCCCTCCCCTCTCCTCCTCCCCTCCCACCACCACCACCACCACCACCAACAACAAAAGAAGCAGCAGCAGCCACCACCACCACCACCACCAGCAGCAGAAGCAGCCGCCACCACCGGCGACTACGACGATGACGACGACGGCGGCAGGTAAGTATATAATTTTGTTTCATTTTTTTTTTGTTTTTTTTGAATTTTTAAAAAAATTGGCCGCCTAGGGGCCACCTAGGGGCCGTCTAGGACCGAAACCGCCTAGGACCGCCGCCTAGGGGGTTTTCGGTGCGGCGGGCGACCGTCTAGAGCCTAGGCGCCGCCTAGGCCGATTTTTAGAACACTGGCGGTGGCTATTTTCTCAGTCGGTCACACGGCGATCCCCTCTGCATCGTGACACTCTGACCAAGAACACCTGCGATCGGCGAGCTCTTCGACCCTGATTCTTCTGTTCTTTCTTGTCTCGACAAAATTGTTCATTCTCGATCAAATTTCAGATCGGACGATATCGATTCTATTTCTTCCTCGAGTAATAGGCACCGTGATCAATTCTACCACGAATTTTCGGTCGGTCAGCCGATATCGAATTATTCAGATTTGAGAATTTGCTTTTGTGTTCTAGAAACTCGATTGATGAAATTCCTTCGTTGAACTGGTCTGATTGTTGAGTAGATGGAAGAGTAATTGATCTATCAACAACTTATGAGTAATTTGAATTTCAAGATATTCTTGATGAGTACACTGATCATAAGATCTTCATCTTTGGGAATTCTTGATTTGATATCTCGCGTAGGAGAACTTTTCTTTCTTTTGTATGTTACGTAATTGCTGAATGCCGCAGTGAAGCTCGGAAGTGCAGACAAGTGCGAGGAGCGTGTCCAACGTTTAGGAGTATTCTCGGTTCCGGTTGAATCCTCCTTCAGGTACCTACGTTTATCCTTCTGTTGATTATTGAATCTTTTCTTTCTCTCCTTTGAGTACTGTGTCCATGCTCGATTAGATGCAAGACCTGTAGCCGTGTCCGTGACTGGTGGCATATCCATGATGGGGTTTCAATCGAGAGGCTGCCAATTTAAGATTTTATTTTCTTTGTTAACTAATCTCTATTAACCTACCATGATTTATTATTCTCTATTCAATTTATTCTAAGTAAGATTTTGATTTTGGGATTGAATGATTAATTGGTTATGTTATCATAATTTCGAATAAATTTCCTTTTTGCTATGAGTTGGTTGATAAGATTCTGGGCGAAATGGGCTGTGAAGAATTTCTTTTGAATTTGAGTATGCAAATTTTGGGAGAGTGTTGAGTCTTTGCCTTGCAGAAGAATCTGTTCTTCTGTGATAATTGTCCATTTCTATTTTTGATAGTTAGTTCTTTTATATGGATTTCACAGAGTATTAGAGAATTCTGAGTACTGCTATCTACTAAGCTCGAGTAAAGGGGCATGTCTTGGCTATAGGTAATAACTCAGGTGTGCAGCAAGAAGGGTTGAACAACGGTTCATATTGAAACCATGTAGCCATTGAAGCCTTTCAAACACAATTGATTTATACTGTAGCTCACTTATAAAAATCCTGTGGACTGTATGTGGTTCATGTGTTAGTATTATACTTTTTAGTTATGTAAATTTTAGTTGAGCCAGAGTCTATGTGAGTTGTGTGGAGGGCTGCTCAGTAGAGTAAGGTGAGGAACTTGAGTCTGTTGTATGGGTTGACTAATGGGGGCTGGTTTGAATGCTGGACTAATTGTAGTTTGATAAGTACTACTTATTATTGTAAGTAAGAATGTATCATAACAGTTTAATGTTATTAGTTATACAAGGTTAATAATCATGAACTAATACTAGAATGATTATACAAGTATTTTGAGTATGGGCTTAATATATTATAGCTAGTTAGAGTCTGTGTATCTAGAATATTATTTAGGATATTATATAAGTAGAATACATGGTAGTATAATGTAGAAATTAACCAACTTGTACCTAAAATTCAGGTGGACCTACAGATCATCATCTTTTTCCTGATCACCCTGAGCAAGGCAAGTAGTTTCTATGGTCTTATGTATTAACATTCATATCTTGTACTTCTCTTGAGGATACGATATGACACGATATCATGTTCTCTTGTACTTTCATATTCTTGTACTTACTTATGGTCGGGGAGGGGAAATACATTAGCTATGTGACCAAACCCAAGGATTAAAAATTCAGGTTGATAGCTTAGGCCTCGTACCGTACACGCGGGCCCTAAGCCGTACCCATTTCATGTGCTTATTCCTGTACTTACCCCAGCCGGTCACATATGCTAGCTGTATTTCAAATATTATGCACATGTCATGTCTTGTACTTCAGGTTCAGTATTTACTTCTTGTACTTTATTCTATGTACTTTCTGTACTTTACCTTCCTGTACTTTAATGTTCTTTTCCTGTACTTTATATTTCATGTTCTTCTGTACTCTTTTTTATATCATGATGTTCTTGTTCATTACCTAGAATAGTACTTTGCTCCGCTCCTGATTGGATATGTTGCAGATGAGAGGTGATATGTGACACGTACTAGGGCGGAAGACTGCTGATGTAGTTGAGCCAGCTGGGGTTGCTCAGGACCTAGAGGCCGAGGAGGCCTAGCTACCTTACCTTTAGTTGTTTGATTTTCATTGTATTGGAGACTATAGTCAGACTTTACATTTACTTTACTTTTGCTGGATGAATGTAATAATGCTTAGACATGTACTCTGATTCTGGGAACGTTTATAGATGCTGTTATTGTACATATTCATATTTGCCTTGTAGTTTCCCTAGATTGGTACAGCTTATTTCGTCGTGTCTAACGACGAAGGCTGGACGTGTCCGACTCGTGTCCGATTATTTGGGAGCGGATCGTGACATATTTTTAGTGGTGGCCCATGCGGGTCAGTCCTAATGGTACTTAGGCTATAAAGTACTATTGGGAGACTTTCTAAATTAGAGAAAACTTGATCACAATATTGGAAATTGAGTACATCGGGTATATTGATATTCTATAAACATTTACTATATTTAGGTTTAGTATTTAGCAATCAACAAAGTTTTATTTCTATTTCAGGATGGTCGCCACCAAGAAGACCGCAGATCAGTCCAGAGTTGCAGGAGCTTCGGATCAGCCCATAGTCGACGTACCAGTGGAGTAGCTTCCACCACCTCCTCTTATTTTCCCCCGTTGCCTCCCACGATGATGTTCGACGGCGCTCAGGTTATGGCCATGTTCTTGCAGTTCATGGAGGCCCATAACCATGAGGCTATACAGTTCCAAGCTACGGTTGTGGATGCACTCAGAGCCGAGAGCCGACTCCACCAGCACTAGCAGTACCGAGACCAGGGAGCGCCAAAGATTATCAAAACTTCTGTCCGATGGACTTTTGGGGAACCGAAGGGATAGTATATGTAGACGAGTGGCTGGAGAACGCCGAGAGACTACTGAAGATAGCAAGGATTCCAGAAGACCTGAAGGTGGAGGTTGCAAGCATGCGACTTTTCCACATTACTGGAGCCTGGTACAGAGAGGAGCCTCAGCTAGCAGTACCCCAAGTTCTCTGGGCAGACTTCAAAAAGCTATTTTAAGAGAAATTCTTTTCGGAGGTAGAGCACGACGAGCTTCGAAACCAGTTCGAAACAATCCAGCAGGGGAGCATGACGATAGCAGAGTATACTTTAGAGTTCAGCCGACTCAGCAGGTTTGCGGAGAACCTCGTCATAACGTCGGAGGAGAGAGCTAGAAGGTTTAAGAAGGGCCTCACCAGGGAGCTGCGATAGGCAGTTGTGATCAGCAGGGCTACGACTTACACCGACATCCTCAAGGTCGCCCAGGCAGTCGAGAAGAAGATGGACCTAAAGCTCAAAAGGGACAGGGACACCGGCAACAGCAGCTGTCAGGCACCAGCGAAGAGGACCCAGGCTCAAGCGAGGCTACCCCAGCAGGCAGCAGATCAGCAGCATCGTCCAGCCAAAGTTTATGTATATCAGCCATAGAGACAGCTGTTGGAAGTTACTTGTGCCTTTTGTCACCGTCCGGAACACCACATTGACGAATGCAGCAAGAGGCTCGGGCTCTACTTATTCTACGGCTCATACGCACACCAGATGAGGGATTGCCCACAGGCTGCAGCTCGACTAGCGGGAGGACCCCGAGGAGCTGGAGGACCACCACCTGCACCACACAGAGTACCACCAGTTGCACCACAGAGGGAACCGGCTCTACCCATTCAGCAGAAGCGATTTGCACAACATCAGCAGCAGCAGAGGGGAGGACCACAGCAAGGACGTGCTTACGTCATGGCTACAGTTGAAAAGGATGAGGCATCTCCAGACGTGATCACAGGTTCTATTTTATTGTATTCATTTCCTGCCATAGTATTATTTGATTCTGGAGCCACACATAGCTTTCTATCATATGAGTTTTTACATAGACACGGATTCACACCTGTGCCCACTAGGAGGAACTGTCAGATTATGATAGAAGGTGTGGTAGTACCAGTTAGTGAGATGATTGATTGTCCTATCACTATAGCTAGAAGGGAGCTTAGGGCTCGACTCCTAGTGATGCCATTGTCGGGATTTGACATATTCCTGGGCATTAACCGGTTGAGTGAGTAGCTTGCTGTAATAGACTGCCATGAAGGAAAAATTACTTTCAGTCCGCCTGGAGTTTTGCCCTTTGTGATTAGAAGACGGATTACAGAGAAGCCAGAGGGAGTCTACTATAGTACAGTTGTAGAAGACCAGGAGTTATCGCATCTACTGATTACAGAGTTTTTCGATGTCTTCCCTGAGGATTTGCCAGGATTGTCGTCGAATCGAGATGTGGAGTTCACCATCGACCTAGTACCCGGATCAGCGCCAATGTCTCAGCATTGCTACAAAATCAACCCGAAGGAAGCTGTTGAGTTGAAGGCCTAGATAGGTGAGCTTGAAGGCATGGGTTTTATTCGGTCCAGTGTTTCATCCTGGGGAGCACCGGTATTCTTTGTGCCGAAGAAGGATGGGACTGTTAGAATGTGCATCGATTACCGTACACTTAATAACATCACCATCAAGAATAAGTACCCGTTGTCGTGAATAGATGAGTTGTTTGATCAACTGAGTGGAGCGAAGGTCTTCTCGAAGATTGACCTTCGGTCGGGGTATCATCAGATGAAGGTCCGGGAGCAGGATATTCCAAAGACAGCCTTCAATACCCGCTATGGCCAGTACGAATTCTTAGTGATACAGTTCAGACTCACCAAGGCTCTAGCAATGTTTATGAACCTTATGAATAAGGAGATGGACCTAAAGCTCAAGGTCGCCCAGGCAGTCAAGAAGGAGATGGACCTAAAGCTCAAAAGGGACAGGGACACCGGTAATAGCAGCTATCAGGCACCATCGAAGAGGACCCAGGCTCAAGCGAGGCTACCCCAGCAGGCAGCACATCAGCAGCATCGTCCAGCCAAAGTTTATGTATATCAGCCATAGAGACAGCAGTTAGCAGTTACTTATGCCTTCTGTCACCGTCCGGTACACCACATTGACGAATGCCGCAAGAGGCTCGGACTCTACTTATTCTACGGCTCATACGCACACCAGATGAGGGATTACCCACAGGCTACAGCTCGACTAGCGGGAGGACCCCGAGGAGCTAGAGGACCACCACCTGCACCACGCAGAGTACCACCAGTTGTACCACAGAGGAGACTGGCTCTACCCACTCAGCAGAAGCGATTTGCACAACATCAGCAGCAGCAGAGGGGAGGACCACAGCAAGGACGTGCTTACGTCATGGCTACAGTTGAAAAGGATGAGGCAGCTCCAGACGTGATCACAGGTTCTATTTTATTGTATTCATTTCCTGCTATAGTATTGTTTGATTCTGGAGCCGCACATAGCTTTCTATCATATGAGTTTCTGCATAGTCACGGATTCACACCAGTTCCCACTAGGAGGAACTGTCAGATTATAACAGAAGGTGGGGTAGTGACAGTTAGTGAGATGATTGATTGTCCTATCACTATAGATGGAAGGGAGCTTAGGGCTCGACTCCTAGTGATGCCATTGTCGGGATTTGACATAGTCCTGGGCATTAACTGGTTGAGTGAGTAGCTTGCTGTAATAGACTGCCATGAAGGAAAAATTACTTTCAGTCCGCCTGGAGTTTTGCCCTTTGTGATTAGAAGATGGATTACAGAGAAGCCAGAGGGAGTCTACTATAGTACAGTTACAGAAGACCAAGAGTTGCCGCATCCACTGATTGCAGAGTTTCTTGATGTCTTCCTTGAGGATTTGCCAGGATTGTCGTCGGATCGAGATATGGAGTTCACCATCGACCTAGTGCCCAGATCAGTGCCAATGTCTCTGCATTGCTACAAAATCAACCCGAAGGAAGCTGTTGAGTTGAAGGCCAATATAGGTGAGCTTGAAGGCAAGGGTTTTATTCGGTCCAGTGCTTCATCCTGGGGAGCACCGGTATTCTTCGTGCCAAAGAAGGATGGGACTGTTAGAATGTGCATCGATTACCGTACACTTAATAACATCACCATCAAGAATAAGTACCCATTGCCGCAAATAGATGAGTTGTTTGATCAACTGAGTGGAGCGAAGGTCTTCTCGAAGATTGACCTTCGGTCGGAGTATCATCAGATGAAGGTCCGGGAGCAGGATATTCTAAAGACAGCCTTCAATGCCGGCTATGGCCAGTACGAATTCTTAGTGATACCGTTCAGACTCACCAATGCTCTAGCCGTGTTTATGAACCTTATGAATAAGATCTTCCATAAGTATTTAGACTAGTTTGTCGTAGTCTTCATCGACGACATCTTGATCTATTCGAAGACTGAGGAAGAACATGTGGAGCATCTGCGAATTGTCTTAGAGATTCTGCGAAAAGAGAAGCTGTATGGGAAGCTCTTGAAGTACAAATTCTTTTTAGACAGAGTAGAGTTCTTAGCCCATGTGGTGACTGGAGATAGGATAGTTGTGGATCCCAAGAAGATTAAGGCTGTGAAAGCATGGGCACCACCCAAGTCAGTAGCTGAGATTTGTAGATTCCTGGGGCTAGCAGGTTACTATAGAAAGTTTGTGAAAGATTTTGCCAAGATAGCGGAGCCGATGACCAAGCTTACGCGGAAGGATGAAGAGTTCATCTGGAGCGACGCCTGCCAGTCAGTATTTGAAGAACTAAAGGAGAGACTCACTACATCACCAGTGTTAGCTTTGTCGTCAGGATCTGGAGGGTTCGTTATCTACAGCGATGCATCAAAAAAGGGCTTGGGATGTGTGCTTGAGCAGAACAAGAAGGTTATTGCTTATGCTTCTAGACAGTTGAGGCCCCATGAGAAGAATTACCCTACTCATGACTTGGAGCTTGTAGCAGTCATTTTTGTTTTCAAACTGTGGAAGCATTATTTATATGCGGAGAGAGTAAAAATCTTTACGGACCATAAAAGTCTGAAGTATGTTTTCACTCAGAAGGAACTGAATATGAGGCAGAGAAGATGGCTGAAACTTATGAAGGACTTCGACATCAATCTGTAATACCAACATAGGAAGGCGAATGTGGTAGCAGATGCTCTGAGTCGATATTTTGTTGCTATGTTCCTTACTATGGACCGGCATCTTCTTGAGGATCTTGAGAGTCTAGGGATCGAGGTCATTCTTCCGGGAGTTTGGGGACAGCTGATGCACATGCGGTTACAGTCAGGATTGATAGAAAAGATCAAGGAGGTCCAGTTTTTAGATGAGGGACTTTGATGTCTCAAGGCTCAGACAGAGGCAGGATTGCTAGAGGACTTCATCATTGTGGAGGATAGATCTCTGAAGCATGGGAACCAGTTGTGTGTGCTGAAGGGTAGATTACGGGAGGAGATTATGTAGTAGGATCACCAGTCGCAGTATTCTATTCATCCGAGGGCTACCAAGATGTATAAGGATCTGTGGGAGTATGTATGTTGGTATGGAATGAAGCAATAAGTTGCCAGATCTGTCTCGAGATGCCTTGTATGCCAGCAGGTCAAGGCAGAACGCCAGAGACCAGCAGGATTACTCCAGCCTTTACCTATTCCGGAGTGGAAGTGGGAGCACATAACTATGGACTTTGTCTCTGGTCTACCACGTACGCCCGGTAGCAAGGATGCTATTTAGGTTATCATGGACAGATTGACAAAATTTACTCACTTTATTCCATTCAAGGTAGGGATGTCGACGGAGAAGCTTACAGACCTCTACATGCGACAGATCATACGGATTCACGGAGTGTCAGTGAGTATTGTCTCAGACAGAGATAGTCGGTTCACATCATACTTCTGGAGGAGTTTACAGCTGAGCCTGGGTACACAGTTGAAGTTCAGTACGGCCTATCATCCACAGACAGACAGACAGTCCGAGAGATGTCGTACACCTTTATCTTGGGAGGATCACTTGCATTTTGTGGAGTTTGCCTATAACAATAGTTATCAGGCTAGCATCGGCATGACACCGTTCGAGGCACTATATGGCCGGAGATGTCGCACACCTTTATCTTGGGGCGACGTTGGCGAGAGGATTTTGCTTGGGCCAGAGATGGTGGTGGACTCAACTGAGAAGGTCAGACTGATTAGAGAGCGTCTCAGAGTTGTACAGGATCGACAGAAGTACTGGACGAACAGTAGTTGATGACCTCTTAAGTTTACAGTTGGAGACATGGTGTTCCTGAAGATCTTGCCGAATAGAGGCACTATCCGATTTAGCAGAGGTGGAAAGCTCAGTCCCAGGTACATCGAACCCTTCAATGTGACAGAGCAGATTGGCGAGGTTGCATATCAACTAGCAATTCCTGCTAGTCTGGAGGGGGTACGTTTACATGTCCCAGCTTCGACACTACATTTCTGACCTGAGCCATGTCGTCGACTACTTAGAGTTGGAAGTGAGCCCGAGCCTGACTTACGTGGAGCAGCTTGTAAAGATTCTTGACCGCAGAGAGAAGCAGCTGAGGAACCGGACTATACCGCTTGTATAAGTCATGTGGAGACACCACTCCCCGGGAGAATCCACATGGGAGTGCGAGGATGAGATACGAGAGTGTTATCCTAGTTTGTTTGCTTGATTGTACCTTTGTTTTGAGGAATTTCAATTTCAGTTAATAACTTGTGGTGTTGACGAACAATTGGTTTGATTTTGGATTTTAATAAATGTGACTGTTGTCCCCTGAAATTTCGAGGACGAAATTTTCTAAGGGAGGAGATTTGTAACCCCACTTTTCTAGTTCTATGAAAAAATTTAGACTATTTTGATATTTTATAAATAAATGTTCAAGTAGTTTAGTAAATATGAGGTTTAAATATTATATTTGAAATTATTTTATCATAGTTAATTGGGAATAGCTAATTTCCAAGTTTTCCTAACTAACTAGCATGGTCCCCACTTTTCCTAACAAACTTATAACCACCTAACAAATTCCTTAACATAATTTATTAGTATTCTGTAATTTCCAATTTAGTGGAGGGATAAGATTGCAAATTGACCAAACTCACGCCTTATATAGCTGGTGTGGAGAGAGACAGAGCTCTGGCTCATTCTCATTCTTGGCTCAGGAATCGAGCTCTTCCCGATTTCACTATCTCCCCCAATTTCCCTCCCTTGACTCCGAAACCCTAACCCTATTCCTTCAAGTTCTCCGGCGATCGACAGCGATGGCGCTAGCGTTCTCCCTCGACGGTTGAAGCAGAGATCCCATCCGAAGCCCTCTTCGGCGACGCTTCCTCGTTCCACTCCTCGACGACGATCGGCTATGGCGGTGGCTATTTTCTCAGTCGGCGATGCGACGATCCCCTCTGCATGATCGTGACACTCTGACCAAGAACACCTAAGATCGGTGAGTTCTTCGACCCTGATTCTTTTGTTCTTTCTTGTCTCAACAAAATTATTCATTCTCGATCAAATTTTAGATCGGACGAGATCGATTTTATTTCTTCCTCGAGTAACAGGCACCGTGATCACTTCTACCAAGAATTTTTGGTCGGTAAGCCGATCTCGAATTATTCAGATCTGAGAATTTGCTTTTGTGTTCTAGAAACTCAATTGATGAAATTCCTTCATTGAACTGGTCTGATTGTTGAGTAGATGAAAGAATAATTGATCTATCGACAAATTGCGAGTAATTTGAATTTTGTAATATTCTCGGTGAGCACACTGATCAGAAGATCTTCATCTCTGGGAATTCTTGATTTGATATCTCGCGTAGCAGAACTTTTCTTTCTGTTATATGTTACGTAATTGCTTAATGCCGCAGTTGAAGCTCGGGAGTGCAGACAAGTGCGAGGAGCGTGTCCAACGTTTAAGAGTATTCTCGATTCCGGTTGAATCCTCCTTCAGGTACCTACGTTTATCCTTCTATTAATTATTGAATCTTTTCTTTCTCTCATTTGAGTACGTGTGTTGGCCAGGGTTGTTCGGTCGTGGATTGGGATGTGATTAGCTGTGTCTAGTGTCCATATTCGTGGTGGTATTCGTGTTTGAGTACGGGTGTGTGTTCAGTGTACGTGTCCAAGAAGTGGACTGTGTTCGTGCTTGGTTAGATGCAAGACCTGTAGCCGTGTCCGTGACTGGTGGTGTGTCCGTAATGGGGTTGCAATCGGGAGGCTGCCAATTTAAGATTTTATTTTCTTTGTTAACTAATCTGTATTGACCTACCATGATTTATTATTCTTTATTCAATTTGTTCTAAGTAAGATTTTGATTTTGGGATTGAATGATTAATTGGTTCTGTTATCATAATTTCGAATAAATTTCCTTTTTGCTATGAGTTGGTTGATACGATTCTGGGCGGAATGGGCTGCAAAGAATTTCTTTTGAATTTGAATATGCAGATTTTGGGAGAGTGTTGAGTCTTTGCCTTGCAAAAGAATCTGTTCTTAATTGCCCATTTCTATTTATGATAGTTAGTTCTTTTATATGGATTTTACAGAGTATTAGAGAATTCTGAGTACTGCTACCTACTAAGCTCGAGTAAAGGGGCATGACTTGGCTATAGGTAACAACTCAGGTGTGCAGCAAGAAGGGTTGAACAGCAGTTCATATTGAAACTATGTAGCCATTGAAGCCTTTCAAACCCAATTAATTTATACTGTAGCTCACTTATAAAAATCCCGTGGACTGTATGTGGTTCATGTGTTAGTATTATACTTTTTAGTTGTGTAAATTGTGGTTGAGCCAGAGTCTATGTAAGTTGTGGGGAGGGCAGCTCAGTAGAGTAAGGTGAGGAACTTGAGTCTGTTGTATGGGTTGACCAATGGAGGCTAGTTTGAATGTTGGACTAATTGTAGTTTGATAAGTACTACTTATCATTATAAGTAAGAATGTATCATAACAGTTTAATGTTATTAGTGACACAAGGTTAATAATCATGAATTAATACTAGAATGATTATACAAGTATTTTGAGTATTGGCTTAATATATTATAGCTAGTTAGATTCTGTGTATCTAGAATATTATTTAGGATATTATATAAGTAGAATACATGGTAGTATAATTTAGAAATTAACTAACTTGTACCTAAAATTTAGGTGGACCTACAGATCATCATCTTTTTTCTGATCACCCTGAGCAAGGTAAGTACTTTCTATGGTCTTATGCATTTACATCCATATCTTGTACTTCTCTTGATGACACGATATGACACGATATCATGTTCTCTTGTACTTTCATGTTCTTGTACTTACTTGTGGTCGAGGAAGGGAAATACACTAGCTATGTGACCAAACCCAAGGATCAGAAATTCAGGTTGATAGCTTAGGCCTCGAACCGTGCACGCGGGCCCTAAGCCGTACCCATTTCATGTGCTTATTTCTGTACTTACCCCAGCCGATCACATATGCTAGCTGTATTTCAAATATGTGCACATGTCATGTCTTGTACTTCAGGTTCAGTATTTACTTCTTGTACTTTATTTCATGTACGTCTTTTACTTTACCTTCCAGTACTTTTATGTTCTTTTCCTGTACTTTATATTTCATGGTCTCTTGTACTTTTTTTTATATCATGATGTTCTTGTTCATTACCTAGAATAGTACTTTGCTATGCTACTAATTGGATATGTTGCAGGTGAGATGGAGGTGATATGTGACACGTACTGTGGGCGGAAGACTGCTGATGTAGTTGAGCTAGCTGGGGTTGCTCGGGACCTAGAGGCCAAGGAGGCCTAGCTACATTACCTTTAGTTGTTTGATTTTCATTGTATTAGAGACTATAGTCAGACTTTACATTTACTTTATTTTTGTTGGATGAATGTAATAATGCTTAGACATGTACTCTGATTCTAGAAATGTTTATAGATGCTGTGATTGTACATATTCATATTTGCCTTATAGTTTTCCTAGATTGGTATAGCTTACTTCGTCGTGTCTAACGACGAAGGCTGTACGTGTCCGACTCGTGTCCGATTATTCGGTGTAATGCCCACTCCGTATGGCGTATTAGCTGAGATGTTGACTCAAAGAGTCACGTTGACCGAATGAAAGGTATCGATGCAAATCGATACGAGAGTTACGTTGTCCCGAGAAATGCATCGAACTAAGTCGATGCGAAGAGTTGTCTTGTCCCAAAGAATGCATCGAGTTGAATCGATACAAAGTGCCGCATTGCCCCGATAAGTGCGTTGAGACGGCTCGAAGATTCTAAGAAATCGAATCGACCAAGGCACAAGTCTGAATCGATGCAAGTATTGATTTTAGTTGTTTTCGTGTGCAGGATATACGTTGACACAGAAATATTAGAGGTCGACATTTTTGCCTTATTTAGTAAGGGGTCCGCGAAACCAAATCGTCGCCTTGCGATGGGCTGAGACTTGGGCACGGTAAGCTAAATTGGTCGTATAATTCGATTAAGCACGAAGTGCTCAAATGGCTAAGTCAAGAGAGTGGCCGTGCAACGAAGTTATGAAATCGAGTCGCATCGGCTCGGCGAAACGACAAGGCGTATCGACTCAAGGTGGGAGAATTGACTCTTCTTTTTACTCCTTCATGCGATAAGTAAAAATATATCATTGTATGCTAAGTTAACCTATCGATGCCACGGGCGTGGTCCGATCGGACGATAAATCGTAGTGTGTGTCGAACACTAGTTAGAACAATTGAAATGAAACGTGCATCAAATACACGAGTCGCTATGGAACATTGGATATCGCAAAGGCGAGCGCCTCGGTACGCAAGCCGCAAGAACATGGGATAACTGTATTCGGCGAGTGCCTTAGTGCACGAGCCATTCCTGCCTTCATGCACGAGTTAGAAGGTTAGAACATTGAAATACAATAGGCGAGCGTCCTAGCGCGCAAGCCCGAACATTGAACACTAAGTTATAGAACATGGAAATACGGCTTCGATACGTACGCCAAGTATACGATGCGAAGGAAAAGATGGTGAATGTGTCAAAACGTGCCTACGTGCACAAGATCTGAAAAGATGGCTTCGTTGCAAAAGAATACCGTTGTGGCATGAATGTGGCAAAACTGTCGGATATGACATGATGCCTCGAAAGGTGGTCGGGACCTTCGGGTCGTTCGTTTGACGAACATTGAGTTGAGGCATGATGCCATTGAAACATTGAAACGAAGTATGAAACGTAAGAACATAGAAAGTTAACGAAAGAAATACGAGATGATAAAGTCTGAGTCTTGGACTCAAGACTATGCTTGGTTGTTTTGAATAATAGTGCGCTGTATGGTCGAATGGAATTGCCTTGAGATAATTGCGATATCTTACGTACACAGAACGTTCCCTCCGAACAGGTGCACCGGGACCATTCGGCCTAGGAGGGATATAATTTTTGATAGGCGCACATTTTTTAAAGTCCGATTAGCACCCGGTTATAGATGTGAGAAGCCGCAAATGATGGTATGTGGCGGTAAGTTTCAGTTGATTGGGATAGCAACCCAACCCGTGAAACGTCGGGCTACCCAAATTCAAGAAAGAAAAGAAGGAGAGAAAAGAAAGTAAGGAAAATAAAAGAAACTCCTTTAGTCCATTCCGGCGCGGATACGCCAAGACCTTCATATAACTAAGGAACGATGGGTTAAAAGTGTAGGCACATATGTGTCCCGCACACATAGATCCTGCTTAGAGATGCACTTATAACATGACAGGGAAGGAATGGGGCACATTTACCTTGCATCGATGCAAGGGCGAGTGCGTCGACTTGGTAAGAAGTTGCGCCACGAAACAAACACGAGATTGCTTGCCTGCTTGCCTATTCAATTTGAATAACATGCTTGCCATGATAACATGCTTTACTGCTTTCGAATATGCCATGAAGTCGACCCTAAGGAGAATATTGCAAGATCATAAGCTGAGTTGAATGATTCAACATAAATACTACAATGTCGATTTAGAAAGAAGATCTTTGCATCAGTACATAAGAGGACGAACATACTGATCTCCCACCAGCTTTCATGCAGGGTGCCGGGAATGGATTGCTCGCGACGATGCTTCGCTTTATCGCGTTGAGGCTTGGAATGCCGAAGCGTATTGAAGCGTGCGATCGTATTGACGCTCGAAATTGCAACAGGATTGATGCGGCCGAGATATAGAAAGCATGATGTATGGAACGGTAAAATACTTTGTGGACAAGAGAGAACCTGAGTGTTGTAGCCAATCTGGCATATATTGTTGGGCTATCGAAAGCCTTTGTAATCTCAGTTTCGAATATCAATAAAGAGAATTGTTTCGTATACTCTGTTTTCCTTTCGTTGTTGATATCAACTCAAAGATAACCATTTGAGAACTTGTCATCTTGCCTTGCATGAGTGCAATTCCAGGCTCGTGCGACATCGCGCCCCCAGCGATGACGATGATTCGGGTGATTCCGGGTCGCAGCGTGACAAATTGGTATCAAAGCTCTAGGCTCAATTTCCTCTGGACGCTCGCTTCATTACAATTCTAAAAAGTTATCCACCACCAAATCGAAATCACCCTTGACTCTATTCAATGCCGCACTGGATGTTCCATACAATAAGTCTAATACAAATCGTATAATTTTGTCGCATGTGTTTTGAAAATTACATGATGTTTGCTAAGAAAGACGCGAAGGGTTTATTGCATTGAATGCACGAGCCATAAAATGTTAGTTGCTGCAAGTACAATAAATTATGAAATGCGATTTGAGATGATATTGTTGTTGTAATGTACCATGTTAGATGAGAAATAAAATAATGCACGATGTGCAATGGATTTATGAATTTTGGTTGCACCAATGCGAAAACTTAAATAATGCGTTGAAATGAAAGTGATAAGCCAATATCGAATGTGTTGAACAAAATTGAGTATTGACTTTGAAAGTCGGAAATAAATCGTTGCACGATGTGCAACGTGTGTTGGAAGTAAAATTGTTGCACGTGGTGCAACGCATATCAAAGTAATCGTTGCACGGAGTGCAAAAGAAATTGGAAATAAATCGTTGCACGAGATGCAACGGAAGGAAATGAAATCATAAAATCGATAGAATGAATCGTTCGGTTGCATACCGAACTTGTGTTGGCAAATGAAAACATTGGCCGAGTTGTATCGAATTTGATTTAATCAGAGTTACGGTTGTGATCAAGCATGATCACTGTAGAAATCGTGAGTCGGAAGAGATTGTTGGTTATAGTGAGTATAATACGAAGGAAATGACTTGATTTCCGAGTGGTATATGCCATACCACGTATGCGATGAATGACTCTATTACGAGTGGTATATGGTATACCACTTGTGCGATGAATTGCATCGACGCGTTGTGAGAATTACGGAAGGTTTGTCCGCAACGGACGGGAGAGTACCAAGACTCGATTGGAAATTTGTATGACGGTATGTTGATGCAAGTGTTCTTCGAAAATCGGTTGGAACGATAAGGCGAGACTCGTATCAATGAACGATACATCGGACGGAAATTATAAGTTGGTCGGACGACCGAGACTAGCAAAACGATTATGCCTTGAAGCAATAATCGGATCGACGAGAAAGGGAAACTCGAACTTACAAATGAGTCGCACGACTTGCGATCTCGATAGAAATGTTAGACGAGGCGAATCGAATCGTACGACTTACGATCTCGATAGAAATGTTAGGCGAGGCGAATCGAATCACACGACTTGCTATCTCGATAAAAATGTTGGGCGAGGCGAATTAAAATAGGATCGCACGACTTGTGACTTCGGTGAAGAGTTGGTTGATGAGGGTAAATAGTGCCTCAGATATAGTTGGATTACGTTACGGCGAAACACATTTGAGTACGACTGAAACACGCAAACCTTAGAGGGCATGATCGTATAACTCGAGGGTTCGATATTGGATAATCAGTAACTCAGTTACGCGATCAAAGCATAACGAAATGCAACGAATCGAGAAATGATTCGAGACGTACGAAAATGTTTGTAGAGAACTTGGACGTATGCGATGCAAGTTGTCGACGTTGAAACAAAATCAAAGTTGACCCTTACGCTATCAAAATTGATACGACGTATCGAGATCGATACGTAAGGAAACGTAAGCACGATGTGAGAATACAAAATGGAGTGCGCCTCGTGCTATCAAAATTTTGTAAGCAACAATACGAAAAGGAACGAACTGGTTGATCATGAACTTTGTGATTGATCAAGATGAGACTATAAGTCGTCGACGATTGCTCGATGCGTATAGCATCTCCTGTGTTGACCCGCAAATAAGATAGACTCGAACTCAATGCGAGTAGATGCGTCGTGAATAGCGGAATCATGGACGATAGTGCATGACTTACTCGAAGAATAGTTGTGCATCAGTTGCGTCGATAGAAATGGTTTTGTCCGAAATTGGACAGTCGCTTAGAAATCGTCGGAACGTGATTTGGCTCCGAAATAAGATATAGCATGGTTCGTAGTAAACTGTCCTTCGTTAATGATCCACAATTATCGAGCGTAGCTTTGGGACATCTGACCCTAGAAGGCTTGACCGCCAAATCAAATCGAATGTTACAGACCGCAAGATGACCTATGCGTTGTCGCATACAAAATTGCATCGATAACAAAGGTTATGTGGTGCATGTTGACGATAAGTCTAGGCGATCGAGAATTATTGGAACAATTTTCGATTGAGAATGATATAGTTAGATTTGAGTATTCGTCGGATGAATACTTGAATGATTATGTTGGTCGCCGATCAAACTAGAAATTCACCAACGAACTTGGTGATTCGGATAGGCGATTGCGAGAATCGTGCTATGCACGAGAGGGAATGATAAGAGAATAACTTATGAGTTATATCGTTAGATTTGATTCACCTTGTAATTGAGCTTGCATGAATCAAAATTATGTCCGATGTTGCAAGACAGATAAGTTAGGAATTTGGCTAGTAAATTACTACTCGTTAGAAAATCGGATGTAAGATGCATCGTAGAGACTACGTGTCAAGGCGATCGTTGCCTTGAGCACTGTCGCCTCGATATAAATTGTTGTGTCAGATAGATTATGGCCTTTGTGCAATATCAATTTAAAGTTACGTCGGGAGAATTTGAGCACGGTGTCTAGGTAAGTAACCTAGCGGGCGTAGTCCTGAATATTGATGCATTTGCAAGTCAATAAAGGAAACCGTATCGAGATAAGTTGCATTGCCATACTTCGAAAATAGTTGGTTGACGATTTCGAACGCAAGGCGTTACGGAGGATCGTTGCGATCAGATGCGTGACGGTTCGACGCGACGCATAGAATTGATAGTCCCGATAAAACATACGAAACGAGAAATGAGATTTTGAATCGCGTCGTGTGTAGTAACTTTCTTGAATGAATCACGTATATATCGAATATACTTATGCAATGAAATTTCGAGAACAGTTGCCAAAGATAAGTCCGATCGAGAGTACGAGATGGCAAGCATAGGATTAAAATTTACTTGTCAGCTTTGTTCCAATTTGCTACCACTGGACTTGGTCGAAATACATATATCTTCGGGACACCTTGAATATAGGTACGGATCCAAATCGAGTTGTATATAAAATTCAAATTGAGCTGCAGGAAAGACTTTGAAATGTTAATAAAAAGCTTGCAAGATAGTGTGAAACCGAACAACATTGGTGGGACGAGATCGTAAAACGATCTATAAAACACTTAGTCAGAGTGTTGGTTTTGGTTCGAGGACGAACCTTGTCTTGAGTGGTATATTCTGTAATGCCCCCCTCCACGCGACATATTACGCTGAGATGTTGACTAAAAGAGTCGCATTAACTGAATGAAAGGTATCGATGCGAATCGATATGAGAGTTACGTTGTCCCAAGCAATGCACCGAACTAAGTCGATGCGAAGAGTTGTCTTGTCCCAAAGAATGCATCGAGTTGAATCGATGCAAAGCGCCGCATTGCCCCGAAGGATAAATGCGTTGAGACGGCTCGAAGATTCTAAGAAATTGAATTGACCAAGGCGCAAGTCCGAATCAATGCAAGTATTAATTTTATTTGTTTTCGTCTGCAGGTTATACGTTGACGCAGAAATATTAGAGGTCGACATTTTTGCTTTTTTTAGTAAGGGGTCCGCGAAACCAAATCCTCGTCTTGCGATGGGCTGAGACTTGGGCACGGTAAGCCAAATCGGACGTATAATTCGATGAAGCAAGAAGTGCTCAAATGGCTAAGTCAGGAGAGTGGTCATACAACGAAGTTATGAAATCGAGCCGTATCGGCTCGGCGAAACGATAAGGCGTATCGACTCAAGGTGGGAGGATTGACTCTTCTTTTTACTCCTTCATGCCATAAGTCAAAATATATCATTATATGCTAAGTTAACCTATCGATGCCACGGGCGTGGTCCGATCGAAAGATAAATGGTAGTGTGTGTCGAACACTAGTTAGAACAATTGAAATGAAACATGCATCAAATGCACGAGTCGCTATGGAATATTGGATATCGCAAAGGTGAGCGCCTCGGTGCGCAAGCCTCAAGAACATAGGATAACTGTATTCGGCGGGTGCCTTAGTGCACGAGCCATTCCGTGCCTTCGCGCACGAGTTAGAAGGCTAGAATATTGAAAGACAATAGGCGAGCGCCCTAGCGCACAAGCTCGAACATTGAACACTAAGTTATAGAACATGGAAATACGGCTTCGATCCGTACGCCAAGTGTACGACGCGAGTGAAAAGATGATGAATGTGTCAAAACGTGCCTACGTATACAAGATCTTAAAAGATGGCTTCGTTGCGAAAGAATACAGTTGTGGCAAGAATGTGGCAAAACTGTCGGATATGACATGATGCCTCGAAAGGTGTTCGGGACCTTCAGGTCGTTCGTTTGATGAACATTGAGTTGAGGCATGATGCCATTGAAACAATGAAACGAAGTATGAAATGTAAGAACATAGAAAGTTAACGGAAGAAATACGAGATGATAAAGTCTGAGTCTTTGACTCAAGACTATGCTTGGTTGTTTTGAATTATAGTGCGTTGCATGGTCGAATGGAATAGACTTGAGATAATTGTGATATCTTTCGTGCACGGAACGTTCCCTCCGAACGGGTGCACCGGGGCACCGGGATCGTTCGGCCTAGGAGGGATATAATTTTTGATAGGCGTACATTTGTAAAAGTCCGATTAGCACCCGGTTATAGATGTGAGAAGCCGTAAATGATGGTATATGGCGGTAAGTTTCGGTTGATTGGGATAGCAACCCAACCCATGAAACGCCAGGCTACCCAAATTCGAGAAAAAAAAGTAGGAGAGAAAAAAAAGTAAGGAAAATAAAAGAAACTCCTTTAGTCCATTCCGGCGCGGATACGCCAAGACCTTCATATTGCTAAGGAACGATGGATTGAAAGTGTAGGCATGTATGTGTCCCACACACATAGATCCTGTTTAGAGATGCACTTATAACATGACAGGGAAGGAATGGCGCGCATTCACCTTGCGTCGGTGCAAGGGCGAGTGCGTCGACTTGGTAAGAAGTCGCGCCACGAAACAAACACAAGATTGCTTGCCTGCTTGCCTATTCAATTTGAATAACATGCTTGCCATAATAACATGCTTTACTGCTTTCGAATATGCCAAAAAGTCGACCCTAAGAAGAATATAGCAAGATCATAAGCTAAATTGCATGATTCAACATAAATACTACAATGTCGGTTTAGAAAGAAGATCTTTGCATCAGTACATGCGAGGATGAACGTACTGATCCCCCACCAGCTTTCATGCAGGGTACCGGGAATGGATTGGTCGCGGCGAAGCTTCGCTTGATCGCGCAGAGACTTGGAATGCCGAAGTGTATTGAAGCGTGCGATCGTATTGACGTTCGAACTTGCAACAGGATTGATGCGGCCGAGATATAGAAGGCATGATGCATGGAACGATAAAATCTTTTGTGGGCAAAAGAGAACCTGAGTGTTGTAGCCAATCTAGCATATATTGTTGGGCTATCGAAAGTCTTTGTAATCTCAGTTTCGAATATCAATAAAGAGAATTGTTTCGTATACTCTGTTTTCCTTTCGTTTTTGATATCAACTCAAAGATAACTATTTGAGAACTTGTCATCTTGCCTTGCACGAGCGTAACTCCAGGCTCGTGCGGTATCATGCCCCCTGCGAGGATGATGATTCGGGTGATTCCGGGTCGGGGCGTGACAAATTGGTATCAAAGCTCTAGGCTCAATTTTCTCTGGACGCTCGCTTCATTACAATTCTAAAAAGTTGCCCACCACCAAATTGAAATCACTCTTGACTCTACTCGATGCCGCACTGGATGTTCCATTCAATAAGTCTAATATAAATCATGTAATTTTGTCGCATGTGTTTTGGAAATTACATGATGTTTGCTAAGAAAGACGTGAAGGGTTTGTTGCATTGAATGCACGAGCCGTAAAATGTTAGTTGCTGCAAGTACAACAAATTGTGAAATGCGATTTGAGATGATATTGTTGTTGTAATGTACCATGTTGGATGAGAAATAAAATAATGTACGATGTGCAATAGATTTGTGAATATTGGTTGCACCAATACGGAAACTTAAATAATGCGTTGAAATAAAAGTGATAAGCCAATATCGAATGTGTTGAACGAAATTGAGCATTAACTTTGAAGGTCGGAAATAAATCGTTGCACGATGTGCAACACGTGTCGGAAGTAAAATTGTTGCACGTGGTACAACGCATATCAAAGTAATCGTTGCACGGAGTACAAAGGAAATTGGAAATAAATCGTTGCACGAGATGCAACGGAAGGAAATAAAATCATAAAATCGATAGAATGAATCGTTCGGTTGCATACCGAACTTGTGTTGGCAAATGAAAACATTGGCCGAGTTGTATCGAATTTGATTTAATCAGAGTTACGGTTGTGATCAAGCACGATCACTGCAGAAATCGTGAGTCGGAAGAGATTGTTGGTTATAGTGAGTATAATGCGAAGGAAATGACTTGATTTTCGAGTGGTATATGCCATACCACATATGCGATGAATGACTCTATTACGAGTGGTATATGGTATACCACTTGTGCGATGAATTACATCGATGCGTTGTGAGAATTATGGAAGGTTTGTCCGTAACGGACGGGAGAGTACCGAGACTCGATTGGAAATTTGTATGACGGTATGTTGATGCAAGTGTTCTTCGAAAATTGGTTGGAACGATAAGGCGAGACTCGTATCAATGAACGATACGTCGGACGGAAATTATAAGTTGGTCGGATGACCGAGACTAGAGAAACGATTATGCCTTGAAGCAATAATCGGATCGACGAAAAAGGAAAACTCGAACTTACAAATGAGTCGCACGACTTGCGATCTCGATAGAAATGTTAGGCGAGGCGAATCGAATCGCACGACTTACGATCTCGATAGAAATGTTAGGCGAGGCGAATCGAATCTCACGACTTGCGATCTCGATAGAAATGTTGGGCGAGGCGAATTAAAATCAGATCGCACGACTTGCGACTTCGGTAAAGAGTTGGTTGATGCGGGTAAATAGCGCCTCAGATATAGTTGGATTACGTTACGGCAAAACTCATTTGAGTACGACTGAAACACGTAAACCATAGAGGGCATGATCGTATAACTTGAGGGTTCGATGTTGGATAATCGGTAACTCAGTTACGCGATCAAAGCATAGCGAAATGCAACGAATCGAGAAATGATTCGAGACGTACGGAAATGTTTATGGAGAACTTGGACGTATGTGATGCAAGTTGTCGACGTTGAAACAAAATCAAAGTTGACCCTTACGCTATCGAAATTAATACGACGTATCGAGATTGATACGTAAGGAAACGTAAGCACGATGTGAGAATACAAAATGGAGTGCACCTCGCGCTATCAAAATTTTGTAAGTAACAATACAAAAAGGAACAAACTGGTTGATCATGAACTTTATGATTGATCAAGACGAGACTATAAGTCATCGACGATTGCTCGATGCGTATAGTATCTCGTGTGTCGACCCGCAAATAAGATAAACTCGAACTCAATGCGAGTAGATGCGTCGTGAATAGCGGAATCATCGACGATAGTGCATGACTTACTCATAGAATAGTTGCGCGTCAGTTGCGCCGATAGAAATAGTTTTGTCCGAAATTGGATAGTCGCATAGAAATCGTCGAAACATGATTTAGCTCCAAAATAAGATATAGCATGGTTCATAGTAAACTGTCATTCGTTAATGATCCACAATTATCGAACGTAGCTTCGGGGCAGCTGACCCTAGAAGACTTGACCGCCAAATCAAATCGAATGTTACAGACCGTAAGATGACCTATGCGTTGTCGCATACAAAATTGCATCGATAACAAATGTTATGTGGTACATGTTGACGATAAGTCTAGGCGTTCGAGAATTGTTGGAACAACTTTCGATTGAGAATGATATAGTTAGATTTGAGTATTCGTCGGATGAATACTTGAATGGTTATGTTGGTCGACGATCAAACTAGAAATTCGCCAACGAACTTGGTGATTCGGATAGGCGATTGCGAGAATCGTGCTATGCACGAGAGAGAACGATAAGAGAATAACTTACGAGTTATGTCGTAGATTTGATTCACCTTGCAATTGAGCTTGCGTGAATCGAATTATGTTCGATGTTGCGAGACGGATAAGTTTGGAATTTGGCTAGTGGATTCCTATTCGTCAGGAAATCGGATGTAAGATGCATCGTAGAGACTACGTGTCAAGGCAATCGTTGCCTTGAGAACTATCGCCTCGATATAAACTATTGTGTCGGATAGATTGTGGCCTTTGTGCAATGTCAATTTAAAGTTGCGTCGGAAGAATTTGAGCACGGTATCTAGGTAAGTAACCTAGCGGGCGTAGTCCTGAATGTTGATGCATTTGCAAGTAAACAAAGGAAACCGTATCGAGATAAGTTGTATAGCCATACTTCGAAAATAGTTGGTTGACGATTTCGAACGCAAGGCATTGCGGAGGATCGTTGGGATCGGATGAGTGACGGCTCGACGCGACACATAGAATTGATAGTCCCGATAAAACATACAAAACGAGAAATACAATTTTGAATCGCGTCGCGTGTAGTGACTTTATTGAATGAATCACGTATGTATCAAATATACGTATGCGATAAAATTTCGAGAACAGTTGCTATAGATAAGTCCGATCGAGGGTACGAGATGGCAAGTATAGGATTGAAATTTACCTGTCAGCTTTGTTCCAATTTGCTACTACTAGACTTGGTCGAAGTACATATATCTTCGGGACGCCTTGAATATAGGTACGGATCCAAATCGAGTTATATACAAAACTCAAATTGAGCTGCAGAAAAGACTTTGAAATGTTAATGAAAAGCTTGCAAGATAGTGTGAAACCGAACAACATTGGTGGGACGAGATCGTGAAACGATCTATAAAACACTTAGTCGGAGTGTTGGTTTTGGTTCGAGGACGAACCTTGTTTTGAGTGGTATATTCTGTAATGCCCCGCTCCGTACGGCACATTACGCTGAGATGTTGACTCAAAGAGTCGCATTGACTGAATGAAAGGTATCGATGCGAATCGATACGAGAGTTACGTTATTTCGAGCAATGCATCGAACTAAGTCGATGCGAAGAGTTACCTTGTCCCAAAGAATGCATCGAGTTGAATCGATGCAAAGCGCCGCATTGCCCCAAAGGATAAGTGCGTTGAGACGGCTCGAAGATTCTAAGAAATCGAATCGACCAAGGCGCAAGTCCGAATCGATGCAAGTATTGATTTTAGTTGTTTTCGTGTGCAGGCTATACGTTGCCACAAAAATATTAGAGGTCGACATTTTTGCCTTATTTAGTAAGGGGTCCGTGAAACCAAATCGTCGCCTTGCGATGGGCTGAGAATTGGGCACGGTAAGCCAAATCGGACGTATAATTCGATGAAGCACGAAGTGCTCAAATGGCTAAGTCAGGAGAGTGGTCGTGCAACGAAGTTATGAAATCGAGCCGCATTGGCTCGACAAAACGACAAGGCGTATCGACTCAAGGTGGAAGGATTGACTCTTCTTTTTACTCCTTCATGTGATAAGTCAAAATATATCATTGTATGCTAAGTTAACCTATCGATGCCACAGACGTGGTCCGATCGAAAGATAAATCGTAGTGTGTGTCGAACACTAGTTAGAACAATTGAAATGAAACGTGCATCAAATGCACGAGTCGCTATGGAACATTGGATATCGCAAAGGCGAGCGCCTCGATGCGCAAGCCACAAGAACATGGAATAACTGTATTCGGCGAGTGCCTTAGTGCACGAGCCATTCCCTGCCTTCGTGCACGAGTTAGAAGGCTAGAACATTGAAAGACAATAGGCGAGCGTCCTAGCGCATAAGCCCGAACATTGAACACTAAGTTATAGAACATGGAAATACGGCTTTGATGCGTACGCCAAGTGTACGACGCGAGGAAAAAGACGATGAATGTGTCAAAATGTGCCTACGTGCACAAGATCTTAAAAGATGGCTTCGTTGCGAAATAATACAGTTGTGGCATGAATGTGGCAGAACTGTCGGATATGACATGATGCCTCGAAAGGTGTTCGGGACATTCGGGTCGTTCGTTTGACGAATATTGAGTTGAGGCATGATGCCATTGAAATATTAAAACGAACTATGAAACGTAAGAACATAGAAAGTTAACGGAAGAGATACGAGATGATAAAGTCTGAGTCTTGGACTAAAGACTATGCTTGGTTGTTTTGAATAATAGTGTGTTGCATGGTCGAATGGAATAGACTTGAGATAATTGTGATATCTTCCGTGCATGAAACGTTCCCTCCGAACAGGTGCACCGGGATATGGGACCGTTCGGCCTAGGAGGGATATAATCTTTGATAGGCGCACATTTGTAAAAGTCCGATTAACACCCGGTTACAGATGTGAGAAGCCGCAAATGATGGTATGTGGCGGTAAGTTTCTGTTGATTGGGATAGCAACCCAACCCGTGAAATGCCGGGCTACCCAAATTCGAGAAAGAAAAGAATGAGAGAAAAGAAAGTAAGGAAAATAAAAGAAAATCCTTTAGTCCATTCCGGCACGGATACGCCAAGACCTTCATATAGCTAAGGAATGATGGGTTGAAAGTGTAGGCACGTATGTGTCCTGCACACATAGATCCTGCTTAGAGATGCACTTATAACATGACAGAGAAGGAATGGGGCGCATTCACCTTGCGTCGGTGCAAGGGCGAGTGCATCGACTTGGTAAGAAGTCGTACCACGAAACAAATACGAGATTGCTTGCCTGCTTGTCTATTCAATTTGAATAACATGCTTGCCATGATAACATGCTTTACTGCTTTCGAATATGCCATGAAGTCGACCCTAAGGAGAATATTGCAAGATCATAAGCTAAGTTGAATGATTCAACATAAATACTACAATGTCGATTTAGAAAGAAGATCTTTGCATCAGTACATAAGAGGACGAACATACTGATCTCCCACCAGCTTTCATGCAGGGTGCCGAGAATGGATTGCTCGCGACGATGCTTCGCTTGATCGCGTTGAGGCTTGGAATGCCGAAGCGTATTGAAGCGTGCGATCGTATTGACGCTCGGACTTGCAACATGATTGATGCGGCTGAGATATAGAAGGCATGATGTATGGAACGGTGAAATCCTTTGTGGGAAAGAGAGAACCTGAGTGTTGTAGCCAATCTGGTATATATTGTTGGGATATCGAAAGCCTTTGTAATCTCAGTTTTGAATATCAATAAAGAGAATCGTTTCGTATACTCTGTTTTCCTTTCGTTGTTGATATCAACTCAAAGATAACCATTTGAGAACTTGTCATCTTGCCTTACACGAGCGCAACTCCAGGCTCGTGCGACATCATGTCTCCTGCGAGGACGATGATTCGGGTGATTCCGGGTCGGGGCGTGACATTCGGGAGCGGGTCGTGACAGATTGTGACCGTGGAAACGTGCCTACTATGACGTCAACTCGATAGCGCATGGCATAACTTTTCTTAAATCTCCTCGAGCCAGCTGTCGGGAATCCTTTGTAAGCATCCAATCTTTGTCCCCAAACAAACTGCAACAATCATCATCCGCCAGCCTCCCTTCCAAAACCAAGTTGTAGCACAAATTAGGTACATGTCGCACCCCCTTGAGAACAAGATTCACGCCAACCTCTATTATCAAATGCACATCACCAATACCCACGACTGTAGTCGTCCCCTTGTAGCCCCCCTTCCCGGAATTTTTGAAATATTTTTTATTTTTTATTTAATTAATTTGAATGGTGATTTTTAGATTTTTATAAATAATTATTTAGTTAATTATTACGGTAGATGACTTTAGCCATGGTTGAGTTTTGAAGTATCAAACGACTAGGAATTATGGCACGGATAGAGCAATGGCGTGCCTTGACTAGTGTATTAGTTATGCCAAGGAAGACCCATCCATAAGTGTGTCCTAACTAGGAAAACCAGGCCAAGTTGCGACTTAACCCCCACCAATGAATTAATATTTATTAATTAGATATATTGATGACCCGATGGTACAAACTTAGCCCGAACTGGGCCCGAAACCGAATCCAAGCCTTTGTAGGTATGTAGTGAGACCAAGGACGACCATGTAGGCATATTTTATGAGTGTACAAATATTTTTTAAATTATTTTAGGTATTGATGTACATTTTTAACTATTTGAATATTTGTACAAAAATTGGTATTCTTATTATTAAATATTATTTTACAATATTTGCACAATTTTCTAGACCCGGATAAAGGTGAGTAGTATGGATTCACAAAACCACCATTTAATTATTTTATTATTATTTTATTATTTTTGTGGTGATTAAATAAATATCTTTATTACTATTAGATATTATTATTATAGGTTGTCCCTTTATTGTCAATTGAATTTACGTATATGTACATATATTTAGATACATTACATATATATATATATATATATATATATATATATATATATATATATATATATATATATATATATATATATATATATATATATATATATATATATATTTTAAATATCTTTATTACTATTAGATATTATTATTATGGGTTATCCCTTTATTGTCAATTGAATTTACGTATATGTACATATATTTATATACATTACATATATATATATATATATATATATATATATATATATATATATATATATATATATATATAGACAGATACATGTAAGATTTTATTTATATATCTATATATATAATATATATATATATATATATATATATATATATATATATATATATATAATATATATGGGTGTGTGAATGTATATATATATAAAATATATATATATATATATATATATGGGTGTGTGAATGTATATATAGGTAATATATATATAAGAAATAGACCCAAAAAGCCCATCAGCAAACCCTCTCCAGTGGGCCGAGCCTAGGCCCATAGCAAGCCAGCCTCAGCCCAGGCCCAGGCCCGACCTTTCCTTCCTACAGCCGAGTAGAAACTAGCGGATAAGTATACATATACATGGAGAGATCGAGGAAGGAGTTGTAGCAATAAACCCTAAGCAAACCTAGCCGCCTCACCACCATACCACGATGACCTTCCCTGACACCTGTGCCGCCGCACAAGGCGCCGAACCGGCCATGCGCGAGCATCGGACTGACATGAGCCGCGACAGTAGCGAGTTATTGATCAATTTTTGAGGTATGATTTCTCTCTGTGTATTCCTCCAATCTCCGATCTATAAATTGTTACAAAAAGCCTACTATACCCTCTTCAAACCCCTTCAGATGGATTTTATTTTATGACAGTAGAAACCCTAGAAAATTGGCACGAAGGTAATCAAATAACTGATCGAAACCAAGACATATAGGACAGTCCAACGACGCGATTGGAAGGCGGTTTATAAACCAAACAAAAGGATTTTTTGAAAATTATTTGAAGGCAGTCCTAGATAACCTATAGGGCTCTGCAACCCAACTTACGAGTTTGATTTTGTTGACTGTACGTCGAGAAATTGAATTCCAAAGATTGGCGAAAACCTGTTTTCAAAATATTAAAATTTACGAAAAACCTTCGATACGACGTGCGTCCCGCCAATCCGGGCGACGTGGTCGCGCACCATAAGCATTGAAAGGTGCGTACGGATATTGCGGACGTGTGGGCTTTGACGGAATTCAAATTGGTCGCGTGTGCGTGACGAATTTGATGCGTATCCGTCGAAATTCACCGTATCGGCCTCTGTGCAAATTTCTCAATTACTTTGTTCACGTTCGTCAGATCGAGACAAAACTTGCGCCAACAGGACCGTATCGTTCTTCTAGTCCTGTATGCCAAGCTTGGTCCGATTCTGAGACAGTTGATCGAATCGTCGTTTCGCGGGCCCCACGATCCGATTTAACGGACAATTTTGTGCACGGCCCACCGGAATCCACAATTGGACATACCGTTGGGTTCGTATCATCAAAAGAAATCTGTAGACATGTAGTTTGACGACCTTAGAGGCTATTGACTCTGGCACGCTTTTTGGTGCAAAGCGGATCCAACGGCGGATACCGTTTTGGCCCAAAATTACAGTTTTGCCCCTGTGTCCTGAATTGGACTTAAGGACAGACAATCCTAACTAATTTGACTATTCTGAGAATGTTGGCAATGTCTGTTTCAGTTTTCGAAGACAGTTGTGATGATTTGGACTTTATGGTTTAGCAGTTGACTATATTTTGTTGGATCTGCGTGCAACCTCCAGGCAAGTATACCTTGCCTCCCTCTACAGTTTATTTATATGCATATTTTTATTATTATATGGTTTTACTAGTTGATTATTGACATGTGATTTGTACATCGTGCATGCTAGTATTTATATAGTCCTTGTTTATAGTTAGCTTTGTAGTTCATATTGGATATATGTATATATAGTTCTTGTTCATAGTTAATTTTGTAGTTCATATTGGATTGGTTCTCTCGTGTATCGTAATTGGGTCGTGTCGTGTCATCCCTGTACTTGGACTGAGTCGCATCATGTCATAGGATGAATAAGTCATAACGGAACTGCTGTACCTTGAATTCTTGAAGCTAACCTGCGAGTCCACACTAGGGACGAGGGTTAGTAGTATATGTATCTTGATTACTGAAGCTAACCTGTGAGTCCACACTAGGGGCGAGGGTTAGTAGATATCTGTTCGTACCTGTGAGTCCACACTAGGGGCGAGGGTGATTTCTTGAAGCTAACCTGCGAGTCCACACTAGGGATGAGGGTTAGTAGTTGTTTAAACCTGCGAGTCCACACTAGGGATGAGGGTTTGAGTATTTGATTGGTTATTCGTTGACATCGTGACATCATGTTCTCTTGTTCTCCTCCAATAGTTCGCTTATGCATAGTGGTTCTTCCAGTCGTGTATAGTCGTATTTTCGTGTTGATTGGTCTTTTTCTGTTTATTTCATGTATTTTCTTTATTGCATGATAAACTGCTAGATAGGCATGTTTTTATGTATCTTGCTATGTCCCCTGAGGACCTGATGATCTCTTCAGGTTTAGTGATTGCATGGAGTTAGCTAGTAGTTTTGGATGGCGGATGTGATGGTACGTTTACGGGATTCAGGTATCGTTATTACGTTTATTATCCTTTCGTGCTTTACATTCCTTATCATGAGATATCTTGCTTATTGATTCACTTTAAAGACTCTTGTTATATTCCTTGGAGTCTTATCGGACATATATGCTAGTGGGCTGCAGACCACAACCCATAGTTGTTCATTCATGCTTATATTATACTTGTGGATTTGAGATATAGATTGCATTGCCATGATTTGGTAGTATACCATAGCCTTGACAGCGTTACGTATTCGAGTCGGGCTGGAGTCCGCTTGATGCGTAGTTGGCTTGCTCACGCTCTCGCGTCCGAAAAGCGGGTGTGGGTCGTGACAAAGGAGTGACGTGATATGATGTCCACGTGTCCATAACCCAATCGTCATCAAGATATATGCCACAAGGTTCCTCTATGTTGGTTAATGCGATGATGATATCTCCAAACACCATAAATCCTCATGATTATTCTTGGTTTTAGCCTTCTTAACTTTGAGCTTCATGCATTTTTTCTTAAAATGACCCATTTTTCCACAGTGATAGCAGCCTTCCCTGCGATCTACACTCGCAGGATCCTGAGAACTCCCCCGCATTCTCGCATGTGACTTGAGTTTTTTTTTCCCGTTGGAAGCCACCAGAGCGGACTCCTGTGACGATTTTACTTGCTTACGCCAGACCTCCTCATTCGACAAGCTACTTTTGACTACCTCCAGCGTGACAACTCTATTAGGCGCAAAGTTGCTCACTGATACCACCAACATCTTCTAGCTCTCTGATAAAGAACTTAAAAGCAGAAGGGCCTGAAGCTCATTGTTAATCACCATATTATCGTTGACAGTTGACTGATGATCCCCTGAACCTTCTTCAGATGTTGCGCCACCGAGTCACCCTCCGTGTACTTTAAATTGAAAAGTTGGCAAATAAGAAAACGCCTTATTACCAGTCGTCTTCCTCTCGTATAGAGAATGCACCTTCTCCCACAATGCTTTTGTATAACTCTCTATAAAGACGCGATGAAACATTGAATCGTCTAGCCATTGGAGGATGAATCCAACAAGTTTTCGATCCAATCGCATCGAGTCATCAATAGACTTGTTCTATGGCTTCACATTATCACCTTCCAACGGACTAGTAAGTCCTTGCACCAGAGTAGATCCTCCATCCTTGGCTTTCAAATCGATCAGTTCACCCTGTGGGGGTAATCATACGTGTGTTCATCTGCTCCGCAGACATGGTTGCAGCTACCCTCTCGAAAACCTAAGAGCTTTGATACCAGATGTTAGTATTAGACCAGAACGAACAAACCTTGCTTTTTTACCAAATGTTGGGATCGAACACGTCCCATAATGCGCTCTGATACGGTGACTGAAACGTGACCGTAGCAGAATCATAGGCCAACCCACCTGAGATAACCAACACTCGTCTAACGAGCGCCAAGCATAGATAAAGACAACGTGACTACGTCACCTAGACAAATCTCAATCTATATAACTCAGGTGAAATTACAAGATTGACAAAAACTAATATTAAATCATTTACCTTGATAGTTTTAACCCCCACACCACACTCAAGAAGAAAATGCCTTAATATGTTCAACCCCCACACTCTTTGCCTTAATAGGTTCAACCCCCACACCTAGACAAATCTCAGTCTATATAACTCAGGTGAAATTACAAGATTGACAAAAACTAATATTTGACCATATGTGGGTCCCATATATATGTTGTTACCAAATTAAAACTTAACCCAACAGTAGTTTCCAAGATATTTAACTGAATAAATTGTGTATATTCTACCATTTACTTAGATTATTAGAGCATCTCCAACCCTATTGTGAGTTTAGAAAAAAATGGTTGCCACATAGGAATGACAAACTTTCATTCCAAAAATTCTTCTCCAATGCAAATGTAGAATAAAACATGAAGTTGACATGGCAATGACATGGCAAGGAGAATGTGAAGTTGGTTGTCTAGATCTAGACAATGCACTTCACAATGACTTTGTCTCCACATTATCAATTATGAATAGAAATATTTATAAAAAAGTTGAAAAGTGGAGGAGTTGCCTTGGAAGTTGGAAAAATTACTTTTTTTTGTCTCCTCAATACTTTTGCATTGGAGAGAGTTTTTCTATCTCATTGTCTTTTGAGATATAATTGTGCCACATAAACAAGACATTGTCTTGTGGCTCATGCCACATATGAGCCACCTAAGACTCAAACACTTAACAAGACAATAGGGTTGGAGATGCTCTTATGATTGAACTAACCAAACGTCACAACAAGAACATGTTTATTCATGAATCACAAGGTAATGGTCCTCATTAGTCATGATCAAATTCATCAGCCAACTAAAATGATATATATCAATGGTTGGCTAATAAATAATGGTTCATTTCTTTAGTATTTAAGGTTGGTGGCTCTAGATTGGTTCTTGGAGCCAATTTTCCCCAATTTAGGCTTTGGCCCCCAAAAGAAATTGAATGGCCGGTATCTGAGGTTTCCTACCCCTCATCGTGTTGGGAAAGAAGCACGAAAACCTTTCCCCAAACTGGAGAGTACCTGCGAGACGACCGAGCAATACAACGCACGAACCCAAAAACAATCACACAAAATAATCCACGCAGACATAGAGATTTTTTGACGTAGAAAACCCTTGTGGGAAAAACCACAGGACGATCGGAGTCCAACCCTGAGAAGCCTCCACTAATGGAATAGAAGAATTACACCCTCTACAAACTCCTTCCGATCCAAATCGGATCCCTGCAACACTTAGAAGCAAGAACAATGATTACAAGGCTACGAAGAACGAGAACGACGAGTAGAGATTACCCGAATCCGATTCTCCTTCGAAAAATACCTTCGATCCTCCGTCTTCTCTTCCAAAGTTGTAATGACACTCTTGCCTCTTTCCTCTCTATTTTCTTCAATGTTCTCCGATTGTGTTACAATAGATTAGGGTTTGGAAATCCCAACTTAACTCCCTAATCCCGTAACAAACCTGGACCGTTTGATTAGATCCAATGGTGAAAAATCACCCCAAATTTCCGTTCAACCCCGACGACACAGAGTTCGGCCAGAACTCTGTGTCGGGCAACCAGAACCTACTGGCAAAATTCTGGAATGGCCAGACTGAGTTCGGCCAGAACTCGGCCTGGGACCGAGTTCGGCCCGAACTCGGTGGCCCAGTTCCAGAACCTCCCTCTGGGTTGGCAGTAGCAGCAGCAACTCCGCGTCGCCTACTTCTCGAGCTTCTCCGACATCGAACGGCGCTCGTCGCACTCCGGGATCTTCTCCACATAGGTTGGGAACCCCACCCACTCCAACAAATCTTCCCCTTCACAACTATGGGGAGGATGTCGTCATCCTGACGATCTGCCTACAGTACTCAAACTTCCCCCCTGGTAGAATCTTCGTAAACATATCAGCTCCATTGTCATCTGTATGAACCTTCTCAAGCTCCGCATCCTTCTTCTCAACCACATCCCGTATCCAATGATACCGAGTCTCGATGTGTTTGGATCGGCTATGAAACGTCTGATTCTTCACAAGGTGAATAGCACTCTGACTGTCGTAAAGCAAAGTATACTGCTCTTGCTTCAGTCCCATTTCCTACAGCAGCTTCTTCATCCACAATAGCTCCTTGCAAGCCTCCGTCGCCGCAATGTACTCTGCCTCTGTCGTCGACAAGGCAACACACTTCTGCAACCGCGACTGCCACGACACCGCTTCTCCCGCAAACATTATCACGTAGCCCGAAGTCGATCGCCTCGTGTCTACATCTTCAGCCATATCAGCGTCGGTATACCCAACCAGCTTCGGCTCGTCACCACCAAAGGAAAGTCTCCAACCAGCAGTGCCCTGAAGATATCGTAGAATCCACTTGACCGCACTCTAATGTACCCTTCCAGGATTTGAAAGATACCTGCTAACCGTACTAACTGCATGAGCAATATCTGGCCTCGTACACACCATGGCATACATAAGGCTTCCCACAGCTGAGGCATATGGAACCCGCTCCATATCTTCCTTTTCGTCCTCGGTAGATGGACACTGCTCCTCGGTGAGCTTAAAGTGAGCCGTAAGAGGGGAACTCACTTTCTTCGACCCGTCCATCCCGAAACGCTGAAGTACCCGGTGAATGTACTTCTTTTGGGACAAGTGTAGCAGCTTGGACTCTCTCTCTCGGCTGATCTCCATCCCAAGAATAGTCTTCGCTGCACCCAAATCCTTCATAGAGAATGCCGCGCCCAGTTGGCGCTTCAGCTCCGCTATCCTAGTGGCATTCTGACCCACTAATAGCATATCATCAACATAGAGCAACAAAATAATGAAATCATCTTCGGCAAAATACCTCACAAATACACAGTGGTCCGACGTCGTCCGTGCATAACCATGCTCCCCCATAAATGACTCAAACTTCCTGTACCACTGCCTCGGAGCCTGCTTCAGACCATACAAGCTCTTTCTCAACCAGCAGACCAAATATGACTTGCCTTCTCACAAAATCCCTCTGGCTGCTCCATGTATAACTCCTCCTCAAGATCACCGTAGAGGAATGCCGTCTTCACGTCCATCTGCTCGACCTCCAAGTTGAGACTGGCTGCTAATGCTAGCACCACCCGAATAGACGAATGCTTGATGACAGGCGAAAAGATCTCATCATAATCCACGCCTTTTCGCTGACCGTAGCCTTTAACTACCAGCCTCGCTTTGTATCGAGGGCGAGTAGCATCATCTGTCTGCTTCACTCTAAACACCCATCGATTCTTCAAAGCCTTCTTGCCCTTTGGCAACCGCACCAGATCATAAGTGGAATTGGTGTGCAAGGAACTCATCTCCTCCTGCATAGCCTCCATCCACTCCTGCCTGTGTTCGTCTTCCATAGCCTCTACAAAAATTTCGGGCTCTCCCCCGTCAGTCAATAGCACATACTCATTCGGTGAGTATCTCGTAGATGGTCGACGATCTCTGTCGCTCCTTCTCAGTGGAGCCACCGGTGCTGGCTGTATACCGACAGCCTCCTCCCCTTCAGGAACTACCTCCCCGGCATGCTCATCCTCTTGAGGGACACCCTGACCACCATCAGCAGGCTGATGATCAAGGTTGGGAGCAACTCCATGTACTGGCTCCCCCATAACTGGATCCTCTGCGATATCCTCTGGAAACTGCTCGAAGCAAAATGACTCTAATTCAGGCAATTCCTCAGCCTCAGAAGGCGTCTCGGAATCCTGAGTGTTGGTCATGGTCTGATCCTCGACGAACACCACGTCTCTGCTTCTGTAGAGCTTTCCTTCCACTGGGTCGTAGAGTCTATAGCCAAACTCATCCCGACCGTAGCCGACAAAGACGCATCGCCTCGTCTTCGGCTCAAGTTTGGTCCTCTCGTCCTTCGGTACATGCACGAAGGCCTTACAACCAAACGCCCGCAGGTGATTGTATGACGGCTCTTTGCCGTACCATACTTTGTCAGGCACATCACCCTGCAAAGGAGCACTAGGAGACAAATTAATAACATAAGCAGCTGTGAGAAGAGCCTCACCCCAATAACTGCCCGACAAGTTTGCTTCTGACAGCAAACACCGCACCCTCTCCATCAGTGTCCTGTTCATGCGCTCCGCTACACCATTGAGCTGGGGTGTCTTGGGCGGAGTCTTCTGGTGTCGTATCCCTTGCTCTCTGCAATACGCATCAAAGGGACCGATGTATTCGCCGCTATTGTCGGACCGAACACACAATAACCTCTTGCCCGTCTCTCTTTCAACAAAGGCCTGAAACTCCTTGAAAGTAGGCAGCACCTGATCCTTGGTCTTTAAGGCATAGACCCAAACCTTCCTGGAACAGTCATCAATAAAGGTTACAAAGTAAGAGGCACCACCAAGAGATTTTACCTTCATAGGACCGCAGACATCCGAGTGAATCAACTCGAGCAACGCCGGCTTCCTCGAACTTGGGTGACTTTAGAAAGACACCCTATTTTGCTTTCCAGCTAAACAGTGCGTGCACTTCTCCAACTTTGTAGACTTGAGCCCCGGAATCACCTTCCTGTTCACCAAGTAGCTCATCCCCTTCTCGCTGATATGGTCGAGCCGTCTGTGCCACAACTCGGTAGACGCATCACTGACTGCGTTCACCTCCTGTGCCCCCTGTGCGCTCCCCTCCATATAGTAGAGACCGGACTTCTTGCTTCCTCTGGCAATCACCATCGAACCCCTGGAAAGCTTCCACTGACTGTTCCCGAAGAGACTGAAGAATCCCTCGTCATCCAACCTTCCAACCGACACCAGGTTGAAACGGATATCAGGGACATGACGAACATCCTTGAGAACAAGAACCGCACCCGTCTTCGTTCTCAAATGCACATCTCCAACGGCAACCGCCTTCGACACATCTCCATTGCCCATCTTCAACACTCCACAGTCTCCTGTTGTGTAAGTGGCAAATAGTACCCTATTGTGAGATACATGTGCTGAAGCCCCTGAGTCCACCAGCCAAGAATTATCATCGCAGGTGAGGTTAGTAATGATCTCATCACCTACGACGATCACATCACCTCCATGCATCGAGGCCGCCGTTGTAGTGTTCTCTTCTTGCTTCCCCTTGTCGCCCTTCTTCTCTCTCTTCCAAGCGAAACAGTTCCGCTTGATATGGCCCTTCTTACCACAATGGTAACATTCTGAGTCCTCGTAACGACTCTTGGACTTTCCCCTGCTCTTGTCTCTGCCACCACTTGGACCCTTGCTTTTATCCCTTCCGCGGCTCTGTGAAATAAGTCACTATGAGTGGTGGGATGTGGATAAAGTGCCCTGAGAACGTCTCCGCATCTCTTCATTCAACACCCCGCTCTTGGCAAACTCCAGACTGACCACGCCCTCTAGAGCAGAAGCGATCATAGATACTCGTACGGTCTTCCACGAGTCTGGCAATGTACACAACAGCCATAGTCCCTGAACCTCGTCGTCGAACTTGACTCCCATAGAAGATAGCTGGTCAACCACGCCCTGGAACTCACTCAAGTGGTCCGAAATAGACGCCCCATCGTTGTATCGCAAACCCATCATCGTTCGGATCAGGAATAACTTGTTTACCCCGGTCTTCTTCGCATACAAGGATTCCAGCTTATCCCACAACGTCTTCGCGTGCTCAATATTGGCAACGTGGTTGTACATGTTCTCATCAACAAACTGCCGTATGTACCCACAAACCTGTATATGCTCGAATGTCCAGTCCTCCTCGGATTTATCACTGGGCTTCTCGGATGCAAACACGGGTAGATGCAGCTTCTTGACAAACAGCAAATCCTTCATCTTGCTCCGCCAATAATGATAGTTTGTGCCATTAAGATTCACCATGTGCACCGGCTTTGCGTCCATCTCTCCTCCCTGGTTTCTCTGTCAACTACTGACACTCCTTCTGAATTCCAGAACCTGGCTCTGATACCACTCTGTTGGGAAAGAAGCGCGAAAACCTTTCCCCAAACCGGAGAGTACCTGCGAGAGGACCGAGCAATACAACGCACGAACCCAAAAACAATCACACAAAACAATTCACGCAGACATAGAGAATTTTTGACGTGGAAAACTCTTGCGGGAAAAACCACGGGACGATCGGAGTCCAACCCTGAGAAGCCTCCACTAATGGAATAGAAGAATTACACCCTCTACAAACTCCTCCCGATCCAAATCGGATTCCCACAACACTTAGAAGCAAGAACAATGATTACAAGGCTACGAAGAACGAGAACGACGAGTAGAGATTATCCGAATCCGATTCTCCTTCGAAAAACACCTTCGATCCTACGTCTTCTCTTCCAAAGTTGTAATGGCACTCTTGCCTCCTTCCTCTCTATTTTCTTCAATGTTCTCCGATTGTGTTACAATATATTAGGGTTTGGAAATTCCAACTTAACTCCCTAATCCCGCAACAAACCTGGACCGTTTGATTAGATCCAATGGTGAAAAATTACCCCAAATTTTCGCTCAGCCCCGACGACACAGAGTTCGGCTAGAACTCTGTGTCGGGCAACCAGAATCTACTGGCAACATTCTGGAATGGCCAGACCGAGTTCGGCCAGAACTCGGCCTGGGACCGAGTTCGGCCCGAACTCGGTGGCCCAGTTCCAGAACCTCCCTCTGGGTTGGCAGCAGCAGCAGCAACTCCGCGTCGCCTACTTTCCGAACTTCTCCGACATCGGACGGCGCTCGTCGCACTCCGGGAGCTTATCCACATAGATTGGGAACCCCACCCACTCCAACACATCGTCCTAGCCGCCAGGGAGTAAGCCAATTCGTAAAGGAAACTTTGCTTAAGCCTTGAGCATTACATTCACTTGAAGCTTCAGTTATTGCAAGTGAAGGTTTCGGTCCTTGTTTGGTGGTAAACAACTTCAATCTAATTAGTTGCAGTCCTTGTTTGGTGGTTGAAAGATGTTTCATTGGAAATAAATGCAACATTATTATTCTACCACATGGTCGTATTATTGACAATTCTTCACGTTTGAGACTACTCTTGTCGGTTAAGGAATTAGTAAATGTTACTTGATAGGAAAAACACTAAATAAAGGATTCATAAAAGAGAGATTTGAACTTTCGAACTCCAATAAGTAAGCATATTTATGTTTGGATCTCTATAATAGAAATAATTAATGTTTGGATCTCTAATAAATTATAATATTTGTATTTTGATCTCCATAATATATATAATTAGTGATTGGATCTTGGACTAACGTACGGTTGACTGTCAAAATCTAACTAAAATAAATAAATGAAAAAGAACGGAAAAAAATATATTAAAAAAAAAGAAAAATAAAAGAGAAAAAAATTGAAAAACAAACAAATGAGAAAAACTAAAAACATGATGTAAATAAATTTATTGTGGGAATAAATTTGTCCGGATATTCGTAATTTTCGATAATAAATTTGTTCAGAAATATTAAGACCTTAGGTCTTAATATTTCCGAACAAATTTATTATGGGAACTCTATTCCCATGTTTAGTTTAGGTTAGAAAAATATATTCCTAGAAATTACGAATATCCGGTAAATAATTTACCCGCAAGACATGAGACTCCTATCGCTTAAGAATATGTGGATTTTTTTTCTCGTACAATTTTTTTGTTAATTTTTATCCTTTTTTTAGTTTTTTTTAACTTCTTTTATTTCATTATTTTTATTTTTATTTTATCCATTTTTTATTTTTGTTTTATTTCTTTATTTTCTTCTTGTTTTTCCCTTTTTTGTTTTTTTTTTCAATTTTCTGTTTTTTTTTTTTTCATTTTTTAGCTTTAACATTCAACCGTTAGTTCAAGACACAAACACTAACTATGTTTATTATAGACTCAAACACAAATATTCATACTTATTGGAGACCCAAACACTGTTATGTCTAGTATGGAGACCTAAACACAAATATCATAACTTATTCAAGACCCAAATCTAAATATCTCTTCACAAAATTATATTAAGAGCATATTAGTCTTGTAAAGATTATGCCAGAGAAGCTTCTTCTAGCAAATCTAACAATGTTTAACTATAATTTACTGCACACTTTAATTTATATGAGCAAGATTTTAATTTGTACTCACATTTCATTACACAGTAATGAATTTATGTTAGAGAATTTATATGAGCAAGATTTTAATTTGTACTCACTTTAATTTATATGAGCAAGATTATGCCAGAGAAGCTTCTTCCAGCAAATCTAACAATGTTTAACTTCTTTTATTTCAATATTTTTATTTTTATTTTATCCAATTTTTATTTTTGTTTTATTTCTTTATTTTCTTCTTGTTTTTCCCTTTTTTGTTTTTTTTTTTTTTCAATTTTCTGTTTTTTTTTTTTTTTTTTTTTTCATTTTTTAGCTTTAACATTCAACCGTTAGTTCAAGACACAAACACTAACTATGTTTATTATAGACTCAAACACAAATATTCATACTTATTGGAGACCCAAACACTGTTATGTCTAATATGGAGACCTAAACACAAATATCATAACTTATTCAAGACCCAAATCTAAATATCTCTTCACAAAATTATATTAAGAGCATATTAGTCTTGTAAAGATTATGCCAGAGAAGCTTCTTCTAGCAAATCTAACAATGTTTCACTATAATTTACTGCACACTTTAATTTATATGAGCAAGATTTTAATTTGTACTCACATTTCATTACACAGTAATGAATTTATGTTAGACAAAAATAGATGAGTTATTTGTATTACCCCACCCACCCACCCAAATTGCTAATCATATTTCTAATCCCTCCCTCCAAATTTTATTTTAATTAGCGTAACTCTCCCAATCCTATAGTAAAGTGCAAACAAATCCTCTTTGGATTTTTGTTTTTGCATTTGAAGACACTTTGTAAAAAAATATTCCACATTTTAATTTTTGTTCAGTTTGCACCCTTGCCGTTAAAAACCGTTAAAATACGTCTAAAAATATGATTTTACCCGTCCCCCCACTCTCTCCCCCCTCTCTCTCTCCGGTGGTGGGGGCTTGTCAAGCGGGGCCGACCAGAGGAGAGGGGAGGGTGGCCGGCCAGCGGAGGGAGGAGGGGGCCGGTCGAGCTAGGGGTGAGCATTCAGTCAATTCAGTTCAAACCGAACCGAAAATCGAATTGAACCAAAAATCGAATAAGCTGAACTGAAACTGAACCGAATTGGACCATAACCGAATTAAATTGATTCGATTTTCGGTTTATTCATTTTTTTGGTTTATTTGCACATTTTTGTTAATATATATAGTACTTAAATATACCTAAATTTATTTAGTATATATCTGTAGTTAGTATATATATATATATATATATATATATATATATATATATATATATATATATATATATATATATATATATATATATATATATATATATATTCGGTTTTCGGTTTTCGGTTTTGGACCGAAACAGAAATCGAATAAAAAAAATTTAGTATTTTCAAAACCAAATCGAACCGATTTTTTTAAAATCGAACCGAATCTCTTATTCGGTTCGGTTCGATTTTTGGTCCAAAATCGAATAATGCTCACCTCTAGGTCGAGCATGGCCGGCCAGCGGAGGGAGAAGGGGGATTGGGGGTGCTGGCCAATGGAGGGAGGAGGGGGCAGGTCGAGGGGGCCGGCCAGCGGAGGGAGAAGTGGGGGTCGAGGGGGCCGAATAAGAAAAACCGAACCGAACCGACCCGAGATTCGATTCGGTTTAAAAAAAGATTCGGTTCGATTACGGTTTTGAAAATACTAAATTTTCTTATTCGGTTTCGGTTTCGGATTTCGGTCCAAAACCTAAAACCGAATAAGAAAATTTAGTTTATATATATATATATATATATATATATATATATATATATATATATATATATCAACGGTTAAGATTAGATGACTTAAAGCACATCTAACGGATGTGAACATGGGGATGCAAAAAGTGAGGAGATGCCTATCCTTCCTCATATATATATATCTATTCTACTATATAATAGGAAAACTTAGATGGTGAAACTTTTGAATTCCGAAAATACCCTTACATACTTATACTAATTAAAAATAGTTCATTAATTTTAATAAGGATAACTTAGTAATTAGGAAGACTATCCTTTGGTCTTCCTAAACTAATTAAGAAATGTTAAAATACGTGCAAGGCACGTACACATATGCTAGTATATATATATATATATATATATATATATATATATATATATATATATATATATTAACTATAATATATATAGGTATATTTAAGTACTATACATATTAACAAAAAAGTGCAAATAAACCAAAAATTTGAATAAACCGAATAAACCAAAAGTCGAACCGATTTAATTTGCTTCAGTTTGATTCGTTTATGGGCCAATTCGGTCCAGTTTCGGTTTTGCTTATTCGATTTTCGGTTCAATTCAGTTTTTGGTTCGATTTGAACCGAATTAACTGAATGCTCACCCTAGCTCGACCCGCCCCCTCCTCCCTCCGCAGGCCGGCTACCCTCCCCTCTCCTCTGGTCGGTCCCGCTTGACAAGTCCCCGCCACCGGAGAGAGAGGGGGGAGAGCGTGGGGGAAGGGGTAAAATCGTATTTTTAGACGTATTTTAACGGCTGTTAACGACAGGGGTACAAACGGAGCAGAAATGAAAATGTGAATTTTTTTTCTTTAAACAAGGGGTCTCCAAACGCAAAAATGCAAATCTAAGGAGGATTTCTTTGTACTTTATCCGAAGATTGGGAGGGTAATACTAATTAAAATAAATTTGAGGGGGAGGTAGAGATATGATTAACAATTTGGGGGGGGGGGGGGGGGGGGGGGGGGGAGGGTAAATACAAATAACTCAAAATAGATTCATGACCAATTTTTTTGGAGTATATATTGGATTGAATTTTCATATATTGAGTTTCTATATAAAATTTTTATATATTGAGTTTCTATATATTGGATTGAATTTTCATATATTGAGTTTCTATATATTGAATATATCCGAGCTCTTTAGCCTAGTGGTATTAGAGCGGACACCCGGAGGGACCGGCAAGGTTCGAGTCCCCCAATTGCGTGTGTGCGTGGGATTTCAAAAAAAAAAAAAAAAAATATATGGATCACCTAAATTTTTGGCAAAGAAAACAATAGGACACGTGACCATTTTTTCTTCGAAGTTCATTTTGTATGTGCGTTCAAATTTTGAAGTAGCTTTTACTACTTCTTGCAAGGAAATACTTTAAACATGTAAACTCTGTGTGTGTGTGTTTTTGTGTTGTGTATATAGCCTTACCTGAGCTTATTTCTTGTTGTAAATCCCATGACTTCGAGTTGAGGGTGCCACCCAGTACATCAAATAGAGGCATAAAGAGGCAGAAATTGGAGTTGTGTTCCTTGTGGTGAAAGCTATGGTATCTGGACATTCGAAAAAAAAACGAAGCAGCATCATACTTATAATTTTGTGCCAGGAATAAGTAACTTTTACTGAATAATAATAATAATAATAATAATAATAATAACTGTCAATTTCTTACTTATGGTTTTGAGTTTGGCTGTGAGCCTGAAAGGATATGAAGGTTGGCTGTGTTGTTATTGTTATTGCCGGGACACAATTTTCGATGAAAAATTGAGAAAATAAAACAATTGTAAAAATAACGTTTCAACGCAACACTTCAAAAAAGGTGCACAACAGAGATCCTAGCTGGATTCTGGATTACGATGATCTAAAAAAAATTCGTAACAGTAGCAAACGACAGTAGCACTTCTAAACAGAAGATACGAATCGAAATGCTAAGAGCAGCAGCGATGACAGGCGAAAGATGGAAGATGGCCTGCTGGGGTGAATGATCACCGTTGCTCAAAGCTTAATTCGCCCCACACGAATAGCTTCCAGGAACCAGCAAGTTCGTCGGAGAACTCTGGAACACTCTGCTCTTCTGACTCCTCGGATGGAAGCGGACTCCTGCGGCGCTAAGTGACGCTGGTGCAACGCTACTCTTCTCTCTCAGAGTCTTTGAAAATTCGTAAGGAATTCTGAACTCTGTACTTGTGTTAAAAAAACACTTAGATACTCTATGTTCTATTACTTGTGTATTTTCTGTAAGAGAGAAGAGAGCCTTATATAAGCCCGTGCAGTAACTGTCCAGTTAGCAGAACGTTCGGGACGTAGAAAAAACTGTCCCGAACGTGCTGTAACCGCTCAAATCGTGTATAGACAAGACCTGAGTCAACTTACGCACAGCGCGCACAATTTGCGCCAGCCGCACAACTAGCACACTGCGCGTACAACACCACTTGCGCCACACTGCGCCACACGTACCACACGCAACCTGCGCAAGCCGCGCAATGCGCACACTGCGCTACTCGCGCAACGTGCGTCACTTGCACATCGCGAGCAACTTGCGCAAGCCGCACAATGCGCACACTGCGCTACTCACAAAACGTGCACCACTTACGCATCACGTGCACCATGCACAAACCGCACAACGCGCGCAACTTGCGCACCGTGCGCAACCTGTACAAACCGCACAACGCGTGCAATCGAATGCGCAAGAGGCTCGCACAACGAGTGTTTGCCATAAAAAAAATCAAAGACATGTATTACAGAACACTGAAATTGATTACAAACTCACTTGTACAAAGAAGGGGCCTAGAAAGAAATCATAGGAAACAATCTAAGTATAATTGTTTAGCTTCGATTATGGGGGGTGATGGTGGAGGCTCGGGAAAGTGCTATCAACTCTGCCTTACTCCGTGGACTATCTGCTGCAGTCTCTAGCTCGTGAAGATATTGCTTTTTTTCTTGAAGGTTGCCAGCCTTTTGCAGGGGAATGGCACCCTGCTCTTTATAATCGAATGTATGTTGGGCCGCATAGACAGCCTGTGGCCACGTGGCTGATTAGCACACGAAGACCCGCTCTTTGGCTGCCATCTGTCGATTTGTTAGGATTTTGTTGCAGCAAATCTGGGTAGTTAGGAATTTGGTCAGATTGCCACGTGTCCTGTTGCGGGGAGCTGCATAGTTTTTTCAGTCTTCGATCTGTATTTTGGCCGCATAAAGCTCATGCGGCCTGGATCACAGTTACTCTTGGCTGCATGAAGTTTGGAGATTTTGGGGCTGCATATGTCTGAGCGCATAAGGTACATGTGGTTTAAATGACACTCTTCTGGCCGCATGAAGACGTACGAACCCTGCTTTTGGGCGACGTCTCACGTCTTATCTTTTTGTTGAAGTGTCAGAGCTGTCATTTTTGTCAGTTTGTCAGGACTTGTCACTTTATCAGTCGAACTGCTTATCTTAGCCGCATATCTTCCTTCAACAACTGTTTGTTGACGGGCCGCATATGTTATGCGCCTTTCCTTCATGCGGACCTGTTTGGCCCAAAGTACCTATACGGTAATTTGAAATTCGTATGAACCCCATATTTTTTATGCTTCTACAAGACCCCCTTCAAAGTTTTCAAATTGCAAATTTGGAATACTTTGAATAAGAAGCATGAAAATCTGTCAAGTCGCAGGGAGTCTTCAAGTCGTAGGAAGTTTTTCGAACTGCAGAGGGATCTTGAGTCGCAGGAAAATCCTGAGCTACAGAGCAAATCTTGAGTCGCAGGGACACTTCGAGCCGCAGAGAGCCTGCCAGCTGTCACTGCTGCATTTAGTTTTCCCGATTCAGTTGTGGATCTATTTTCGAGATGAAGTCGACGGTTACTGGGGATAAAGTCCCCAAACGTCGTCATTATCTTTAATGATCTCGAGAACCGAAGAGACGCTCGACGGTTATTAGGGATAAAGTCCCCAAACGTCGTTCTTATCCTTAATGATCTCGAAAATCAAAAAGTCTCTTTTCAGCAACTCTATAAATAGGGGTCATTCAGAGAGAGAATTTTCTCTTTCACCTTCTCCTCCTTCGAGTTCATCATACTTTCTGCTATGGCTCCAAAAGCTTCCAGGTCGACTAGTGCGGCGGCCAAAGGGAAGAGACTTGCTTCTCCGTCAAGAGTGACAGACGCTCCTTCCATTCATTCTGACGTGCAACTTCCTCTCAAGAGTAAGGATGGTGAGCAGATGATGACTGAAATTTTGAATGGCCATAGCGCATTTTTTTCATGCGAGGGCCTGTCATATACTACCACTGCTTTAAGCCCGGTCGATGCATGCCCTATCTCATTTGGACCACATGTGTTCTGAATGATTGTGCCGCATGGACTGAGCCGCATGACTGTTGTCCATTCGAACTTGAATCGTACAAGTGCCTCCAGATTGATCTGTATGAAATTCTATGACCGAGCCGCATAGGTGCCGCATGAGCACTTTATGATCGGGCCGCATGAATACTGTAAGGTTGGGCCGTATGATTGCCTCGTGATTAACCCGCATGAGTATTAGGCCGCATGAATTTTTCATGACTGAGCCGTATGATAATGACTGGGCCATATAAATGTTGCATGAGTACTTCATGAAGCCGGCCTCATGACTTTGGGCTGTATGAGTTCTGTTTTGGCTGGGCCGCATAACTGGCTAGGCCGCATAACAGAGTTCTTTGTTTTCTTGGTGCTAAATCCCCTTTTTTTCATGTTTTTGTAGGGGTCTGGCTAGCAAACTTCTTCAGGACCGGTGTCTGCGATGGAGTGAAAATACAACATTCTGGTACCTACATCAGACAGCTCAAAACTCCTCTTGCTTCGGAAGAGTTTTCCCTACGCCTTTTTGACATACACATCAAACAACTCAGGACTCTTTATGCTTCGGAAGAGTTTTCCCAGGTGGTAGGAAGGGCCTTTATACCTCGGAGAGTTGGATGGTGGTCAGGCGTCGTTATAAACGTCCTGCCTTCACGGCTCTCCAAGTAGGCAAAACCGCCGTCAGGGACCATGTTTTGAAGGTATGGTCCTTCGGGAGAACGGGGCTAAGGCATCAGCAACACGGAGGGGAGGATAGCATGCTATATTTGCCTTCTTTCCGGCAGCTCCTTGGAGATTCAACAGCTTTGTTTGCTTCTCAACAGTAAAACATGACTTTCTTCGAGGGCTACGAAACTGCTTGAAGACGAAGTGCTGTTAAACTCAACTATGTATTGCCAGATTTTCCTTTCTTTGCTGTCGATGTAGTCCTATGAATGTAACTGATCTTGAATAAGCAGAGTATGTTCACTCTGTTCTCTATTTATGGCATTTTGTGGTGCTTGTACTAGGGGGCCTAGTACAACATTTGTAAAGGACATCCCACTGGGGGATTTTTGTGGACCTATTGCCCTTTTGTGCATCTGGAAATGCTAAAAAATAGATTTGAATGATATTTTGGGGACCTACTACTCTTTGGTACACCGATGGTGCGAGTAATAGATTAGGATAATTTTTGTGGACTAATCACCATTTTTGTGTACTGGCGATGCGAGTACTGATAATAAGTGGAGTGGAAACCAACATATTTACTCAGAGGTAATGAGGACGTGGTAAATACGGGTCAAAATAAAGCCTTCATACTCAGACGTAATGAGGACATGGTAGGGGTAGGCATGATAGGGGTACACAGAACAACTCAGAGGTGCTATCAACGTGGAAGTTCTATGCATTGGGTGATTTATTTGTGATGGATGGAAAAATAACTCAGAGGTAATATGGATGTGGTTGTTTTACTTGTCGGGGGGAATTTTGTGGTCCTATTACCTTTTTGTGCACTGATGGTGCGAGTAATATATTAGAACAAGTTTTATGGACCTACTACCCTTCTGCGCACCGGCGGTGCGGGTAATAGATTTTGAGGCAAATTTTTGGTAGGGAAAAGCTATGACCAGGAAGTTCATAGATATGATCAAGAGATGAGATACGAATTCATTCGGAGTAGCCAGAGAGTAAGTTCAGTGGTACCTGAGGGTACATAACTCAACAATCTGGGAGACTTGAAGTCGGAGTATAAGTTCAGCAATACCAAAGGGTATATAACTCACAATCTGAGAGATGGAAAGTGTCCTTTAGACATAGTATTTCTTGAGGAACTTACCGTTGATGGGCATCATGAGCAAGTCTCCATTTTGTTTTGCGAGACGGTATGCGCCGTTGGAGAATACGGTCTCGATGATGAACGGACCCTCCCATTTAGGCTGGAATTTGACGGGGATCTTGTGAGTCATGACCATTGGTCTGCGAATGGCCAAGACAAGATCGCTGACTTGGAATATTCTCTGTTTGACTTTCTTGTTGAAAGCCCGAGAGATGCGCGCTTGGTAGAGCTCTATACTTTGTTGAGCTTGTAAACGCTTCTCATCTAATGCTTCCAACTCTTGTAGCCGTCGGCAGTAGTTATCGTCCGCTGTTAACCGGTAGGTAAGGGCCACCCGAAGCGAGGGGATATGAGTCTCCAATGGGAGGACTGCCTCGCTCCCGTAAACCAAGGAGAACGGTATATTTCCTGTAGCCGTCCGAATTGTCGTACGATACGCCCATAAGCATTCGCCAAGCTTTTCATTCTAGTCGAATTTGTTTGCAGACACAAACTTTTTGAGGAGCTTGATTATGGTTTTGTTGAAAGCTTCAGCCAGACCGTTGGCCGATGGGTTATATGCTGTCGAGGCCATGTTCTAAATCCGATTTTTGTCACAGAATCGGTAGAAAGTGTGGCTTGCAAACTGCGGACCATTGTCGTGAGTAATCCTTCGTGGCAGTCCAAAACGATAGATGACGTGATATTTTATGAAACTAATCACGTTCGATGTCTTAACCTCTGCTAATGGGACAGCTTCCGTCCATTTGGAGAAGTAATCGGTGATTGTAAGTATGAACCGATACCCTCTAGACGACGGTGGGGTGATTGGCCCAATGATGTCCATTCCCCATGCTTCGAACGACCAAGAGGCCACTGTCGGATGCAAGAATTCAGATGGCAGATGTATGAAATCTACATGGATCTAGCAAGCCTTGCACATCTTTGCATAATCAACTGCATCTGCAACTATTGTGGGCCAGTAATAACCCATCCGGCGAAGACAATCTTGCAATTTCGGGCCAGGTTGGTGAGCCCCACAAGTACCGTCATGAGCTTCACGTAGGGCTTCTTTGGCTTCTGCATTTGACAGGCATCTTAGTAGTATCCCATCGTAGGATCGTCGATACAACATTTTCTTCTCCGTATCGTAGAAGAATTTGAGGGAGCGTCTTCTGATTGAGGTTGCTTCCTTCACACACTCTGGCATAATCCTATAGACGGCAAAGTCGATGAGCGGGCTTCTCCAGTCTTTTATGTCGTTGGTTATCTGGACGGAGTAACTCATACCCAGTTGAAGATTGTTCCTGGGGCAGACCAGTTCATGGCCTATTATGTCTACTAGATGATGAGTATTATTTGGAAGCGTCAAGGAAGCGGCAAGACCTGCTAGAGCATCGGCTTCGATATTTTAGAGCCTAGGAACGTGCTCTATAAAGAACCCCTCCAAGGCTGTAATGATGGCGATTGCTGTCTGATAATAGGGAATCAGGTCCTCGTTGCGAACCTCCTATGAACCTCGGATCTGGTTAACAACCAACTACGAGTCACCATATGCTTCCAGGTACCTGATCCCCACTTCTTTTGCGAGTTGGAGCCCGATGACTAGAGCGTTATATATGGCTACGTTGTTCGAACAGGGTTCTGTAAGAGAATACGCCCGAGTGACTACTAATCCCGAGGGAGAAATTAATACCACCCCGACTCCAGCGACGATATCACCTTGTAGCCCCGTTCTTGAAGCACCATCGAAGAACATTCGCCAGATAGCGTCGTGCGAAGTCATGTTCGAGATGATGACTTCATCAGAAATTTCCTCATAAATTCTGGCAGTTTTTGAGCCAGAATGAGCTGCTAAGAAGTCAGCCAGGGCTTAACCTATAATGGCCTTCTACGGAACAAAAACTATGTCGTATGGGGATAATAGTATCGCCGAGGTGGCTAGACGAGAACAGAGTGCGCCTGGCTTGGTCATGAGAACCCTGAGGGGATTAACTCGTGAAACAACATGGATGGTCTGCCCTGTCACATAGTGTCTTATTTTTTGAATGGCAAATACTAGGGCAAGGCACTCCTTCTCCATGGCGGTGTACCTATGTTCCGGTCCTACCATCATCCGGCTGAGATAGTAAATGGCTTGTTCATGTCCCGCGTCATTATTCTGTGCTAGCAGAACACTGAGGGAGTATTCCATCGCCCGTACATAGAGCAGGAAGGGCTTTCCGGCGACCGGGGCTACCAGAACTGGCGGATTCATCAGGTACTCCTTAATATCATCGAAGGCACGCTGGCATTCCCCGTTCCATACAAAAGAGACACCTTTCCTCATGAGTTGAGTGAAGGGTCGACATCGCCCTGAAAGGTTAGATATAAATCTTCTGATGTAGGCTAGTCTTCCCTGAAGGCCACGGAGTTCGCGAAGATTCCTTGGCGGATTCATCTCCGGTATTGCTTTTGTTTTGTCGGGATCTATGTGGATGCCCCGGGAGGTAATGACGAAGCCCAAAAACTTTTCGCTGACACCTCCATGAAGGACTTGGTGGGATTCATCTTCAGGTTGTGTGCCCGTATGAGGTCGAACACTGTCCTCAAATCATGTAAATGATCGTCTTTGGAGCGGCTCTTGACGGCGATGTCGTCAATATAACACTCCACCGTTTTGCGTAAATGATCTCTAAAGATGATACTCATAGCCCGTTGATATGTTGTACCGGCATTCTTCAGGCCAAAGGGCATGACCGTATAAGAATATACGCCGATCGGCGTTCGAAATGACGTATGCTTTTCATCATCAAGAGACATCTTGATTTGATTGTATCCTGAAAAGCCATCCATAAAGGACATGCGCTCGAAACCATACGTGTTATCGATCATTATGTCGGTGATCGGGAGAGGAAATTCATTTTTAGGGCATGCTGCATTCAGATTGTAAAAATTGATGCAGATTCGGATTTTTTCGTTCTTCTTTATGACTGGCACTATGTTGGCTACCCAGTCTGGGTGCTGCTCTTCATGGATGAAACCGCTAGCTATAAGCTTGTTTGCTTCTGCTACAATAAAATTCATGATGTCTAGACGAAATCGTTGCTGCTGCTGTTTGACTGGTTTTACGTCTGGATAAATATTGAGCTTATGAAGTACAATCTCGGGGTTTAGCCCTGGCATGTCTTCATAGCTCCAGGCAAAGACATCGATGTATTCTCTGACGAGTTGTAACAACGACTTCCGCTCGTCTTTTGTCAGACTTTTACTGACGAAGATTGGCTTTGGAGAAGTTTCATCGCCGAGGTTAAATTGCATAACCTCATCCCCAGTGGGAGGATCACGAAGTTCGAAGCGTTTCTCCCATTGTGCATCTAGTTGCTGGACCCACGGTTCCAACTCAAGTGGTTCAAGTAGGTCTTCGTCTTCCTCTTCTATATCAGCGGATGTCATGTTGACAGATAATGTCTTTCTGAATATATCTCCAATACTGCTATCGGAGTCGTAAATGGGTGACTCGGACGAATATGAGTGCCACTCGTATTCTTCATCAGAACTTTCGGGCGTTGTTGGTGGAGTAACATACCCGAGGCCGTGTCTGGACTTGAGATAATGATCTTAAGGTTTTCCTGCCGATGCCGGCGGCTGTAGAGGCAATTGTCGACCGCAGCCATGATTTAGACCTGGGGTAGCCTCCATGTTATACCCCTGCTTTTGCATGAAGTATTTGGCTTGAGGACTATACAAGTAGAGCGGTAGTCTTCCAGTGTCGGGTCCGAGGTCGGACTCTTGTGGCATGAAAGATTGATGACCTTCTTTTCGGCCGAAGATGATTGTGTGATCCTATCCTCGTCTGTCTGGGACCGGGAAGTAAGTGCCTTTTATGGGAGCAAGTTGATTTGGGGTATGGACGGTTGTCACCTGTGTGTACATGCTAATGTCTAGACAGTTCCGAACGACATACGTTAGATTAGGCTTATCGTACTCAGAATAGTCTAACTGCAGCCTCTTATTGGTAAAATAAGAAAATTTATCCATAGGGATTACATCATCAGGAGAGGGGCTATCCACCTGTGTAACCACGTATTTGGCGAGTTCTCCGTCCTCCTTGGCTACCCCCTGCGAGCTTAGAGTTCGGGACGCTGTCTTGGGCAACTTGATCACCAAGGGTTCTGACTGAGGTATTGACTTGCCTGGGAGTGTTGGATCAACACTTGGCTGCTGGTTCATTTTGGAAAGACAAATGACAATTGGCTCGGGAAGGGATTTTGTGTCTTTCGGTCGCCTTGGAGCAGATTTTGGCAATCGGATTAACATCGGTGTTACAGAGGGCCTTGCATCTTCCTGTTGCCTTTGATTGGACTTTGGCAGTCGGATCACCATTGGTTCTATGACAGGTTTTGGCTCCTGACTGGATCTCGGGAGACGGATGACCATTGGTTCCGACTGCGTAGGTGTGATAGGAGAACTGAGCACCTCTTTATGCAAGGTTGCGACAAGGGGTACGGCCTTGCCCGATTTGCGGACTTGGAGGCGAATCCTCAAAGGTTCTTCTGGCCCTGTGATGACTTCCAGCTCGTCGGTTATATGTTTTCTGGATTCGTCATATGGACAAGCCTCCGAAGAGTAATAAGATTCAACCCCTTTGAAGGGATCAATGTCGGCAAATTCAGTTTTCACGGAACCGTGCTTACTGACATACTTGAAACACTGGTGGAGGGTGGATGGCATGATCATATAGTCATGTATCCATGGACATCCCTGGAGGATGTTGTAGGAGGTGTCTGCATCTATGACGTAGCAGGTAACTTCCGTCTTCAAGTCACCAATCTAGCACTTCAACCGGATCTTTCCAGAGGACAGCTTCTTCCCGAGTTAAAACCGCTGATGGCAGTGTTGGTTGCTGCTAGCCGATGCATAGGGATGCCAAGGAGTTGGAGCAAGCTTCTCGGGATGATGCTTATTGACGAGCCGGGGTCGACATGCATCCGATCCACCTTGATGTCGCCTTTGTATCCGGTGTAGTACAAGGGGCGATCATACAAGTTGGTCTTAATCAACATATCCTGCGGAGTAAATATAATGTTGGGCATTATATCTGTGCTATCGCCGCCCTGTAAATCTGCTGGCGGGTCTTCCCCTGGAGGCTTGACCTGGGCTAAGTAGGCGTCAGCATTCTGGAGGGCTTCGCTTAATGCGACACGAAGATCCTTGGAGAGCCTTAGGAGCTCGTATAGAGACAACTTTGCTGGCGTATTATCCAATTATGCTAATATGTCAAAGTTGTAAGGTCTCTCCAGTCCCTGAGGTATATTATTGCGGAGTGGCCTATCGAAGCGGGTCTCCCTTGTCTTGGACTTATCCGCCAATGGAGGCTGAGATGGCCTTGAAACATCAGAGGGAGACAATATTGTTGGCTGAGGATCTTCGGTTGAACTATCCCGTGCGGGCTGGACTTGTGCTCCAGACCGGGTAACAACGGCTGCAGCTTCCTCAGCCTCGGCTGAAATTGTATGGCAAGATCTAGACTTCCTGTCCTTTTTCTTACTGGTAGGAGATGACACCCCCTGGGTAACTTCGGGCACCAAGTCTAGATGTACCCACATGATCTCTCCTCGCGATGTGGTGAGGGGTACCAATCCAGATGTCTGGCTCCGGACGAGTGAAAGATTAGTAACCTCCATCGTTGCCCGGGGGATAGGTATTACCCCGTCTGGAGTGCTTCTTGGAGGGAAGTCGCCGAACTGAAAAGATACCATGTTTGTCGCCACGGTAACCTCTTCAAAGTCTATCGACAGAGCTTTTGAGTCGATAAGTGAATGTACCGCTTCAATTGGAAGCAATCCTGGGTGGCATAATGGGCATAGCGGTGGAAGTGACAATACTTTGGGCCCTCCATTTCTGCTACTCGGGGCTCGCGCCTTGGTGGAGGGAGCTGGATCCTACCCCCTTGCAAGAGCATATCGAAGATAGGTTTGAAATGACTGTCTTCAAATGAGTAGTTAATCTTGGGCCATGGACCTTCCGTCTGTTTTTGTTCGGGCTTCTGAGTCACATCAGTGACCATGGCCTGTTTGCCCTTATTGTCCCGGTTGGTGGTGACGCTACTATTATTGTTACTGAAGGTGGAACCAGGACGTCTTCCCTTATCTTTTTCGTCTGGGATGTGTAATCCCAGCTGGCGAGCCTTCTTCAGTTTTGCCTCTGCATTGGTAGCACTTATGATGAAGGTCGTCCAATCACTGAACTGATCATCACCCATCCAGGAACTAATTGTAGGGAGCAGCTTCTTCTGGCAGATTTTAATCAAGAAGTTCTTGGGATTGCCTTGAGGCAATCTCATTACGGTTTGGCGGAACCGCTCGATGTAGTTCCTCGTTAGCTCCCTCTCTCCCTGGATGACGTCTATGAGAGATGACATCGTTATGTCATGCCCCACTTCGTAAAATCTTTCCAAGAATATGTGTTTGAAGCCGTCGAAAGAATGAATGCAGTTGTCGGGAAGGTTGCTGTATCAGTCGAACGCGATCCCCTCCAATGCTCCAATGAATAATCGTGTGAGGATGGCGTCACTATACGGCAAGTGGTCGACTTGTTCCGTGGAACGGCTTATTCCATGGTAGAAAAGGTATGTCCCTCCATGCAATGGGATATGGCTGCTGTATTCTGAGATCCCAAGGAGTCTCGGGCATTGAACATCGCTCGAAGCTCGTGGACTTCCCTCATTGCCTCCTTGGCTTCGTCTGCAGCTGAAGGAACGGATGCTGCTAAGGGATCATCACCCACAGGAGAGGCGGTCGTGTTGGAGTCCGCGTTGACTGTGGGTCCCAAGCTTGTTTATCCGGGCGTCCTTGCTGGTTGAGCTGGCAAGGTGGCTTTGATCTCGTCCACGAAGTTGACCAAGGACAGGAGCATGGCTTCCAGCACTTTTAGCCATTGTCGGTCAGAATATGCTTCATGATCATCGTCAGCCATAAAGACTGTCCTCACGTGGGTAGAGGTGGAAGTGATTGTGGCAGAGATACTCTCGGTGCCATACCCTTGTATAGAGAAATCGTCAGGGAATGTCGAAATATCATCTTCGTCAAACTCAGAAGGGGTGCTACCCCTTGTGCAGGAAACCGCATCATCTTGGTGAGGGTGGTGGCCCTTAGGGAAATCCAAGTCTGTTGCACAGTTCTGGGGGACCTCTACCCCCTGCATGTGCTCTTGGTATACCGGATTGTCGCATACATTGAGGGGATTGCTACCCCCAGCTTCATCTACTCTCAATAGACACCCCCTGTGGTTGTCGATGGGAACCCCGCAGATGTAGGTCTCCTTGTAATACTGGACGAGATGGCGGGGCTGGAAGAGCCTGTCTTCTTTCCTCCCTTGACAGGAGGAACCTTTTGAGTCGAATTACAGGAGGCGATAGGAAACTCCTTGTCCCCTGGAATTTGCACCTGTTTCTTGAGTTTTTGTTGGACAGGTGCTGGCTGCTGCAGTCGCTGGAAAATTGACTGCCGATCTTCAGGTGCTGCTGATTTATCGCAGCAGCAGTTGATGATGACTTGGGTGCAACGACGCCCCGAGAGGGACTCATTGCATTCCAACGCTGCCGTCTCGCGTTCGTGAGTAATCATGTCACATAAGTCGGTAGGAGGCTGCTCTACCTTTGCACCAAACTTGTGAACTCGGGTATCCCGAGCGTACGGGTGCTTAGGTATCATGTTTGCTCCATGATCCGTGGCTAATAAAAGCACTCGCTCTGGATCTTTAGAGGGAGATTTTAAAGACCCACCCTGTCCGTTAGCCCGGGGGACTGGACGCGAGTGGTTCTATATAACTTTCCGCCAGGAGCCCGTATAACAGTCAACGGGGTCCACTGACAGTCAGCAACTTGGACAATTGACTGGGCTGGTTGAGCCCGCACTGTCCGTGTTTCGACGACTACATCGCTCTGATGATGAAAAGCTGCTATGTGTTTCATCCAACATGTTTTCATGGGGTCCTCCTTACGGGAGCCCCAATCAAAGAAGGTGGACCACGAACCCAACTTTTTCTTTCAGTTCTGCAAACAGAAGAAGAAGAAGTCTGCCAACAGATAGCCAGCGAGCTATTACATCTGAAGGAGTCTATATGGGTACTCGGTCAAGGACGAGATTCCGTATAGATGACGAGGACTCCCAAGCTGGAGGTGATGATCCTTCATCTAGGGGTAGTATTCCCTCAGAGTCTGAAACAGATGACCTTCACACCGGAGGTAGCCTTCCAGGTGATGATGATCTCTCCGAGTCTGACGGTGACTATCTACCTCCCTTACTTGAAGACGAGGGACTTTTTAACTCAAAGATAGATAGTATCAGCACCAGTTGTACCGTCACTTCTATTCATCCTCGCATGTTATCTACGTACATGAAGGATGGAGAGATACCTGAAGAAGCAAGTGATCAGACCAACAAACGGCTAGAGAGTCTTGAAATAACATTTGCCAAGATCACTGATATGCTTACTTGTATCATGGCAGTCCAAACTGCTGGGGCTGTTCCTCCACCTCAACCAAACATCTCAGCACACGTTAGTCCGACTCATAGCAACAACCCTCCTTCACTACAGAAGGAGTATCATTCCGTTGCGCCTTCTCCAAATCTTATAAATGCTAGGGGTGGTCCTTCACCAACGACGCCTGACAACCGTATAACAGCCATTTTTCAATATCTGCTCAATCAGCAGGATACAATTGATTCTCTTGTTACCCGTCTTGATACCATCTCACACAAAGACGAGTTTCATAAGATGGGAATATCTCAACCTTATCCTCCTGAATGGGAGAATGCTACTTGCCCTCCTAACTACAAGCAACTGACGCTAAATTCATTTGACGGGATGACTTCTCCTCGCCAACACATGACATACATCAACACGCAAACTCTACACTTACCCAGGGACGATCCGTTCTTGTCAAAGTTGTTTATTAGCACCTTGCAGGGGGTTGCTTTTGAATGGTTCTGCAGTCTGCCTGACGGTTGTATTAATTCCTTTAAAGATTTGGAGAGGTTATTCCTCAACAGTTTTATGAGAGTGGCATGCATGTTAGTATGTCCACCCTCATCGAGACCATGTAAAGGAGGACTGAGTCTGTTATTGCTTTCATCGAACGCTTCAGGCGACTAGCATTGAAGATGCCCTTCAATATACCAGACTCAGAACTTATGGATACTTGTCGACATAACTTTCTTCCTACGGTGAAGTTCTATCTGGGTATACATAAGTATGATACATGGCCTGCTTTCATTGGGGCCGCTGATGCTACTGAAATGACGTCCCTAATCTGAAATTACTGGGGTTGAAGACACCCAAATCTGACGACAAAGACAAGCACCCTCAAACTATCCCTGTCCGTAGGGGTAAAGGGAAAGAAGTCTTAAAGGTCGACACATCTAAGGGAGCTTCCAATTCTCAGGGCGCTCCTGACAAACCTAACAAGACTTTCTCCTTTGATGAGGATGATGTTATTACCATTTTTTACACATTGATGAAGGGTAATAAACTGACATTGCCTCCACCACGATGTCCTGCAGAGGCGAACCAACTCAATGATCCCAAGTATTGTCTTTATCATCAGTACGTGTACCACTCTACCAAGGATTGCATCGTCCTGAAGAAGAAGAAGATACAACAGCTTATCGATAGCCAAGTGATCAACCTCGAAGCTGAAGACAAGGTCGTATCTTCTAACATGATCTCTCTTTAATTTGGTGACTTTCCTCCCACAAAAGTCCCAGACGGCATAGTCCCAATCCCCAAGCTAATAATAGAAGTCATCAACCTACTGCTAGTTCACAACTCTACCTTGGTGCCACTCACGACTGACCATGGTGAGATCATGTGGGTTCATCCGGACCTTGTGTAAGAAATGACGCAGGGGGTGGTATCTTTCAAAGTAAAAAGGGGCAAGAAATACAAATCATATCATATGGTGTCTTCTCTCATTTACGATGTTCTATCTGGCGAGACGCAATTTGGGAAGGCTTACCTACGGACTTGTGACCCCGCACAAGAAGAAGCAGTACCTTTTCAAGCTTCTGCTGCCCCCACAAGTTCAGATGTCGATCCATCTAAGCCCTCAACTACCGACAAAGCCAAGCAGAAGGAGACACAATTTGACAAGTCTCTGAAGGTGCCAGCTCCCGAAGGCATGGATCGGCCTTACAACTTTGACATACTGGCACAGCTGGCCAATACACCTGCCAGGTTGTCTTTGTTCGATCTATTGTGACTCTCCAAAGAAGTACGGAAGGCCTTAATTGAGGCATTACTACATGCCGACTCTTATCTCGTTGAAGTCAAAGCCCCCGCTAAAGATCCCGTCTCCTGTCTTCACTGCTACAGCACTATGGAAATGGTGCCCATCATCACCTTTTCATAGGAGGACATGCTACTCAAAAACAATTATCATAATAGACCTCTGTACTATACAGGGTATATCAGGGCGATTAAGGTGCATCAGATGCATATCGATCCAGGTTCCTCCCTCAGCATCATTCCTAGAAGTTTACTCCAAATTCTAGGGATCCCTCTGCATAAGCTATCTGTAACCAATACAACTATCATGGCTTTCAATGCTAGAAGAAGCTACCCGCTGGGCAAGATCCGTCTCAAGTGCCAGATTGGCGATCTCTGAACATAGGTTTCTTGCTATTTAATCAACGCCAATGTATCCTACTTGTTGGGACGTCCGTGGATACATGAGAACATGATTGTTCCTTCTACACATCATCAGTGCTTCAAGTATGTCAACGGTGATGGCATCGTGAAGACGGAGTTTGCCGATGTCGATCCTTTTAAGGGTATTGAAGCCTACTACGGAGATTCGGTACTTTATCAATCTCAACCTCCCAAGGATGAAGACAACGAAGATGACGATGAAGCTGAAGTGAGTTCATCCGCCAGTGATGGTCCTCTGATTATCAGAGTCAAAGGACGTACTACTCCAAAAAGTACTCCAAAGCCTCTCACAATCTGGATTAAAAAGAAGAATTCTGATAAGGTCAAACCCTTGACCATCACTCTCCACAAAAAGCCTCGGGTAGAACCTGCTGAAGTTCGTCCTCCCAATCCTGAAGAGTTACCCTATGTGGCAAACTTGGCCAAGTCTGTGGCTCATGTTCCAGACAACGATCCCCTCAATGAGTATATTAATACTCAAAATAATGTACCTTTAGTGGATGATGTTATCCCTGAAGAAGAACTTGCATATTTTCTAAGTAAATATTTATCTTTGAATTACTCCGATGTCTACCAATCTATAAACCAGTACATAGATACGATATACGCCCAAGAGCACGGCATAGGACCACATCTCTACATGCCGGTCATGACGCCTCGTCTATGGGAAAAAGTCTGGCCAGAAGATGTCCACTACTTCATCGTTCCAGCCAGAAAGAAGGGTGAAGAATTGATCATCTTCGGTCGAATAATTGGCGAAAGAAAGTTCGTTCTGGACCCTACTTCTCCCAATCACAACACTGAAGCTAACTATGACTCTGGGAAATGCAACTTTACCGATATAGTTGGCAAGCCAAGAATATCATCCAGAACATGGGATATGATATAAAAAGCGACCAGGGTCTAAACTAGGTCAAGGACGACGATTGCCAATACGTCACTTTGCTCTCCCCCCGACAAACCCGAGAACTATTATCAACAAAACGGTGTTGGTTTGGATTACGTTACTCCTCCAACAACTCCTGAAAGATCAGACGTCGAAGATCGTTGTTCTCATTCTTCTGATTCCTGTCTCTGGGATTCAGACTCCAGCATTGGAGACATGTTCAAAGCAACTTTGTCCATCAATATGGTGTCAGTTGACCAAATTGTAGATGTCCACTCGATCGAGCTTGAACATTGGGCTCGAAAGATGGATACTAGGTGGGAGTTACGTTTCGAACAATGTAAACCACCTACTGAAGACGAAGTCGTCCAAGTTAATTTAGGAGATGAATCATCTCTTAAACCAATCTTCATCAGTAAAAGTCTGTTTGGCGAAGAACGACAATCTCTTATACAGCTTATAAGAGAATACATTGACGTCTTTGCATGGAGCTATGAAGACATGCCAGGCTTGGACCCTAAAGTTGCTATGTACCACCTAAATATCTCATCCAAAGCTATGCCAGTGAAGCAGCAACAACTACGATTCCGACCAGATATTATGGAGGCCATCGAGAGTGAAGTCAAGAAGCTTATTTCAAACGGGTTCATTCGCGAAGAACAACACCCTGACTGGGTCGCTAACATTGTTCTAGCTATCAAAAAGAATGGTAAAATTTGAGTCTGTATCGATTACTGCGATTTGAACTCTGCATGCTCGAAAAATGAGTTCCCTCTACCGATCACCGACGTAATGATAGACAATACTTGCGGCTTCAAGCGAATGTCCTTCATGGATGGGTACTCAGGCTACAACCAGATCAAGATGTTCCCTGACGATAAGAAACACACATCTTTTCGAACATCGTTGGGGGTATACTGCTATACGGTGATGCCCTTCGGATTAAAAAATGCAGGGGCGACATACCAGTGAGCTATGAACACAATTTTTTGTGATCATTTGTGCAAAATAGTAGAATGCCAGCGAGCTATGAACACAATTTTTTGCGATCATTTGCGCAAAATAGTGGAATGCTACGTAGGTGGTATCGCAGTTAAAAGTCGTCTCAAGGGCAACCACCTCCAATATTTGAGAACCGTGTTCGAACTAATGCGTGCACACCAACTCAAGATGAATCCAACCAAGTCTTTTATGGGTGTCTCCAGCGACAAGTTCCCTGGTTTTGTTATCACTTCAAAGGGTATACATCTTGACCCGAAGAAAGTGAAAGCTATCCTCGATATGCATCCCCCAAGAAATCTCAAAGAGCTATGCAGACTTCAAGGAAGGCTAGCCTACGTCAGACGATTTATTTTAAATCTTTCTGGAAGGTGTCAACCATTTACTCAGCTCTTGAAGAAAGGAGTATCTTTCATCTGGACTGAACAATGTCAATGTGCATTTGATGACATCAAAAAGTATTTCACAAGCCCTCCAGTATTGGTGGCTCCAATAATGGGGAAGCCCTTCTTACTATATGTCTGCGCTATGGACCATTCCCTTAGTGCCCTATTAGCTCAGAAGAATGAAGGCAGCCATGAACAGGCAATCTACTACCTCAGCCGCACAATGGTGGGTGTCGAGCATAGATACACACCTGTGGAAAAGGAATGTCTCGTACTAGTATTTGCTATCCAGAAGACACGCCACTATGTGTCTGGACAAACTATCCACATCATATTTAAAGTCAATCCTCTCAAAATACTCATGATTAAACCGGGTTCTCTTAATTTCTGTTTAGCTACATGGGCAATGTTGTTGACTCCATACGATATGTTGTTCGTCCCTCAGAAGGCAGTAAAAGGCCAAGCGTTAGCTGATTTCCTAGCAGCTAATCCAGTGCCAGAATCTTCCAAACTCTACGATGAAATCCCGGACGAAGTAGTGGAGTCTAACACTGCAACCGAGGAAATCCCCATTTGATGAATATTCTTTGACGGTGCATCAAGAACAGGACCTAAAGAAAATATTGTGGCCGGAGTAGGTATCGTGCTTGTGTCAACCGACCATCTGGTTATACACCGTGCATATTCTCTCGTGGAACCATGTACTAACAACGTGGCCGAATATAATACCCTACTTATCGGCCTTCAACTGGCAAAACAACTGGGAGTCGACTATGTAGAAGCTTACGACAATTCTAAGCTAATAGTTAGTCAGGTCCGAGGGGATTATAAAGTTTGTCAAGAAGACCTCATCCCATATCTCAAAGCGACAATCGAATTGGCTTCTACTTTTGCTAGATTCTTCATCGAGCACGTGCCTTGACTACAGAATATAGAAGCAGATGCTTTAGCTGGTCTTGCTGCTTTCTTGACCGTCCCTACCAATACTCAGTATTCGATCACAGTGTCTGATCGAGAGCTATTCTGTGTGAAAGATGCCTTGCATATTTATCACAGTTACGCAACAGAAACAAATGTCAACGTTAAAGACTGGAGATGTCCTTTCATAGACTATGCCATCTACGAAATCTTGCCTGAGGACCCAAAGGAAGCAATGTCTGTCTAAAGGCGAACCCTCATATTTTACTATGATACAGCTACCAAAATGCTGTACCGACGCTCTTACGATGGGCTATGTTACGATATTTATCAGACACAGAAGCCAAACATGCACTCCGTGCGGCTCACGACGGAGTTTGTGGCACACATCAACCAGGCCCCAAATTTCAAGATCGCCTCAGACGAATGGGTTATTATTGGCCCACGATGATAGCAGATGCTAATGAATATGAAAAGAAGTATCAGGCTTGTCAGTTCCACGCCGACTTCATTCATCAACCTTCGGAGTTTCTATACCCGATGACAGCATCTTGGTCTTTTGAAGCCTGGGGTATGGACGTCATAGACCCAATCAGCCCGCCATCTTCCAGAGGACATCGGTTCATCCTAGCAAAAACTGATTACTTCTCCAAATGGGCGGAAGCTATACCGCTCACCGAAGTAAAGACGTCGAACGTGATCAGTTTCATCAAACATCACGTTATCTATTGCTTCGGCCTACCTCGCAGGATCATCCATGATAATGGTCCACAATTCATGAGCCTTGCATTCCATCGGTTCTACGATAAGAATCGAATCCAGAATGTAGCCTCTACTGCCTATTATCCAACAACTAATGGGTTAGCAAAAGCCTTCAATAAGACCATCATTAAACTTTTCAAGAAGTTCGTGTCTTCAAACAAGCACGATTGGAATGAGAAGCTCGACAAATGTCTCTGGGCCTATTGTACAACGGTTCGGACTCCAACAGGCAGCACACCATTCTCTCTGGTTTATGGGAGGGAAGCAATTCTTTCACTAGAAATCCAGATTCCCTTTCTTCGAGTAGCCTTAGCCATTGAGCTGACTGCCGAAGAAAGTTACCGTCTGCGACTACAAGAACTCGAAGCACTAGATGAAAAATGCTTATTAGTTCAGCAGCATATTGAGCTATACCAAGCACGCCTTTCCAGAGCCTTTAATAAAAAGGTGAAGGAAAAAATTTCCAAGTTGGTGATCTGGTCTTAGTAGTGAGAAGACCAATGGTCATGACGCACAAGACAAAAGAAAAAGTCCAGCCTAAATGGGAAGGTCCTTTCGTTATAGAAACAATGTATTCTAACGGTGCGTATCGACTAACCAAACCTGATGGTGACTTGCTCATGATGTCGATCAACGGCAAATTTCTGAAGAAATATTATGTGTAACCTTCATGAACAACGTTCACATATACCCTATTTTAGTCATATAAATGTACAGTGCAATGTTTATGTGATTCAAAAAAATTATTTAACTATTATCCATATTTTAAGAGTCTTGAATACGCCATGGATAATAGATCCTCTAAAAGGATTCCTAGTGGAATTATTTTCGTTTTGGACCCTGCCCAAACTCGGTCTGACAAAAACAAGTCACGTCTATATTACCTCTGAACTGTTTTTCGATATTTATTTCCTCAGTGGGATGATTAAGAAACGTTTTGCCACGTCCATATAACCTCTGAGCAAAGCATTCATCAAGGATAATCACGTCCATATTACCTCTGAATTATCCACTCCTACCTAATGTTATATATCCTTCCACGTCCATATTACCTCTAGTCAGATATAGAACATCCTCTACTATTACGTCCATATTACCTCTATTAGCAGCTTCTTTCAACTTATTATCTATATTCAAGAACCTTGAATATAAAATAGATAATAAGTCCACATCAAATTTTCCAGCGGAATACCCACCAGAAATATCCTTACTACGTCCACATTACCTCTAATTCTGATATTTCACACACTTCATTCATGAATTTTGAAAGCCAAAAGATTCTTTATTAAAAATGTCTATCAAAAGACAGATAAAAGAAAAAGATACATGAGTCTTGAGGGCTAATTAAGCCTATTACAAAAGAAGATCTAAGGGATACACAACCGATGATACTATCCTTTAGAGCCGCAATTTCAGCTTCAGACTTTGCGGTAGCACGGCGGCGCGCCTCTTCTTGACGAGCAGCCTCATCCTGGAAGGGGATCAGATTCACGTGCTCTCCCTCCAACTTCACCAGCTGTTCTTTTAAGTGGTTGGAAGTTGTGGCGATCATGGCAGCCTGAACCAAATAGTCCTCCTGTTCAGACGTCGCTGTCCTCAAGCTGGCCTCCAGTTGGGCAATCTTACTTTGTAGTCGTGCAATGTGATTATATTTCTCAGTCTACGCAACCAGCTTATTCTTCGAAGCAGCACGTGCCTCACTCGCAGCGTTGAACTGCTCATACTGATCAGGCAATTCACTGATCTCTTGAGCGAGGGCATCCTTCCTTACATGAAAAGTAGCCCCCTCTTCCACGAGAGCCGCGACTAAGGCCTCGTCTTCTGCACAGAACAGCGACGTCGGGCTCCGTTGTTTGGCATCCCGGAATCTGGCCACCTGACTCTCTAGATCATTCAGAACCCTCCTTAGAGCATTAGCCCGCTCTTCACAGCCGGCGATGGTCTCAAGGACTGCCACCTGGCATTCAGCAACAGCCTTCACAGGGCCAAAGGTGGCATTTCGGTTGAAGATCCCAGGAAGCTTTACTTTCAAGATAGAATAGAAAGCTTTGACAACTTCATGGACCATCTTGTCGTCTTCGGTGGAGGTCGTCGGGGAGGAAGCTTGATGAGGTTCTTCCGCTCCAAGAAGAGATACCTGACAAGAAGCCGAACTTGATAAGAAAATAATATATGTATTAGTAACAAAAAAGGGGGAGTGCGAAAGAGTTGTAATTTCGTACCTTCGGCATGCTCAGCGCCAACTTGGGCTAAGTTATCGGTCTTGGCTTCAGGGAAACCGAGAGTAGGCCCAGGTTGTTCAAGAAGAACAATATCGACGCCTCGAGCAGCATCAAGCTGGGTATCTTCCATGGCCCCAGCTGGACCGGAAGCAGATTCAGCAACAACCATCCTAGTAGGCTGTTCAACCTCTCCTTCTCTATTCGATGTCGGCTTACTAACAGATCCCTCCATACCAGCAAATTCAGAGGAATCGAGAAGAACCTCTTTTTCTCCCCCAATGCCTTGGGCTATCTCTATGAGTGGTTTCTTCTCCTTGTCTACAAGGAAATTTACAATGGAAGTCAGCCTCACGAGGAGCACGCAAAACCGAAGTCAAAAAATCTTATCCGAAGAGAGGCGCAAAGATAACGTACCCATGGGCGGGTGAGCCGATTAGACTTGATTCTCGTTCAACTCTTTCATTATGGCCCCGATTTCAGACATCGCCCCCAAGGAAATATCGAAAGGAGGACTGGCTCTTTGGTCGCCACCATAATCCAGGCATTTGTCCTGATCATCCTTTGATTCAGCCTCCTTGACTGGGGAAGGCTGAATGCCGTCTGCCGGTCAAGGACAATGAGGGGACACTCTTGTAATGTCCACTTCCTCAGACGAGGAGGCACCTACCTCAGCTGCAACTTCAGGGTCTTGTACAAAGGACAAACGCAAGGAGGAGAAAGCTTCTAATGGCTTGACCAAAACGGCTATGGAGTCTAGGAAGGGATCTACCTCCCGAATGGTAACGGCCCGCGACGCCGTTCACATCTTCCAGTTTGTCGGGAAGACCTTCTCAAGGGAGGTGATCCAGCACCCACTTCCTTGGCTCTCCTTAGGGCAACAGTCTTCTTCTTCCTCTTAAAAGTTGGCTCCTGGGCCAATTCAGTTGAAGCTTTTCTCTTCTAAGGAGGATTGGGAAGAGCAGAATCATCCTTTGGAGGCACTGCCGGCTCCCTATGGATAGCCCTCGACCGTGGTGCTGCGGCTGGCTTTACGGCCGGAGCAACACTCTCCTTCTTACGGCCCTCCGGCACCTTTCGAATTTGTTTTGCAGAAGGGGGGCCAAACTGAGTACCCAATATCAAGCTTTGTTTACGATCATATCGGGGATGAAAGGTATTGATCTGAATATAAAACTTGGCGGCAGCATAGTACAGGTGGATCTTGGGCTTATCTGCGGGAAGAGTGAAGATTACCCCCATACATCCGACGTTGTAATATATCCAGGCACGTGCCCCATCAATTAGGCTGCCTATTGACTCCAAATACGGGCTAGCATTTCCTAAAAGGAGCTGGTTGTAGCCAAACTGCCGTGCGAAACGACTCGGCAGGTATGGCTCCAGATAGGCATGGTTCCTATTTCTGAGCACCAGATGCGACGGCCTAATAGACTGAATCCAGAGAAATGCCCCAGCAGTCAAGCTAGTGGTACAAACTCCCTCATCCACTAAGGTATCTCCTACACTGCCACTACCGGACGGAGGGGATACCCTGAAGAACTCATAGTTTTACAAGAAGCTTAAAGCCCTTATGAAAGTGGGTACACCAGTAAAGGCCCAGTCCGCGTCACGGAATCTGCAAAGAAAGGCGTCTCCCGCCAAAGAGTCTGTCGCTGGCCCAGCGTTCATCATGGTAGGACTTTGCAGCAGCAGCCACCCCATCAAGAAATGATACGGAAGTTCGGTCCGGGCGAAGTTGGTTCTGCCGTCAGGAGTTACCGTATTTCTAACAAAATCCCGTAGACCCCATTTAGTAGCACAGACCATCGCGGGAAGCAAGGCAAGCCGGTATCTGAACACCAGCTTCACAGCCGGAAGTATTATGCTCTGGCTCATCCTCTCAATAGTCCATGAACCCCCAGGTACTATACAGTCACGAAGCCAGATCATCAAGAAAGCTGCCAGTACGGCTTTCTCCGACAATGGATATTCAGCTTGACGGAAGTAGTGGCCAATCGAAAACTCTCCCTTAGGATCATCACTGTCCTCAACATCCGTTGTATCATAATCTGCCATCCGGACTTCTATCTCGGACTTGGTCATAGGTTTTAAAATCGAAAATAAGGCCGGATCCTCTCCTTCTCCTCGAATAAAGACGTAGCCCGTCCAAGCTCTTGTGTGGGGATTGGCCCCCTCGGTCCTTCCTTTCTCGTTGATCCTATGGCAGATGAGGAGGTGGCAGAATAACTCCTTGTATACATCCATCATCTCGGAGTTCTCATTCTCCAGGTCTCGGAGCTCCTCATCATAAGGCACGTACTCTTCATACGGCTCTGTGCCCCAAGGAAGCTTCGACACTTCCTGCATCTCGTGGAGAGCCAATCCCATCTCCCCGCCTGGAGTAAAGAAAGTACAAGTGTGAAGGTTGTATAACTCTGCCAAGGAGAAAAACATTAGCCAGTTGACCTTTACGCTATATTGGGTGGCCCTAATAGCATAAAAAAGGCCAACAGTCTTCAAGGTGGCTTCATACGTGAAAAGCACCCAGTCAGTAAGGTTGCTCCAGAATGAAACTGGATACCTCCAGCCTTTCATTCGCATCTTCCCCACGGGATACGATACGTCCCATGACATCATCAGATTACAAAGCGTGTCGACAGCATAAGGGTGGAGGTCAGTCGGGATGTCGTTTATTACGGCACCAGGTTGCAACCCCCTCGTGGAGTAAGATATAGAGCCCTTGACACACTTGAAAGTGTCCTTCTTCCGATCACCCAAGTCGAACTGTATTCTTCCGGAGATGACCCTGGGGAGCTCAGGGGTTAGCTCCCATTTCATCTGTCACTGCACGGCTAAGACAGTTAACGCAGACAAAGGATACTGACGCTCCATCAACGGTAGCCATATCCTCTGATTGTTCAGCCCGACCACCAGTGGGCTTCTCAAGCGTATCGTCTCGCCATCTTCGAACCCCACACTATTATCAAACAGGAAGTACGGCTTCTTGAAACGACGTGCCTCTCCGAGCAAGAGCTTCTCGTCGTTAATCATCTGCTTCAAGAAGGTCTTGTCCTGTTCAAGAATGGCGATCGTCCGTTCCGTAGGCTGGTTTTGACTGATCTTGGCCAGAACCTTTCTGACCATATTGGTTATGAGGCTTGTGCCGAGGACTTGGCAAGCAAAGCCGAAAGGGATTTTACCAAGTTCTGGGACAAATATGTCAATTGCAAGGACAGAAGAGAAAGTCAGACTCAGGATCTGCAGAAAAAACTAAGTGCTGGAGGAATCCTATGCGCCGAAAGGGCTATGCGCCCAAACAGCATATGGGCGCATAAATATACAAACAGCATGTGGGCGCATAACATGCAGCAGCATGTGGGCGCATAACACACCACAGTGTGGGCGCATGCTTCTGTGGGCGCATATGAATGCTCACAGAAATATGTTGCCTTGGGCACATGTGCCCAGGCAGAGGAAAAGTCTGAGCATCACAAATTAACGCTCAAGACTTTGTTTTGAGGCATAGCCTCACCCAGGATCGGGTCTTGGACTAGCGAGGACGCTGTCGCAGGAGGAGAGCTACTCGGTGCAGCCCCCTTGCCCTTTGCAGATCTCTTGGCGACCCTGGGAGACATGGTTCGTGCAGAGAAGAGATGAAAAGTCTTTTGAAAGTTTTGAAGGAAAAAAGTGTAATGAATCTTCTCTCTCTTCAAGTCTTATTTATAGGCATGGGCCAAATACTATGCGCCCACTACTCCTATGCGCCTATGCGCCCATTGCATACTATGCGCCTACTACGGCTTATGCGCTCACATAAAGATCCAGTCTCTTGCACATTATGCGACTACCACTTACTGACGTGGACAACGCATGAATGATGGACCTCTTTAAATTCCACTCCGATGAATCTGTCAGTTCAGATTTTCGAGGAAGATCTCAACAGGCATCTCTCTGATAGTCTGGCCAAACTCTATGCGCCTAAAGGGAGAGCTATGGTATGCGCCCACTGCATCACGAGAAGACGGTCCATGCTTCTTTTAAAGTATTTCGAATTCGCTCAAGTATCGAAAAATTTGAAGGGGGTCTTGTAGAAGCATGAAAATTTCAGCAATCTTGACAACTATGCGCCTAAGCCCGGGAGTAATATGCGCCCAAGCCAGGGAGACATATGCGCCCAAGCCAGGACAGCCCACATGCGCCCAAGTCACCAGAGCAAGCTATGCGCCCATGTTGATGGCATACATCCCCTATACGCCCACTCTAGACTCCTCCAGAAGGGGGCGCATAGCCATGTTTCAGGTTATGCACCCAAGTCAGGATAGCCCCCCGGACTCGGTCAACACCCATGATCAATCGTGCACCGAAGCATACGACGACGTCAGTCTCCACGAGCAGTCGTCCACCGAAGCATGCGGCCACGTCAACCCCACGATCAACCCACAATCACGCAGTCTGCATGCGTCTACACTCTATGCGCCCAAAGCAGGACTATGCGCCCACATGAAAATCAGTATTTTTTCTCATATGGGCGCATCATTCCAGCACGAAAACGACTATAAAAAGGGGTCTCATATCTCTTCAAAACACAGAACGAAGAATATTTCAAGAGCCAAATTGCTGCCCTTCTTGCCAGTGAGCAGAGAGTTAGTGATTTTTTTAGGTTTTTTTCCCACTTTTGTAATCGGAGTGTCAACAGAGTAAAGGAGCAACTGCCGCTCGATCTCCATCGTCCCATTCTCCAGAATTCTTTTTGTACTCGGGGATCCTCAGCACAGGATCTCTCAGGCGTACTCGATTTGTGGTGCCTTACGCCAATAAGAAAAGGCAGCGTTTCTTCTTCTTTTTTGTGTGTGTCCACATCCTCCTCCCCTCCCCCCCTCATCCCTCCGTCGGCCAGCCCCCTACCCGCCCCCACCACAGGAGAAAGGAGGGGGGGGGGGGGGGGGGGAGAATGGAGGAGGGATAAAATTGTCTTTTTAGACGTATTTTAACGTCTGTTAACGGCAGGGGTGCAAACTGAGCAAAAATAAAAATGTAGATTTCAAACTGAGCCTTTAATTGCATTTTTCTTACATTTAAGGAGGGTTTAAATGTACTTTACCCCCAATGGTTGGTATACAATAGTCAGAGGATGTTTTGAAAATATAGGAAGATTTTCTCCTCGAACTAAATATACTTTTTTTAGATGCACCAACTAAATATACTTTATTTACTTGTTCTAAATTTTGAAATCTATATACGTTGAATGAAAATATTTATATACACACACTTCACTTACGTGGGAGTATAGACGGCGTATCGGAGGAATGGGAGGGCATCAAACAGGCCAGAAGGGAAAACCTCGACATTGCTATGGCCCATGCACCTCATGAAATCAAAGAGGAGGACATATCCATACACCAAGCCTAGAGATCCAAAGCCCAACAAGGTGGTCCCCAGGATGGGTGCAGCTATAACCCCACAGAGGACTAGGTGCTCCAAAGGGGTAGCAAAGCCAGCTAAAGAAGAAGAAGAAGAGGAAGAAGAAGAAGAAGACAAGGAATTAAAGTTAGCTGACACCTTTGATGGCATTTAAGTGAGCTCAGTAATTTTCACTGCTGAATGCCTGAAATGGAGTTGTGTTTGTACGTACCTGTGAAGGACTGTAGGACCTTAGAGGAGTGATGGACTGAATGGTAGTGGTCAAAGAGAGGGCCTTTATGGGCTAGTCTGTGGCTCCAGTAGAACAGAGGCTCAGACACCCCCACATGCACCACCAAGGCCAGGACGAGGCCCCTCGTGTCCCAGAGGGGTAGGCCATGGAGAAGAGACGGGAACAAGCAGAATGCCATGGCTCCAACATAGGCTTGGAGGATGAGGAAGTTGTCCCTGCACAACCCACTCACTATTTGTTAACAATATCAAGATTAATCATTATTCTACGTACTTCTTCTCCTTTTTCTACAACTAACTCACATAACGAAGCTGTCTCAAAAATTTGAAAATGAAATTAAATTTCAAACCCAGTGCGTGCGTGCATGTACCAGTCCCACTCCTTGTCGATTTGTTCGAAGTCCACGCCGTCTTTCTGGACTCTGCGACGACGGGTAAGGAAGAGCAAACTGCTGAAGGTGAACCAGAGCTGGTGGGTGAGGCCCCTGAGGGCTGAGATGATGAGGAGGTGGAGGCACAGTGAGGAGTAGCCTGAGCTGCTATGATCAGTAGTACCGTAAGTTATAGAGTAGAGGACTTGGGCAATGAGAGGCCCATAGAGCAGATACTGCAAGCGAGATTGTAATAGAGTTAGATTCTCAGGGTGGGTCAAATGAGTTTGGCAGTAAGAAGACGTGAGAGAGTTCTTTGCCTTGTAGGAACCCAAGTTATCCCAAGGCCATGAAGATAGAGGAGCAACCATATTTTCTTCTACAATCAGAGAGAGAGAGAGAGAGAGAGAGAGAGAGAGAGATTTATTGGTGTTTGTGGTGATACTCTCACCCTTTTCTTGGAGTTATGGGAGTGGGATGTAGGAACTGAACACAGTATATATAAACAAAATGTTGATGTCCCTACAGACAACCAAGAAATAAATAGACGTTGAAATAAAAAATTAAGACAGATATAAACAAGGATTGGGGGGATCTTGATAATGAATGGAAGGGCCCCAAGAATTTATTACCCTTACACCAAGGGGCTACGCAACCGTTTTTATCTGCAAGTTTAGCATACCAATACCTTTTTGCAACTTACCACATCAAGGTGTTGATCAGACCGGCCGGGTTCAGAGTTGACCGGTTTTGATCGGATCTGGGTCATACAAAACTTAGTCCGAAGAGGAGGCAGGATGGGCCGGTCTGGACCGGAAGCTTGGAAGAACAAATCCAGTCCGGACCCGACCAGGATTGGAGGTGGGTCGGATCTGACTAGACTGGATCGGGACCGGTTCTGGAACGAGTCCTAGTTGGCCCGATTTATATAATGAATCCTTAAGTAATAAAGAATTTAAAGAAAAGAAATAAGAAAATGAAGGTAATATTTTATTGATTCGATTAAATTAAAAAAGTTTGATATAATATTTTTTTATAAACTTGAAAAAGTGGAATTAAAATTTTTTATTTACATTTTCTTTGATATAACATTTTCAAGTCTTCCATTTCGATCTTCTATCCACTTTATTGTTCAGCTCCTCCTCCTTCAACAAGATCGTTCATAGTAATAAACTGAAAGTCTACTTCATTATATCGGCACCTTCATCTCTCAAGTGTTGAATCTGTTTTTCTACACGAACCCAATCTTGAACGCAAATGCAGACTTTTAAAATATCTAACAGCATCATGCTTTTCTTCTTGCTTAGCATTATTGAACATGCACTAAAACAAGATTCCAATGCTACCGTAGACACCGGGACCATTAGAAGATCACATGCTAAAGAAGAAAGTAAAATTTATTTTTTTTCGTCTCTTTTCCACCATTCTAAAATTGAAAAATACGATCCAGAATCATCATCATCATAAGAATTTAAATACAATGGCAATTCCTGAGTTAGTACGGAGGATTATTTTTGTCTCTTCATTTGCCTTAGCATGGGATAACTTAGACATTAGACCAGAGATACTACTACCTTGAGCGGTTGTACCGGATCGGTTCGATACAACTTTTTCTTCATATAAACTAACTAAAGTATCTAAATAATCTTTAATTTATATTTTTAAGTTACTTACCTCAACTTTCATATTGTCATGTAAATCGTCTATTAATATAAATATACCATTTAGTTTAATTTTTGGATCAAAAATCGCATTCAAACAATGTAAAAGAGGTATTTTATTTCAATATTTTTAAAATTTTGTTTCCATCTTAGAAATGACGTAATCAAAATCAGGAGCATTTCTGTTTTTTCAAATAAATGAGACATGCTAATAATTTAAGTTAAAATAAAAGAAGAAGTTGGATAATAAACTCTTGATAAAATACATGTAGCGTTGTAAAAACAATTATAAAAATTCATAAATTAAATTAGCAACTAACCAATCATTTTCAGTTATTTGAAAATCAAAACTTGTATTAACATTACAATAACGTCTAAGAACATCTCTAAATTTAATACAAGATTTTAACATTTAATAAGTAGAATTTCATATATGTGGTGCACATCCTTAACAACTTTTCTAAATGTCAAACAATATTGTCCACATAACATTTTAAATTCTTGTTGTCTACTTGTAGAAATGTTCAAACTAGTTAGACTTGGTCTAATATTTTTTAAATTTGCTTGAAAAAAATAGTAGGCACTCTTGTGCAACTAAATTAATAATATGACAAGCACATGTTATATGAAAAGTCGTCCTTCTAGTATAGACAAAAATTGAGTTCTTAAAATATTAATACAAGAATTGTTATTACTTGTAATATCAAAAGAAATTGAAAAAAACTTTATTGTGAATATCATATTCACGTGAAACTTGCATTATAGCTCCATCGATTGCAAAGTAAATATGTGGAAATTCCAACGGTCTTAGATAAATAATTTATTTATAAAATCTATTTTGCATATAAATAATGTACCATGATACAAATAAAAGGGTAATTATTTTTATCCATATATCAAAGTAAATTTTTATTTCTACTAATATTTATAAAACTTTATTTCAAAGCTGCATTTTTTTTTCAAAAACTTTTGATAGCTTCTGCTCTAATAGTAGATCTAGGAACTTTAGTAGAACAAGGATTAATACTTGCATAGTCATAATATGAATTATTCTCACCGAATGTAAAAGGTTGTTCATCAATAATATATTTTGTTAGTACAGTTTTGTTACGAGCAAGAGAATAAGTAAAGTTTCCTATATAAGAGCTGTCACGTCCCAATTCTGTAGAATCGATAGTCGTCCCCCGGGCATGATGCCGTATGAGCCTAAGTTACGCTCGCACAAGTCACTGTCATAAGGTTATCCGAAATACAACAAACTCAAACAGAGTACACAGAGTAAATTGAATAATGCATTGCATAGAAGAAAAATTTTGCTTCATTGATAATAAACATCATATTACATGACTCAAGTACAAGAGTTGTCGCACGAACTTATAAACTTGAATCCAATACGAACGCTGAGGAGATAGTTGTTCCATACATTCACATCCCCTCATACAAAACTAAAATATTACAAAACACCTTGGATCGGGGAGAGTTGAGCCATATCCCGCTAAACTGATATAGAGTCTTCATAAGTTGATTCAAGCCTTCAGCACACAAGCGAGTCTTAAAAAACAAACGAGCATTGCCTTGTTAGTTGACATGCTCCTCCTGGTTCAGAGTAGCTATGAAGAGTGAGGATCGGCACATTGTCTTGTAATGATAAGTGACTAATTAAAATACCACGTTGATCTTATTTTGTGACCACCCTGAATTTTGGGTTGATTTTTTTTTTCATTTTATTTTATTTTTTTGATTGATTGGTTTTGATAAATATTTATTCTATTTATTTATCTGTAAGTGTACTTTTTCATGCCTTTGATATTTGGAGTGTCAGGGTTGTTCAACTCTGGAAATCTTCTTCACAAGTTTTGGAGTGGACAAGATTACCTTCATGATGGTATATAGTGTCACATCCAAACTTGTTTCCTTGTGCTCTTTTTGCTTCACCGAACTTCGGGTCGAATTAGACCGTTTGATTATTAATTAATTTTCCCACTCTTTTCCTTGATCATTATTAGCACGTTACCGTGACTTTTAATTTGGGAGCGCAAGACCAGTCAGTTTCTTGAAACCAACTTCTCATTGATGATCTACTGGAGACGCTCGTCACCCATGACCTTCGTATTCCACTCAGACACGTCATTTTGTGCTCCATTGCTTCGCACAACTTTCCCGACACGTGACCCGATTTTATTTCACCCCATGGTGTCACATTTATCTTCCAACTTAATTTGTGGGTCCCCTGTCGACCAAAACCTGTCAGCCCCAATTATGGACATGGCCCACTTTGAGCCTACTACCTGCCTGCCACTTGTGTCCCATTTATTGGAATTCCCATGTGCTACTTATTCTCCCATGATCATCAACATCTATTTTTTAATTCAATTATTGTATAATGTCCAGTTTTGGATCAAATCCGGCTCCACTGAACCCAACCACAGCTTCATTTTTCCTCTCTTATGACGCCCTCATATTTCTTGCCCAAAAATATCAAGTACTCATTTTACATATTTTTCTATATTTATTGGAATTTTCCGTTGAATTAAATCTCTATAGGATTAACCAATTTTCCTCTAATTAAATCCTAGCCATTTGATTTCCCTCATTTTAATCCTCACCATCCATTTCCCTCCATTCACTCACAGCCAACATTTGTTTGGTTGGCCGGCCCTAACTCCTAGGGAAGGCTCTTCTCTCTCTCCCACTCATTTAATATTATCATCTTATCCTCTCTCTCTCTCTAAATAATTCACTTTCCTACAACAACTCCACACAACACCAACTCCACAACAGCAGCTCCTTCAACACCCCGAACCCTTCTCAAACCCGACCACCTCACTTCATGGCCGGCCAGCCTCGCCGCCGGCCCCTCCCTGGCTTGGCCGTCGGACAACACCCCCTGGCCTCCACCTCTCCTCCTCCATCTCCCCTCCTCCTCCTCCTTCTCCTTCACACAACCGCCATCATCCATCCGCCCATCACCACCTGCACCACCTTAGCCCAGTCGACCACGCCCTCCTCCATCGCGCGTATGGCCGTGCGCCGTCGCCATTCACCGCGCCTCGCCATGGCTGGCGGGGTCCCCGTTCACAGCAGCTGTAGCAGCAGCTTCATGCATGCACGCATGCAGGCGCGCACACGCACTCGTGCGCGGGCCGCCGTCGTGGGCCGCCGCGCCACCGCGTGGGCTGCCGTGGATCGCCGTGGGTGCGCCCCACCCTAGGCTCTCCTTCCATGACGGCCACCGTCCTCCGGGACGCGCCGTTGAGGCGATTTGTGCATTTTGAATGACGTCCCGTCGTGACGAGCTCGGGAACGAAGCTGAAATGTCGCCCCGTCCCAGCGACTTCGCGCACATTTTTCCGGAAATCCGACCGTTGGATCGGCGATCTCTTCACTCCGTCACAATTTCGGTATATCCACCTTCATCCCTGTCAATTTTCGTCCGTTAATTTTATTGTTGGTTACATCAAAATCGGCCACCAAGTTGATCATTTAAATTGTATTAAATTTGGACAGTTTCGCGGGGCCAACTTCGTCAGCTTGCATCTCGTCCACCGCAGCTCCGTTTGGAGTGCTACCAGTTCCGGTGCGAAGCTGGTATCACCCTCTTACTACCCCTCCAGTTTCATTTCATTGTGAGCTTGTTTGATTGGTTGAATTCGACGCCAAAGTTGGCCGTCCGAATTCGTAATTTCCAACTTGTAGAATTCTATTTTTGAACACCGGACTGCAGATTTCATTTCTGACACCACCATTAGACTCGTGGCGTCGTTCTGGCATATTTTCATATAAAATTTTTTAGATTTGGAGAACGTGGGCCCTGACACGTTTTTCGGTGAAAAGTGGGTCCCACATTATGGGTCAACGGGACTTTTTGATGTCGGCTCATCGGAATCCAATTTCGGATATACCGTTGAGTTCGTATCGTCATTCTGGACTCGTTGACAAATAATTTGCTAGGTTTTGGTGGACATTGGACCCGGCACGCATTTCGGTGCAAGTCGGATACCAATATCCGGGTCAACGGGTCATTTTGAGATCGGCTCATCGGAATCCAATTTCGGATATACCGTTGAGTTTGTAACGTCATTCTGAACTCGTTGACATGTAGTTTGCTAAGTTTTGAAAACTTTGGCTCCGGCACGCATTTCCGTGCAAACCGGAATTCTAAGTTCTAGTCAACGGACCAAATTGAGATCGGGTCAACGGAATCCAATTCTGGAGATACCGTTGGGTTCGTATCGTCATTCTGGTTTCGTGGACATATAATTTATTATATTTTATATAATTGTTTTCTTGCACGTTTTTCGGTGCAAAACGGCTCCGACACGGACACCGTTTTGACCCGAAATTACCTTTTTACCTTTGTGTCCAAATTGGACCATTGGGTAGGCTATCCTAGCTAATTTGACCATTCTGGACATGGTAGCGATGTTTATTTTATCGTCCGACAATGTTTGTTGATAATTTCTCTGAGTTTAACCTTTTTATAATTAATTAATAATTAATTCTTATAATGTTCGTATTTCGGGATTAATACAACGAAACTGAGCTCAGTCAATTCCAGTGATCTCACATCACTAAAATTGACAAGTTGGACACGTGGATCACTATAATAAGATTATCAACCTTTCCGATAATCTCCTTATCTCGATTTACGTGTCGTAAGTTTCGACGTACAAATAACGAAGTACACTTTATATTAGACTAGAATTGACCCTGATTGACCTGAGTTGACCAGTTGACCCAAAGTCAACTGTAAGTCAACACTTGACCTAGTTTGACTAGATTATTGACCGGAGTCGACCTAGAGTTGTTTTGACTTAGAAGAACCTAGAATAATGTAGATTGATTATAGAGATTCATTTATTACAATTTGAACACCTTGTAACCTGTGTTGCTTTAATAGGACTCTGTGGCTTCAGTTGGACCCCCTATACTTATCAGCTGTTCAGATTATCAGGCGAGTACATTCTCTGATCGTTTCATACTTGTCACGAATTATATTCTCGCTCTAGATTACTTTTACTTGATGCTGTCACGTTATCATCACGGATTGGTACTATACGGATCTCTTCTTGGGATGTTACCCCCTTAGCGGGCGCATCGGATACTTTATGACATGTGTTTCATGTACATCATGTATTTCTTGCTTCTGCGTTATTCATGTACACTCATGTTCTCTCATGTTCTTACATGTACGTTCATGTACTCTCATGTTCTTTTATGTACGCTCATGTCTCCTTATGTGTTTCTTGTATAACCAAAATATTAAGTCCGTAACGTAACTTGAATAGATCCTTGTGTATTGATTGTGGGTAGGGGTGAGTATAAATGGTCATATGATTTACCCATCATGTACACTCTGTTACTTTTCATGTTTATCATGTACAACCTAAGCCAATTGCATGCCATCTCGTACTCTAAATCACTAGTCACTTACAGTTCTTACTTATCATGTATATATATTTTCAGTTATCAAATATCTCTCCTGTTTTTATGTACATCTTCTTACAGCGTTTCATGTATCTTATTCTATTGCCTGCTTTATATTTCTTGACATGATATAAACTGCATGAGATGTATTGTGCTCGCTCCTGTCCTGACTGGACCTATTGATAAATTTTACAGATAGCCTGGGATTGCCTGCTAGCCTAGAGGAGACACAGTAGAGGTTGTTTAGATTGTTATTTCCTTTGTCTGGAGTTGTATTTGATTTGTGGATTACTGTATTTGAGTTCTGAGATGTATTTCTGGGTTATGTATCTTAGACACTTAGACTTCTATCTCCTGTATCTCTTTTGGATTTCATGTTTTATCTATCTTTATCATGCTCTACCTTAGATGTGATTGAGACTGTATCTGCTATGTCACCCCCATTTGGGGAGTATAAACTGCTTAGCACTATATGTTAGATGTTGTGACCTAGGACAGCGTTCTACCGTCGACACTGCGGCGTAGGCTGAGCGTCGTTACGTTCTCGTACCCTAACAGTGGGTGCGGGTCGTGACACGTTTTTAGTGGTGGCCCATGCAGGTCGAGTTTATGTAGTGGTATTCGAACTTGAGTACCACTACAGCCTGCAGTAGGAATAGGATATATTTTGAAGGTACTCAATCACAGTTAGGAACCCTTGAGAGATTCCCGGGACGACCCTTGAGAATCTTATTTTAACTTCGATTTGAAAACTCTTTTTTTCCCTTGAATTGATTTATTTTTACTTTCTGTTGTTAAATTTGATTTTGATGGATTATGGTTGAATTTGAGTTTGTATTCATTGATTTTAATGGATGATTGTCGAATTTTGAATCTTGATGATAGCTATCGCATCCGAGTTTGTATTTTGATGGATTTTTGTTCATTTTGAATTTTGAAGTTCGTTGATAAATTTGATTTGATTTATGGGCATTCATTGTTGATTTAGTTTAATTTTTGACAAGATAAAATTATATGGGCTAGGTCATCTAAATTATGAAAATCTAGTCTTCTATAGTCACATTAGCCAGCATGGTGAGGACATATAGTCTGACTTTGGATATATTTCTCGGGTGTGGGAATTTAAGGTTTTCGCAGTCAAGCTAGCGGCACCGCAAAAATGTTAAATACCATGATTCTAGAGGTATGTGCATAAGTCAAGGGCTCTGTGATTATCGTAGCCTTGCTCACTAGTATGACGAGGATTTAGAGTACCATAATTTTGGATAGACGCATATGATTATCAGATTGTACCTTAAATATTTTCGAGCATATTTTTTTTTTACTTTTGTTGCAGTCCTTCAAAAAAAAGAATTATTAATTGGTTTGTTTTGTTTAGTTTCTAATTATTTAACTTAGGAGTAGGTTTAGCTGTTTTTATAAACCTTGTGAAACTTCTTACCATGAATTTCTTCTTAATACAATGAATCGATGATTTTGTTAGACTTTATCTTGGGTTTGATATTTTAACTCTGGATTTCAAAATGGATCCTTCCTTAAACAGATAAGCAAAACAGATTTTATTGTTATTTCCTCCTTGCTATTATTCTAGTATTAAAATAATAATAATGATAATAAAACTGTCTTGATTTCGTCAATCACCTGCTTGCAATTTTGGTAGGAATCTAAATGTTAGTCTTAACGTAGAATTAAATTTTTGGGACATGAGAATATATGAGTATATATATATAGTGGACACTTGCCTGACACGTATGCATGCTACCCTTTGATTTCCACCTATCTGAATACCTATTAATATGTCGTTAATGTTTAAATTTTCAAAACCCCAATATTTCTGGTTTTCTGCTTTTCTAGTTTAAATTCCTAATTCAAATACAGATTTCATGTTATTAGTTATGTTTACATCACTGCATATGTATGCTATACGTAGGGTTTCAATTCAAAAATTTTGGTTGAGTTTTGTGTTGAAATTGTTTTAATCTGAGACTGCCTTATGTTAATATTTTACTGCTTTAAATGTTAGCTTATTTTCAGACTTTGCATATAAATGCTGAACTAAAACTGGGTTTAACCTTCAATACTAAGCTATAACCCTGTACAAGGACACACACACACTCTAACTTAGTATACACTGTCATGTAACCTAACCCTTCCCCTCTATGTTATGATTATGTACCTGTATAGATATATATATAGAGTTTATGCATACATGTTATAACGTATATAGATACATAACTAAGTCTCTACCTTTTTATATATATATATATGGTTAGCCATGCATGTTATGATTAAATAGGTTGCGTTTTACAGATTATTTAACCAATATGCCATAACTAGTGTAACTTGATAGTTATTGTTTGAAACCCAAATCCTCCTATGTACTTTCATGTATATTCACGTACACACACGCCTACTATCTAACCATATGAACATGTCCCCATACACATAATGCTAGTTTTTCCCCTCTAACGCTCTCTATATATATTGTGATTGGATTTCAATGCAAGTGATTTTCAATTCCTTATTTTTTTTTTGAATTTGATTTTTATGTACCCTTTATAGATAATTGGTAGTTGCCTTTATTTTATTTTGATAAGTACCAGTTTTCATATAGGATGGTAGACTGCCTTACAGTATTGATGGTTTGTTGTTTCTGTAACTTGTCTAGTTTAGCACCCTAGATTGCTTGTGTGTTTTGATACCCTATGACCGTTTTGGTATTAGTATGACTAGTATACCTAGATGAGATTTTCACTACCACCGTATGCCATGACCCTGTATGTCGTCCTTTTGATCACATGATTTGTTTTAATCTGGGACTTTGATTGTGGGGGTTTGACCTAGAGGGAGTATGGACATTTTAATTTCGAGGACGAAATTTTTATAAGGTGGGTAGGATGTGAGCACCCTGAATTTCGGGTTGATTTTTATTTTATTTTATTTTATTTTTCTGATTGATTGGTTTTGATAAATATTTATTCTATTTATTTATCTGTAAGTGTACTTTTTTATGCCTTTGATATTTGGAGTGTCAGGGATGTTCAACTCTGGAAATCTTCTTCACAAGTTTTGGAGTGGACATGATTACCTTCATGATAGTATATAGTGTCACATCCAAACTTGTTTCCTTGTGCTCTTTTTGCTTCGCAGAACTTCGGGTCGAATTAGACCGTTTGATTATTAATTAATTTTCCACTCTTTTCCTTGATCATTATTAGCACGTTACCGTGACTTTTAATTTGGGAGCGCAAGACCAGTCAGTTTCTTGAAACCAACTTCTCATTGATGATCTACTCGAGACGCTCGTCACCCATGACCTTCGTGTCCCACTCAGACACGTCATTTTGTGCTCCATTGCTTTGCACAACTTTCCCGACACGTGACCCAAATTTATTTTACCCCACGGTGTCACATTTATCTTCCAACTTGATTTGTGGGTCCCCTGTCGACCAAAACCTGTCAGCCCCAATTATGGACATGGCCCACTTTGAGCCTACTACCCGCCTGCCACTTGTGTCCCATTTATTGGAATCCCCATGTGCTACTTATTCGCCCATGATCATCAACGTCTATTTTTTAATTCAATTATTGCATAATGTCCGGTTTTGGATCCAATCCGGCTCTACTGAACCCAACCCCAGCTTCATTTTTCCTCTCTCATGACGTCCTCATATTTCTTGCCCAAAAATATCAAGTACTCATTTTACATATTTTTCTATATTTTTTGGAATTTTCCGTTGAATTAAATCTCTATAGGATTAACCAATTTTCCTCTAATTAAATCCTAGCCATTTGATTTCCCTCATTTTAATCCTCACCATCCATTTCCCTCCATTCACTCACAGCCAACATTTGTTTGGTTGGTCGGCCCTAACTCCTAGTGAAGGCTCTTCTATCTCTCCCCCTCATTTAATATTATTATCTTATCCTCTCTCTCTCTCTAAATAATTTATTTTCCTACAACAACTCCACACAACACCAACTCCACAACAGCAGCTCCTTCAACACCCCGAACCCTTCTCAAACCCGACCACCTCACTCCATGGCCGGCCAGCCTCGCCGCCGCCCCCCTGGCTTGGCCGTCGGCCAATACCCCCTGGCCTCCACCTCTCCTCCTCCATCTCCTCTCCTCCTCCTCCTTCTCCTTCACACAACCGCCATCATCCATCCGCCCATCACCACCCGCACCACCTTAGCCCAGTCGACCACGCCCTCCTCCACCGCGCGCATGGCCGTGCACCGCCGCCATCCATCGCACCTCGCCATGGCTGGCCGGGTCCCCGTTCACAGCAGCTGCAGCAGCAGCTTCATGCACGCATGCATGTAGGCGCGCACGCGCGAGCGCGCTCGGGCCGCCGTCGTGCACCGCCGCGCCGCCGCGTGGGCCGCAGCACCGCCGTGTGGGCCGCCGTGGCTCGCCGTGGGTGTGCCCCACCCTAGGCTCTCCTCCCATGATGGCCACCGTCCTCCGGGACGCGCCGTCGAGGCGATTTGTGCGTTTTGAACGACGTCCCGTAGTGACGAGCTCGAAAATGAAGCTGAAATGTCGCCCCGTCGCAGCGACCTCGTGCACGTTTTTCTGGAAATCCGACCGTTGGATCGGCGATCTCTTCGCTCCGTCACAATCTCGGTATATCCACCTTCATCCCTGTCAATTTTCGTCCGTTAATTTTATCGTTGGATACATCAAAACCGGCCACCAAGTTGACCATTTAAATTGTATTAAATTTGGACAGTTTCGCGGGGCCAACTTCGTCAGCTTGTATCTCCTCCATTGCAGCTCCCTTTGGCGTGCTACCAGTTCCGATGCGAAGCTGGTATAACCCTCTTACTACCCCTCCAGTTTCGTTTCATTATGAGCTTGTTTGATTGGTTGAATTCGACGCCAAAGTTGGCCGTCCGAATTCATAATTTCCAACTTGTAGAATTCCATTTTTGAACACGGGACTCCAGATTTCATTTCTGACACCACCATTAGACTCGTGGCGTCGTTCTGGCATGTTTTCATATAAAATTTGTTAGATTTGGAGAACGTGGGCCCTGGCACGTTTTTCGGTGCAAAGTGGGTCCCACATTCTGGGTCAACGGGACTTTTTGACGCCGGCACATCGGAATCCAATTCTGGATATACCGTTGAGTTCGTATCGTCATTCTGGACTCGTTGACATATAATTTGCTAGGTTTTGGAGGACATTGGACCCGGCACGCATTTCGGTCCAAGTCGGATACCAATATCCGGGTCAACGGGTCATTTTGAGATCGGCTCATCGGAATCCAATTCCGGATATACCGTTGAGTTCGTATCGTCATTCTGGACTCGTTGACATGTAGTTTGCTAAGTTTTGAGAACTTTGGCTCCGGCACGCATTTCCGTGCAAACCGAAATTCTAAGTTCTGGTCAATGGACCAAATTGAGATCGGGTCAACGGAATCCAATTCTGGAGATACCGTTGGGTTCGTATCGTCATTCTGGTTTCGTGGACATATAATTTGTTATATTTTATATACTTGTTTTCTTGCACGTTTTTCGGTGCAAAACGGCTCCGACACGGACACCGTTTTGACCCAAAATTACCTTTTTACCTTTGTGTCCAAATTGGACTGTTGGGTAGGCTATCCTAGCTAATTTGACCATTCTGGACACGTTGGCGATGTTTATTTTATCGTCCGACAATATTTGTTGATAATTTCTCTCAGTTTAACCTTTTTATAATTAATTAATAATTAATTCTTATAATGTTCGTATTTTGGGATTAATACAACGAAACTAAGCTTAGTCAATTCTAGTGATCTCACATCGCTGAAATTGACAAGTTGGACACGTGGATCACTATAATAAGATTATCAACCTTACCGATAATCTCCTTATCTCGATTTGCGTGTCGTAAGTTTCGACGTACAAATAACGAAGTACACTTTATATTAGACTAGAATTGACCCTGATTGACCTGAGTTGACCAGTTGACCCAAAGTCAACTGTAAGTCAATACTTGACCTAGTTTGACTAGATTATTGACCGGAGTCGACCTAGAGTTGTTTTGACTTAGAAGAACCTAGAATAATGTAGATTGATTATAGAGATTCATTTATTACAATTTGAACACCTTGTAACCTGTGTTGCTTTAATAGGACTCTGTAGCTTTAGTTGGACCCCCTATACTTATCAGCTGTTCAGGTTATCAGGCGAGTACATTCTCTGATCGTTTTATACTTGTCACGAATTATATTCTCGCTCTAGATTACTTTTACTTGATGCTGTCACGTTATCATCACGGATTGGTACTATACGAATCTCTTCTTGGGATGTTACCCCCTTAGCGGGCGCATCGGATACTTTATGACATGTATTTCATGTACATCATATATTCCTTGCTTCTGCGTTATTCATGTACACTCATGTTCTCTCATGTTCTTACATGTACGTTCATGTACTCTCATGTTCTTTCATGTACGCTCATGTTTCCTCATGTGTTTCTTGTATAACCAAAATATTATGTCCGTAACGTAACTTGAATAGATCCTTGTGTATTGATTGTGGGTAGGGGTGAGTATAAATGGTCATGTGATTTACCCATCATGTACACTATGTTACTTTTCATGTTCATCATGTACAACCTAAGCCAATTACATGTCATCTCGTACTCTAAATCACTGGTCACTTACAGTTCTTACTTATCATGTATATATATTTCCAGTTATCAAATATCTCTCCTATTTTCATGTACATCTTCTTACAGCGTTTCATGTATCTTATTCTATTGCCTGCTTTATATTTTCTGACATGATATGAACTGCATGAGATGTATTGTGCTCGCTCCTGTCCTGACTGGACCTGTTGATAAATTTTACAGATAGCCTGGGATTGCCTGCTAGCCTAGAGGAGACACAGTAGAGGTTGTTTAGATTGTTATTTCCTTTGTCTGGAGTTGTATTTGATTTGTGGATTACTATATTTGAGTTCTGAGATGTATTTCTGGGTTATGTATCTTAGACACTTAGACTTCTATCTCCTGTATCTCTTTTGGATTTCATGTTTTATCTATCTTTATCATGCTCTACCTTAGATGTGATTGAGACTGTATCTGCTATGTCACCCCCATTCGGGGAGTATAAACTGCTTAGCACTATATGTTAGATGTTGTGACCTAGAACAGCGTTCTACCGCCGACACTGCGGCGTAGGCTGGGCGTCGTTACGTTCTCGTACCCTAACAGTGGGTGCGGGTCGTGACATATTTGGTTCAAGAAGTTATGTGAAACATGCAACATATTTAGTGATCTTTTAAGCCATTCTAGTCAATTACATATGAGCAGTTGATAATGCATAAATAATGTAAATTATGCCAGAACTTACTTACGACGGAGCAGGCCGTTGCAACATAAAACTTACCATGTTCTTCTCTGGAAGATTATATAAATAGATAAAACAATTTGTAGGTGAGGGTTACTACAATTCAAGCCATCATGGATATATAGCTTGGTTTAGACGGCGATCTTTTCAGCACGATTGTGAGCCCGCTGAAAGTTCTCGAATAACCTATGCTAGTATTCAGCACAGCTAACTTGCTTTCCTCCTAGAATGAAACGATTTCGTGGCCTCGGGTTACCGTTCGAGGTAGCGAAACTTTGTGCACAAGTTGTCCATAACCATGCTATACTAAACTAGTTACTCAAGCATGGTCTATATTAAGAAACTTAACCATTTTCATCGTGTTTTACCTTGTCGTGGCAATATTTATTCAATAAGTCAATCTTTTTTGCTTAACACAGTTCTATATCATGAATAACATAACAAGTATATAGTAGTTTCATGGCATAACAGCTCTATAGTAAGTATAAGTGAGAAACCGTGCAACAGTTTATTTGAAATAAGCATTTGTATCCTTACATCTTCAACTAACATTCTATCGATTGATTGGAGAACAAGAGGGTCAAAGGGGATAAGGGTCCAACCACTCACCTTGATTGTTTGAGGCGAGAAGGAAAATATTAGTTATGGTAGATGGTGCCTACATGATTACCTGAAATTGCATAAGCAACGAATCAGCACTCTACTCTTCTATTTTGAGTTTGATTTAAAATACGAAGTTCAAAAAAGCAGCAATAAAATCCATCAAAAATATTCACAAAAACTTATTCATAAAATCAATGTTAAAAAAGCAAGTACGGTATAAAAAATAGAGCAGCCAGAGGTCTCTCCCGACTCAGTCACATAGTCTTTTCTCGAAATGCAGCCCGCTGAATATCGGACTTGATTTCGAAGAAGCCGATCCATAATGAGAAAAGGATCTTGATTTAGTCGGTCCTGACCAATCAATAGCGACAATGTTCCTTAATCACGCTTCTAGTATCACAATGAAGAATGAGGCACGATGTTGGGACTGGACACTATATTATAACCAACTAAGAAAAAGTTTTGTCCATAAAACTTAAGAATAGAACCTACCACTAAGAAATAATGAAGGAAACTTTTCCTTCATCTCAGATTCAAGTTCCCTAGTTAACTCCTCGACCGCGTGGTTCCTACAGAGTATACAAACGAGAGGGATCATAGAAGCAATTTATCCTTACGCTCAAGATATGCACATGTTCTTTCATATACGACAAGTCTGCCTTCAGATTAGTTAACCAAAATCTACCATATGGCTTGAATCGTGCATGTACTTTCATAGTTATGAGACGTGAAAGACATCCTGCACATTTAACAGTACTGGCGGTAATATAATTTGATAAGCTACTGGGCGACTCGCTTATGTACCTCAAAAGGATAAACAAATCTCGGACTCAACTTACCTTTTTCTCCGAAGCTGGTGACCCTCGTATGGGCATTACCTTTAGAAACACATGATCGCCTTCCAGGAACTCAAGGGGTCGTCGATGAATGTTGGTGTAGCTTTTCTGTTGACTCTATGCCACCTTCAGTCTCTCCCGTATCAGCCTAACCTTCTATATGGTCTGCTCTACTAGTTCCGGGCCAAGAATCTGTCGCTTCCCAACCTTATCCCAGCAAATGGTGATATACACTTTCGTCTGTACAAATCTTCGTATGACGCCATCTGAATGCTGGACTGGTAGTTATTGTTGTATGCAAATTTCGCTAGTGGTAGATGAACGTCCCATCTTGACTTCAAGACTAATGAGTAGAGTCATAGCATATCTTCGAAAATTTGATTTACTCACTCTGTCTGGCTGTCGATTTAAGGATGATAAGATGTGCTAAACTTCAACTTAGTTCCATGGTCGGTTGGAGGCTACCCTAAAAGTATGACAAGAACTGCCCATGTCGATCTGAAATAATAGATACAGGAAATCTGTGCAGTCGCACTATCTCGTCAAGATAAATTTGAGCCAGGCGGTCAATGCTCGAAGTAACTTTGATGGCAATAAAATATACTGACTTGGTTAGTCGATAGTTAATGACCTACATGGTATCGTTCCCCGTGACATCTTCGAAAAAAATAATAAATTCTATGCTGATGTGCTTCCACTTCTACTCCGGAATAGCAAGGTTCTACATCTCCATGCCCGTTCTCTAGTACTCAGCTTTCACTTGCTGACAGGTCATACTTCAAGACACGAAGAGTACCACATCTCTTTTCATCATGTGCCACAAGAATGTTGTGTGGAGGTCCTTGTACATCTTGGTGCAACATGGATACAAAGAATATTTCATGTAGTGTGCCTCCAACAATATCTCCTTTCGAAGCTCTGAGTCATCCGTAACGTATAGCCGATCTTTCACCCGCAACACTCCGGTCTCATCTTATGTAAAGTCGATCACTTTACCTGTTGAGATCAGCTTCACATTTTCTTCAGGTAGAGGTAACCCTTCTGGGCAGTCTTAATCTTTTCTAACAAACTTAGCTCTACTTGCAATTGAGCCAGCTACACACCCACAAATATAACCCGGAGTTCAATGCCTATTTATTCTAGATCGCGTAGTAGCTTGCCGTTGATGGATAGCGAAGCCAAGTACTTCTGGTTCAGTGCATCTTCCACAACTTTTTTATTATCCGGCATATAGTCGATCGTCAACCCATAGTCTTTGATCAGCTCCAGCTATCGCCTCTGCCGCAAGTTCATCTTCGTTTGAGTGAAGAGATACTTGAGGCTGTTGTGATCTGTACAAATTATGTACACCATACCATAAATGTAGTGTCACTACAGTTTTAATGCAAACACAATCGCCGGTAACTCCAAGTCATGTGTGGGATAGTTCTTCTCGTACGACTTCAACTGTCTTGAGGTGAAGGAGATCACTTTATCCAACGACATGAGCATACATCCAAGCCATGGCCTAAAGCATTGCTGAAAATTTGAAATATTTCAGTCCCTTTCGGAAGTGGGAGTATCGGGGTCGAAACGAGTTGTTATTTTATCTCCTAGAAACAAGTTTCACAGTCGTATGACTGTTCGAATGTGACTCCCTTTTTTGTGAGGCAAATAAAAGGCGATGCGATCTTTGCAAAGTCTTTCACGAAGTGTCTATAGTATCCCGCCAAGCCGATGAAGCTTGAAATCTTACTAGCTGACTCTGGTCGTTTCCAATCAACAACGGCTTCGACTTTATTCGGGTCGACTGAAATGCCTTCTATGGATATGATATTCCCAAGAAATGATACACTGATCAGCCAAAATTTACATTTGCTTAGCTCTGTATACAACTGGCTGTCTCGAATGGTCTAGAGTACAGTCTGTAGATGCTCCGTGTATTGTGCCATGTCCTTCGAGTCGACGATAATGTTGTCGATGGAGACTACTACAAACTTGTTAAGGAATGACTGAAACACCCGATTTATTAGATCCATAAAAACAGCAGGGACGTTCGTCAGGCCGAACAATATTACCAAAAATTCATAGTGGCCATAACGAGTGTGGAAGGCTGACTTCAATACGTCGTAAGGCTTGATCTTGAGCTGATGGTAAGCCAAGCAAAGATCAATCTTCAAAACACGGAGGCACCTTGTAACTGATCGAACAGGTCGTCCATGCAGGAAAGTGGGTATTTATTCCAGATGGTGGCCTCATTCAGTTCTCGATAGTCGTTGCATAAGCACATCGACACATCATTTTTCTTTACGAACAACACAGTGCACCACACAGCGAGACACTAGGCTGAATTAATCCCTTGTCAAGCATTTTTTGTAACTGGACCTTTAGTTCTGTAGGGGCCATTCTCTACGGGGCTTTTGAAATTAACCGGGTGTCAAAAAATATATTGATAGTGAATTCAATTCTCGACCGGGTGGTATACCGGGTAGCTCATCCAGGAACAAGTCGAAGAATTCTGCCATAACGTCAGTTTGATATGCATTTGCACCATCCTGTCGTATGTCTCGAACAAACACAAAGTATCCTTCACAGTCGGAATACAACATCTTCCGAGCAAAAATAATCGAGATCACCATACAGGCTGTCGACGCTCGACCAGACGAGTAGCAGAATTCGATCTCTCCAGGTAGGTAGAAGGTAACCTTCTATCTTGTATAGTCAATGGTGGTCGAGCAAGTGCTGAGCCAATCCATTTCCAGAATGATGTCCTAGTACTTGAGATCTATAACTATCACATCTAGAGATAGTTTTCTACCTCTGTACAAATAATTTTATTTCTACAGCCGAACTGTGCAGTCAGTTGCATGCTCGACAGTGTGCTAACACTAAGGTTTAGGCCTAGCGGCATCATAGGAAATTTGTGTTCCGTGGCGAAGTCTATCGATATAAAACTATGTGTCGTGCCAAAATAAAAAAGTACATAAGCATGGTTATTATTGAAAAGTATTATACCTGTGACGAACACCTCATCGCGAGTCATGGTGTAGATGCATCCCTGGACATTGGGACGACGATCTCGGCCATTTGTTGTGTGGACTGAGGAATTTGGGGTATTCGACTACGATTCTCTAGACGGTTCTACTTTGGAGCATATTTGGGTTCGATCTTCTAGCTGGGCAGTTTATACGCATGTGTACCACAATACCAGCACCCGCCGTCAACAACTTGGTATTCGAATGCTTGATGTCCAATGTTTTTACATTTGGTTCAGCGATGTCCTGGATTTCGCCTTGGTATCTGCCCTGGTTGCCATTGTTTGGACACTTTGTAGCGTTGTTACATCCTACATGGCTAGGACATTTGTGATGGAAGGTATGCACACTATCGACATCAGTTGGTGGGTACTGGCGTTCAAAGTGGAGAGCGTGATTGAGAGACTCACCCATCGTCTTGTACTCTAGAATGCTAGCATGGGCAGAGATAGAGGGTCGTAGACCCTCTTCGAACCGTCGAGCATGACTCTCCGTAGTCGACACGAATGCACCAACAAATTTGGCTAATTTGTTGAATTCTGTTGCGTACTGCCACACCGTCATGTTTCCTTACCTCAACAACATGAATTCATTCTTCTTCTCCTGTTGAACGGCTGCAGGAAGGTACTCGACTTTGAACACCTTTCGGAATGTGGCCTAAGAGAGCACCGCTGCATTGTTGTCACGATAGATTATTTGGTTCTGTATGGCCCACCAGTCATGCACGTTTAAGCAGAGTATTGAAGTTGAGTGCATGCGACTTCATTAGACTCTTCTGTACCCAGAAGTTTGAAATGGTCTTCCAACTCCTCCAACCAATCGATCGCCAAAGAAGGATCTTCAGTACCGTTGAAGGAAATGCAACACATTTTTGTTACGACCCGCACCCAAAAATCGGGTATGAGTCGTGGGTACATCCAGCCTACGCTGCAGCATTGGCGGTAGAACGCTGTCTAAACTCATTCACACAAGATGTATGACAATCTCACAATTAAGATATTCCGAGATAGGAGCAATATGGAATACTAAAAGTTAATCACATTAAAAACTAAGGTAGAGAGTTCAATGATAAATATGAAACATAATCCAGAGTCCAACACAAGCTAGCAAAACTAGAGAAAAAAATACTATGTGACCAGATATAGTAATACAACCCAAGTAAGAATTTTCGGAGACAAATTCGGACCCAAATGATATAATCTAAAAGCTAAATAAGCTGAGCATCCTCAGCCTGCAACACAGCCTCAACAATAGCCTGATCCCCTAACTCAGTTTTGGAGTAGTGTCCTCAGTCCGCTCATAATAAGTAGGGCAACAGGTCTCTAACTCATAGCCTAAAAATGAGTTTATCCCAGTCAGGATTGGAGCAAGTACATAACAGTAAAAATAGTTCATAACATCATAAAGGTGTAACCCCTCTTCCCAAAATTTTGGAAATATTTTTTTATTTATTTGAATTAAATGGTAAATTTTTGGGATTTTATAAATATTTAATTAAATAGTTATTACGATAGATGGCCTTAGTCATAGGAGAGATTTGGAGTACAAGGTGACTAGAAATCATGGCACGAATAATGTAGTGGCGCGCCTTGACTAGTATTTTAGCCAAGGTAGGGAAGGTCGAGCCATAAGTGTGTTTCAACTAGAAAAACCAGGCCAAGTTGCGACTTAATTCCTATAAATAATTTAATTAGATATTTATTAATATTATTAACTTTTAGGAAACCCGATTGTACCAAACCGGTCGGGACTGGACCCGAACCAAGCCCCATCCCATGTAGGCATATAGTGCTTCCAAAGACGTCTGTGTTAGTGTATCTTATACACACACATACACACACACACACACACACACACACACACACACACACACACACACACACACACACACATATATAAATATATATATATATATGTATATATTTATATATATATATATATATATATTTTTTTTTTAAATATATATATATATATATATATTTTGTTTATATATATATATATATATATATATATATATATATATATATATTGAACAAAAAGGGCTTTCTTGATGTATCATGTGCAAAATGCCGAAGCCTATACAAGTAAGCGCGCCAAGTGCGGAAAGCGCCCAAAAGCTGGAGCCCAAAAAGACGAAGCAAAATAAGAAAAAAGGGGACTGACATCCTATAACAACGCCTGCCAGAAACCTGCAGGAGGATGTGAGCATCTACTGCGGATGCAGAGACACTGACGGAGGACTTCCCTGAGAAGCTACTGTAGGTTGTACTGATGACCTTCGTATCTAAATTTGTTTCTATTCTTCCAAAGCACCCAGATGCCGGCGGCTGCGACGATCTGCTTCCCGTGAGAGGAGCCCCAGCTGGCAAGAAGATCGTTGAAGCTCCCAGTTTGGGTGGGCATGCCGCATCGCTGAGAGAGGCTAGACCAAAATTGGTGAGAGGAGTTGCCATGGAAGAGGATGTGTTCTGTAGTTTCTGATTGGTGAGAGATACAGCAGTAGCACTTGGATGCTAAGCTGTAGCCGATGGAGGTGAGGGAGTCATTGGTTAGTAACTTCCGTCTATATGCTCTCCAGATAAGTATCGACCATTTGATGGGGAGACAGGAGTGCCAGAATGGAGCGATCAGCGGGGCGGGCGGTTCGATGTTTCTCGCCATCAGTTTGGCGGATGCTATCGTGAAGGAGCCATCGGTCCTGAGGGACCAGTGAAGGTTATCGGCGATCTCGATGATGAAAGGTTCCGCAAGGAGGTGGCCATGCAGGATCCTGTGCCAGGAAGCGGAGGATCGGTTGTTGGCGAGTGCAGTCGTGGGGTGAGAAATAGAAAATATCTGGCCTTCATAAACCTCATCCATATAGAGTTATCTTAGTGCAGTTGCCACCACAGCTTCGTGGAGCAAGCATCAACGATGTGAGCAAGTTTAGAAAAGCCAAGGCCACCAGCTTCAGCGGGTTTGGTCATAATATCCCAACTAGCCCAGTGATATTTGTCCTTACCGTCGCTGCGACCCCAAAATAAGTTGGCGAAGAGGGACTCTATCTGAAAAAGGACTTTCTTGTGGGGGGGAGCTCACAACGCGAGTGTATATGGGGATAGAGGCTAGGACATGTTTGATAAGGATAAGCTTGCCTCCCGGGGAGAGGGTAGCATTGTGCCAACCTTCGATTTTTTGACTTTCTTCACCAATCCCTCAAAGATTTCGGAGTTGGATTTGCCGTAAACCAGCGGGCATCCCAGGTAGGTGAAAGGTGGATATGCAGTAGTGAAGGATGTTATGTCGATGAGGTTGGACGAGTGAATCCGGTCAGCTTTGTGGTGGGTGTAGATGACACTTTTGTTCGCGTTGATACATTGGCCAGAGCATCTGGTGTAATTCTCGAAAGTGCGGCAGATCACCCCTATCGATCCGATGTCTCTTGAAAAGAAGATGAGGATGTCATTAGCATAGGCCAAATGAGTGATAAGCGGGCAGTCCGTTGTGGTGTGGTAGTGATAAAATCTGGGGATGTTAGCCATGTTGTTAAGGTTTCTGCTTAGAGCTTCTGCTGCGATGATGAAGATGGTGGCTGATAAAGGGTCCCCTCGACGGACTCCATGGCTAGATCTGAAAAAGCCGTCGGTTTGTCCGTTGAAGACAGTGGAGAACCAAGAGTTGTTGACGGACCGGAAGATGATGTCGATTCAAGTTTCCGAGAACCCGAAAGCTCTGACAACCCAGATCATGAATTGCCAGTCCAGGCGGTCGTAGGCTTTCTCCATGTCAAGTTTGATGACGACGTCCCCCCTGGACAGGAATTTCATGCTGGTGTTCAGCTCCTGAGTGAGTAAGATATTGTCGGTGTTGTTCCGGCCGGGAACGAACCCGCTCTGCTACTCGGAGATGATCTTGGGGAGGAGGTTGGACATGCGGGTCGTAATGATCTTGGAGATGATTTTGTTGGTGAATATGCATAGGCTGATCGGTCTGAAGTCTTTGAATGTCTCCGGGTTATCTTTTTTAGGGATTAGAATAAGGTTGTCCCAGGAAATGGCTTTGGTAGTTGGCGCCAGCGAAAAATGCCACCGCGGCATCATGAAAGTCTTGACCAATAATCTCCCAACAAGAGCGGAAGAAAGCTCCCGAGAAACCGTCTAGTCCGGGAGCGCTGTGCTCATCAAGAGACCAGACGGCCGACTTAACCTCCTCCTGGAAAGGGGGTCAACAGCATGTCGTTGTCTTGATCACTGATCAGGCTGGGAACCTGCGCCAGGAAGGCCTCACCCTTAATGACGGTCGATTTGGTGAAAAGTTTGGTGTAGAAGTTAGTAGCCGCCCTGTTAATGCTGTTCTGATCTTTGAGGAGATTGCCGTTGTCGTCTGATATTTGGTGGAGGTTGAGCTAATTTCTGCAGTCCTTAACGCAGGCATGAAAGAATCCGAAGTTTTTATCACCCTCAGAGTCCCAAAACAGTCTGGCCTTTTGCTTCCAGAATTCTGTCTCCACCTTTAGCCTGGACTTGAGGATCGCTTTGGTGAGGTTCAGGGCGGAGCACATTCCTGGCGTTCTATTCATGGCGAATAAGATCTCGGCTCTCGTGACATCATCTTCAGCTGTCTTGATCGTTTGGAAAATATTACCAAAAGCGAGTCTGCTCCAGGCCGATAACGCGCCTTTGGTAGCTTTAAGCTTGGCTATTATCCGGATGAGGGGGTCCGGGTTGTTGATAGAATACCATGCAGAGGCTACAATATTGCTGAAGTTGGGGTGTGTCTCCAGAAGTTCTGGAAGCGAAAACGTTTTTGATTTGGGTAGAGTTGTTGCCAATCTCAATTAGGAGAGGGAAATAGTCGGATTCCGTGGTGTTGAGGTAGGATAGGTTAGTGATGAGATCTAAGTCGTTCCACCGGTTGTCAACCAGCACTCTATCCAGGCGGAAGTATTGTCTGCGGGCGCCCTCTTGCATGTTGCACCAGGTGAAAGAGTTGTCGGAGTACTGCAGGGGAGATAAATGGGCGTTGAAGATGAAGGTGTTGAAGTCATTCATAGTCGACTATGGGGGAGGGCGGCCTCCCGATTTTTCCTCTCTACTAGAGATTGTGTTGAAGTCTCCAAGGTTGATCTATGGAAGATTATAGAGGATGTGGTGGGTGTCCATGAGATTTTCCCATAAGTTCTTGCGTTCGGTGTAGTTGCAGCTACCATGGACGGCAGAGATGAGCGCTCTGGACTTGAGGGAAGGGTGTTCAACCAAGCAGGAGAGAGCCTGATCGGAGTCATTCACGATGCCAATCTTACAATCGACGTTGAATAAGATCCAAATGTTGTGGCATTCGGCAACCGCGGATGTGAAGCCGAGTTGTAGTTGGATGGATTTTAGTCTCCTCTTAGGAATTTAGGTTCAATGATGATCAGAAGATCGATTCGGTAGATTTTCTTAAGGTTGATTAATCTTCTCAAAGTAGGTTTGTTGGCCAGCCCTCTAACATTCCACGAAAGGATGTTAGGCATTGGGTTGTTGGTGGGTGGGTATGGTGTTAAGCCTGGTTGTTGACCAGGTGGTCCTGGCCATGGGCTCTTTTTTTTGTTCTTGTTGATGGGGGTTTTAGAGGTTCCCTAAAGTGATCCGACAATAACATTCGCCAAGACTGTAGCACTGTGCACAGTGTGTCTTCCACCCTCCCTCGGGGATGGAGGCGTCGTCATTGGCAATCTCTGCTAGGACACAGAGGGGTTTAGCGGGATCAAGGAAGCCTTCTTCTATAGCTTGTAGAAGTCTGTCTGCCGGGACCAAACTCTGCAACTCTTCGACGATTTGTAGATCTCTTCCGGGGTTGGGGGGTCCGATGGTGGGATCTGACTGAATGATCAAAGCCATCTGATTGACTTCTACGTCGCTCGATGTAGGGTCATTTGTTGGATGAGAGTCGATGGGGTTCTGAGTCTTCTCGGGGATGAACGGGCTTGATTGGGATGTTCCTCTACGGCGTCTGGCAGGAGGACGGTGAGTATGTCGAACCGATTGTTGAGGAGGACACCCGGGAGGTCTGGGGCTGGGGCTGGGGGTGCTATCGATCTCAGTAAAGTGAGTGTGGGATTTGGGTAGGAAGAGAATGGGGGATGTGGAAATGTTTGGGACCGGCTTCCGAGAGTACTTTTGTGGAGGGTTAACTTCTGATGCTTCGGATGGGCTTTGAAACAAAGCCTGGTGAGGTGTCCTTTGGATTGACAGTGCCGGCAGAATATTATGTTGTTATCGTACTCTAGTTTTTGGAGGTATGATCGTCCCCCGAGGTCGATCTGTATCTGATTGGGCGGGTCCGAAGACAGATCCAGTTCTACGCAAATCTTCGCGTAGTTGCCTTTGGAAAAGGTACGAGTCTCTTCCGTAATGGCCACTAGGGTTTCGAAGGAGCTCGTAATTCTCTTGAGTGCTGCTGGAGCGAAGCATACTAGGGGTAGGTTTGGTAGGGTGATCCATGCAAAGATGATCGCGGAGTCGACTGAGGGGTTGATCTTGGACGATGGTGATCTTGGGGCAACCAGTTGGGAACTTCAGCACGAAAGTCTTTGCAAAGCTGGCGACTAGGAAGGTTAATTCAGTCGAAGAGAATGGAACGCAAATGGGTTGCCCGTCGGAGGGGTTCTGGAATTTGATGTCTTGTAGAAAGGTATGAGTGTTGGATGGAGAGAATGTCGACTTGCGATCAGGTCTCAAGATTTCCGTAAAAGACGGCCCGACGGAGATCCCCGAGGAAGAGGGTGTGAGGCTGCTAGGAGGGGGCACATGACCAGCAAGTGGGTTGGGCGCATGAACTCCTATGCATTGGGTAGTGGGTGCGAGATCGCCCGTCGTCGGGTTGAGCACGGGCGCATTCTCGCAAGCCGGGAGCTGAGCCTGGCCGTGCGCCGAGGGTACATGCCCTGCCGATGGAAGGGGAGCTGCACCGAGGGCAGGCGCATGGCTGTCTAGGGTAGGAGAGGGCGCATAGCGCCCTTTGCTAAGGGGGGCGCATAGCTGATGTAATTAAGCGCATGGCCATCCTTATCGATGATGGGCGCATGGCTCCCCTCACTGAGGGAGAGCGCATAGACTAAGCATGGCGCATATCCATCCGTGGACTGCGGCGCATGGCAGGCCCTGCCACCAGCTCTCACAGCGAGAAAGGGGGAGTTTTGAAATTCGAAATCAAGTTTGATGGAGGGCGGGGAACTGGTGGGCGGGAAAAGCTGTCTCCCGCGGATGGGGAGGACCTGGCATCTCGATGGCTCTGAACGGAAAGTGGGACGGTGCTGGGGGCCTCCGGCGGAGGCGGCCTCCAGAGCGGAGCGGCCAGGGGCTGGCCCAAATCTCGACGGCTGGCGACCGGCTGATAGAGACTCGGAGGAGCGAGCGAGAGGGTGGTGGTGGATGGTGACAGAGGCCACCGCAGCTTGGGGGCTAGCCTGACCGGCGCGCGGCCAACCAAAGCCAGCTGCGCCGGCGTCCAAACTGGCGGCGATGACCGATCTTCAGCCGCAGGAACGCGCGGGCCCCCCATGGAAGACGTGGCACAGCGCTAGAGCGAGGACCTCCAAGGGAGGGAGGGGGGTAGCTGGTGCCGGCCTGCCGTTGAGGCGCGACTCCGTCGCCGGGATCGGGCGGGGCAAGGGCTCATGCGAACATGCGGAAGGATTGGAGAGGGTAAAAGACTTTATGTCTAGCACACACACACACAAACACACACACACACACACACACATACACAGATATATATATATATATATATATATATATATATATATATATATACAAAAAAAAAAAATATATATATATATATATACATACATATATATATATATATTTATATATATATATATATATATATATATATATATATATATATATATATATATATATATATATATATACCATGGTTTCTTCTTCTTCCCCAGCTCCGCGCTCCCCAGGGCCCCCCTCCGGCCCCGCCTAGGCCGGCGATCGCCCACCCCATCCCTCCCTCCCTCTCTCCCTCCTCCCCTACCGTCCGCGCATGGCGGCCCTCCTCCGGGTTCGGCCATACGAGCCTCTCCCTGACCTCATCGCCGTCCTCGGATGATTACTCCCACACCCGCCTTCCGCTCCTCACCCATCTTCCCACTCGAACCGCCAGTCTCTTCCTCCTCCTCCACCGCCCATCGTCACCCTCGCGTCCCCTCGGCCGTCCCCTGCTCCACCCTCTCCGCTCCTCGCTGCTCCCCACTCCATCATCGTCGGGGCACAACTTGGTTCCGGTCGGCCCCTAGGCGCATGTCGGCGTCCCTCCTCCGCCCCCCAGGGGGAGGCTGCAGCATCCTGCCTGCAATCCCCTCGGCCCGTCTCGGGGATGGAGGCCGCAGGTCAGCTCCCTCATTTGAATTTGAATTTCAAATTCCCCGCTCTTTCTCCTAGTGACACTATCTCGAGGCCAGGGGTCGCGCAGCTATGCACCCCGACGCTTTTGGGCGCATATAACAGCCCTCCGTTAGTGGGCGCATATGGTAGCCCTCCCTTGGGGGCGCATACCCCAGCCACCCCCTTCCATCTCCTTCGGGCGTATATGGCCCTGCCCTTACGGGCGCATATGGCTCGTCCTACGTAGGCACATCCGGTGGATCTCCCATCGAGGGTGCATCCCCTCTCATTCCCCATACGAGCGCATATGGCCATGCCCTTGCGGGCGCATATGGCCCGACCTCTGTGGGTGCATACGGTGGATCTTCCACCGTAGGCGCATCCCCTCACATCCCCCTTGCGGGCCCCTCTCCAGCACCTGCGGGCGCATATGGCCCCGACCTTGCGGGCGCATATGGCTCTGTCAAGGTGGGCGCATATGACCGCCCTCCTTCCGGGGGCGCATATGGCATCTCCCCTGTTGGCCCTTTTCACGAGGCTTCTGTATTTGGCGAATCTGGCCGTCCTTCCTCTTCTACTTTTTTTATGCCTTGCCCGGTCCCCCCCAGCCGTGGTCGATCTCAGCGGCAGTGCCACGCTATTCGGGGCCCCATCTGTGATTTCTTCTCCCTCCAACCACCCCCACCCCCCTCTGGTAGCTCTCTTCCCGCCGACCTCATTCTCTCTACCCCTGTTCGGAGCGGGACACCCGGCCGGCAGTTCTCCCACCCACAGTTTCCCCACCCACTTGCCTCCGCTGAGCGGGCCCCCCTTGCGTAGCCCAGGGACCCTCTCCTTCGTCGGGCCATCCGTTGCCTTCCTTCGTCGACAAGCTTCATCCGGACAGGGTGGCCAAGTAGGTCTTCTATTCCCTGACGTCCCCCTCTCTAAAGTTGAGTATCCAGTGGCATCATCTGTGCCTACAGTTCCGTTCTCCAAACAGGAACTGACCTCCCTGACCACCTCCTTCCCCCACTCTTTCGTTCTTAAATTCTTCTCAGGCTGCCCCAAACTCTCCCGGGTTCAGGAGGTTATTGCCAGTTGGAGGCTCACTGCAGATTACAGGATGTCACACCTTGACTCTAGGTATATCGTCCTCCATATCTCATCCGATCTTGACCACAAGACAGTATGGTCTAAAGGCACTAGCAGGGTGGACTCCCACCAGATGAAGGTTATCAAATGGTCAGCGAGCTTTAGCACCAAGAAAGACTCAGCGACGATTGCCACCTTGGTGACCCTTCCCAACCTCCCCCTCAATTGTTTCGTCCCAGCGGCCCTTAGGCGTATAGCCAACTCCTTTGGGACTTATGTGGCCACTGCAGCAGAAACTAGCAACCTGACCAAAGCTCACTATGCGAATATTTGCGTAGAACTCGACCTCTCCTCCGAGCCCTCCAATCACATCCTCATTGAACTCGTCAACCAGTCCTACACCCAGCAAATCGTCTACGATAATCACATTACCTTCTGCTCTCACTGCCATCTGCGCGGTCATCTATCGAAGCATTGTTTCCATCTCCATCCAGAGCTCAAGAGGAAACCTGCAAGGCACACCAAAGAGGGTAAGCAACAATCGCTTACTCGATCCCCCTGCTTCCACTACCGAACTTCTATACCAGATTTCACTCTAGTGAAGGCAAAACAGGCAACGACGCATCCTCAGACAGAACGGTGATCCCCTACCACCCACCAACTCTGACCCTCTCTAATCAGTTTAACGCCCTCATCGTGGAAGCGAATGAACCCTCCCTTAAGATAGCCTCTCTTGGTGACACTTCAGTGGCCCCCAAGCCGGACTCAGAGGACGTCAGCGACCCTAATTCAAAGGCCGCCGAGGAGACCCTCCCAGAGCTTCTGCATACCATAGACTACCCCCACGAGGTTCATCCTTCCCACGAAGTCGATGTCATATAAGCCCTTGCTATTCTAGGACCAAAACAAGCTCATAGAGGACTACAGGTCCTCGCCGCAGGATTCCCCGACGATACCATTCTCATCCCCCTTGAGGAACCCGCGACGAACTCCGTAGGAGAATTGATCAAACCCTCCGATGACATTCTCATCAACCCTCCCGAGGACTCCATCCTTACCATATCCACCTCGAAGGCGGGAAAGGCAACCACCACAATCAGGAAATCAGAACAGAAAGGAGCCGGAGAGTCCCTAGCGATCCGAACCAGGTCTGCAGCCAAGCGGGATAACCCCCCCTCTAACTCCATTAATACTGAACATCCTCTCCTGGAATGTCCGTGGTCTGGCGAACAAACCTACCAAGAGGAGAATAACCAGCCTTAATAAGACTCGCAAGATTGACATTTTGATCATCATTGAACCCAAAATCCCCTACAAGAGACTCAAATCCATTCAGCTGCTGTTAGGCTTTCCTACGGCCATTGCTGGCAGACACGATATTTGGATCCTCTGCTCGAAAGACGTCAATATCGGAGTCATTCAGGACTCTAAGTAGGCCCTATCTTGTTGGATGGAACACCCGTTGATCCCTAAGCGTGCCATCTTGTCCATGATTCATGGCAGCTGTGACATTACGGAGCACAAACACCTATGAAACAATCTTCTGGACATCCACCTCCACCATAATAACCTCTCTTGGCTTTGCATTAGGGACTTTAACGCTATCACCTGCAGAGAAGAGAAGACTGGTGGCCGCCCTCCCCCTCTTTCGGCCATGCAAGATTTCAACAACTTTATTTTTAACTCCCACCTCTCCCTCCTTCCGTTCACCGGCAATGCCTTTACCTGGTGTAACATGCAGGAAGGCGACCGTCGTCAATATTCTCGCCTTGACAGGGCCTTAACGAATGCCCAATGGCACAGAATGGGGACCACCTCTAAGCTTTCCCACCTCAACGCTACTAAATCCGACCACGCCCCCTGCTAGTTTGAATTACTAGGACTTCAGGCCAGAACAAAAAGAGTTTTTATTTCCTGGAATTCTGGAGCGAACACCCCCAGTTCTTGGGTACCGTCACAGAAGCTTGGAACATCACGGATTCCCCCGAACCTATAATGACCCGCTCCGCCTTAGCAGAACGCCGATTCAAACGGCAAGTACAACGACTCAAACGAGCCATCGACCCGAAGAGTTGGCATCGACCTGATGAAGAATCGATACAATGCTTACATTGGCCCATTAAAGATGAATCTAGACTTAGACTTTCAAAGGCGCGCTCGGAGTATCGCTCGGCCGATGCGAACGTCGCTAAGGTGGGTGGCTTCGATGAACCCGTCTGTGCTTAGCCTAGACACATAATAATACGGACAATCGCTAGGCGATAACACCGCGCGTGCTAATAAAGGACTCAACGCACCTAGCTAAGGGATTAATCCCATCTTGTATGCTTGTATAGAATATGGAAAGAAACATGGAAAATACGAGAACTCTCGCACCGTGCTCCACGCTCGTGCTAAGGCACAAGCTTACGTTCAAGTCCCTTATGCGTTCAATAATGAAACAATGAATGGTTTACAACAATGAAACGGGAAGACTATCAACATAGTCGCTCCAAGTAGAGTTTAGCAACAATGAAAGGCTATGGGACCGATGGGTCGCCAAGGCGACTCCCGTACGGGAAGTTGCATAATGTATAAATAAAGAATGAACGAATAAACAAATGAATGAATGAATCAACGAAAGGATGAATACGAAATTGAATCAATGAACGAATGGACAAGTGAAAGAAAGAAATGAAGAAATGAATAAAAGATAAGAAGGAAAGGAATGGTTAGCGACAGGTGTGACGGGCACGTGCAACGGGGCTCGCTACCCGCGCTGCACGGACGCCAACCTGGTCGATAACGCATTGTGGCTATGGGTTAGCCTATGACAAGTTAATACGAAATGGTCGTGGACAAACGGCACGAGCGAGGGCTGGCGAATGCTGTGACCGTAAAGAAAAAGGGATTTCGCGGCATGATCAAAGGGGGGATATGCCGGCCTAGGCGGAATCAAAATGGCTTACGGGCTGTCTGGGTGTAGACTTGGCCATCCAGGGGACGTAAGTGCAGCAGTATTTTCAAGAGACTAACGGGGTGTGTGCCAGCCCGCACCCTACGTTGGTTGAGAAATACAACGGCTTGGATGTCCAAAATGGCTTGTGGTGCCAGCGACCGGTGCATATAGAGTTAAGTGGGCTTTGCTGGTGGCGATCCACGTGCAAGCCCTTGCATTGAAATCAAAGTAGTCTAAAGTTAATTGAATGAAGCGCCTTATGTATAGGCTTGAAATGTAATGCACCAAATGATAAGGAGTACTTCGTGCAAATGAACTTGAAAACATGCCTACGACGCGTTAAAATCTAATGCAGAAACACGCCCTTGGCACTAAAATGTTTACGTGCATCATGTTAAGTTGAAATATATAAATTATTGACTAACTTGGTTTACATTGAACAGGGAAGGCCGGACGGTAAGTAGGGGTAAGTCATGTATGTATTTCCATACGACACTTAAAATTGGCAACACGAGATAGGCTATGTAATATGCCATGAAATTGATCCTAAGGCAAGATTAGAAAGACAATAAATGATAGAGATGCACAAAATTAAATAGAACGTGTTTGGTAATGATAGCATTGTGGGCGAGCTAGCCTCCCCACCAGTGCATAACAATGTACTGATAACCCCACAGTCTGCTTGCAGGAAGCAGGTAACGTCGACGGGTGCGGAGCTTTCCTCGAACGTGCTAAGGTGCGGAGCTATCTCTGGAGCCTTGGAGCATTGCAAGGAGCTGGAGCACCATATACAGGACATAATGTATCGGAACATCGCCATGAATCATTCCATGTTGTAAGCCACTTGGCACGCCTTTTATGTTTCAGAGAGAGAGAGCTTGAGAGATTTGTAATATCGGCCTAGCACTGCTTGTAAACTTCTTGAAAATTAATAAAGAGTTTGAATTCGCTTCCACTTGTGTTCATTTACTTTCCGCTACAAATGGGGACACTCTGTGCGACTCTGTGGCCTAGCTCAAATCGACCGTTTCTGGACTTGGCCTTGCACGGGCGCAACCTAGGCCCGTGCGACATCACGTCTTAGTGAGGACGATCGCTCCTGCGGGAGCAGGGCATGACAGATTGGTATCAGAGCACGGCTTTACGTCCTTGGGCTTCATTTCGATTCTCTCAGTTTTGAAAGCTCGTTGAAACAAAAGAAGTATACGCTCTCCCTCGTTGTGCCTCGGGATGTTCCATACAATAAGTCTAATATTTTCAAAAGCTCGTACAAGTACTCGGTTGAACATGATCGATAGGCAAAGGCCTTTATGTCGAACCACGACGTACTTAAGTTGGAAGGAACCGATGCTAAGAGTAGCAAACGCAGTGCGTACTTGAATAACCTAACGCTGACAATAGCGAACGAGTACACGAGACCGAAGTATAGTTCGAACGGGATGGTTATGTACGCAGCCTTTTGGCTAAGTTGTGCCGAGTATCGTGCACCTAGACTTTATGGTGCAAACGAGTTACGAGCGAGATTGACTATCGTTCGGACGAGAATAAGGGAGACTTAGAACGTATGTTGATAGAGACGCTACTTGACCGGCGCTAAAGCGAACACGGGGAAATGGTTCTTAGCTTTTGAAGAATGAGCGAATGCGCAATTGGACATGTCGATCGGGAGTCGAATAACCTTTTGAGGATGTGTAGAATGACTTGACTTCGAGTGGTGTATATGATAGCTTCGAAGAAGGAAAAGAGCGAGTATCGATGACTAGTCGAATGGCTCAAACCCTGAGTGGTGTATGGACGTTATAGAAATTGTTCGAGCGAGACTAAAGGATTTACGAATAGAACGAGTATGTCGGCAAGCGATGTGATCGCGCAAAGCCTTAGAACGCGTCACTCTTAGTTGGTCGTGACTTCGAATGTCTCGAACGAAATGTCGTTCGAACAACTTGTCAATGGGCAACGCAAGTTAGAAAATGACTCAGAACGATGAATAAAGATGAATGGTCATGATCGAGGAAACTTAGAGGATCACGCGTACGATTTCGGATTGATTCAAATGAATTGTGACTTGAGTTTGAACAACGATCTTGAAACTAGCTTGAGGAAGAGCGACGGAACTTAATCTTGAATATCGAGGAAATTGTGGAATATCCAACTCGGACAACAGCATCAACGTACGACTCGAAATCGGTTGCAAAGGAAGATCGTCATGTTACGCATATCGTCGATGGTATTGAGGTGTATCAAAGATCGATATGCGATAACTCGGGGGTACTCTGGCTAGGCGAATGACGATCGTGCAAATGTCATTGTCCCGTTGGATGCTATACTTGGGATGTTAAAAATGTGTCGAGGAAAAGATAGATTTAGCTCGAGGATTTTCTAGTCGAATGTATGACGGTCAGACTATCGAATTGATTTGGCTTGGATGAAAATATGAATGCTTGGATTTGCTTCGTTGACAACCACAACGTTGATATTTTTGTCTTGTGCGAGCGCAACTCCAGCCTCGCACATGCGTCACGTCGAATTTTGATGATCACTCCGCATGAGCGCTGATATGGTGATTCATACAGCGGGAGTGATTGAACTTGGATGGCGTGGCAATCTGATTGCTTCAACTTGTGGTTTGATGCAAAGGTGGACTCAAGAATGAATTTGTGTGCTTGAAGAATTGAACTTGAGGATTGAGTAGGTCCAATCCGCGTATCGAGAATGGGTTAGTCTAAAACTCAAACAAGAGTTACGCCCTGATGAGAATGATTATTCCGTGGGAGCGTTACATGGTGATTCATGAACCGCCGTAGATAATCGGACTCGCGTGAGATTGGAGCGCAATGTATTGTCGAGCTGGATGACCTCGCGATCGAATACATGAATTGGTTAGAACTGGTGATTGAACAGAATTGAATATGTGCAACGTAAGTCTTGATGCGAATTAGGTGATCATGCTCGATGTTTAGAAATTTGAGTGAAACGAACTTGGGTAGGAACTCCCGTACAAGCGAACAAATGGTTTGACCATAGGATTTGGGGCGAGCGTCGTGCAACGACCTTGCACGACGAGCCACGGACCTGTCGTGTAACTATGATCTTGTGAGCTGACCTAGCGGATAGGCGGACGACCCTATGCCGAGTGATTGAACCTGTGCGATGGCATTAACAGTATCGTCTGGACGGACGATTGACTTAGGAAAACAAGACTTAGAGTAGGACGGGGAACTGAGAGTGTGCGTGAACGACGACGAGATTGGCCCCTAACAAAGGGAATGATAGGGATGGATGATGCGCAGTAAAGTTGGGATAACGAATTGAATCATTGATTGGAAGACGTACTCGATGATAGTACGATACTTAGTCTCGAATCGGATGGAAATTTCTTAGACTTGGTCGACCCCGCTAGGAAGAAACCGTATTGATTTCATTGACAAGAACGCTTGAGAAATGAATCGAATCATCTCGATGACCGAGATAAACGATAGTGAGATGCACACAAGTTCGGTTTTAAATCGAAGTTAGCAAAACCATCGACAAATTGAAACTTCACGAGTAGCTTGTCCGACTTTGCTAGTCGCTAAGCTTGGTTGAAATGTACGTATTCAGGGGACGCCTTGAATGCGTGCACGATCCAAACTCAGCGATATGATGAACTCGAATGCAGCTGCAAGTGGGTGTTGCGATGTGCATGAACGAATGAATGAGTTTGCCTCAGCCTACGACTCTCGAGTTTGATAAATTATGACGCACCTCGTGCGACCGTTTCAGTCCCATGACACGTCGAAACAGCAACCAAATCGAAGAAACACTGGAATTGAATAAGTGCCATCAACTCTAAAATAAATGAAAAGTTATTCAATAAAATTGACCAAACGTATGCGACACGGAACTTGGAAAGGTATCGAGCATGGTTCGATGCCATCGAACGATAGAGACGTTCGATAGAATTGTCTAAGAAACACGACGACACGAGTTAAGGAACGGTACGATGACCTGCACTCAGGAAGTCTCGAGGACGAGACTTGTTTTGAGTGGTGTATTATGTAATGACCCGCTCCGCCTTAGCGGAACGCCGATTCAAACGGCAAGTGCAACGACTCAAACGAGCCATCGACCCGAAGAGTTGGCATCGACCTGATGAAGAATCGATGCAATGCTTACATTGGCCCGTCAAAGATGAATCTAGACTTAGACTTTCAAAGGCGCGCTCGGAGTATCGCTCGGCCGATGCGAACATCGCTAAGGTGGGTGGCTCCGATGAACCCGTCTGTGCTTAGCCTAGACACATAATAATACGAACAATCGCTAGGCGATAACACCGTGAATGCTAATAAAGGACTCAATGCACCCAGCTAAGGGATTAATCCCATCTTGTATGCTTGTATAGAATATGGAAAGAAACATGGAAAATACGAGAACTCTCGCACCGTGCTCCACGCTCGTGCTAAGGCACAAGCTTATGTTCAAGTCCCTTATGCGTTCAACAATGAAACAATGAATGGTTTACAACAATGAAACGGGAAGACTATCAACATAGTCGCTCCAAGTAGAGTTTAGCAACAATGAAAGGCTATAGGACCGATGGGTCGCCAAGGCGACTCCCGCACGGGAAGTTGCATAATGTATAAATGAAGAATGAACGAATAAACAAGTGAATGAATGAATCAACGAAAGGATGAATACGAAATTGAATCAATGAACGAATGAACAAGTGAAAGAAAGAAATAAAGAAATGAATAAAAGATAAGAAGGAAAGGAATGGTTAGCGACAGGTGTGATGGGCACGTGCAACGGGGCTCGCTACCCGTGCTGCACGGACGCCAACCTGGTCGATAACGCATTGTGGCTATGGGTTAGCCTATGACAAGTTAATACGAAATGGTCGTGGGCAAACGACACGAGCGAGGGGTAGCGAATGCTGTGACCGTAAAGAAAAAGGGATTCCGCGGCATGATCAAAGGGGGGATATGCCGGCCTAGGCGAAATCAAAATAGCTTACGGGCTACCTGGGTGTGGACTTGGCCATCTAGGGGACGTAAGTGCAGCAGTATTTTCAAGAGACTAATGGGGTGTATGCCAGCCCGCACCCTACGTTGGTTGAGAAATACAACTGCTTGGATGTCCAAAATGGCTTGTGGTGCCAGCGACCGGTGCATATAGAGTTAAGTGGGCTTTGCTGGTGGCGATCCACGTGCAAGCCCTTGCATTGAAATCAAAGTAGTCTAAAGTTAATTGAATGAAGCGCCTTATGTATAGGCTTGAAATGTAATGCACCAAATGATAAGGAGTACTTCGTGCAAATGAACTTGAAAACATGCCTACGACGCGTTAAAATCTAATATAGGAACACGCCCTTGGCACTAAAATGTTTACGTGCATCATGTTAAGTTGAAATATATGAATTGTTGACTAACTTGGTTTACATTAAACAGGGAAGATCGGACAGTAAGTAGGGGTAAGTCATGTATGTATTTCCATACGACACTTGAAATTGGCAACACGAGATAGGCTATGTAATATGCCATAAAATTGATCCTAAGGCAAGATTAGAAAGACAATGAATGATAGAGATGTACAAAAGTAAATAGAACGTATTTGGTAATGATAGCATTGTGGGCGAGCTAGCCTCCCCACCAGTGCATAACAATGTACTGTTAACCCCACAGTCTGCTTGCAGGAAGCAGGTAACGTCAGCGGGTACGGAGCTTTCCTCGAACGTGCTAAGGCACGGAGCTATCTCTGGAGCCTTGGAGCGTTGCAAGGAGCTGGAGCACCATATACAGGACATAATGTATCGAAACATCGCCATGAATCATTCCATGTTGTAAGCCACTTGGCACGCCTTTTATGTTTCAGAGAGAGAGAGAGCTTGAGAGATTTGTAATATCGGCCTAGCGCCGCTTGTAAACTTCTTAAAAATCAATAAAGAGTTTGAATTCGCTTTCACTTGTGTTCATTTACTTTTTGCTGCAAATGGGGACACTCTGTGTGACTCTGTGGCCTAGCTCAAATCGGTCGTTTCTGGACTTGGCCTTGCACGGGTGCAACCTAGGCCCGTGCGGCATCACGCCTTAGCAAGGACGATCGCTCCTGCGGGAGCGGGACGTGACAGAACCCCTCACTCGGGTGGCCAGCAAACACAAGGCCACGAGGAAAGCCCTGGCGGTCTGGAGAAAGCAGGCCTATGGGGATAATTTTTAGGCCATTCGTGAGGCTGAAGATGACGTCACTCATACAGAAATCAGGTTCACGACCGACAGATCACCAGCCACTAGGACCGCCCTTAATCTCACCAAAGATACCCTCAAATTCTGGCTGAAAGTCGAGACAGATTTTTTGAAGAAAAAAGCGAGGCTTAAGTGGGACAACGAGGGTGACAAAAACTCGAGCTACTTCCACGCCTGCGTCAATGGCCGCAGACAGAAACTCACGCTTCATTAAATAGCCAACGACACCGAAAACATCATTAACGATCAAAGGGGTATCCATGTGGCGGCCGCGAATTTCTTCTCCCAACTGTTCTCCAAGGAGATGGTTCTCAGGGACACCACCTTCCTGGAGGAGATACCCCATCTTATTAGCGACATCGACAACATCTAGCTAGAACTACCTCCGTCCGAGCAAGAGGTAAAAGACACTATCTGGGCCCTTGACGAGCATAGTGCATCCGGACAGGACGGGTTTTCGTGGGTAGTTTTTTACACATGCTGGAACATCATCAAGGTGGATATCCACGAAGCGGTCTCTGCTTTCTTCCAAGGAGCCATGTACCCCAGAGCCATCTCGAGCACCAACCTGATCCTCATCCCGAAGAAAGAGAACCCGGAGATATTTTGCGATTTCTGTCCCATCAGTTTATGCACCTTCACCAACAAGTTCATATCCAAGATCGTAGCTTCCCGCATGTCAGGTCTCCTTCCAAAGATCATCTCTGAGGAGCAGAGTGGATTTGTCCACGGTAGAATTATCCAGGATAATATCATGTTGGCTCAAGAGTTAATCACCTGCATGAAGCTCCCGACAAGAGGGGGTAATATTGCTATCAAATTGGACATGGAGAAAGCATATGACAGGCTGGATTGGCAATTCATGATCTGGATTTTCAGAGCTTTCGAATTCTTCGAAACCTGGACCAACATCGTGTGGAGATCGATCAACAACTCCTGATTTTCAACGGTCAGGCCGACGGCTTCTTCAAATCGAGTTGCGGGGTTAGGCAAGGAGATCCTCTATCCTCCACTATCTTCGTCATTACGGTGGATGCCTTGAGCAGGAACCTCAATAAGATGGCTTGCTCTACTAACTTTCACCACTATTATACAGCCAGCGGCTGCACGATAATCACCTATTTGGCATTCGCTGACGATATCCTCATTTTCTCCTCCGGCGACGTCGGGTCGGTAAAGGTTGTCCACAATACTCTACAGAGATACATTAGGTGCTCGGACCAGGAGGTCAACCCAAAAAAAGTGTCATCTACGCCCACCATAATATCAAAAGAGAGCACGCGGTCGTTCTATCCAATACTACTTCCTTCCCCATCAAGCATCCCCCGTTTAACTATCTAGGCTGTCCCCTCGTGTACGGGAAATCCAACGCTGGCATTATTGAGGACCTGATCAACCGTATCAGAAAAAACTAGAAGGATGGCATAACGCTACTCTATCCCCGGGTGGCAAGATGATCCTCATCAAATATGTCCTTACATCTATACCCATCTACACCCTTGCGACATGCTCCACCCCCCAAGAAAGTGCTTTCTTCGACCGAGAGAATCTTTAGCTACTTCTTTTGGGGGCACGGTAACAGCCACGACAAGCATCATTGGTCTAGTTGGGATACCATGGCGTATCCTACCGGGAAGGGGGGCCTGGGATTCACCAAACCTTTATACATCGTTAAAGCATTCTCGATGAAACTATGGTAGAAGCTCTGCACGACTCAGAACTAATGGACCAGGTTCATGAAGCCAAGATACTTCAAGCACATCCACCCGTCGATGGCCATCTCTAACAATAAATCCTCTGCGGCATGGCACCGCATGCTCGTCGGGCGTTCTCTCTCCGAATCTGTGATACGTCTCCGGGTGGGCGACGGTGACGCATCTGCATTTTTGGAACGATGGGTTGGAGACACCTTGCTTCCCAACCTCTCAGAAGCCGTCAGGAACTGCAAGATCAAGGACATGTGGGACCCCAACGATAACACCTGGAATTAGAACAAGGTCCAAGATTAGGCTGGGCTTGAGGCTGTAGAGTGCATCCGTCGTTGCAGATTGACGATCGACTCCGCCGCTGACAAGATCCGGTGGTCGGTAGAAGCTATGGTTTCCTTCTCTGTCAGATCGGCCAGAAGAGTGGTCCATGGTACTGCGGTGCCTTCTCCTAGCATTGTATCCTTCTGGCAGACATGCATCCCCAAGAAGTCGTCCTTCATCATTTAGAGAGCCCTTCGCAAGATCCTCCCCACCGATGACACTCTCAACACTATCGGGTTCAACCTTGCGTCCGCATGCACATACTGTACGGAGCGGCAATCGAAAACAGTGGACCACATCTTCTGTCTGGGAGACCTTCCGGTCAAGGTCTGGAGTATTCTTTCCTAACGATGCAGGATGATTCCAGGGGGCGGGTGCTTCGACGACCTCGTAGCGGCATGGGGTTCGCATCCCATAGCCACCAGATTGTTACAGCAGCTGCCACATGGGTAATCTGGAAGAATCGCAATAAGGCGAGATATGAAGGCCATCAGTACTCCGCATACCAGCTTATTGGGGAGACCATTAGGTAGTGCAGCAAGAGAAGATCCCTCTGTCAACACGGCCAGACGGACTTCTGGAACTCCCTCTTATCCCTGGACTAGCTATTTTGGTTTCCTTTTCTCCCCTTATTTTGATAGTATACGTGTATAGGCTTCGGCATTTTGTGCCTTCTGGTATACTTGTACAAGTTTTGGCTTTTCAGCTTTATGGAATAATATGGCGAGTGTTTTGGTAATATATATATATATATATATATATATATATAGTTAGTTAGTTAGTTAGTTAGTTAGTTAGTTGTTGTTTATAGATATAATTAGATAGGTATATTGAATAGAGTTATATAGAAATAAAAGGAACTTTAGAAAAAGAAAAAAGAAAAGGAAAAAGAAAAAAGGGAAAAAAGGAATAACAAATAAAAACAAAAACCACCAAAACTCCTCCCCCCCCCAATACAACCCAATTCCAGCAGAGCCCAAACACGGACCCTTTGTAAAACACATAAATACATATATAGAGAGATTGAGAGAGGGGATGGAGACTCAAAACCCTAACCTTCAACCTTGTGGCCAACCCCAACCCCTCACCGACGACCAGCGTGCCACCCGCCACCGGGGCCACTGTCGCGTGCGGCCAGATCCGTCGTCCGACCGCAAAAATAGAGCAGCAGACACAGCAGCAACGACATCAAACAAGCAAAATCGAGGTGAGTTTTCTCCCATCACATTCAACTATTTTTTGATCTACAAGATCCTACCCATAGACAACCTATAGGTCTTTAAATCCTATCAAACAGTTTATAGGTTTCAGTCCTTTATTGTCCGATAAATCAACCCAAAGTTGATAGAAAATTATTCCAAAACAAGACATGACAAGTAGTCTAGGTAGCCTGTTGGAAGACAAATCCATGTTAACCTGCTAATAATTAGTTAGATCTAACTGAATACAGTTATAGACAACATATAGGGCTTAAAAACCCTTTTTATAGAATTGTAATTCTTTGACTGATTGTCGAGAAAATCGATTCCAAAATTCAACAAAAACTGTTTTTAAAACGATAAAAAATTTAGAAAATCTTTTCGATACGACGTGCGTCCCGACAAACTGGAAGACATTGTCGCCACCCATTAGCATCAAAAGACGCGTATGGATGTTGTCGACGTGTGGGATTCGACGGAACTCGATTTCGTTGTGTTTGCGCGACAAAATTGAGGCGTATCCGTCGAGATAACCCGTATCGGCCTCTTTGCAAATTAATCAATTACTTCGTGCACGTTTGTCATCTTGAGACAAAACTTGCGCCAATAGAACCGTGTTATTTTTCTGGTCCTGTATGCTAAGTTTGGTCTGATTCTGAGAAGGTCGACCGGAACGCTATTTTGGCGGGTCCGTGACCCGATCTAACGAATGATTTTGTGCACGGCGTGCCGAAATCCAACTTTGGACATAAAATTGGGTTTGTATCGTCAAACCGGACCAGTAGACATATAGTTTGAAGACTTTAGAGATCGTAGGTACTGGCACGTTTTTCGGAGCAAAGTGGGTCCAACGACGGATATCATTTTGGCCTAAAGTTACTGTTTTGTCCCTATGTCCAAAATTGGACTTATGGGTAGGCTATCCTAACTAATTGAACTAATATAAACATGTTGATAATATTCGTCTCAGCTCCAGGAGACTGTTGTGAGAGTTGACTTTTGTGGCTCATCGATTGTCTAGATAGTACTGGTTCTACGTGCAACCACCAGGCAAGTATACCTTGCCGAACTTATACAGTATTTGTATGTTTTCTTTTTCTATTATACTTCTTTCCATATGGTTACATGATTCTCATATTGTGATTGGTTTGTCATCGACTGCTTTACTTGTTTTCTATATTTACGTGCACGTATAGGATATTATTCATTTTCTTTGCTTGTCTATTGGTCTTCTTTGTGTTTATCGTGTCTCATGATAGAGTTGTCAATTCTATGCCTTGTTTTCTTGACTTGACCTGATACTGATCGACTTGGACTTGACTTGACTAGTGACATTTTATAGATTTGGAGTATCTTGTATTGTACTACAATCTATAGTATTTTACTTGACCCTTGTATTTCCTTTAGGAGAGGAGGTTGATACTAGGATTGGCTACTTGAGCATTCTCGATTGGGAGTATCTTGTATTGTACTACGGTTGAGACATACTATAGAGTGGGAGTATCTTTCATTGTACTACAGTCTATTAGGAGTTATTTGATTGATTGTTAGCCAAGGCTAGTATTACACTTTTCTATGACATATCGCTCTCGTAGATGTTTTCTTTGTACTATTCTTGTCTTGCCTACATGTTATTTACTGTCATATTAGTAGGCATGTTTTATGTATCTTGCTAGTCCTCTGAGGACCTGATGATCTCTTCAGGTAGATGATTGCAAGGAGTTAGTTAGCTGATCAAGATGGTTGTTGATTACATTTGCAGGATCCAGGTATGCAAGTGATATTATTTTGTTATCCTCTCGTACTCTATATTCCATATCATGACATATTCTGCTTGTTAGCCTAGTTTTATGGACTCATGATTATTCTTGGAGTCTAATCGGACATATATGCTAGTGGACTGCAGACCATGAACCACAATGTTCATCCTTGCTTATACTCTTCTTGTGGATTGAGATATAGTTTAACTTATCCTATTAGATGTGATACCCTATTCTGGACAGTTTATATGTATTCGAGTTGGGCTAGAGTCCGCTTGATACGTAGCTGGCTTGCGTACGTACTTGCATCCCGAAAAGCGGGTGCAGGTCGTGATAAAAGGCCATATAGCAAGAGTTAGGATATAAGAAAAATAGAGTAAATAGATGAACGAGTAAAGTTAAGTAGCAGTTTAGGCAAAACAGTAAAATATGAGAAACATGTGATAATGATGTAAACAGAGTGATAAGGTGTTATTTGAAATACCAGTTCGACATATGAATAGCTCGGGTAATACGATAAATCGCACATGATAATAGGTGATTGCTATCCACACGTTACGACAAATCACACAAGATAAGTATGATTGCTATCCACATGATAAGACATGGAGAACAGATAGGGTGTTCACACGTCTACTGAGGTATTTTCTCTGCCCGACATGAATGCACTGAGGTATTTTCTCTGCCCGACACTTAGCATTCATGTATTTAACTTACGTAAATGAGATGCACGAATCCCGGTAAATCACGGTAAGACACGAATCATGAGTAATAGCAAAGTAAATCCATAGAACACTAAATACGTGTAACGAGAGTGTCGCAACACGATAGGAATATCTAAATCAAGATATAAAGACAATATCAGTAGAGGAAATGAAATCAATGCATGTACTTGCCTGTACTCCAAGCTGAAAGCTAAACTGAACCGGTGTCCAAATCGAAGTCCAGTAAATCTATATTAGTTCAATTTAGAAGAAAATCAATATTTAATGTGACACCAATAAATATATAGCCTATTTCTAGTTTATATGGGTTTTCTAGGTTTTAGCTAGACTAGGGGTTGCATATAAAATCATTCCTATGATTTCTTGAACCTATATATATTTACCCTAGATTTAGGTTCATAACCCTAACCCAATTTACCTTTCTATATCATCTTTTTCCTCATTTCCTATAACAGAAGCCCTTTACTCACACACACCCAGTGGATTCATTCATAACCTGACCCTTAGTACAATCTAAAACCTATAAGCATATAAACATATATGGTTATATATATATATATATCTATTAGAGGCTTGGACTTGGACTCCCTGTTCCTATAAACAGACCTATAGGATCCCCTTCTAGCCTACTAGTTGTGCCTGTTCAATTCAAGGCTGCTCTCCCTTTGTACTTGATCACTTATATACTGATTCACACCACCTACACTGCTACACAGGTTAAAACCTACTGCCTATGTGAAATTCCTGCTCATAGGGTACACACATGTGGTCACACCTAGGCCTATGATACTCTATCATATCCTACACACTAGGATACACACATTGGTGCTAGGTATAGACTAACTCTTCTCTTAATCCTCTTGTATACCAAACTATCCATACTCCCACATACTGATACATACACTTGGCACATGGGTAGGCATGAATTTCACCACTGCTCATACTGGTTTTGCACTCACACACATTCACTGATACTTATCTACTGACACAGGAAGCACATGCCTACTGCTAGTCCCCTAATACTGATTCTCTATTCCATCTATTCTCACAGATACACGCACACACACTGGAAATAGAGCTGGCTGCACACAGGTATTTCCTGCAATACACTGTTTTACATATGTTTTAGTTCACTTTAAATCCATCATACAGGAAATCACTCCCTGCTCACTCTTTCTCTCACTCACTCATTGACACACATCACTTCCTACTGCAAATGACACAAGTAAGCAGTATCCTGTAAACTGATACCAGGTCTGCACTCGATTACTTCCTATTTCCTGATACCCCTGTAACAGAGCAGTACCCACAATTTACTTACCGACACATGCTCCCCATTCCCATATCTCGAACAGAGATATGCCTCTCAGGAAAACACTCAAACACCTTGCTCCATGCCCAGGTTTCCATTTACTTATACACAAATGGTTCAGTTCACTCAATCTATCCTTCAATCCTATCCATCCTTACTTATTCCTACTCTTTCCCACACACCTCACAAGCACTCACATAGATTTCCCAACTCCATATGCCTATACACAATCAAATGGCACAGCCCACATGCGTATAATACATATGCCATATATATATATATATATATATATATATATATATATATACATATATACATATATACACTACTTACCAAATAGACTCCCTATGGACAGTGTAACAATATGCTAAAACACATGTATACTCGGTAACCTATACATGTACATTATGGTCATGATAACAGTGTATCCTAATACACTTGCAACCCAGGAAACTCATGTCTTGTACACTGATACACTCTTCTGTTTCCCCTATTTCTTTCTATACCCCTACATATCCTATTTAACACATATATGTATATATGCACCATCCCTTGTAATAAAAATCTACTTGCCTACATAATAGCCCTCTCAAAGCACAGTCTGTAACACCCAATTTTCTCGAAGAGGGTAATTTTGAAATTTTGTAATTATAATTATTATTTAATGATATTTATTTCATATTATGATTTTTAGTGATTTTTAATTATTTTTAAACTATTTAAATTCATGACTTGTGATTTTTGGTGATTTACTAGTGAACAGTAGAGACTGCCTACCCTAGAGCCTAGCCATGTAATTTGGGTATTTTTGACATTTTTAGGGTTATTTGAATTTATTATAATTTATTTGAATTTATGGGAATTTTTAGGAATTATTTTGGAATTGTTTGGACTAGGTTAACTTTGACTAGTTTTGACCCTTGTAGACCAACCTAGAAGCTAATCCTAGTTAGTATGGACTTGGTTAGGTTATATGACTCTAGTCTAACCTAAGCTAATCATTGGTTTGGTCATTAGACTCTAGTTAGCAATAGGAATTAGAAAGTCATAAGTCATGGCTTATGATTTAGAGCCTTTAATAAATCAAATCAAACCATAGCTTGTAAGTTGGCCCAAAGCCCAAAGCATTTACCAAACCATAATCCCTAGGATGTGGCCGGCCACCTTAACTTTATGGGGATCACCACCCTATATAATCTCTCCTAAAATCTAGGGTTGCCTCTTTCTTAGGAAGGCTCAAGTTTAAGGAGGTTAGTTTCCTATTGTATTTTAATCCCTAGAACTCCATTCCTCTTCCTTTTCCATTCTAATTTATTCCATTATGTCACGACCCGGTCCCCAAATACTTGGGTCGAATCGGATCATGCCCAGCCTGCACCGTTGATGAGACGGCGGCAGTAAGCTGTAATCCATATTGCAGGTAAATCAACAACAAGTTTGAATTTAAAAGTTGCCACAACATTTATTCGATAATAAACTTGTCCAGTACAAAAGTTTAAAAGATCCAAAAACTGAAATAAGACTAGCTAACACCAACAGCATCTAAGGAGACGCCGATCCATCGTCGTCAGGTAGTACCGCCGGGTACCGAACAGGATTGTTGAACATTAGCTCTGTGCCACCAGATACTCTAGAAAGATCAACCTCAGAGTAACCTAAAATGTGTTCTCCAGTCAGGAGTGAGCAAAGTACAGTTCATGCAAATTTTAACAATTAAAAATGACAATTTATAACATGCATTTTTAAACAGTTTGAAAATGAACAATTTTGAAATAGTACAGTACAGTGATATGAATAGGTAAAGAATATGACCGGTTTGGGTACATTTGTATCCTAGCGATACGGTATGGCTTATCCCCGTGTGAGAGAGGGGTAAGCTAACACATTCATTATCCTAAGTTTGGATTTGGTCATATCCAGTACACTATTCCCCCAGTCCCCAACAATACGATCAATGCTCCCGAAGGAGTTCGTGTATAATTGTGGTTTAAACTTGCAATGAAACAATTGTGAAAATAATTGTAAAATCTACATAAATGTACTTGCCTTAAACTTCCGATTGAACAAGGTTGGTACTTCGGTATTCGAAAGGTCATGCTCTTCCTTGAATTCCTACATTCCGGGAAAACTTTGTCTCAGAGCCAAACTTAGAGTTATCTAGTTACAATCTCTATTTGTCTTTCCTAGTCAATTTTAGTCAACAACATCACAACGTTTACTAATGAGTTTGAATTTAGAAATTCAATTTATTTAGGTTTTTCGGGAAAAACTTGTAATTATCAAATTAATATAAAACTTGGTATTTTATCTACTTATTGGACAAACTTGTTAAAATACATAAAATATTTTCTTTAAGATGAGAAATTCATATATTATTAATTAATAATAATTTAACGGTTAATCCTACGCTTTCCACATTCCCAGAAAATAAAATAAAAATTACTTCCTACTTATTACAAGACTTAAATCATAGAAACTGGGCTTATGCCCTTACAATATTTAATTACATAAATTGAAATAAGAAAAAGACAGGTTAGTCCGAAAATTACCTACAATTTAACAAAAAAACTAATAAATTTCAAAAATAATATTTAAAGAAAATCATAGTCTCAGACTTTGGTCCAAACTTCATTTTCAACTACTCTGCCTCAACGTCCGGTCTAACCGGTGCGTTTGCATTTCGTTGGGGCCCAGTAACCAATTATGGTTGTCGCCCAAAATACCAAAATCATTTTAAATTCATTTTATTAAATTTTCCGAAAATTTCGGCAGCATTCCCTCTGTTTTCGGTCAACCCAAGAACTGGGAAATGCTCCGGTTTTACCTGCAAAAATATTCCCAAAACCCGAATTTTATATAAACAACCATATAATATATTTTTTTTCTCCAAGCCAACCATCACTCCCGAAATAGTAACGTAATGGCCCGAAAACCCGAAATTCATAACAGAACCCAAAATCCTACCAAAACTTCCATCACACAGAACCAGAATATAGTTATATATGAATATATATAAATTCCGAATTATCCTGCGAATTCTCAGAAAACCCGAGGATATCCAAACACAGAATTTCTTCCTAAAAATTCTCGGAAAATCCAAAAATATTAGAAAATTCCCACAGAACCATCAGCACCAAAAATAACCATCAACATAACCAACAGAAATCCAAAACTACCATTTCCGAAGAAACTTCGGAATCGAAAATGACAACGTAACTGTTACGTTGTCGAAATCCCGAATTCCCGAGGAATTCGGTTGGACCAGTTCATCATGGACAGTAAAGAAAATAATTGAGTCAGAGTGTACCGACAACGGAAAACCCGAACTGGATCTCGGAACTGGAACGGTCAGCACCGAGAAACGGACGAGACGTCACCGGGAAGCGGACAGGGCAGTCACCGCGACGAACGCCGGCGAACTCGGACGGCCAGGGGCCGCGCGGGTCAGACGATCGACGGAGGCGGCGGTTCACCGGCGGGTGGGCGTGGATCGGCCGCGGGGTTCGGCGCCGGAGTCGGGTGAAGCGCCAGTGGTCGGCGGACCGGGATCGGGTCGGGTGCCGGAAAGGGTTTTGTAGAGAAAGAAGAGGAGAATGGAGTTGGTGATGAGGAAAATAGAAAAGGGGTTTATATAGGGGAAAGAGTGACCGGGGGTTACCGTAGGGGAAGATGAAGGGCCTCCATGGCCATCAACTCTGGCGGCCGGGGAGCCGAGGGGCCATCGGTTTGAGAACCAAACGGATCTCTACGGTTGGGAAGGAGAAAAGCTTCAGAGCTTTTAAAGCTCTTCAAGCCAAAGGAAACTTTCTTCCTAACAATGTTCTGTACACTAGCTGATGCTAGTAAAGACATTGGGTTTGAGAACAATTGGGTTGGAACAATTGGTTTAAATAAACTTAGCTATAAGGAACAATTGGACTTGGGCTTTGGAAACATTATGAGTAACGCTTACTCATGGACTTCTAATCTAATGGCTAAGGTTTTGTAAAATAATAGGTTATAAAAATTCTTGTTGGGCTGGATTTTAAGGCTTGAATCAAAGCTTATGTAAAGAAAATCATTTTGATCCAAATATTTAAGTAATAGCTTAAAAGATAAATGATTTCTTTTTAGAAAAATTATAACTAATAATTTAAAGTTCTAAAATATTTAGAAATATTTTACTGTCTCATATCGGGTTTGAACCGGGTTCGGGTCTGGACTGTCAAAAATCCAAGTTTAACTATTTGGAAAATAATTTACTCTTAAATAAATATTATTAACATCTAACATTATTCTAAAAAAAAATTTATTGCTAACAAAATTTTATTTAGAAGTAAACTAAAATACGGGTTTCACAACCTTCCCTCCTTAGAAAATTTCGTCCTCGAAATTTAAGGACAGGTAGGACAGGATTCCCACAATTCAATTAGACACGAGTATGGTGTTCAGGTTCAAACAATAAGAATTTTTAAAGGTAATCATGGATGAGACAATTTAGGGACAAAATAAAATATAAAGCAAACCAAAGTGTATGAGGTTGATCAGACCATCATTGCACCGGTTCTGATTAGACAATATATTAATGGAGGCCTCCAATAAGATAATGTCATGATCAAGCTTGAAAAAGGAATAGCTCGCAAAACTAGGCTAACAAGCATAATGTCAAATTTGAAAATGAAACAGATGAGTATGGAAAGAAATAGGAATAATGATTCAACTTTGCCTGATCTTCATCTCACCTCTGACTATGCTTGTTACTGGTTTCTCTGACACTGCCTTCTTCTACAAATTCCAGTGGTTGACAACTGTTGTCTGCCCAGTGCTTCTGTCTATCATAGCTTGTCTCTGATCATCTTCACTTCCTCTGCTGTGCCAGTTACTCTCTCTGGATCTAACAGTATTCTTTCTTCTACATCGTCCTATGCAAGTTATGTACGAAAACTACATCCAAAACTTCAATGATGTTGTACTGATGCTAACTGGGTATTTATTGTAAGAAAACTCTACCAAAGATAATTGATCTTTCCAAGATCCTCCAGATTCCAGGAGGCAAGATTCTTCAGCATGTCTTCAAACGTCTAGATTGACTTCTTTGATTGTCTGTCAGTTGGAACTTCATGAATCCGGTAGATGTGTCTCTTGCACATTGCCGCCAACTCTTTCGTGAATAAAGCAACTTCATAATGAACTGACTTGGTCAGTCAGTCCACAAAATCCAATTGATGATCTTCCCTCCTTAGGAACAAAGTAATCCTAACACAAGGTCCATTTATGTGTTCCTACTTCTACTCCGAAATATCCAGCGTCTGCAGGAATCTTGCTAATTTCCGCATGTTGACAGAATACCTAACCTCATTCTTGGAATTTGTCCTTCTTCATTACATAACACCATTTAATGGTACACACATCCCGATACATCTGGTTAGAGTGTGTGGGATACTGCGCTTCTTAGTTCATCAGAAGGTATACAACCTCGTACCATTCTTCAAAAGCTTCATTGTTGGCAATAAAGAAACTCCCAAATGTTCCTGTCAACACTTGATTTCTAAGTTTACAAGTGCCTTGTCTTGAAACTGCGTCTCCTTGACTTTGTCCATCAGGCTCGAGCTCACTTGCAGCTTTATTGACACTGAATCAGCATCTAGTTCCATCCTTCTATCTTCAGACAGTATGCTCTCCAGCCCAACTTCCTGATGTCTAGGTGCCGCTTCTTGGTCAAACCATCGATATCAGCTTCAATCGTCTTCGTTTACCCAATATTCCGCTCTTTCTGAGTAGAAATATATTTCAGACTTTTATAGTCCGTATATAATTTTACTCCCTTTCCATAATAATTCCATAGCCTTAAAGCAAGGATACTTACAACAAGTTCCGAATTATGTGTGGGATAGTTCTTCTCATGAGTCCGTAATTGCCTAGATATGTAGACAATTATTTTCCCATGTTGTTGAAGAACGCAACCCAGTCCTTTGCCTGAGGCGTCACTGTAGATTGTGAAACCACCGGATCCTGCGGGTAGCGCAAGGATTGGTGCAGTGGTAAGCCTCTTCTTCAACTCCTCGAACGCTGCTTAGCAGTCCTCCGTCCAGATGAATTCCTCATTCTTCCGAGTCAACTTCATCATCGACTCAGCAATCTTGGCGAATTCCTACACAGATTCCAGTAGTATCCCATCAAGTCCAAGAAACCATTGAACTTAGATATACGACTTCTCCACAGCGACTATCTATCTAGAGTCTATCAAATTTTCTTCTCTTGTGACATTATGGCAAAAACCACATTGTCTAAGAAAATTCATGTCTTGATAGCTTACCAAAAACTTCTTCAAAGTTCCTAGAAATTTCTCAGATGCTCTTCATGTTCTTCTTCAGTCCTTGAGTATATCAGATTTTTGTTATCTAAAGAAAAGACAACAAACTGATTCAATTACTCATAAAAAGACTCTGTTCATGAGATTCATGAACACAACATGAGTATTCATCATTCCAAGAGACATGATCCAAAAATTCAACTACCAGTATTTGGTGTTGAATGTCGTCTTGAGAATGTACTCCTTCATGATCTTAATCTGATGGTAGTCAGTTCTTAAGTTAATCTCCGAAAACCCTTAAGTTCACTCAACTTGGATAGATCATCAGTCGAGAAAAAGTAATTCTTCAGTGCCCTGATAGTCTACTTTCATCCATATTGTTTTATCCTTCTTGGATACAAACAAGACTGATGCTTCTTAGAGTGAAGCTCCGTCTTATATGAAACCCAACACCTTTAGTCCATTGATCTAATCCTTCATTTCCTTGGCTTCCTTCAGGTCGATTCTATAGTATCACTTAGTCATAGGGAAAGAGCTAGGTACTAGGTTAATGGAATATTTCTATGCATAGGGTAATCCAGAAACTATTAGGGAAAACTTCTATCATGAAGATGTAACTAAGATTTTTATTCATATAAGAGAATTACAACAAAACTCTCATAATTGATCTAGGGACATCTTGTTACAGCTTCTTAATAGATAATACTACTCAGCAGTCCTAAGTACTATTCTTCATGGTTCTGGTTCTTGCTTGGGCATCTCCATTTTCTTCCTCTTCTATGATCCTTGATTCTGCTTCATCCCTTCCTACGGTCTGTTGGATAGAGTCCTGAGGTTGTGGCATAATAGACGCTCCGATACGATGATAAGATAAGAGGCAGTCCTTAACTTGATGTTCAGCAGATCCACACACCAAACATTGCCTTAATCTCTTGCGACAAATGTTGGCTTGATGACCAGGTCTCTTACAGTAGGCACAAGCCAAAAGCTTCTTGCAATATGGTTGTCGGACAGGGCCCAAATATCTTCTATTCTCATGGGTATCCCTCCTAGGACGAGGTTCCGCTCCAACTTGGTTTAAAATGGCTAAGGTTGCGTCGTTGATATTCTTCATGACTTCTCTCGAGATATCCATCTGTTCAGCTTGAATCTTCTGATACTCTAGGATTTCTTAAAATAGAGCAACCATCTGAGAGGTGTTCTCTGGTACTGGTGAAGCAACATGAGTGGGTACTTCCTCAAAGAAAAGTAACCCAGTTAAAGGAGAGGTAGGATTTGCCAGTGTGGGGAAAACTTCACTGGATGATTGGTGAGGATGATCAATCAGCTGGTTGGGTGAAAAGCTCTGACTTGACTGAAGAGGCGGGGTTCGATCCGGAGATGATACCACATCACCAGCAGAGTTGGTTTTGTCAGTGGTCATTCTCTGGAAGGTTTAGGATGCAAGCATAAGCAAGGTAACCTACCAGTCTATAATAAAAATATTTATCATATATAAATCGGTCCTATGTTGTGGCAATTTTGATGTTCTAGTGTTCCTAATTGTTTCTAGTTTTCCTAAATTGTTGATTTAGTTGGACCTGCATGGGCCACCACTAAAAACATGTCACGACCCGGTCCCCAAATACTTGGGTCGAATCGGATCATGCCCAGCCTGCACCGTTGATGAGACGGCGGCAGTAAGCTGTAATCCATATTGCAGGTAAATCAACAACAAGTTTGAATTTAAAAGTTGCCACAACATTTATTCGATAATAAACTTGTCCAGTACAAAAGTTTAAAAGATCCAAAAACTGAAATAAGACTAGCTAACACCAACAGCATCTAAGGAGACGCCGATCCATCGTCGTCAGGTAGTACCGCCGGGTACCGAACAGGATTGTTGAACATTAGCTCTGTGCCACCAGATACTCTAGAAAGATCAACCTCAGAGTAACCTAAAATGTGTTCTCCAGTCAGGAGTGAGCAAAGTACAGTTCATGCAAATTTTAACAATTAAAAATGACAATTTATAACATGCATTTTTAAACAGTTTGAAAATGAACAATTTTGAAATAGTACAGTACAGTGATATGAATAGGTAAAGAATATGACCGGTTTGGGTACATTTGTATCCTAGCGATACGGTATGGCTTATCCCCGTGTGAGAGAGGGGTAAGCTAACACATTCATTATCCTAAGTTTGGATTTGGTCATATCCAGTACACTATTCCCCCAGTCCCCAACAATACGATCAATGCTCCCGAAGGAGTTCGTGTATAATTGTGGTTTAAACTTGCAATGAAACAATTGTGAAAATAATTGTAAAATCTACATAAATGTACTTGCCTTAAACTTCCGATTGAACAAGGTTGGTACTTCGGTATTCGAAAGGTCACGCTCTTCCTTGAATTCCTACATTCCGGGAAAACTTTGTCTCAGAGCCAAACTTAGAGTTATCTAGTTACAATCTCTATTTGTCTTTCCTAGTCAATTTTAGTCAACAACATCACAACGTTTACTAATGAGTTTGAATTTAGAAATTCAATTTATTTAGGTTTTTCGGGAAAAACTTGTAATTATCAAATTAATATAAAACTTGGTATTTTATCTACTTATTGGACAAACTTGTTAAAATACATAAAATATTTTCTTTAAGATGAGAAATTCATATATTATTAATTAATAATAATTTAACGGTTAATCCTACGCTTTCCACATTCCCAGAAAATAAAATAAAAATTACTTCCTACTTATTACAAGACTTAAATCATAGAAACTGGGCTTATGCCCTTACAATATTTAATTACATAAATTGAAATAAGAAAAAGACAGGTTAGTCCGAAAATTACCTACAATTTAACAAAAAAACTAATAAATTTCAAAAATAATATTTAAAGAAAATCATAGTCTCAGACTTTGGTCCAAACTTCATTTTCAACTACTCTGCCTCAACGTCCGGTCTAACCGGTGCGTTTGCATTTCATTGGGGCCCAGTAACCAATTATGGTTGTCGCCCAAAATACCAAAATCATTTTAAATTCATTTTATTAAATTTTCCGAAAATTTCGGCAGCATTCCCTCTGTTTTCGGTCAACCCAAGAACTGGGAAATGCTCCGGTTTTACCTGCAAAAATATTCCCAAAACCCGAATTTTATATAAACAACCATATAATATATTTTTTTTCTCCAAGCCAACCATCACTCCCGAAATAGTAACGTAATGGCCCGAAAACCCGAAATTCATAACAGAACCCAAAATCCTACCAAAACTTCCATCACACAGAACCAGAATATAGTTATATATGAATATATATAAATTCCGAATTATCCTGCGAATTCTCAGAAAACCCGAGGATATCCAAACACAGAATTTCTTCCTAAAAATTCTCGGAAAATCCAAAAATATTAGAAAATTCCCACAGAACCATCAGCACCAAAAATAACCATCAACATAACCAACAGAAATCCAAAACTACCATTTCCGAAGAAACTTCGGAATCGAAAATGACAACGTAACTGTTACGTTGTCGAAATCCCGAATTCCCGAGGAATTCGGTTGGACCAGTTCATCATGGACAGTAAAGAAAATAATTGAGTCAGAGTGTACCGACAACGGAAAACCCGAACTGGATCTCGGAACTGGAACGGTCAGCACCGAGAAACGGACGAGACGTCACCGGGAAGCGGACAGGGCAGTCACCGCGACGAACGCCGGCGAACTCGGACGGCCAGGGGCCGCGCGGGTCAGACGATCGACGGAGGCGGCGGTTCACCGGCGGGTGGGCGTGGATCGGCCGCGGGGTTCGGCGCCGGAGTCGGGTGAAGCGCCAGTGGTCGGCGGACCGGGATCGGGTCGGGTGCCGGAAAGGGTTTTGTAGAGAAAGAAGAGGAGAATGGAGTTGGTGATGAGGAAAATAGAAAAGGGGTTTATATAGGGGAAAGAGTGACCGGGGGTTACCGTAGGGGAAGATGAAGGGCCTCCATGGCCATCAACTCTGGCGGCCGGGGAGCCGAGGGGCCATCGGTTTGAGAACCAAACGGATCTCTACGGTTGGGAAGGAGAAAAGCTTCAGAGCTTTTAAAGCTCTTCAAGCCAAAGGAAACTTTCTTCCTAACAATGTTCTGTACACTAGCTGATGCTAGTAAAGACATTGGGTTTGAGAACAATTGGGTTGGAACAATTGGTTTAAATAAACTTAGCTATAAGGAACAATTGGACTTGGGCTTTGGAAACATTATGAGTAACGCTTACTCATGGACTTCTAATCTAATGGCTAAGGTTTTGTAAAATAATAGGTTATAAAAATTCTTGTTGGGCTGGATTTTAAGGCTTGAATCAAAGCTTATGTAAAGAAAATCATTTTGATCCAAATATTTAAGTAATAGCTTAAAAGATAAATGATTTCTTTTTAGAAAAATTATAACTAATAATTTAAAGTTCTAAAATATTTAGAAATATTTTACTGTCTCATATCGGGTTTGAACCGGGTTCGGGTCTGGACTGTCAAAAATCCAAGTTTAACTATTTGGAAAATAATTTACTCTTAAATAAATATTATTAACATCTAACATTATTCTAAAAAAAAATTTATTGCTAACAAAATTTTATTTAGAAGTAAACTAAAATACGGGTTTCACACATTAGGATCTAATATACCTATTCTTGCTGTTGTTAAGGTTCCATCTCAGTTTGATGTGATTTGAGTGGATTGGGACATCAAAACAAGAGCTATTGATTGGGGATTTTTCTTAAAAGTTCAACAATAGGTAACTTTCTCATTCCTCCATGAAATTTTGTTTTGTCTTCATGATTAGGAAGCCCTAGGGGTCCCCTAAGTATCTGTATTGGTGTCGTGTCGGGTTTCATAGGTTTCGTGTCCATTTGGACACGTACCAGTGGTAGTGCCTAGGTGTTTGTCGAAATGCCACTAAGGGCATTTTGTTTGGTTTTGTGGAAACTTTTTGAATAGGAATTAGGGTTTTGATCTTGCCTGTGGGTTTCTAGTGTTTGTGTTTGGTTTTCGTGTCGTGTCAGGCCTAGGGAGACACGCGGACACGCGGTGCACACCCGCGCGCGCACGCTACAGTATTCTCCTGCTACTCGGGGGCTGTAGTGGACACGACACGTAATGTATTGACACAAAACTTGACACGTAGCATGGGGCCACGACTGGCACCCTGTGTGTCAAGTCCCATGTGTCCCCGTGTCGTGTTGAGGGAGGAATCGTTTGTGCACGTGTCGTGCACTGTGTGTTTTCAGTGTTCCTGATATGGGTTCCTGTGTGAATTGTTTTAATGCTTTAATTTCTGTTTTAAATTGATTAGATAGATCCAGTAGGTGTTGTTTAACCTCTGATAATTTTAGTTTCATGTTTAAGTCATTCTTTATGTGGAAGTTTGGTTTCGAATGTTAGTGTAAGGATATTTCTGATACCAACCACTTCCTGATACTATTCTTCCCATTTCTGATGATCAAATTACCTGCTGCATTATGATTCTTCACTGTAAATCACCCCCCACATGTTTGATAGTGCATATGTGGTTTAGTTTTACAATTCATTTGGTTTTATTTATATGTGTTTGAAATTTGAGCAACTGACTTGGATTCAAATGATTTTAGGACTGTTGAATCCCCTTCCTTTTCGAACTATAGATCCTGTAGTTTTCCAAATAACCTGGGTTTTGTGGCAAAACCTGAGAACTGAGATTGTTTAGGTTGTTGTGTTTTGATTTGGGGTTCATTTGTCCAAATTCCTGATACACTAGTTCCTTTCACTAATATTCCTGTTTATGCAATGTATTAGTTGTATTTGTTTGTGTTGAATACTAGACATTCATGACATGGTTGATCTCCTTTCTTTTCGAATAAATGACTGAGCATGTTTTCCTTTTAAATCTGAATCTGTGATATATAATGGTTGGTTTCATTTCCTATGCTTTTCCTGAAAATCTGGGAACACAACCATGAGTTTCCCTTAAAACCTGAGAATTTGCAGTAGGGTGTTAACTGTTGCTGGTATTTTTCATATCTGAGTTGAACTCAGACTCCTGAACATTTAACTGCTGCCCAATTCAAAACAAGACTGTTTTCTTCCTAATAGCCTAACCACCCAAAAACTGAGAATACTTGTACACTGTTTCATTGATTTTTTTCTTTTGTTTTAGCATATAGCTGAGCTTCATTGTCAACTAAAGGTTCACATGAGTTGAACCTGAGATTTTGTGTAAAACCTGAGTTTGTTTTTCCCCTAAATAACTGAGTGTACACTGTTTCTTTTATCCTTTCCTTTTGATTGGCATTAACTGAGATGGAGTTGGGTTTAAACTGGAATTTTGGACTGTCCTTGCTATTTCAAACAATTGAACTATAGTGTTGGGTCTTCTCATAGGGTAAACTGAGCTGGAACATTTTGATTTGATTAGTCCTATAGACTGAATCTGAGAATTCAGATTTTATTGATCTAGGAATGTTTCCTAGGAGTTATGCTCTTCATAATCTGAAATCTGAGTTTTAGTATAGACTAAAACCTGAGATTGGTACTGTTTAACTGTTGTTTGGCTCACTGTTTTCTTATGACAATGATTCCCAACCACTAGTGTTTTAAAAACCCTTCTATTAACTGTAAACTGGTTGCTGGGTTCATTGTGAACTGAGAATGGGAAGGAGGTTTTGATTTGAATTAGTAACCAAATTCCTTCCTTTCTTTTACTGTCTTTTAAATGCACACATTTGCATTCATGTACACACATGTAACACTCACCCTTTCACTCATTTCATGTAAACACACACATGATACTGATTTTGACACTGTTATTTCACACTGATTTGGGTTAATGTAATGCAACATGACACATAGCCTCCTATCTAACCATTGTTCAGTTACACACATACACACATTGCTTTCATGTTCACCCCTCACACACACACACACACACATTTCTGTCATGTTCACACATCATACACCCACACACACATTTCTATTTCCCTCTCTATGGTATCCTATTTTCTCTATGTGATTATTTGCTATGGGTAATATATATAGAGGTAATGTATATATATATATATATATATATATATATATATATATATATATATATATGTAATTGGTGGTTGTGTTTTGGGTATCTAGTCTAGATACCTACATGGGATGTGTGGGTTATACAAGTGTATGTGTATGTCCAACTTGTGTATGTATTATACCTAGGTAAAATATGTTCATGTGTTAAAGAATAGGCCTAAGTAATGTAGTATAGCTTGGTGAGCCTAGATTGGGCTTGTACAGTTATTTGGACCTAGTATAGCCTTGTTAGACTAGTATAGACTAGTTTGATCTATTTTAGACTTGGTTGACCTAGTTTGACTTCTAGAGTTGACCAGAGTTGACCAAGAGTTGACTTTGGCCTAGGTTGACCTAGAATCATGTAGAATGCATAGTAGGACTTCATTATTCCATTTTGGACTTGTTATGACTTGTGCTGTTCTGATTAGGAGCCAGACACCACTCCTCGGACAGTACTTTCATATCGGATACTCAGATACCAGGCGAGTACATTCTCTGATCGTTTCATACTTGTTACGACTTATATTCTCGCCCTAGATTACTTTTACTTGATGCTGTCACGTTATCATCACGGATTGGTACTATACGGATCTCTTCTTGGGATGTTATCCCCCTTAGCGGGCGCATCGGATACTTTATGACATGTGTTTCATGTACATCATGTATTCCTTGCTTCTGCGTTATTCATGTACACTCATGTTCTTTCATGTACGTTCATGTACTCTCATGTTCTTTCATGAACGCTCATCTTTCCTTATGTGTTTCTTGTATAACCAAAACATCATGTCCGTAACGTAACTTGAACGGATCCTTGTGTATTGATTGTGGGTAGGGGTGAGTAAAAATGGTCATATGATTTACCCATCATGTTCACTCTGTTACTTCCATGTTTTATCATGTACAACCTAAGCCAATTACATGCCATCTCATACTCTAAATCACTAGTCACTTACAGTTCTTACATATCATGTATATATTTCTGTAGAAGCATGGAATTTCACAACCAGAAAGCCCATGCGCCAGACACTACATGCGCTAGAACTCAGACGAAGAACTTCACAGCAAAGTCAATAAGTATAGACATTTGAAGAAGGACTTTTCATTTTATATATAAAAGTCTATTACATGTCTAGAAAAGGTTGTACAAAGGAGAATTTCTACAAAGGAAAGATCCTAAGTCTATAGCCAGCGGCCACCATGCGCCTTCAGATAAGCGCAGTGGCCACCATGCATCTCCAGATAGGCGCAGCATCACCATGCGCCACAAGTGAGGCACAGCAGATACTATGCGCCTCCATCCAGGCGCATCCCGCCATATCTTCAGCAGCTCAGTTATGTGCATCCAGCCCAGCTATGTGCATCCCTTCAGCCAAATTCTTCCAGCCAGGCTCACCTGGCCGAGCAGAGCCCAGCTATGCGTCGCTCTTCCAGCCAGGATCACCGGATAAGTGCTTCCACAAAGCATTTAACCCTCTGGCTGGAACCAAGGAAGAGAGGAGCACGGCAAAGCTGTGGCCAGGGGAGACTTCGAAAGAGCCTCCAAAGCCCAAGAAAGACCGTGATCGAAATCATGGCACAAGGAAGCTCTCAACACAACCAGAGTGGGCGACACCCACTTTGAAGGAAGAGAAAGCCTAGCACTGCCATTCCGATCTACGGCTCTTCCGGAATAACGGAGACAAGGCCCGAGCATCCCTATCTTTGGATGCAACAGGCACCTTCCGCCTGCCTCGGAAGCCCTCGACTCCGTCTTTTGGATGTAACAGTCACCTTCAAGTGCATCGAAGACAACACAGCGTCTCATCTTCACCCTCGGGAGCACTTCGTCAACAGAATGCACCCGCATGTTCAAGTTCATATTGGAAGTACGTGAGGGAATGAGAAGCAAACCTTCTCTCCATGCCACTATTTATAGGCCAGGCAGGTCAAACCCACGCGCCAAGTGGATGGCTCTCCGAATTCCGTGCAATGAATTTACATTAAATGGATGAACCGGACGCCTCGAATTCAGCCAAACGGCTATTTATAGCACTCGAAGAGCGAGACAGCCGCATCATTAAAAGACATGTCCGATGCGCCAGCCAGACAGCGCATCACACGGACGCGCCCTTCGGCATCAGGCGCATCACACAGATGCACCCTACAGTACTCGGCGCATTACAGTGGGTGCGCCCCCACACATCTCCATACCGAGTGGAACGCCAACCGACGCGCCCACTCAGCTGTCCATCGAACGTCACCAACATTAAATGCTGAACTGACAGAGTTGGCAGCACGCCTCCCAAAGTCTGAACAGTTCAGAAAATGAAGCGTCGACAACGTCAGCATTATCATGACTTTATTTCGACGGCTACTGCCACGTGACCACTCCACCATCCGCATGCGCCTCTACGGCCATGCGTCCAAATCAGCATGCGCCTCAAAAGCCATGCGCCTCAGACTGCTCTCTGATCCCGAAAGACAGAAGGAAAGTCGCCTGCATGCGCCTCAAAAGCCATGCGCCCCAAATGGTTTGTAACTCCTAAAGGTTATGAGCCGCAGCCTCCTCCTGCGCCCAATCCAAGGCGCAGCCCACCAGATCACTCCTCTCCACCAAATCCGAGATCTTCGAACCATGAGTCGACGACACGTGTCCTTTGACTCAACTCATCCAAGATTTCAGCAACGGAAAGATCTTCTCTCTGCTACGTGCCAGCTCACAACAGCAGTATGAAGAGTTCTCCCCCTCGATCAGGGCGCAGCATCCATGCGCCTCCATCAGCAACCTCCACGTGGCGTCCCCACACCGGCGCATCCTACATGCGCGCATGAGCAGCCAGCCTGCAAAATTATAAATAGAAGGATCATCTCCTTCACACACACACAGGACACAACACAGAGAGAATCCACAACAGAGAATCACCGGAGAGGCAGTTCTAGACACTCAACGTCTTCCTCCTCTCAGCAAGCTCCAGCACCCAGAGCAATCAACACCTTCAGAGAACCGATAACCGTCGTCAGCCGGTCAACGGAGTCAACGCATTACCACTCGCTCCATTGGCACTAAGGACCCAGCTTAAACAAAAGTGTACTCCTAGGACTACATCTAAGTCCTACATTGTAACACTGTTCTGTTTGTATTAAAGTTTTCAATCAAACAATTTTAATGGCAAACAAGCTGGCGACTCTGCTGGGGACTTCTTTCTCCTCTACCGAGAAGGTTGTGTCACAGGCCGACGACGTGAAGGTGGGCTCCTCCCACAAGATGCTGGTAGTGCGCCTCAATCAACAGGCGTACGAGGAGTTCATTTCTGAAGGAAGTGCGAGTCCTTCGAAGCGGCTGTCGAAGCCGAAGAAGACCCACGCAGTCTGGGTGCGCAAAGTCGACGCCTCGGGCACCACCGTTGAAGGGGATGCGCCCGTCCAGCCTTTCCTTCCTGCTGACGTCCTCAGCAGTCAAGGTGCGCCCGCTGATGCAGCGTATCTCTCGGGGAAGCGTGCGGCTGACCACGTTCCTCAGCCATCTTCCTCTCAGGCGAGGAAGATACGTCGACGGAGCAGGGGCGCAGCCAATGCCCTGCGCATCACTTTTGATGTGCCACAAAGAGCCTCTGTCTTTGACAGACTCACTCGCTGTAATGGCGAGGAGAATTTGGATGCTGAGTACTATGTGCCCCAGCGGGCTGGTACGAAGAAATCTAAGGCGGCACGGGCCACGTGCCACAAACGTGCTATGCCAGCAGCCGGCCAGAGGCACGCGCTTACAATCACGCGCGCTGCCGATGGCAAGCTGTACAAGGTTGACTCAAGTGCTTCTGCACCAACAACGAGTCGACCTTCAAAGTCCTCATCTCGCTTGGGCGCATTCACTGCGTGCACAACCAAGCCGAGAGAGGCAAACTCAGTGGTCTTGAACTCCCGCGCCTCCTCTGGTTGTGCGTTTGAGGTCCGTTCAAGTCACTTCAAATGCTGTGGTTCCCCCACTACTGATCGTGATGCCTGCTTGGTATTAGATCAGGGGGCGCAGCACTCACCCGACCACCCAGGCGCTTGGCCCTGCCATGCGCCTGAGAGGGGTGTGAGGGTAGCACTCTCCTCCAACGACCTGCGCAACGTGATCACTCACAAGCGCCGGTCAGAAGAGTTGACCAACAAGCACGATGCGTCTCTCACGGGGCACACTTGTGCAGTGGTCACCATCAACTGCTGTTGCAAGACGGCAGTACCACCAAAGCAGTCGGTCTTCCAACGGCTACAATCATCGATACCCCTCCGACATCACCTTGGGACGAAGGTGTCAGCAGAAGAGGAGCTAAAGGTTGCTTCATGCAACGTGATCTCCAACTCCTCATCTGTCCGGAAGACGACTGCCAATTCCTCGTCTTCATCCAAAAGCCAGCCGAGGAAAACCAAGGCAGCTGTCTCGACCTCTGGAGTGTTCGAAGGCACTCGGTCGAGGAAGAAGTTCTTGGAGGAAGCTGGGGGTAGCCAGACCCTTGTCGAGCCTCCTTCCGAAGACGAAGATGTCCAAAGCACAGCTGCGGCGGATCTTCATCAAGACGAAGATGGCCTCCCTGAAGCCCCTCAAAATGACGATGTCCTCCAGGACACCGCCGGGGGTAGTGCTGGAAACGAAGAGGCCCTTCAAGACAGAGCTGAGGGCAGTCAGGCCCTTGCAGATGCGCCTGTCGAAGACGAACTCCAGAATATGGCTGGGGGTGGCCAAACACCAGGAGAAGTGACTCCCCCACATGAGAGCGAGGCTGAGAGCGAAGCCTCAACTAATCCATCCACTTTCGGCCATGTCATGACAGTATACATGACCGGGGGTGATCTTGAGACTGATGCGCCGCCACAGGACATTGTCCAGCGCATAGACTCGCTAGAGGGAGGACTCAAAACCCTCTCTGCCTCAATGCAAGCACTGACTCAAGCAGTGTTTGAGATGCGGTCGGCCTTCATCAGGACACCTTCAAATGGTCCCGACCCAGGAGCCAATGGAGAGTCGAGTGTGCCCCTCCAACGGACACCCTCAGACACAGAAGCACCCCGGACGTCGGAGCCCTCAAACGCTCCACTCCAGGTGGTACCTCCTTCCCCGACTCCTAGCTCCACGGAGGACGTGGTCGAAATGATCAAAGATCTGCGGGAGCGCTTCGAGTCCAAGAACAGGCAGGAGGAGCGCCAGAAGATGGGCATTCCCCAGCCTTATCCCCTTGAGTGGAACAAGGTGGTTTATCCCCCAAAGTATAAACCACAAACACTCACGCCGTATGACGGGAAGGACTCTCCACGACGGTACCTGACGTACTTCCAGTCGCAGACAGGGCATCTTCCGAAAGAGGACGCGCTCCTCACCAGCATCTTTGTTGGGGCCCTGAAAGGGGTGGCGTATGACTGGTACTGCAGCCTCCCCGATAATTCCATATCGTCCTTCGACGACCTGACACGCCTCTTCCTCGACCGCTTCTACGACGGTGGGAAGGACATGACGATGGCGTCTCTCATTGAGATACGCCAGAAGGACAAGGAAACGGTTCGGGCATTCATCGAACGCTTCCGTCAGGCCTGCTTTAGGCTACCTCCAGGCATGCCGGAGCATGTGCTTCTCTCCGCTTGCAGTATGAACATGCTGCCTACAGTAAAGCTCTAGCTTAACTCTACTCCCCCTCCCGACTGGAGCTCCCTAATCATCGAAGCTGAAGCTACAGAGAAGAAGGCGGCCAATGCACGTCTTCTGGGTGTTAGCTTCCCCGCCTTTGACGATAAGGGGAAAAAGTCCGCAATCAACAACTCCGGACGAGAAACAAAGGGGAAACAGGCATTGACTGTTAATGCCTCGAAGGGCGCATCTGCGCCTACTCAAAAGCCTCCACTGGCACCGAGACCCAAGGAGGTTTATTCATTCAATGATGACGACACCCTGCAACTCTTTGAGATACTGAAGCAGGGTGACAAGATCAAGCTTCCGGACCCGAAGCGGCCCGATGAAGTCGGGAAAGCGGACAACCCGAGGTACTGTCACTACCATCGGTTTGTCGGACACCCGACCAAGGACTGCTACGTCCTCAAAAATTACATCCAGCGCATGATCAATGCGGATGTAATCTCCGTCGACTACGAAGAGAAGACGGTGTCAGCTAATGTGGTGTCACTTTAGTTCGGCACCTTGCCGCCGACTACCACATAAGATGGCGTCGTCCCCATCCCTAAGGCGACAATGGAGGTGGTGAACTTGCCACCCACCCGTGACAATGTGAGTGGACTTGTCCCACTCACCACATCTCGAGGAGAGGTCCTCTGGGTTCACCCCGACCTCGTCTCCGAGGTAACTCAACCGGAGGTACACCCTACCTCCAAAGCAAAAGGCAGGAAGATCAAGTCTTGCCGCACGGTCTCTTCTTCAACGGAAGAGGCGCTTCCTGTGCAGACGCGTACACAACAGAACTTCCAGTCCGGTGAAGCTGCCGCCGAAGTGGTGCCTCCTGGCACCATCCCTGTGGAGGGTCCATCCAAACCCTCAGCAGCCAATAAACAAAAGCAAGTGGAGGCCCGTTTCGATAGACCTCTGCGGAAAGAAAATGCTTCGGGGCTAGCCAAACCCCACAATTTTGACATTCTGGCACAACTGGCCAGTACTCCTGCACGCTTGTCTTTGTTCGAGCTCCTGCGTCTCTCCAAGGACTCCCGAGAAGCTCTCTGCGAAGCTCTGAAGGATGCTGAATCCTTTCTCAGTCACATCAAGCAGCCTGAAGACCTCCCAACTACTTGTGCACACTGTCATTGTGCGGATGAAGTTATCCCAAACATAACTTTCACCCAACAAGACATGCTGCTCATGCATCACCGACATAACCGACCGTTGTATTACACAGGGTACATCGGTTCGGTAAAGGTGAGCAGGATTCAGATCGATCCGGGGTCTTCCCTAAGCATCATTCCAAAGGCACTGCTATCAAAGCTGGGGATCCCAATGTACCGGCTAGCGCCCTCCAATACGACCATCAGTGGCTTCAACGCTAGCAAGAGCGAGCCACTGGGCAAGATCCGGCTGAAGTGTCACATCGGCAGTCTCAAAACTGAGGTGACTTGTTATGTGGTAGATGCCGAGGTCAACTACAACATCTTACTCGGACGACCATGGTTACATAAGTACATGGTGGTGCCCTCCACGCTCCACCAATGCATGAAATATGTATCCACCAATGGCGTCATCCGGACGGAGTTTGCAGATATCGATCCCTTCAAAGGGATTGAGGCCTACTTCACCGATTCCGACTTGTACAAGCCACTTGACGAGGAGGAAGCCAACGACGCCGATGATGAAGCAGAGACGGCAACAGAGCCGGACTTGGAGCCCGAAATGACTCCCGACGCCCCCTTAAAAATCCGATTGAAGGGCAAGCCTCCCCAGAAGGCGCCTCCAATGAGCATCAAGCTATCAGGGAAAGCACCGACTCACGAAGCTCCCCTGAAGATACGACTCAAGGGAAAGCCACCTCAAACAGCGGCTCCCCTGGTGGTAAAATTACAAGGGAAGGCGCCACTCATCGGAGGTGCAACCGAGGCACCTCTCAAGGTGCGTCTTAAAGGCAAGCCGCTGCAGTCATCCAAAATGCCGGAGAGGGCTCACATAACCCTCTCAGACCCCAAAGTCAGAGCGGTGGAGGACTCTCCTGATCCGGCCCCAGTGCTTACAGATGAGGAGCTTGGCGAATATATCTCTGCTGATGTAGACGCACCCTCCTTAGACAATATAATCCCACGGGATAAAATCTCGTACTTTATCAATAATAGAGTGTCTTTCAATTATTCTTGTCTTCCACACTGGAATGCCATGTATACATTAGATAACGCTCTACGGTCGTTGCAAACACAAATAACGACCGTCCACCATAATCGAGTGGTCCCGTCTCAAGGAGTCTTCATAATCCCCCCACGAAGCCGAGACGAAGGCACCATCATCTCGGGCAAAGTCGAGCGTCATCAGGACCTCCCGTCAATCGAGCCCGAACCTGATACCGGCAGAGTACAAGTCTATCGGTACACGGATACGGCAAAGCGCATCATCCAAAAGATGGGCTACGACCTGAAAAGCAATAAAGGCCTAAACTACGGCAAGGGTCGGCATCTCCCTGTCCGGCTTTCGATGCCCAATGGAAAGCCATAGGATTACTATAATCGGACTCGACGGGGGTTAGGCTATGTCACGCCGCCATCAACTCCAGAGAGTTCAGACGCAGAAGACATAGAACATTCCCACTCGTCTGAAGCATCGACGTGGGATTCCGATACCAGTATCGAATCAGTCTTCAGGAAAGTGCTGTCAGCTAACATGACATCGGCGCAACCTCAGAAAGGTGAAGGCGAAGACCAACCGCCGGAACCCTTCGAAGAGGAACCCTGGGCTCAACGCCTAGGAGAACAATGGGAGTCTCGTTTTGAGTTACGAGAACCTCCCACCGAAGACGAAGTCGAGCAGATCGACCTCGGGGATGGGTCTTCTTCTAAACCCATCTTTATCAGCAAAAGCTTGGAAGGAGAAGACCGAGAATCTTTAGTCCAAATGGCTAAAGTGTATATTGACGTCTTCGCCTGGAGCTACGAAGACATGTCGGGTCTCAATCCACAGATCGCGATGCATAGGTTGAACATCTTACCAGATGCCAAACCTATCAAACAACAACAGCGACGCTTCCGTCCGGACATCATGAATGCCATCGATCAGGAGGTGGACAAGCTCTTGACCAGTGGCTTCATCCGTGAGGAACAACACCCGGACTGGGTAGCCAACGTCGTCCCTGTCACCAAGAAGAACGGAAAGATACGAGTCTGTATCGACTTCAGGGATCTCAACTCTGCTTGCCCGAAGGATGAATTCCCGCTCCCAATCACCGATGTAATGATCGACAACACATGTGGCTTTGAACGCATGTCCTTCATGGACGGGTATTCAGGCTACAATCAAATCAAGATGTTCCCCGATGACGCAAAATACACGTCATTCAGGACTCCGAAAGGTGTTTTCTGCTACACAGTAATACCCTTCGGCTTGAAGAATGCCGGTGCAACATACCAACGAGCGATGAGTACCATCTTCCGTCAACATCTTCGCAAGACAGTTGAGTGTTATGTTGACGACATCGCAGTCAAGAGCCGCCTCAAAAGAGATCACCTACAGGACCTGAGGACGGTCTTTGATCTCATGCGGGCACATCAACTCAAAATGAACCCCGCTAAATCCTTCCTGGGGGTTTCTAGCGACAAATTCCTGGGCTTTGTCATCACGGCAAAAGGCATTCATGTCGATCCCGAGAAGACTAAAGCCATCCTCAACATGGACCCTCCGAAGAACCTTCGAGAACTTCGGGGCTTACAGGGACGTCTGGCATACATCCGGAGGTTCATAGCAAACCTCTCCGGTAAATGTCAACCCTTTACTCAGCTCATGAAGAAGGAAGTCTCTTACGTCTGGACAGAGGAGTGCCAAAAGGCTTTCGACGACATCAAGGCTTACTTGACAAGCCCGCCAGTCCTAGTGGCACCTGTTGCCGGCAAACCATTCCTCCTCTACGTCCGTGCCATGGATCATTCCCTCGGCGCTTTACTGGCTCAAAACAGCGATGCAGGCTACGAGCAAGCAATCTACTACCTCAGTCGAACACTCATCGGGGCCGAACACCGGTACAACCCCGTTGAAAAGGAGTGCTTGGCTTTGGTGTTTGCCATTCAGAAGACTCGTCATTACGTCTCGGGCCAGACAATTCAGTCATCTCCCGAGTCAATCCACTTAGAGTTCTCATGACGAAGCCAGGGTCATTAAACTCCCGGCTGGCTACATGGACGATCCTACTAACGCCATACAACATGGTGTTTGTCCCGCAGAAGGCGGTCAAGGGTCAGGCTCTGGCTGACTTTTTAGCTGCACACCCCATCCCAGAATCTTCAAAACTCTATGAAGACATCCCGGATGAAGTCCAAGAATCAAACGTCACTGAAGGAAGCCCCGTTTGGCGGATGTTCTTCGATGGCGCTTCAAGAACGGGCCCCAACGGCCAAATCATCGCAGGAGTGGGGGTAGTCTTGGTCTCCCCCGATCAGCTGGTCATCCAGCGTGCATACTCTCTTTCGAAGCCGTGCTCCAATAATGTTGCTGAGTACAACACACTCGTCATGGGACTCCAGCTAGCACAACAGCTGGGGGTGGATCATCTGGAAGCCTACGGCGACTCGAAACTCGTCGTAAACCAGATTCGGAGGCAATACGAGGTTCGCCATGAAGATTTGATCCCTTACCATGAAGTTGCATTGAACATCATTTCAACCTTCACTGGGTTCTTCATCGAACATGTACCCCGTCTACAAAACTTGGAGGCTGACGCTCTGGCTGGCCTCGCAGCCTCATTAGCCGCGCCCCTTGGGACTCAACACTATGTCACGGTAACTGGCCGAGACTTGATTTGTCCCAGAAACAACCTATGTTTGCAAATGGCTCACGCCGTGCCGACAAACACCGATGTTAATGTCCGAGACTGGAGATTCCCGTTCATCGACTTCGCCGTCTACGGAATTCTTCCGGAAGACCCGAAGGAAGCCGTCTCAGTCAGGAGACGCTCTCTTCGATTCTACTACGATACAGCCACTAAAACGCTGTACCGACGCTCCTTCGACGGGCTTCTCCTTCGATGCCTGTCTAACGAAGAAGCGGCCGAAGCTCTTCGAGAAGCTCATGACGGAACTTGCAGAGCTCACCAACCAGGTCCTAAGTTGCAAGATCGACTGCGACGTATGGGCTACTACTGGCCAACCATGGCCGCCGACGCAGTGGAATATGCTAAGAAGTGCCATGCATGCCAACTTCATGCAGACTTCATACATACACCGTCTGAACCTCTACATCCTACAGTCACCTCCTGGCCATTCGAAGCCTGGGACATGGACATTGTAGGACCAATCACCCCTCCTTCATCAAGAGGACATCATTTCATCCTGGCCATCACCGATTACTTCTCCAAATGGGCGGAAGCAGTCCCACTAGCGGAAGTAAAAAGCTCCAGGGTGGTCAGCTTTATCAAACACCATGTCATTTACCGTTTCGAAGTACCCAGGCGAATCATTTATGACAATGGTCCCCAGTTCATCAGCCACATTTTCAGCAGGTTCTGTGACAAGAATTGCATTCAAAACGTGGCCTCAACCGCCTACAATCCGACAGCAAACGGATTGGCCGAGGCGTTCAGCAAAACTATCGTCAGGCTGCTCAAAAAGGTCGTATCATCCAACAAACGCGACTGGGACGAAAAGCTTGGCGAATGTCTTTGGGCCTACCGTACAACGGTACGGACCCCAACAGGCAACACACCATTCTTCCTGGTCTACGGGAGTGAAGCGGTACTGTCTCTCGAGATCCAGATCCCCTCACTCCGAGTAGCGATCACAAACAAACTCATAGAAGAAGACAATCAACGTCGTCGTCTGCGAGAACTGGAGGCACTTGACGAAAAGCGTCTCCTAGCTCAACAACGCATCGAACTTTACCAAGCCCGTATATCACAGGCTTTCAACAAGAAGGTCAAGCAAAGAACTTTCCAAGTTGGCGACCTGGTTTTAGCAGTCAGAAGGCCAATGGTGTTAACTCACAAGACACCAGGGAAGTTCGAGCCCAAATGGGAAGGACCCTTCATCATTGAGACGGTATACTCAAATGGTACTTACCGCCTCGCCAAACCTAATGGGGACTTGTTCATGATGCCCATCAACGGCAAGTTCCTAAAGAAGTACTATTCTTGACATCCTCCAAGACATGTATTTCCCCAAACAACCTCTTTTCACAAAATCAAACGCTTCCGGAACCCAGCTGTTCCGTGGCATCCTTCCGTAGAAAGATAACCACGTCCACATTACCTCTGAGTTGTCTCTCTACATCCTACAAAGCGGAACCTTACATTTCGTGAGCTTACGCTATCCTTCATGTTTACTACGTCCACATTACCTCTGAGTAAACATCCCGTACAAACAACTCCTGTGTTGTCGTACATTGATCGCAGAACTTCCACGTCCACATTACCTCTGAGTTGTTCAGTGTATCCCCCAGGATCATTCCTACCACGTCCATAAATACCTCTGAGTAGGAAGATTCTATCATTTGAACCTAATGATTGCCATGTCCATATTACCTCTAAGCAAACATGTTGGTTCCTTCAAACTTATTATCTGTACCTAAAAACCAAGGTGCGCAAAAGATAATAGGTCCACATAAATCATCAAGTTCATGAAATCAAAATGAACACATCACAAAAAAAAAGAGATAGTGTATTTCTTTATTTTTTTCAAAAAAAGGGAGTACAGAAATATGCTATTTCCCCAGCAAGAGTTGCAAAAACACATAAAAAGAAGAGAAACTACAGTCCCCGATCCTCTCCAGGATGGGATGAGAGCTCTTTGACTCGACGTCTCAGGTCGGCAGTACGAGTTTCCACAGTCGCCTGGACTCGGAGCTCGGCTTCCTGACGCATTAATCCGACAGCCTCAGCGGAAGTTTTACTCTCATACTTCTCATCAAGCTGTCGTCGCTGCTGAGCCAAAGCAAGGGTCCGCTGAGTAAGAGTCGCTTCCTCCTGCTTGAATGCCACGTGTTCAGCCAGGACACGATCAGCTTCTAGTTGAAGTTGGGCCCGCTGGTCTTCAAGACGGCGCATCTGAGCATCAACCTCTACGATGTTAGCATCTACCGCAGCCCGCTTCTTCGTCGTCTTCTTCATAGATTGAGACAACTGCTCCGTCGCAGCCTCAGTCCCAGCCACTTCACGCTCCCAACTGCTCACATCGGCTCGATGGGAAGCCTCGATTTCAGCAATCGACTTCCCTATCTCTGCATTTATCAGGACAGAGAGGTCATTTCGTTGGATGCGCTGCAGTTCTGCGAGCCGCTCGTCCAGCTCAATCACCGAAACCTCCAGAATTTCGGCCATATGGTCATGGCCTTGGTGAACGCGGATCAGCTCGATACAAGGCATTGCCAAAGCTTTTGCTCTCGCAAAGCTCCCCTTGGCATCCATCACTGCAGATACACCTTTCTCCAGCATTTTGTACACTCCCTCGACGAGGAACTTCACATACTCGTCGGCATCCGCCAGCACCTGTGGCGTCATAGCAGGAGTTGGGGGAGCTACTACAGTTTGCGGACCGGAGGAAGATCCGCCAACCTCGATCTGAGAGGTTTGAACCTCGGCAGCAATAGGCTCTTCATCAACAGGGGCCAGACTGCTAGCCCGAGGAGCCGAAGGAACAGAAGGAGCCGGCACATGCGTCGTGATAGTACCCCAAGTGGAAGGAGCAACAGAGGGTTCCACACGCTTACCCTTCTCAAGCTCGGAGAAATCACCGACGTCAACGGCCACCTCTTCTACCCCCGACGTTCTATCAGCATCAGCTACCTCCCCCGGCAAAACGGAGAGATCAACATTTATCTCCTGGCCAGCCCCAGGAGACAAGACCGGCAGAAGGGTCTCATTCTTCTCAAGTCCCTCTACAGGGACAAAATCTGTCGCTACCGCCTGATCGATTGCCATCTCTATGTCCATGGTTGAAGCCAAGGAAGGATTTGGCAATGATTCAGCCGACCTCCCTTCATCATGACAAGGAGGGGAATCAACCCTCTCCTCTATCCTCACTGCTTCTGCTGCCCCCGCAACAGACTCCTGCAGCTCCGGAGCGATGTCATCGGAAGATGATGAACTCCATTCCTCTTCATCACCAGGAAGCTGCGCACTTGCTAAACCTTCGATATGTGAAGCCTCCGCTGTGGCCTTCGTCACCTCGGAAGCTGCTGCACCCTCAGGTTCCCTTCTGACATAACCCGGGGATACCGGAACCTCCACGATGACAGTATCCTCCGGATCTTCCTCCATGAGAGACATCATTGTCGGCGGGATACGCACTCCAAACGAGCTCGCCATCTCTTCTCGCCTACTCCCACCCGACTTTGGGGTACGAGGTTTTCTTTTTAGCGGCTCCTACAAAAGAAGATGGGGCCTCGTAAGTGGCGAAACCAAAATCAGATTTAGTAGGATGTCCTTACCTCTTCGGACGTCGAATCCGATGACACCGTCGGTAACGATGCCTTCTTCTGCTTCTTTGACATAAGAGATTCAGCCCCTGTATCTGCACATCGTTTCGATCGATCGCCCGAGGGTTCTGCTTGTGATGCGGAGGGGGCACTCCGTTGACCCACCCCTGACGGACGATGCGGCCGGGCCTTCACTGGCGTATCTCCAGTCGCTGCTAACTGGGTGCCTGCGATAAGGCTGGTCTCCCTGTCATATCCGGAGGGCGGGGCAGCCATAACACAGTAAAATTTGGCGGCCGAGTAAAGAATGGGCGGCCGCGGATCGGGGACGGGCAACGTAAAACGAGCTCCGGTACATCCGGCATTATAGTAATGCCAAGCTCGTGCACCATCCAACAAACTTCCAACATATCCCAGGGTAATACTGGGGTTATCCAACATCATCTGAGCATAACCAAATTGCCGCGCAAAGTGGCTCGGCAAGTACGGTTCCAGGTAGCACTGATTCCTGTTCCGGTACACCAGATGGGACGGCCGGATACTTTGCAACCAGCGAAATCCCCATTGAGGCAGAGTGGTGGTACCTTCGCCCAGGTCCCTTAAATCCTCGTTGGCCTTAAAACCCAAATAGATGGGACCAACTTTGGTGATCTTCCAACCCTGAAGACGGGATAAAACCTTTCTACAAACCGGGACACCAGTATGCGACCAGCTCCTCCGATGGAAACGACGAAGGAATGCATCCCCAGCCTTATGATCTCCTTCCGAGCCTGGGCTCATCACACTGGGATGATGCAGAATCAGCCATCCCATCAAATAGTGAAACGGCAGTTCGGCGCGCGGGAAGTTATTTTTTCTGCCTGAATCACATTTCCAGCAAACTCTCGCAAACCTCGCTGCAGGTTACATACCATTGCGGGGAGGAGAGCCAAGCGCCGGCCGAAGACCAATTTTACGGCTGGCAGGATTAAGTTTCGAGTCACCCTCTCGACGGTACCGGATCCACCTGCGAACACGCAATCCCGGAGCCATATCATCAGATAGGCGACCAAAACCGCCTTGGATGACATTAGATAAGCAAGGTGCCAGAAGCAGCTGTAGGAGCGTGCATCCGACTGCTGGTCTTCATTTTCTCGGGGATTCTTCTCCCCTAACGTGCTCATTTCGGACAGCACCTCGCTACGAGAGAGCGCCGGCGGAGTAGAAAACTTCGAAGAATCCTCTTTGTCTTGTCTAAAGACATAATCTCTCCAAGCGGTCACATGGGGCTGCGACCCGCTTTTATCCCTTCTCTGCACATAGTAATGATGACTCGCCACTTCCTTGAAGACGGCCGTCATCTCATCAGCTCTGTCCCCCAGGACCTGAAGTTCCTCATTGGTTGGAAAGTACTCTTCATAAGGCTCCGACCCCAAAGGGAGTTTAGACACCTCATACATCTCATGAAGTGCGAGCCCTAACTCCCCTACCGGAGTAAAGAAGGTCCCGGTATGGATATCAAACATCTCCAGGAGTGCGAGGAACATGTACCTATTAAGGTCAACACCCGCCTGGGTAGCACCGATCTCTCGGAGCTCAGTCCGAAATCGCGACAAGATCCAGAGCGTCAGTTTATCCCATTTGGAGACGTAATGGCACCAACCCTCCACCCGAAACTCTCCTGTCGGGTAGGAGCGTTCCATCAAAAACATACGATGTGTAAAAGTCAAAGCACTGTAAGCAAGCGTATCAATGGGTACATCACTGTAGAGGCTCCCAGGACGTAAAGTCCGCCAAATGTAAGAAGACCCAGACCGTACAACGGTCAAAGCATCCCTTTGGTCGGAAGTAGAATCAATTTGGATGACACCAGTCACCGCTCCCCCCTGAGAAGGGGTAAGCTCCCAAGACATCCTCCTCTGGGAAACAAGGCGACAGAAGGACGTCAAAGGCCACTGACGTTCAAGTTGCTTAACAGTCATATGCACTCCATTCGCAGTAAAGAACCAGTCCTCCTTGACCTTCAGTACTGACGAGTCAGTAGAAGTGAGACGGTCTCCAAACAGGAACTCAGGCTTCAGGAAGGTCACTTTATCAGATGTGGAAGATTTAATGACTCCACGCTCCATCATCCGTTTGAGGAACCAATACTGCTGTTCACGGATTAGGGTCATTCTCTCAGGAGGCTGATCCAGCATAAGAGCATCTTGAGCAGGGTTTATCACTTCCTCGTTATGCTCTACTCCCATTTGGTTGAAGGCAGCCTCCAAGAAAACTTCACTCAAAAGCGGGATTGCCATCGACACTAGCAAAAGATCAGAAAAAGTCAGAAGAGAACACACAATGCGTCTAAAGGAGAAAAACTGCGGCGCATCATCAGGGATTGAACCCATGCGCATGGCCTCGGCGCATCATCAGGGTTTGAACCCATGCGCGTCAGCAGTATAGCCTCGGCGCATCACCAGGGTTTAAACCCATGTGCGTCGGCGGGCAAAGACCGCGGCACATCATTAAAGACTCAAGGCCTATGTGCGTTGGCGTACGGACAATGAGACTTACCAACCACCTCCGGCCGAACTTCGACAGGCCGACGGGGAATGACAGCCGCCGCAACTTCCGCGGACTCCTTCGCTTTCTCCTTCCCCTTGCCGGCAGCACCGCGAGGAGTCTTGGGAGCCATTCTCTCGAGGAAGGAGAAGTTAGGGTTTTGAAGAAGAAACTCTAAAGAAGCAGAGGCACAGAGAAGAAGAACCCTTTCTCTCTCCAACTCTTACCTATTTATAGGGCTTGGTCGCACGCGTGAACAGATGACGTATGATCTCAGCCGTCGCCTCGGGTTCTGTGCAAGGATAGCAGCAAATAAAACCAAAAGATCATCATTAATCTTTTCGGTTACCGAGGCACCATCATCATTAACTGAGAAGAGCATGCGCCCGAACAGGCATGCGCCCAGAAATTATGCGCCCTGACCTCCATGCTTTTTATTCAAAGTATTCCAAAACTTATTCAAAAGTTTTGAAAACTTTGAATGGGGTCTTGTAGAAGCATGGAATTTCACAACCAGAAAGCCCATGCGCCAGACACTACATGCGCTAGAACTCAGACGAAGAACTTCACAGCAAAGTCAATAAGTATAGACATTTGAAGAAGGACTTTTTATTTTATATATAAAAGTCTATTACATGTCTAGAAAAGGTTGTACAAAGGAGAATTTCTACAAAGAAAAGATCCTAAGTCTACAGCCAGCGGCCACCATGCGTCTTCAGATATGCGCAGCGGCCACCATGCGTCTCCAGATAGGCGCAGCATCACCATGCGCCACCAGTGAGGCGCAGCAAATACTATGCGCCTCCATCCAGGCGCATCCCGCCATCTCTTCAGCAGCTCAGTTATGTGCATCCAGCCCAGCTATGTGCATCCCTTCAGCCAAATTCTTCCAGCCAGGCTCACCTGGCCGAGCAGAGCCCAGTTATGCGCCGCTCTTCCAGCCAGGATCACCGGATAAGTGCTTCCATAAAGCATTTAACCCTCTGGCTGGAACCAAGGAAGAGAGGAGCACGGCAAAACTGTGGCCAGGGGAGACTTCGAAAGAGCCTCCAAAGCCCAAGGAAGACCATGATCGAAATCATGGCACAAGGAAGCTCTCAACACAACCAGAGTGGGCGACACCCACTTTGAAGGAAGAGAAAGCCTAGCACCGCCATTCTGATCTACGGCTCTTTCGGAATAACGGAGACAAGGCCCGAGCATCCCTATCTTTGGATGCAACAGGCACCTTCCGCCTGCCTCGGAAGCCCTCGACTCCGTCTTTTGGATGTAACAGTCACCTTCAAGTGCATCGAAGACAATACAGCGTCTCATCTTCACCCTCGGGAGCACTTCGTCAACAGAATGCACCCGCATGTTCAAGTTCATATTGGAAGTACGTGAGGGAATGAGAAGCAAACCTTCTTTCCATGCCACTATTTATAGGCCGGGCAGGTCAAACCCACGTGCCAAGTGGATGGCTCTCCGAATTCCGTGCAATGAATTTACATTAAATGGATGAACCGGACGCCTCAAATTCAGCCAAACGGCTATTTATAGCACTCGAAGAGCGAGACAGCCGCATCATTAAAAGACATGTCCGATGCGCCAGCCAGACAGCGCATCACACGGACGCGCCCTTCGACATCAGGCGCATCACACAGACGCGCGCTACAGTACTCGGCGTATTACAGAGGGTGCGCCCCCACACATCTCCATACCGAGTGGAACGCCAACCGACGCGCCCACTCAGCTGTCCATCAAATGTCACCAACATTAAATGCTGAACTGACAGAGTTGGCAGCATGCCTCCTAAAGTCTGAACAGTTCAGAAAATGAAGCGTCGACAATGTCAGCATCATCATGACTTTATTTCGACGGCTACTGCCACGTGACCACTCCACCATCCGCATGCGCCTCTACGGCCATGCGTCCAAATCAGCATGCGCCTCAAAAGCCATGCGCCTCAGACTGCTCTCTGATCCCAAAAGACAGAAGGAAAGTCGCCTACATGTGCCTCAAAAGCTATGCGCCCCAAATGGTTTGTAACTCCTAAAGGTTATGAGCCGCAGCCTCCTTCTACTCCCAATCCAAGGCGCAGCCCACCAGATCACTCCTCTCCACCAAATCCGAGATCTTCGAACCATGAGTCGACGACACGTGTCCTTTGACTCAACTCATCCAAGATTTCAGCAACGGAAAGATCTTCTCTCTGCTACGTGCCGGCTCACAACAGCAGTATGAAGAGTTCTCCCCCTCGATCAGGACGCAGCATCCATGCGCCTCCATCAGCAACCTCCACGTGGCGTCCCCACACCGGCGCATCCTACATGCGCGCATGAGCAGCCAGCCTGTAAAACTATAAATAGAAGGATCATCTCCTTCACACACACACAGGACACAATACAGAGAGAATCCACAATAAAGAATCACCGGAGAGGCAGTTCTAGACACTCAACGTCTTCCTTCTCTCAGCAAGCTCCAGCACCCAGAGCAATCAACACCTTCAGAGAACCGATAACCGTCGTCAGCCGGTCAATGGAGTCAACGCATTACCACTCGCTCCATTGGCACTAAGGACCCAGCTTAAACAAAAGTGTACTCCTAGGACTACATCTAAGTCCTACATTGTAACACTGTTCTGTTTGTATTAAAGTTTTCAATCAAACAATTTTAATGGCAAACAATTTCCAGTTATCAAATATCTCTCATGTTTTCATGTACATCTTCTTACAGCGTTTCATGTATCTTACTCTATTGCTTGCTTTATATTTCCTGACATGATATGAACTGCATGAGATGTATTGTGCTCGCTCCTGTCCTGACTGGACCTGTTGAAAATATTACAGAGGACGAGGAGGAGGCCTGTCTGGACACTTTCTACGGGGCAGCCTTAGATGACACTTGCGAGCTGGACCCTCAGGAGGACCCAGCTCTAGCTGAGGACATCACACCCATTGCCTACACTAGTTTAGTTAGGCTTATCTTATTTTATGTAGTCTTGAGACATGTTTAGCTAGACTTATCTTCTGTTCAGAGATGTTTAGTTGTATATTCTTTCATATTCTGTAGCTGAGTTGTACCTTTGGATATTTGCTGGGATTATCTTAGACTATTTTATCATCTATTTTCCTTGAGTTCTATTTCATATCGTGCTATCTCTTCCTTAGTTGTGATTGAGTTTATTACTGCTATGTCACCCCCATTCGGGGAGTATAAACTGTTTAGAGAAACATTGTTAGATGATTGACCTAGGACAGCGTTCTACCGCCGACACTGCGGTGTAGGCTGTGCGTTGTTACGTTCTCGTACCCTCACAGTGGGTGCGGGTCGTGACACATTTCTGTCATGTTCACACATCATACACCCACACACACATTTCTGTTTCCCTCTCTATGGTATCCTATTTTCTCTATGTGATTATTTGCTATGGGTAATATATATAGAGGTAATGTATATATATATATATATATGTAATTGGTGGTTGTGTTTTGGGTATCTAGTCTAGATACCTACATGGGATGTGTGGGTTATACAAGTGTATGTGTATGTCATATATATATACAACTTGTGTATGTATTATACCTAGGTAAAATATGTTCATGTGTTAAAGAATAGGCCTAAGTAATGTAGTATAGCTTGGTGAGCCTAGATTGGGCTTGTACAGTTATTTGGACCTAGTATAGCCTTGTTAGACTAGTATAGTCTAGTTTGATCTATTTTAGACTTGGTTGACCTAGTTTGACTTCTAGAGTTGACCAGAGTTGACCAAGAGTTGACTTTGGCCTAGATTGACCTAGAATCATGTAGAATGCATAGTAGGACTTCATTATTCTATTTTGGACTTGTTGTGACTTGTGCTGTTCTGATTAGGAGCCAGACACCACTCCTCGGATAGTACATTTATATCGGACACTCAGATACCAGGCGAGTACATTCTCTGATCGTTTCATACTTGTTACGACTTATATTCTCGCCCTAGATTACTTTTACTTGATGCTGTCACATTATCATCACGGATTGGTACTATACGAATCTCTTCTTGGGATGTTATCCCCCTTAGCGAGCGCATCGGATACTTTATGACATGTGTTTCATGTACATCATATATTCTTTGTTTCTGCGTTATTCATGTACACTCATGTTCTCTCATATTCTTTCATGTACGTTCATGTACTCTCATGTTCTTTCATGAATGCTCATGTTTCCTCATGTGTTTCTTGTATAACCAAAACATCATATCCGTAACGTAACTTGAACGGATTCTTGTGTATTGATTATGGGTAGGGGTGAGTATAAATGGTCATGTGATTTACCCATCATGTTCACTCTGTTACTTTCATGTTTTATCATGTACAACCTAAGCCAATTACATGCCATCTCATACTCTAAATCACTAGTCACTTACAGTTCTTACTTATCATGTATATATTTCCAGTTATCAAATATCTCTCCTGTTTTCATGTATATCTTCTTACAGCATTTCATGTATCTTACTCTATTGCTTGCTTTATATTTCCTGACATGATATGAACTGCATGAGATGTATTGTGCTCGCTCCTCTCCTGACTGGACCTGTTGAAAATATTACAGAGGACGAGGAGGAGGCCTGTCTGGACACTTTCTACGGGGCATCCTTAGATGACACTTACGAGCTGGACCCTCAGGAGAACCCAGCTCTAGCTGAGGACAACACACCCATTGCCTAGACTAGTTTAGTTAGGCTTATCTTATTTTATGTAGTCTTGAGACATGTTTAGCTAGACTTATCTTCTGTTCAGAGATGTTGAGTTGTATATTCTTTCATATTCTGTAGCTGAGTTGTACCTCTGGATATTTACTGGGATTATCTTAGACTATTTTATCATCTATTTTCCTTGAGTTCTATTTTATATCGTGTTATCTATTCCTTAGTTGTGATTGAGTTCATTACTGCTATGTCACCCCCATTCGGGGAGTATAAACTGTTTAGAGAAACATTGTTAGATGATTGACCTAGGACAGCGTTCTACCGCCGACACTGCGGCGTAGGCTGGGCGTTGTTACGTTCTCGTACCCTCACAGTGGGTGCGGGTCGTGACACAGTCCTATAGGAAGGCTATATGCACAATATATAATAAGGCACTCAAACCTAAATTAAAACATTCATGCTATCTATCATGAAGGAAAATAACACATATTGGTACACATGACAATGCGACATGACTATGATACGAAAGTCCCATAACATGTGAATGCACTTCACCATCCCTAAACCCTACTCCAATGTGACAATGGCCAATGTTGTGGCATTGGGCTCATTTAGAGAAACGTTGCAAGTAGAGATTTGTCCATTTGGTCAAGCATATCCCTCCGTGTCATGAACAACCTTCGATACCATAGTTAGGACACATGGACCAAGTTTTACACCAAAACATGATACAAAATCCCTTTGAGGACTTTTATCAAACACTTTGTGGTCACAATCCCGTAACTAGCCAAATGACACCATTCTAATCCATAGAACTATTAGGAATGAGCCCTCTAATACCTATTTCACTACCTATAGGGTTGGATCTAGCCATTAGAAGGGTCTCCTACATGAATACATAAACTTTGACTATGGAAATGAGAGTTTAGAAGGTTATGCCTATGTAAAAAGGAGCCTACATAAAGACCCACAAATTTGAGGAAGATGGAGGAAGAAGTGGCTTCCAAATCCTTGCTAGAGTCTCCACCAAGCCTCCTTGATCTCCCCAAGTCCTTAGCACACCAAAGGGAAGAAAGAAATGAATTTTTGGGAGAGTGTGGAATGAAAGAATGAGTGGAAAACCCTAGGTTGATATGGTGGCTGCCATTGATGGCTTATGAGGGTTTATATAGAGTCTTGCCAAGCCCTAAACTCATCATGACACTTTGTATTAGGAAGGTCTTTAATGGAACTAAGTGGTTTAGCCCTAAACTAATGTTTGTACCTTAATTTGCCATGACTAGGGTCAACTAAATAGAAATTCTAATTTAAGAGTTTGGTTTAATTATCATGCTAGATAGCACACTAATGGAAAATTTTAATTTGGTCAAAACTAACCCTAGTCCAAAAAAGTGGTAGTGACACGTTTTCTGAAATTTTGACACCTTAAAGTTGTAACTTCTTGGTGCTGCAGACTGACGCTCAGGTTTTTCAGGTTTGACTTCAATCGGTCGGGTCATAGGCTTGGTTGTGGCATGTGTTTTCACAGAGTTGATATTGGCCATAATTGTCTGGACAATATGTTATAGAGTATCAAGATGCTTTTGCTTCAACTTGAACTGTGCCTCGAATCGGGTCTCAAACTAAGTCTGTCTTGTTTTAGTTTGTCCCTGCTGATTCTTGACTTGCCGTAGGTATTGTTTATTCTAGCGCTGATTGGTCTCGACTTGTCGTTGTTGCGGCTCCAACATGCCCAACATCCGTTCCATTGGAGCGTTCTAGGGTTCACCCCTTGAGCTACTGGAGCCCCTCGAAGCACTCTCTTTGTTCACGGCCGCAGCTTCTCCAACTTCTAAAATTAGAAGTCAAGTCATATTAGTCTCAGAAAATATTATGAACTCACCATATGGAACAACTCATCTCACGGACACGAGGTCAAAGGTTTTGAGACTCAATACTAAAAGCCAAAGGACATAAAGCCATGCTTTGATACCATTACGTCATGTCCCGATTCCGTAGAATCATTAGTCGTCCCCCGGGTGTGATGCTGTATGAGCCTAAGTGGCGCTCGCACAAGGCACAGTCATAAGGTAATCTGAAAAACAACAAAATAAAAATATTGTACACAGAGTAAATTGAATAACGCATTGCACAGAAGGAAAGTTTTGCTTCCTTGATAATAAACATCATATTACATGAATTGATTACAAGAGTTGTCACCTGGGCTTACAAACTTGACTCAAATTTCGAACACAGATGAGATAGTCGTTCCATACATTTACCTCTACTTACACAAAACCAAAATATTACAAAACACCTTAGATTGGAAAGAGTTGAGCCATATCCCGCTGGACTGATGCATAGTCTTCAAAAGTTGATTCAAGCCTTCGGCACACAAGCGAGGCTTCAAAAACACACAAGCATCGTCTTGTTAGTTGGCACGCTCCTCCTGGTTTAGAGTATATAATTAGCTAAAATGGTGTGTAGGTCAGGGTTACTACATTTCAAGCCATCATGGACATATAGCTTGGTTTAGACGATGACCCTTTCAACACGGTTGTGAGTCTGCTGAATGTTCTTGAATAACCCGTGCTAGTATCCAACACAGCTAACTTGGTTTCCTTCTAGGCCGAATGATCCCGTGGCCCCGGGTTGCCGTTTGAGAAAGTAAAACTTTGTGCACAAGTTGTCAATGACCGTACTAGACTAAACTAGTTACTCAAGCATGGTATATATTATAAGAAACTTAACCATTTTTATTGTGTTCCACCTTGTCGTGGTAACATTTATTCAATGAGTCAATCTTTTGCTTAACACAGTTCTATATCATGAATAATATAGCAAGCATGTAGCAGTTTTATGGCATAATAGTGTTAGGGTTATATACTAAAAGAATCACTTTTGTATTCACTATATTTTCTTACCTTTTTTGAATGAGAATCATATATACAAATGTTTGTATATTATATTTGTTATATATTAAAGAAAGTGTTTAATATTTTATAAATAATATGGTGTGTGGTGGCACACAGAAGATCATATTATAACTTTCCTGTAGAATATATAAATGATTCACAACCTAGATGGATTTGGACAAGTCATTGGTAAGGTTGTAGTATAATCTGGTATTAGTCTGTCTTGACTATAGGTTTACACTAGTACACTTTGTGTGTATTGAACATGACCACTTGAGGTTATTCTTTTTGTACTGACTACATAAGATAACATAACACCTCTATTGTTATGGATGCTTGTGCTCTTAATCCTGATATAATAACAAACATGTATATGCAGTGTGCAATACTTTGACTCATAAAAGAGTGAGATTCACTACGGGTCAACAACCTCTATGAATTGGGTAATGGCATTATGTGTATGATGAGCTATTGATTATAAAAGGAATCCATATCTGATATATCGGGTTGATGATGTCCTCTTAAAGAGCTCATAAGGATTGTCATATAAACCTGCAGGAGAATTATATCCGACAGAACAAATGAAGTTGAGTGATACTACTTAAGGATAAAAAATGTTGATCAATATAGTTGTCAGTAACTTAATTTGATCGATGGACATTTGTATCTTAACATGGGGAGACGAATATGCATATAATAAGAAGGAGCCCATAAACCAAATTCGGGATTAAGACGGTAGTGCAACAAGAACTCTTTAGTGGACCGAGCTGTCACGACCCGTTCCCAAAATTTGGGCATAAATCATGGGCACGCCCAGCCAACGCCGCAGTGTCGATGGTAGAACGCTGTACATTCATAGTATGATGACGACCCACACAATCTATATATATATATATATATATATATATATATATATATATATATATACATACTCCACTTGGTAGGACCATCACACATAACCAATCAATACATAGATAGATGGAATAGAGAAAAAGAAATATAAAATCATAAATCCATAAAATAGATAAACTCCAAACTACATGTCCATCAATGTTAAATATCAAATGTCACTAAATTCAGAGACAAATTCGGCCTAAAACTAAAACTAATTCTAACTAAGAAAATGTAGCTGGGTCAAGTGCTGCAAACTCCTCCTGTGACGTAAGGTCGAGCTCAGCTACATCTCCCATATTTGTCTTGATATTCTCATCATGTATTTATTGACTAACCATTGTCTTATAGTTGTTATCATATATTTGAAACTGCATTCAATGAATTGTACTCGTTCCATCCTGACTAGATAAACATTTTAGGTGATTATGATGAGGACGGGTACCCTAATCAGTACGGTCCATATATGGGAGATGTAGCTGAGCCCGACCTTACGTCACAAAGGAGTTTACAACACCTGACCCAGCAGCTGCCTTTGCCTGTTAGAATTAGTTTTAGTTTAAGGCCGAATTTGTCTCCGAATCTAGTGACATTTGATATTTAACATTGATGGACATGTAGTTTGGAGTTTATCTATTGTATGGATTTATGATTTTATATTTCTTTTTCTCTATTCCATCAATCTATGTATTGATTGGTTATGTGTGATGGTCCTCCCAAGTGAAGTATATATATTGCGTGGGTCGTCATCATACTATGAATATACAACATTCTACCGCCGACACTGCGGTGTAGGCTAGGCGCACCCACGATTCATATACAAATGCTGGGTGTGGGTCGTGACACGAGCTATTTTTAATGGGTCTGGGTTGTGTGTTTGAGCTGAACACGGGATACTAGATCCATTAGGAGACCTAAGCCTAATTTCTCCTCATGGTCTATTTTGTAGGCTATATATACCCTATATTCTCTAGTCGTCATAATGATAAAAAAAAGATCAACTTTCTCTACATTCGTTCTTCACGTAGAGGTCGGCCAAGGAGAAGAAAAGGTCGGAAGATTGTTGCCTATACGACGTCCAACCCGAGGAAGGAATACGACAGAAGATCTTGAGGTCACTGATTGATAGAGGTAGCTGGAAACTGTTATCTACTTCTCATCTCTTTAGGTATAATTCGTGAACCCTAGTTTCTGCCATTGAATAGTTAGATCACGATTTAAACCTATTTGTACTTTATCAATCGATATGCACACCAATTTGTAATCTAGGAAAAACTAGGACTTTGCCGTACGAAAATCGTCATGCGCACATGAATAAGGAATTGTTATGCGACAAACTGTCTTTGCCGCATGGGCGCAGTTCCGTCGCATGGATCAATCTGTGGTCTTAAGGATCCCAGTTCCATCAATTGGTATCTATTGGACACTACAAGAAAATTAATTTTTCCCAACGTTTTATAAATGTCGTGAAAAATGTCAAAAATGTTGGCATAGGAATTCTCGACGTTTTTTCAACATTTTTGAAAAATGCCGTCGTTATCGCAGTCAGGAATTTCTAACATTTTAGATAAATGTCGGTATAGGTAAAGATGACGTTTGCAACAACGTTTAATAAATGTCAAAAATTATGAAGTAATGGCTACTAATTTTCCAATGTTATAATAGAAATTTCAAAAACTAATCTTCTTTTCCAACCTTTTTAAAAAACATTAGGATTTGCTTTTCCAACCATTTCCCAATGTTTTAACATAAACGTCGATATAGGTAAAGAAAGTTTTAAAAAAGTAATTTGGATATATTAGCCATGCACTTGTATTCAACTACCTTCCTAATGAGTAATTAAACCACATTCCATTTAAGATTATAAGTTCAAACAGTATATAATTAAAAAAATAAACTTTTATTAAACAAAATTTAATATTTTACAATACTACCGAGTTTAACAAAATAAAACAAGTTAGAATTGATAGCAGTGACACCACCATCTGAGAGCTTTTTCTTGAACAACCGGTACTTGGACATAGTCAACTCTTTCGTAGCCATTCACTCGAAGATACTTCCATTTGAGAGCTCTTCCCATGACCAGAAGTTTTAAAGCGCCTAAACAATCATGCAGATAACCAATCGGATTCAGACGAGTGAAACTATTTTTGTTATATTTTTAGGAAAGAATGACAATCCAAATCCAATAACCCCAAACATAAACTCCAAACCGCCCTTTGTCTTTGAATTGCTATAAAATATGTTATATAAATAAACAACCAAAAGTTTCAGTAAATAGCCATCCTTTATCTTAGCTAATGCAATGCCAACTTAAATAAGTAAACCAAAATAAATGTAAATAGAAATACAGAGAGCATATTTGGAAGATTGCAAGAGCATAGCTTCAAGTAATATCAATCCAAGCTTGTTGCTTCTTACAATGGTTTATTAATAATTTAAGTATAAATAGCAATACTGAGAGCATATTTGGAACAATGAAATAGCAAATTGTAAGGCTAGAAATTCATTTGTACCTAACATTTTACACCCAAAATACAACATATATAGCACAAATTGTATCATTCCAACTACATAAGACAAATGAACATGCTTAAGCATAAATTGGTTACGCCCTTGTTTCTAGGTGGTTTAATTTTTTTTGTCATTTGTGCCATTCTCTCTAGACAATTCCAAAGAACAAGAGATCTTTATTATAACATCAAAGACTCACCTTCATCATATATTCTGGTTAATCCTGCTTAACTTTTGGAGAGCTTGGCTGGATTGGAGAACCTAAGGACCCATAAGTTCTAAAGAGTTGACCATTATTTCCATTTAAATTGCCCCTTGGTAAACATCTAAATCTTTGAGGATTCATATCCCCGAAGCTGGGTGAGGAACCAAGATTTCTCTGTGCTTGTGCCTGTGCCAAAATTTGTTGTTATTGCTGTAGTGACAAAAGCAGAAACTGATTTTGTGCAGATAAAAAAGGCTACGACACTTGTGGGCCTAAATTTGGCAGTATTTGGTCAATTCCCTGCAAAGAAATTTTAATAATAATAACAATGAAAAAGAGAGAGCAAAAATTTGCTTCTAAAGGTTTAATAAACTAGAACTTGAGTACTCTAGAATCAACTTACTCTTAATGGCCAACCATTCAAAGGTAGCCCACTAACACCTTGATTCAATCCTCTTGAAATAGAGAAGAAAACATATGAGTTTGTAAAATTTAACTTGTCCAAGTGTGTATGCATAGGGTATGTGATTTGAAGGTACCTGTGTAGGGATTGCAGAGTAGGTGAGTGTTTTGTAATAGCAGTGAGCAGCTACTTCCCTGCAAATACAGCAACATGTTAGCCTTGTAATATGGTTCAGAGTGTCCAGATAGTGTAGGTGTGCGCAATTATCTGTGTACAGTGTAGTTGTGTTCTGTTGGTGATTTGAGTATGTAGGAAACATGAAGATGTATGTGCAATTGGATATTTAGATGGAATGTGTCTTGATGTGTCTATGAGTGTGTGCAAGACATGAGGATAAATCTGGAATGTATATATATGTGTTGGTGTCTAATGCTAAGTGTATAGAAATGTAGTAAATTCGGTAAGGAGGATAGCAGTAGCAATATAGGATTTAGTGGTATCTTGGTACCTGAATATCTGGTATCTTGATAACTTGACATCTTGATATCTTGGAATCGAATTTTATGTATCCTAGTGTGAATCAAGGTGAATATGTGTGTGCACTAAACTTTTGGCCTTTGTAATACTCAAGCACTAGTGAAATTGCTACCAATTAAGCATATAGGTACAACACCTTAATGGCATATTCACTTTTAATTAGATATGTTTCTAGTGTTAAGAGATACTTGACAACCAATTGACAGATTGATAATTGACTTGTTATTAAATCTGCATATCCATACTTATTGTATCAGTCAAGTATCAGTGGGTCTCCTTTGATACTAATCTTAAATAACAACATTCACTCACAATATTTCTATAACATCTTCTTGTAGGATAGATCGCACCTCTAGAGGGGGTGAATAAAGTACAACAGAAAAGTATCCCCAATAAAAACTTTAAGCAGGTAAAGGCAGATATAAGTAAATACTTAAAAGCAGTGAAGTAAAGAAGTAATTAAATAGGCAAGAAAGCAATACACAGACACCGAGGTTTATACTAGTTTTTCTCTCAGTGGACTAGTCCAGTCGCGAGAACTCTTGCTCGCTATTAATCCACTATTTGAAATAGAGATTACACCGCGTGCTTTAATCCTAAGAAAACACCAACTTCAACACCGTCATGTTTTAATCTGAAGCCCACGATCAAACTTCAACACCTTTCTGAAGAAAGCTTTTATACTCCAAGCTTGTACAACTCGAATACTCCTAATCAGAAAATACCGACACATAGAAGAATAGGAGTTGTCTTGGAAATAAGAAGATTGAAAGCTCTTTTTGAGTAAGAAGGCTTTAAAATTGATAGAGAAGATGATGAATGAATGAGTAAATAAAAATGACAAATTCTTCTCTATTTATAGGAATTTTTGAACCAGAGTTCGGGCAGAACTCGGTTAGGGCAACTTTCAAAATTTTCAACAGAGATCCAAAGGAGTAGGGTTTTGCTACTGACCAGGAACAATTCAGGTGGACCGAACTCGGACCGAGAAAATATGATACTTTCATTAGTTTATTGACTATCTTATCTCAAACCAAAAACCTTTAGAGCAAAACTTATTAGTGTAATAGGATAGTCAACAAACTAATGAATGTTTCATATTTTCTCTCCCGTTTTGTCATATAAGCAAAATAACATAACTATAAAGTGATGTACTCAGCACAGATAGAAAATATTGCATAAAAACATTATAACTCATAATGCTGGAAATAGTAAACTAGTATATAAATGAAAAGCAGAAAGTGCATACACTTGTGCAAGCCAGCTAAAAAAGTTTCATAATAACTAAGTCTGATAATGCTTGAAAGAAGCATTTATCACTAATACATGAAAAGTCATTAAGTAGAGCATAAAAAGTGACGCTATATCACTAGGGAACATACTCAATCATCATCCTTATCGTCATCAGCATCTGCCGCCCTAGAAGGACCAGACTCAACATTATGGTGAGTATCATAGCGGGCAACAGCATGGTCAAAGTATCGCTGAACCTCTCGATCATCAATATGATAATCAATCACCGAGGGGTCATGAACCATAGGAATAGGACTGTCATGGTTGTGAGCAAAACTGTAGGTAACCTCCTTCATGGTGTTGGATATGGCCTGTAACTGAAGAGTGGTACAAAAATCCATAGACCTGAACTGATCCAACGTCAAGGCCTGAAGAGACTCAAGGGTAACACTACTGAGAGGATGAGAAGGATGTGAGCTGTCGGCTAATGGGTCAACAGGAGAAGGAGGAGCCTGAACCGCTGGAACATGAGCAACTCGACGATGCTCATGAAAATGGGCAGGTGGAGCATTTTGGGCATAATCGTCCAAGATAACCTCAAAGAACTAAAAGATGTAAGGCAGATACATTGCAGAGAGAGGTCGTCGTAATTTCTTACGACACTTTTCTATAGCAACGATAATAGTCTTCGGAAGACTGAATTGAACTTGGAAGTGGAGATGGTAAATAGTAAAGAGTTCCAAGTATGTGATCTCATCGGTGGAGGTTTGTTTGGGAAGAATAGCAGAAAATACCATCCGATGCAAATCATAAAAGTAGTTGGTCAGATGCTTGGGGTGAAGACTGCCTTTGGGAAATGAATTTGGTACACATAAAGAATCACAGAAAGAGTCAAAAGTCATATGGGCTAGAAATTGCACTGAGGTGATATCCACTAATGCTTTCTCTACATTAAGAATGTGAAGCATAATTACCAAATCTTCAACATCAAACTCAATGCCAATTCCACCAACTTTTGATTTAACCGTGCCCTTAGTGATCGAGAGATTACAATAAAACATTCTAATAGCACTAGAATAGATAGAAAAACTAGATTAAAGTAGGTCGACAAGGTCGAAGTATCCAAAGACGTTTGTATGATCGGGAAACAAGTTGAAATTGACTGGACTTCCCAAACAATTTTTTCGTTGATGAAAATCATGGAACCATTCATCCGAAGCATCTTGTGATACGAATGTAAAATCATCAAAATAGTCCTCGTCCGGCATGGCGGGACTAAATAGAGAAAATGAACCTTCCTCGGAAGCAGTAGAGGAAGAATTTTCTCCAATTTTTTTGGAAGAATAAGGAATTTTGGGAGCCATAGAAATTTAAAGAGAAAGAAAGAGTAGAGATATAACAAAATTGATTAGAAATAGTAGAAGAGAACCCCGAGATAGCTTAGAATATGAGTTTTTAGGGCTTAAGAGGCTTGGAATAGGGAGTTATAAGGTGGCTAGGGTTAGGGTTTTTGTGTGGATTTCGGCTGCTGTGATGAAGAAGATAAAGTTGTATGGGGGTTTAAAGGAGGAAAACTTGACTGTCCTGCTTCTGTTCTGATTACTCTGGACTGAGTTCGACCTGAGTTCCGACAGAGCTCGGTCCGAGTTCGGTCCCTGGGTAGTCAGGGAAAAATTGGAAAGAAAATGATATAGGTATTAACATAAATACATAGTATAATTAGAAATACTTGTGTTGAAGAAACAATAATTTATATTGTTTAACCAAAATACACATAACGTATAGAATATTTTGGGTTAGCTGTAGAGGCTGAATTCCAGCTAGCTGTAGTCCGAAGACACTTGGCACCGTGTCACTTAGCCTTTTACATCTTTTTGTCAGAAGGGCCATTTCGGCTTATAACCAAAATATTTTATACGAATTTGTGAATTTAGATCAAGTAATATTTAATTATAAAACTTTAACATCTAAAATTTCTAATTCTCTTCGTATGAAGTTAAAACGATCTTCAGCTAGGGGTTTAGTGAAATGTCAGCTAATTGATGTTCAGTGTCAATATATTCTAAACTAATATCTCCCTGTAAAACATGGTTTCTAAGAAAGTGATGTCTAATCTCTATGTGTTTAGTACGAGAATGACAAACAAGATTTTTTATGAGATTTATTGTACTAGTGTTGTCACAGTAAATAGGGATGTGGTTATAAGATAACTGATAGTCTTCCAAAGTTTCCTTCATGTAACGCCCCAGTCCCAAAATACGTAGGACCAAGTACGTAAACATGCCAGCTGTATACATACGAAGTACAGGGCCTTGTATGTATAAAAGCTGTAAAATACAGTAATCCAAGTCAAACTAAATCTCATCCATAATGAAAAATAATAATAATATAAAAATCAACTTGAACATTTATGATACAATCGTTGGGCGGAGACAAAGTCCACTACCAACTATCTCAATAAAAGAAATGTACAAGAATCGATCCATAAAATGGCAAGACGAACCAAGCGCAATCGTCTTCGAAGGAATGGAGAGAATCACGGCCTTGGCTAGAACACCTGCAGTGAATCATGATAGCACACACCTGGGGAATAACCAGGTCCTCAGATGGACGTAGCAAGATACAGAAAGAACAAGCTAATATGAACTCTTAGAATAATAAAATAATATATAAAAGACTATCCTAGACACAAATATGCAAAGGAGATTCTAACCACCTAATGTACAATTTAGAGGACAACTTTCATGCGCATGGGTGGGATTTTAGGCTATGTGTACGTAACTGGCATCCAGTCATCTGTATCCGGCCATAACGTCCAAAACGTCAGAGGGTATCTGCAAATATATCGCCATAGTTCCATCCGGAGACTATGGTTTACCTGTTTGGCTTTCCATACGCACTAGCGACTATCCTCCCCCAATATCTCTCACACTGTCCAAGTCATGTCCATAACTTGTTCAGTTTTGTAACTACTTGAGTCTCTAAACCCTAGTCATAGCAGTTACGAATATCTACCGTCGCCCGACTTTAGAGATAGCTAGTCAATATGTAAGCCGTGCCCCTAATAAAATGTCTCAAACCTTGTAGTGTAAGTGTTATGGCCAGCGGAGATATAAAAATATCCCTCAATAGGAGGGTAGTCCACTACAACTAAGTTAACATGCATATAGTAAAGTAAAACGACTAATAGAGCCGCTTGCACCCAAGTATGGCTTGGACGTGCAGTTTATAACAAAAGAAACTAACAATATGAAACAAAGTAAATAATATGGAAAATAAATAATATGACAGTAAATTAGGAAGGTATACTTACCTGTTGTGTCGCCTGGTATGGTACTATGATCATGTGACATGGAGCATGACTACGATGTTACAACTATGCATGACGGCCTCGGATGATGGCATGGACTTGAATTAAGTTGCAATCGACTTACGCGCAATATGATCTTGTTGGCACAGAATAGTCACAGATGTCAAAAGTACGCAAGAAGAACTCAAATTATAGGACATACCATGTCATTGAGTCCAAGATAGCCAAACTGGCTAGGGTTGATGTAAAGGATTTCGGATTCGCAAGAAAATAGGAATATAACCAGTATCGATCAATGATTTATAATCGAAAGAAAATTCGTAAAATATAGAAAATATTTACAATACTGAAAAACTATATTTTATTGGTTAAAATAGTTTTTTGATAAATACTTTGAAATCAAGAAAATCATTTAAGAAAATAATTTCTTGTTTAGAAAATATATATTTATTTAGAAAATGTTTATCTTTATTAAATAATTATATCAAGAAATAAATGACCATTAATAATATTGGGTCAAAATAATACTTGTAAAGTATCTATAAATTACCTAGAAATTATTATAATTTATAGAAAAACCAAAAAAGATTATTTAGGCTCGAAACCTTGTAATAATTTACTATTTAGAACATATATTTTGGGGATTATTAAAGACAAACACATTTAAGAAAATATATTGAATATAACACTTATATAAAATTACTATATAGAAGATCCTTAATAATATTTTAGAAATCAAATAAAAGCCCATTAATATATGTATTTTAAAAATAACTTAAATCAAAATTTAATGAGTAATAGAAAGCCCCCTTTTTTTTCTTTTTTTTCTTTTTTTTCCTACTAGAAAATCCTTACAAATCAAAATACCAAATAAAAACATTCACTATTTCCCTTCCATTAGAAAGAGGGAGAGGGAGAGAGTTAGAGAGAGAGAGAGAGAGAAGAAAGTGGACAGAGGAAAGGGAGCGGAGAGAAGGGGCAAAAGGGGGTTTTCCAGTCGGAGCTGTTGGGCACTGTCAGGACGTGGCAGAGGCGGGTGTAGGCGCGGCGATCGGAAGTCCAGGGCGGCGGTGGATGCTCGAGTCACTGGCGCCAAGCACGGCCGCTCGGCGCAGCGGTCGGGATGGCCGGCCGCGAAGGAAAGAGGGCGATGCGCGCGCTAGAACGGGTGGCTCGGCCTAGGGCTCGGCCACCGACGAAGAAGGTGGCGCGACCCGAAGTGGTACAGACATGGTGGTCGCAGACACGTGAGATGGGGGTTTGCCGTAGCTCCTTGTTCGACGGCACTGGCCTCAACCCATCGGGAACAGGGTGTTACGACGGGCGGTCGTCCGGCGAAGCCCGGGGTGACGCGCGACTCCCAGATGCGGCAGAGACGGCTGGAGGTGGCGACAGCCGGGGGCGGGCGCACGGTAAGGTTAGGATTTCCTTTTCTATCTTGTTTTCGTGGGGTTGATGATGATGTCCAGGGGTCGGGATGTGGTGGTCGAAAATGGTGCCGGCGGTGGTAGGGATGATGATGGGGAAATTTTGAATGGCGGCAAAATTTTGGTGGCGGTGGCGGAGGTCTGTGGTGTTGGCAGTGGATTTGTGGTTCCGTTGGTGGTGGCGATGATGATGAAGATGGCGGTGGCAACTGGTAGGGTCGGAGGCGATGGCCGGATGGGGTTTCGGCCGGATTTGTGGACGGGAGACAGTGGTGGTGATGACAGACTTTGTCAGGAAGGAAAGGTGGCTGTGCTGGTGTCGTTGGGTTAGGTTTAGGATTTGGGATTGGATCGTGTCGGGGAATGTCCGACACGACATGAATGGACGTCCGAGATTGTCGGACGAAAAAAAAATATTGTACCTGTAGAAGAAAAGAATATAATGGATGGAAAGAGCACAGATACGGACACGATCCACAACTATGGTGGGAATTTCGTTTGTGGAGTTCATGGAAAAAGAGGGCAAGTACCTCTCCTTTTATAGGAGGTGGGAATCCCATTAGGATAAGGATTAGAATTGATTTAAAACCCCAGTAGATAATTCTCTCTTAGTTCAAATCAATTTGAGAAATCAAAAATCAAATTTTAAATCCAATTTATATTTATTTAAAGCTTATCTATAAGTTTAAACTATTTTAAAAATATTTCAATAAAAATCAGATTTTAAATTGCCAAAAATGTTAAGCATTAAAATCACAAATTCAAAATATCGTTATGATAAATAATAAAAATAATTAATTTCGAAAGTTAGAATAAATATTTTAAATAGTAATAGGAAATATCCTTAAAATATATTTTTAATAATTTAGATAAAATAATTTCAAAAATAAACATAAATATTCAAATATTTAAAATACCTTCTTGCTAGATAATTTATTATAAATAATAATAAAAATAAATTTTGAAAATATACATGAAATAATTTTCATGTGCTTTACACGAGTAGAATATTCACATAAATCTAGTTTTTAAAATTATCACTATTAAAATAAGATAGAATTTTATAAATAAATAAAATAATAAGTTTTGCCAACCTCGACAACTTTTAATAAAAATAATTATTATATATTTTTTTGAAACCATCACCGATAATAAAATCAAACACCATTTTTTCTAAAAATATGTACCTCGCACATATTCCCACTCGACGAGTAATACAAAAAATGCAAATTCCCGCACGACGTACGATACGACTACGCGACGTATAAATACAAAAAAAACCAGTACTGAAAATATAGTAGAAATTTAGGGGTTTTACATGCTACCCAACTTACATGAATTTCGTCCTCGAAATTAAGAATAATAGGGGAGGGTGAGAAGGTCACATGGGTATATCGGTAATGAATACGATCAAGTCACTGGACGGGGTAAAGAAACAACATAAACAAGCATTAGAAATTCGTGATTTAGATAATAAATCACGGACATGGCCAATAAACGCAAAAGGGAAAAGATTAAGGGTTTTAAGTAGATCAAAATAATTTAAAGACTTAAGAGAGAGTTCCTTGAGAAAAAGTTGTGTATTGGTCGTCTAGATTGAGGGTACGATTAGGAGAATGGGTAGAATCGTCCTCAAGTTTCAAGAATGATTAAAAGGTTGCGGTAATGAATCTAGGGTCGAGAAAAGGACGAGTAACTTTAGACAAGGATATAGTCATATTGGTTGGTCAGTGGCTAACTATCTTGTCAATAGATGGTAGGGCAACTAAGGGTGATACTTTGGGTCTATCTATTAAGTACGAGTTTTCGTCTAAAATAGGTGAAAGACGAAAACCAAAATGAGTCCAAAAAAGTTGTTTTCGAATACCAATATGAGGTTCAAAGGCGAGTGAGTAATTCAAAAAGAATTGCCAAGGCTGTCACGGATGGGACTCTAGAGGGCAAGTTTAGCTATGTCCCCATCCACGTAGAACGATAGATAAAAGCGAACCAAAGTGCATTCGGTTGATCAGACCATCATGCACCGGTTCTAACTAGACAATATGTTAGTGAGCGCGCGCTCAATAGCATGTGTCTTGAACAAGTTTGATAACGGTTAAACTTGCAAAACTAGGCTATAGTAGCAACATTTAGTCAAGATGGTAAAATATAGGCACGTGAGATTATTATTAAAAGAGACTAGAATTAGTTCGAACTACTTAAGAATCTAAGTCTTGTTTGGTGCCTATACAGTCGACCTATTGTCTCCTTGTCTAAGGCTTTGGTCGACCAATAAGGTATGGTCTTTAAATTTTTTTTGTCTAGGTAATCCACTTAGTATCAACTATAATGAGTCATAAGGATGAAGGCAATGCTAGGTCATGAGGCATTCTACCCAACTTACAAGAGTTAAACTAGTATGGTAATGGAACAATGGGTCATGTCCACCTAGTATGGGTTACCTTATTAATCTCTATCAAGCACGAAAGACGGACATGAATTACGATAGAAAGGATCAAGCAAGATGCAACTCGAAAAGTCAAGCGAGAAGGGGGTCAAGTATGTGGATGAGATCCTAGACTCTAATACTATATACAGGCTTGCTTGGTACGGTAAAGTAACCAAACAATTTATCTTGACCTTCATGGGCCACCACAAAAATATGTAACGCCCCAATCCCAAAATACGTAGGACCAAGTACGTAAACATGCCAGCCGTATACATAAGAAGTACAGGGCCTTGTATGTATACATAAGCTGTAAAATGCAGTAATCCAAGACAAACTAAATCTCATCCACAATGAAAAAAAATTATAATATAAAAATTAACTTGAATATTTATGATACAATCGTTGGCCGGAGACAAAGTCCACTACCAACTATCTCAATGAAAGAAATGTACAAGAATCGATCCATAAAATGGCAAGACGAACCAAGCGCAATCGTCTTCGAAGGAATGGAGAGAATCACGGCCTTGGCTAGAACACCTGCAGTGAATCATGAAAGCACACACCTGGGGAATAACCAGGTCCTCAGACGGACGTAGCAAGATACAGGAAGAACAAGCTAATATGAGCTGTCAGAATAATAAAATAATATATAAAAGACTATCCTAGACACAAATATGCAAAGGAGATTCTAACCGCCTAATGTGCAATTTAGAGGACAACTTTCATGCGCATGGGTGGGATTTTAGGCTATGTGTACGTAACTGGCATCCAGTCATCTGTATCCGACTGTAACGTCCAAAACGTCAGAGGGTATCTGCAAATATATTGCCATAGTTCCATCCGGAGACTATGGTTTACCTGTTGGCTTTCCATACGCACTAGCGACTGTCCTCCTCCAATATCTCTCGCACTATCCAAGTCATATCCATAACTCGTTCAATTTTGTAACTGCTTGAGTCTCTAAACCCTAGTCATAGCAGTTACGAATATCTACCGTCATATAACTTTAGAGATAGCTAGTCAATATGTAAGCCGTGCCCCTAATAAAATGTCTCAAATCGTGTAGTGTAAGTGTCATGGCCAGCGGAGATATAAAAATATCCCGCAATAGGAGGGTAGTCCACTACAACTAAGTTAACATGCATATAGTAAAGTAAAATGACTAATAGAGTCACTTGCACCCAAGTATGACTTGGACGTGCAGTTTATAACAAAGGAAACTAACAATATGAAATAAAGTAAATAATACGAAAAATAAATAATATGACAGTAAATTAGCAAGGTATACTTGCCTGTTGTGCTGCCTGGTATGGTACTATGATCATGTGGCATGGAGCATGACTGCGATGTTACAACTATGCATGACGACCTCTGATGATGGCATGGACTTGAATTAAGTTGCAATCGACTTGCGCACAATATGATCTTGTTGGCACAGATCGCACACAGATGTCAAAAGTACGCAAAAAATACTCAAATTATAGGACATACCATGTCATTGAGTCCAAGATAGCCAAACTGGCTAGGGTTGATGTAAAGGATTTCGAATTCGCAAGAAAATAGGAATATAACCAGTATCGATCAAAGATTTATAATCGAAAGAAAATTCGTAAAATATAGAAAATATTTATAATAATGAAAAACTATATTTTATTGGTTAAAAGAGTTTTTTGATAAATACTTTAAAATCAAGAAAATCATTTAAGAAAATAATTTCTTGTTTAGAAAATATATATTTATTTAGAAAATGTTTATCTTTATTAAGTAATTATATCAAGAAATAAATGACCATTATTAATATTGGGTCAAAATAATACTTGTAAAGTATCTATAAATTACCTAGAAATTATTATAATTTATAGAAAAATCCAAAAAGATTATTTAGGCTCAAAACATTATAATAATTTACTATTTAGAACATATATTTTGGGGATTATTGGAAACAAACACATTTAAGAAACTATATTGAATATAACACTTATATAAAATTATTAAATAGAAGATCCTTAATAATATTTTAGAAATCAAATAAAAGCCCATTAATATATGTATTTTAAAAATAACTTAAATCAAATTTTAATGAGTAATAAAAAGCCCCCTTTTTTTACTTTTTTTCTTTTTTTCTTGGATTAGGTCCACAGACCCAAACCTATTAAATAGCCCACTAGAATATCCTTACAAATCAAAATACCAAATAAAAACATTCACTATTTCCCTTCCATTAGAAAGAGGGAGAGGGAGAGAGTTAGAGAGAGAGAAAAAAGCGGACAGAGAAAATGGAGCGGAGAGAAGGGGCGAAAGGGGGTTTTTTCGGCCGGAGCTGTTGGGCACTGTCAGGACGCGGTGGAGTTGGGTGTAGGCGCGGCGATCGGAAGTCCAAGGCGGCGGTGGATGCTCGCGTCGCTGGCGCTGGGGCTAAGCACGGCCGCTCGACGCAGCGGTCAGGATGGCCGGCCGCGAAAGGAAGAGGGCGATGCCCGCGCGCTAGAACGGGTAGCTCGGCCTAGGGCTCGGCCACCGACGAAGAAGGTGGCGCGACCCGGAGAGGTGCGGACACGGTGGTCGCAGACAAGTGAGATGGGGGTTTGCCGGAGTTCCTTGTTCGGCGGCACTGGCCGCAACCCATCGGGAATAAGGTGTTACGGCGGGCGGTCGTCCGGCGAAGCCCGGGGTGACGCGCGACTCCCAGATGCGGCAGAGACGGCTGGAGGTGGCGCCAGCCTGGGGTGGGCGCGCGGTAAGGTTAGTATTTCCTTTTCTATATTGTTTTCGTGGGGTTGGTGATGATGTCCAGGGGTCAGGATGTGGTAGTCGGAAATGGTGCCGGCGGTGGTAGGGATGATGAATAGGAAATTTTGAATGGCGGCAAAATTTTGGTGGCGGTGGCGGAGGTCTGTGGTGTTGGCAGTGGATTTGTGGTTCCGTTGGTGGTGGCGATGATGATGAAGATGGTGGTGGCAACTGGTAGGGTCGGAGTAGATGGCCGGATGGGGTTTGGGCCGGATTTGTGGACAGGAGACAGTGGTGGTGATGACGGACTTTGTCAGGAAGGGAAGGTGGCTGTGTTGGTGTCGTTGGGTTAGGTTTAGGATTTGGGATTGGATCGTCTAGGGGAATGTCCGACCCGACATGAATGGACGTCCGGGATTGTCGGACGGAAAAAAATATTGTACCTGTGGAAGAAAAGAATATAATGGATGGGAAGAGCACAGACACAGACACGATGCAGAACAATGGTGGGAATTTGGTTTGTGGAGTTCATGAAAAAAGAGGGCAAGTACCTCTCCTTTTATAGGAGGTGGGAATCCCATTAGGATAAGGATTAGAATTGATTTAAAATCCCAGTAGATAATTCTCTCTTAGTTCAAATCAATTTGAGAAATCAAAAATCAAATTTTAAATCCAATTTATATTTATATAAAGCTTATCTATAAGTTTAAACTATTTTAAAAATTTTCAATAAAAATCAAATTTTAAATTGCCAAAAATGGTAAGCATTAAATTCACAAATTCAAAATATCTTTATGATGAATAATAAAAATAATTAATTTCAAAAATTAGAATAAATATTTTAAATAGTAATAGGAAATATCTTTAAAATATATTTTTTATAATTTAGATAAAATAATTTCAAAAATAAACATAAATATTCAAATATTTAAAATACCTTCTTGCTAGATAATTTATTATAAATAATAATAAAAATAAATTTTGAAAATATACATGAAATAATTTTCATGTGCTTTACACGAGTAGAATATTCACATAAATCTAGTTTTTTAAATTATCACTATTAAAATAAGATAGCATTTTATAAATAAATAAAATAATAAGTTTTGCCAACCTCAAAAAATTTTAATAAAATAATTATTATATATATTATTTTGAAACCATCACCGATAATAAAATCAAATACCATTTTTCTAAAAATATGTACCTCGCACATATTCGCACTCAACGAGTAATACAAAAAATGCAAATTCCCGCGCGACGTACGATACGACTACGCGACGTATAAATACAAAAAAAATCAGTACTAAAAATATAGTAGAAATTTAGGGGTTTTACACTTATCAACAAAATCTGTGTACAAGAACGTCCTACGGCTATATACTCAGCCTCAGTTGTCGATAATGTAATATAATTTTGCTTCTTAGAAAACCATGAAACTGAGGACTTTCGTAGAAAATGACATGTGCCACTAGTACTTTTACGATCGACCTTGCATACAGCAAAATCTGTGTCCGAGTAACCTATCAGGTCAAATGAGTCAGTTTTGGGATAGCATAGACCGGTTGTCAAAGTACTTTTAAGGTATTGGAGGATATGCTTAACAGCGCTCACATGTTATTCCTTAGGACAAGCCTGATATATAGCACATAAGCATACTAAAAAATAATGTATGGGTATATAGTGAACTACCAATCATACATGTACTTACGCACTTCAGTTGGTGTACCACTTTCATCTATATCAAGCTTTGTAGACGTTGCCATAGAAGTTCTAATTGGTTTGACATTGTCCATATCAAACTTCTTTAGCAGGTCTTTTGTGTTCTTTGCTTGATTGATAAAAATCTCTTCTGAACTTTGTTTGATTTGAAGCACAAGGAAGAACGTTAGTATAGGAGCGTAAAAAGTGCTTCACAGAATGAGTCAAAGAGATGGATCATTCCACTCAAAATGATCTATTTCACGCCAAGGAGAGGCTAATCACTTTACGCCTAAAGCAGGCTGATCATTTTACGCCAGGGTCAAGCCAAGGGTTTTACGTCTAGGACAGGCTAGCCACTTTTACGCTGGACAAAGCTGTCAAGTCATGCATTTAATGCAAAGTCTGACATGAAGATATTAATGATGGCATATACCACAGAATTCGAAGGGATTTGTTTTACACAGAGACCAATGTTGTCATTTAGTATGTGGACTGAGCTATTTTTACGCTCACAGTATGGCTTCTTTTACGCATAGAGACTATATGAGTTTTTACGCTCAAAGGTCGACGTGAGCGTAAAGTTTATTTGGGCTATTTTACGCTCAAGGTTATTTAACAACCACTTTATGCGGGAAGTCCATGTCAGGGCTATTTTACGTCTAGTCTACTTCTTTACGCTCAGAGTACATTTGGGCTGTTTTTACGCCCTATTCTTTCTGACCAACTTGGAACGTGGTTTGCCTACATGGCTTTCATGCCACATATTTCGAAGAACGTGTGTACGTGCATCATATTCTTACTGAAATAATGGGACACGTGTCAACGTATGCAGAGGATGACTTTGGTCATGGGTGGCAGTTGTTAGCGTAAAGATAGAACTTTTGCTGAGTTTTTACGCACAAGAGCCCAAGTCTATAAATAGACTTATTTTTCTCAGACGGACGGAGACAGAGAGACAGGAGGAGAGAAAACAGAGAGATTAGAACTCAGAGACTTTGATTCTCTAGAGCATTCTTCTTCAACATTTCTTTCAGAACAGAGTGAAGCAAAGCAGGAAAGCATTTGGCCTCGCCATCAGTGCCCAAGTGCGTCGATACCTTTCTGGTGACTTAGTTCTTCCAACTGTTCATCTTCAAGCAGTGATCTTCATCATCATCGTATGGTCCAAGGAACAAAGTAATCATTTACAGATCAGACTTCCATAGTAATACTTTCCCAGAATCAAATTTGTACTTCTTATACTTTTTCTCGTTTTATTTTCAAAAGCCAAATTTTCCTGGTATTTTGTTAAGTGAAACAAAATGGCGACTCTGCTGGGGACGACCTTCTCCTCTGACGAGGAGGCAATTGCTCAATACGATGATGTGTCGATTGGATCGACAAAGAAGACTCTGGTTGTATACTTCGACCAGACTGCTTATGAAGGGATGCTCCGAACTGGGGGTGGTTCTCGCTACTCCAATGTTCAAAAATCTCGCAAAGCACGAAAAGTTTGGATTTCTAAATCCAAAATAGCTTCTGATCTCTCTGTTGCTGCTGATGGCAAGGGAATTCTTCCCACTCCTGTCGTAGGGGCTCCCATTTGTAATGAGGCAGTCCTTACTTCAGTGTTGCACTCTAAGTATGGCAATTTATCTTCCGTCTATGACGGTGAAGGTAATCAGGTTTCACGTCCACTGCGTAAGAACCAAGTTTTACGCCCGGTGCGTAAAAATGATGTTTTACGCCCAGTGGATAAAAACCAAATTTTATGCTCAGTACATAAGAACGAGTCTCCCATTTGTAATGAGGCAGACTCTAACGCTTGTGCTTTTGAGTGTAAGGATATGTCTCCCGTCTGTGACGTGGTAGACACACATAAGTTACGCTCTGCGCGTAAAGGAAAATCTCCCGTCTGTGACATGGTAGATAATCAATTTTTACGCTCTACGTGTAAAGGTAAGTCTCCTGTCTTTGACGGTGTAGATAAAATTCGCAACGATATTTTCACATCTAATGTGAATGTACATAAACGCGTACAACGTAAAAATATTGTTGGTAAAGCTTCAGTTCTACACCAACAACCTTCTTATACTGCTCTACGCAAAGTACCAAACCTATAAATTACACGCAATGAAAATGGAGTCCTTCGTGCTAAAAAATCTCAAGATTTACGCACACAACTCCAAACGCGTAAAAATGTACGGTTTGGTTCTGCGAATGCAGCCAGTAATCTTCTTTATACACAAGGGACTAAACGTTTCTCTACCCCAAATGTAATAAAGAAGACTACTCCCTCTACTCCTTCTGATTTACGTGAATTGCTAATGCAAAAGCGTAAGAACAGACAATCTCCGGTGACATTTCCCCATGAAAAACACCATTGTGAATATCACCAGGTTGTAATCAACTGTTGTTGTTCAGCTTCAAAACGGTCAGTTTTTTATCGATTGAGTTTTAATGTGCCTCAACAACAAGTTGAGGGCCAAGAACATGAGCCGTCATATGTGTCAGTTAACATGGCATTTCATACTAACAGAGGACGACGCCCAAGACGGAATATGTCCCAAACTCCAGGTCAACAACAGTTCAACAGACTTCTTGATTCCTTTGAGGGAGTATATCATAACACTCGATCAAGAAGACAAAGACAATTACAGACTTCTGATTCAGAAGCTGGGGGTACTCAATCTTTTGAGTCCGAAACTAATAGTGTCCATTCATACTTCTATACTAATCCTTCTATATCTTCAAGAGAGGTTGAATCCTACGCTATTAGAGATGAGCCAGAGACGTCATCTGCTAATACAGAACAACATCTCACTACCGTTGAGCAATCACTGAAAGACATGCTTAATATGGTACAAAACATGCATCAGATAATATTGAATCAGCAAACTGCTCAGCCGACAGTAATAACCCCAGTACCAGTAGCAGCACCAACTCAAGATAGTTAGGGGGCTGATATACCTTTGAATATTCAAGAGCCTGTTGTTAATCAAAATTCTGCATCTCCAGATCCTATTATGCCAGAAGATGTACCATCTCCGGTGGGGATTACGGTACATCCAACAACCATTCAATCAAATATGCTTCCGCAGACTAGTGAAGCCATTCAAGCAGTTCGTGAGCTCAAAGCACAGTTTGAAGTTTTGAAGCACAAGGATCAGCTCTAGAGGTTAGGGATTAAGCAACCTTATCCTCCTCATTGGAATGATGTACTCTTTCCACCAAAATTCAAGCCATAATCTATGGTATTATTTGATGGAAGGGCTTCTCCTAGTCAGTATATCAATTATTTTGATATTATGACTGTACATCTGCAGACAAATGATGCTCTTCTCACTCGAGTGTTCATTGGATGCTTGACGGGTCCAGCTTACGACTGGTATCGTAGTTTACCTGACAATTGCATTTCGTCTTTTGACGAATTTAAGGCAATGTTTCTCTCCCGCTTCTATGAAGGAGGTATGGACATGAACATGTCCTCCTTAATAGAAATCAAATAAAAGGAGAAGGAAGATACTCGGACGTTCATCGAACGTTCATCGAATGTTTTCGACAGGCTACTCTAAAGATGCCTCCTGGTATGCCAGATTAAGCGCTAATTGATACATACAAGATGAATCTGTGACCGTCTATTGCTGTCTTCACGGGTTCCTAATTCACAGATTGGGCTTCGTTTATCATAGCAGCAATTTCTGTCGAGACCAATGGTTGGTTGGCTCGTGAACATGGGATGATTTTTGCCTCAGAAGATAGAGGAAAGCAAAGTAATCCTGATAATAATCCTGGTAATCGTAATATGAAAGGAAAAGATACCCACATGGTCAATCTTTCCAGGAATAAAATGACGCCGAATAATCAGGAATCTTCCAGGCCAAAAGAAGAATACTCTTTTGACGAAAGTGATATCCCAGGGATATTCTAATGTCTGGTGAAGAGTGGAAAACTCCAGATTCTGGAGCCAAAGAGGCCTAATAAGGTGAATCTGACTAACAATCCCAAATATTGTATCTATCATAGATACATTAATCATCATACCAGTGCTTGCTATGTCTTGAAGAAGAAAATCCAAGAGCTGATAAATGGCGGTGCTATCGCTTTAACCAATGATGACCATACGGTTACAACCAATATATTTTTTTTTCAATTCGGAGATTTTCCTCCACAGCAAGTTCCAGATGGAATTATCCTAATCCCGAAGGCGACGATGAAGATTATGAATATCCCGCCTCCTAGAGAAGAAAATGAAGGATTGCTGCCTCTTACATTAAAGAATGACAAAATTATGTGGGTACATCCTGACTTAGTACATGAGTTGGAAAATGAAGGTAAAACTTCAAAATCCAAGAAAGGTAAGAAAGTTAAAACCTGCAACATAATTTCTCATGTTATTCCAGATCCGGACGATTCGGATCATCTATGGGATGGCCTTTCTTTAGAAGATAGACTGAGAGGACTGAACATATGTCCTCCAAGTCTAGCTCCTCCTACCAAGCTCAAGCTTACTCATCAGTAGTGGCTAGCCATGAATAGTGTTCCCTTATATCGGGCACAACAAGTCTTCGCTGCTTATGAAAAAGCTCCTACAGGGATTTTTTCTCGTATCCTGAATCCTTCTCTTTCCGTAGCCATGGAGACGTCTATTCCTCATTCTCCTATAGTTACAGAGATCTCTTCTTCTTCCTCTGTGGAACCACCTGTTGAAAGTCCACTGCCTATTCATTTATACAGTCAGCAATCAATCCTTCTCATGAAAAAGATGGGTTATGACTTTCAAAAGGTAGAAGGTTTAAATTATGATAAAGGAATACGACTTCCTTTACAGATTCAAAATCAAAACTCCACTGTTGGGTTGGGTTCTGAAGTTCCTCAAAACAATCCTTACAAGAAGAAGGCTAAGGGAGGGAAGACTAAATCCTGTAATATGGTACTTCTTTCTCCTGAATCCGAAGAAGAAACTTTTGCTGGTACAAGATCTGGGAAAGAGTACCACAAAGATTATGAGGGATCCTCCAGAGAAGCAGAAGACGTAGTGGAAACACTACCAGCTCAACCTTCTTCTGTTCCTGCTAAACCATCTGTGGTTGAAAAGGGGAAACAGAAAGCAGTACGCTTTGACGTCCCATTGAAGTCTGCTTTCAGTCAGGGGATAGTAATGAAACCCTACAAATTTGATATTCTAGCTTAGTTAGCCAATACTCCGGCTAGACTATCTATATTTGAGCTGCTTCATCTTTCTAGAGAAAGCAGGGAGACTTTGAGTGAAGCTTTACTTCAAGCAGATTCATGCTTGGCTCAACTCAAGAGTCCTAATAATACTCCAGTGTCATGTCCGTAATGTCATAGTGTGATGGAAGCAATTCCCAATATCACCTTTACACAAAAAGATATGCTGTTGAAGCATAACAAACATGACAGGCCTCTGTGCTACACTGGATATATTGGATCCACTGAAATTGACAGGATCTACATTGATCCTGGGTCTTCAATTAGCATAATTCTTCAGAGTATGCTAAGACCCCTAAGGATTCCTACTAGTGATTTGACTTATACTAGTACTACAATAGTTGGTTTTAACTCGGACAAGAGTAAACCACTGGGGAAGATTCGTCTGCCGATTCAGATTGGTGATCTTTGAACTATGGTAACTTTTTATGTTATCAACTCAGACGTATCCTACAATATTCTTCTAGGAAGACCATGGTTACATGAGCATAATATCGTGCCTTCAACTCTCCACCAATGCTTCAAGTATGTGGATTCCCAAGGAGTTGTAAAGACCGAGTTTACTGATATCAATCCTTTTAAGGGTGTCGAAGCCTATTTTTCTGATTCAAGGCTTTATAAACAAGAGCATATGAAAGAGATATCAGACATAGCTGAAGATCAATCATCTACTGAGGATCAGTCTATTAATGAAGATCCGCCAGAAGAGCAACCTTTGAAGATCATAGTCAAGGGACGAATCCAATCCCAATCTGTCAATGATCAACCTTTGATAATCAAGGTTAAAGGAAGAACTCAAGATTCATCTGAGGAATTAGTAAATGTTCCTGCTAAGAGCCAAGTTCAACCTTTTATGATCAAGGTCAAAGGGCGTACTTCTTGTACGAATGATCCAGAAGCACCATTGATTGTCAATCTTGGCAAATCTACGCAGAAAACGGATAATAATCCATTAATGATTAATCCGAAGCGTAGCATTCAAATTGTAAATGATGTAAATATTGATCATTCTGTACTTTTTGATATCAATGAAGATTTCCTTTTCGAGTATATGGCTGTCAAGTTTATTGAAAGAATGACTTTATCTTCTAATAAACAAAGTCATCAATATACAGATGACATAGAACCAGAAGAAACTTTATACATTAACTATAAGGAAAATTCCTTTCCTCTTTAAGTTGATGTTGGGCCTTATGCTCAGAAGTTCTTAACATCTTCTCCCTATCTTCTACCTGTAGTTGCTCCATCGCGAGCTTGTGTAACTTATAGACGTCACGAAGAATCTTATTTCGTGGTTCCGTCTGATAAGAAAAACAAGCGCCAAATTGTGTTTGGCCTGGCTAGAAATATCCCTGTTGCTCAGACAGATGATCTGAAAGATAAAGATAAAGAAAGAATCCGAATTGACAAATATAGTCAACAACCTATCAAGATTATCCAGAATATGGGGTATGATTTGAAGACTATGCAAGGTCTCAATCAAGGCAAGGGTAGACGACTACCATTATGTGGTGATCCGTTTTATCAGAAGACTCGTCATGGGTTGGGATATGATCCGTCCCATATGTTTAATGACGATATACAAGAAGAATTCTCTTCTAGTTCTTCGCAATCATCGGATTCAGAAGAAATCTAATTCATTGAATCTGATATGTCTCGTTCCTCATATGATGAATCCGAACAAATATTTTCAGTCAATATGGTTCAAATCGATGGTGAATCTGAGCTATTTGAAAATGATCCTTGGGCTCAACAAATGGACACTCAATGGGAACTTCGTTTTGAACAGCGACAACTACCTACAGAAGATGAGGTTATCCAGATTGATGTCGGAGATAGAACTATGTCCAAACTAATATTCATCAGTAAGAACCTTTCTGAAGATGAAAAGGAGGAGTTGATAAAACTGATCAAAGAGTATATTGACATCTTTGCATGGAGTTATGAGGATATGCCGGGTCTAGATCCTAAAGTTGCTACTCATAAGCTCAACATTTTGCCTAATGTCAAGCCTGTAAAACAACAGCAATGGTGCTTTAGACCAGATATGATGGATGCAATTGAAGCAGAAGTCAAAAAGTTGATTACATGTGGCTTTGTTCGTGAAGAGCAACACCCGGATTGGGTTGCTAATATTGTTCCTGTTATGAAAAAGAACGGAAAAGTCCGAGTTTGTATAGATTATCGAGATCTTAATGCGGCTTGTCCAAAGGACGAATTCCCACTTCCCATTACTGATGTCATGATAGACAATACATGTGGTTTTGAACGCATGTCTTTCATGGACGGATTCTCAGGATACAATCAGATCAAGATGCATCCAGAAGATAAGAAGCATACTTCTTTTCGAACACCCCTTGGGGTTTACTACTATACGGTTATGCCGTTCGGTCTTAAAAATACCGGTGCCACATATCAACGGGCTATGAGCAACATCTTTCAAGAGCATCTACAGAAAATAGTTAAATGTTACGTAGATGACATTGCTGTTAAGAGTCGATCAAAAGATGATCATATTCAAGACTTAAAGACAGTATTTGAATTGATGCGTCAACATCAATTGAAAATGAACCCTACTAAATTTTTCTTAGGGGTTTCTAGTGGCAAGTTTTTAGGATTTGTTATTACTTCTCAGGGTATCCATGTTGATCCTGATAAGGTTAAAACAATTCTTGAAATGCGTCCTCCTCGTAATTTGAAAGAACTCCGTGGCTTTCAGGGTCGCATTGCTTATATCAGAAGATTTATATCTAATCTCTCTGGAAGATGTCAACCTTTCTCCCGTCTATTAAAGATGGGTGTATCATTTATTTGGGATGAAGCATGTCAAAAAGCCTTCAATGACATTAAACAATACCTTACAAATCCACCTGTTCTGGTACCTCCAGTGGTAGGGAGACCATTTTTGCTATATGTTCGAGCCTTGGACCATTCACTTGGTGCTCTTCTTGCACAGAAAAGTGATATGGGTCATGAACAAGCAATTTATTATCTTAGCAGAATGATGGTTGGAGCTGAACACAGGTATACTCCTGTGGAAAAGGAATGTCTGGCTTTGATTTTTGCCGTCCAAAAGACAAGACATTATGTGATAGGACAAACTATTCATGTCATCTCCAGAATAAATCCCATTTGGGTATTGATGAGAAAATCGAGCATTCTTAATTCCAGGTTGGCTACCTGGGCGATGTTGCTCACTCCTTATGACATGGTTTATGTACCTCAAAAATCAGTAAAAGGCCAAGCATTAGCTGATTTCTTAGCTGCTCACCCTATACCTAACATCGAAGTTATACGAGGACATTCCAGATGAAGTTGCAGATTGTAACATGACTTTGAAGAATGACATATGGAAATTATATTTTGATGGAGCATCACGGGTAGGATCTAAAGGCAATATTATTTCTGGGGTAGGAATCGTCTTGGTTTCTCCCGACAAAATGGTCATATACCGTGCCTATTCTCTCAATCAGCCATGCTCCAACAATGTAGCATAATATAATGCTCTATTGATTGGTCTTCAAGTAGCAAAACAATTGGATATTAAGTTCCTAGAAGCTTATGGAGATTCTCAATTGATCGTTAATCAAGTTAGAGGAACTTATGAAGTCAAAAATCCTGATCTCATCCCTTATCATCAAGTGGTAGTCGAATTGGTCCTATCATTCAAAGGATTCTTCATTGAATTCGTACCACGTTCTCATAATGTGGAGGCTGATGCTCTTGCTAGCTTAGCTGCAGACTTGGTTGTTCCAATCCGAAGGCAAAATACAATTACTTTGTTGGACTGAGACTTGTTCTGTGTCAAGAATAATCTGTATATTGAACAAAGTTATGCTACAGAGTCAAGTTCCCAACAGAGGGATTGGAGAACTCCATTCATTGATTATGCGGTTCATGGGATTTTGCCTGAAGATCCAAAAGAAGCTGCATCAATCAAGAGACGATCATTTCGATTGTATTATGATTCATCTTTACATATGTTATATCGTCGCTCATATGATGGACTATTGCTGCACTGTCTCTCAGAAAGTGAAGCCAAACAAACACTTCGAGAAGCTCATGATGGCGTTTGTGGTGCTCATCAACCAGGTCCGAAATTATAAGATCGCATTCGAAGAATAGGGTATTATTGGCCTTCTATGATAGCAGATGCTGTAGACTATGCCAGAATATGTAAAGCATGTCAGATTCATGCTGATTTTATTCATCAACCGTCTGAATTTCTATATCCTACAGCAGCTTCTTGGCCCTTCGAAGCTTGGGGTATGGACGTCATTGGTCCTATTAACCCTCCTTCTGTTAAAGGACATCGGTTCATGTTAGCTATAACCGATTACTTTTCTAAGTGGGCAGAAGTAGTTCCCCTTGCTGAAGTGAAAACATCTAATGTGATCAGCTTCATTAAACATCATGTTATTTATCGATTCGGGGTTCCTCGACGAATAATTCATGACAATGGTCCACAATTTGCCAGTCAGGTATTTTATCGGTTTTATGATAAGAATCGAATTCAGAATTTGGCTTCTACGGCTTGTAATCCAGCTGCTAATGGTTTAGCCGAAGCTTTCAATAAGACGATCATCAAACTTCTCAAAAAGTTTGTCTCTTCTAATAAACGTGATTGGAATGAGAAACTTGGAGAATGTTTATGGGCTTATTGAACAACAGTCCGGACTCCTACTGGTTTTACACCATTCTTATTGGTTTATGGATGTGAAGCTGTCCTCCCATTGGAAATCCAGATTCCATCTCTTCGAATAGCCATTACTAATGAGCTAACTACAGAGAATAATGATCGCTTACGACTCCAAGAACTTGAAGGATTGGATGAGAAGCGTCTTCAAGCACAACAGCATATTGAGCTATATCAAGCCCGTATATCTCGAACATTCAATCGTAAAGTTAAAGAGAGGGTATTCAAGGTTGGCGAACTGGTATTAGCTGTTCGAAGACCGATGTGATGACACATAAAAGCAAAGGTAAATTCCAAGCAAAATAGGAAGGCCCTTATGTAATTGAGACCGTGTTTTCCAATGGCGCCTATCGGTTATCAAAGCCCAATGGAGATCTACTCATGATGCCGATCAATGGCAAATTTCTTAAGAAGTACTATGTATAAAAAAAAGAAAAGGATGAAAATAAAATTCCTTTTATTATTATTTTTGTTCTGAATAAAGAAATTAAGGACGAGGACTACCGCCTTCCTTATTGAATACATCGTCAGCCAATGCATAGAAAGCATCGTTGCCAGAGCTCATAAAAAATTTGCAGGCAGCCATCCTCAGTGCTTCTTCTTCAGGAGTTTTCGCTGGCTCTACTAAGAAAGCAAGGATGTCTTGTGGTGGCTTGGAAGGGAAATGTTGAAGAACCTATCAGGATAACCCCTGACGTACCAGACAATACTGCTGCCATAGATGAATTTCTGGCAGTAATTCCTAGAGGTGCTGGGGAGATAGCCGCGGGACCAATAATTATTGGAAAGATCCGCAAACAAAAGCAGAACACAGTTACCACTTCTTCGGTGAAGTCTCCGGAGAAGAAGAAGAAGAAGTCTACCACCAAAGGGCCTTCCAAACCAAGAGCCCATACTCCAGAAGATGACACTTTGATTGAAGAGGATCAACTTGTTGGTTCTTCTTCAGTCCATCCAGGAGAAGGATCTTCAGCCCCTCCACCAGTAGTAACACCAAAAGCTGTAACACTTTTGTAATTGAGACCGTGTAAAATGGGAAGGCCCTTATGTAATTGAGACCGTGTTTTCCAATGGCACCTATCGGTTATCGAAGCCCAATGGAGATCTACTCATGATGCCGATCAATGGCAAATTTCTTAAGAAATACTATGTATAAAAAAAGAGAAGAATGAAAATAAAATTCCTTTTATTATTATTTTTGTTCTGAATAAAGAAATTAAGGACGAGGACCACCGCCTTCCTTATTGAATACATAGTCAGCCAATGCATAGAAAGCATCGTTGCCAGAGCTCATAAAAAATTTGCAGGCAGCAATCCTCAGTGCTTCTTCTTCAGGAGTTTTCCCTGGCTCTACTAAGAAAGCAAGGATATCTTGTGGTGGCTTGGGCGTAGAAGAGCTTTCGCCTACTTCGGTTGGGCCTAACATAATTGGCTCAACGGGGTGTGTCTCGATGACGTCGTCAACCTTCATGGCAACTTCATTCTTTTGCTGCATATCCTTGGAAGACATTTCCAATAGAGGAGTGGGAATAAGAATGAAATGTTACAATGAGTTCTCACCTATTTATAGAAGAGGACTATAAATGAATCGGTCTTTGAAATGGAAAACAACCTTTCATTCCCGAAAAGGCCTGTCCGTTCATTTTATCAGGTTTATCCATTTAATTATGGAATTGAATCAATATTTTCTTTTCCCGAAAGTTATGCTGGTTCATTCATCCATTGATATGAACGTATATGCTCATGACATCTGTCTCCTTATTCTCCAGCTACCAAGGTTTGGTTAAGCTGATTTCTTGTCTCCTTGGAGAGGGATTTTAAATCTTCTATTTTATCAATTGATTAAAAAGTGGGATTCATTATTTATCATGTTTTTATGACCTCTGGATAAATATTAAATCTACTTACTTTTCTTATCTATCATTTCCATTTGACCTCTGCATAGATATTAATCTAATTTTCTTTTGAGTTCTTACATACTGTCATGTCCATATTACCTCTGATAGTATTGTATACTCTAAAACAGAAAACAAGATTTCATTATCTATCATGTCCATATTACATCTAGATAGATACAAATTATTGAGCATAGAAGACTTATCATTTCCATTCTCATATCATCATAAAAGTCTATTACATTTCTTAGACTTTCTTACAAATCATAATAGAAATCTATTACAATCTTGGATTTTCATTCTATACGACAACGATAACCTAATAGAGATCTATTTCTTCTTTGGATCTTCTTTGTCGGATTCGTTGTTGGTGTCAATTCCTTGCTGTTTGAGCCTCAGTTGTGACCAGTACAGTAGGAATTAACTCTGGTCTTCTCTCTCAGACGAGAGGAGAATCCCAGAGTATGGCAGCCCGAAGACGTGTTGCTGCCAATATAACTGGTGGAGAAGTGGCGGCCTTTCAAAGGAGATAAGAATGTATCCAGCATTGGGATACGATTCCTAGTTCTGCCGTAAAAAAAAACTAATACCTAATTTCTTGGGTTAGAGTTGACTCCACCATCCAACTCTCCGTGTATAAAGGCTCTTCCTACCAACAGATGAAGACCCTTCTATCCCACGAAGAGTGCTGAGTTATCTGATTTGCGCGTCACAAGCGCATGAGCTCCCTGATGTTGATGTCAGAAGAATGCTCCTCATAGCGTCAAAGTCGCCAATACCGGTTCTGGAAAAGCTCTTCAGCCAAACTTCTGCAGAAAACAACAAAAAAAAATTGTTTTAAACAGAAGTATCATTAGATGCTTACGCATCTTATTTTATCTTCAACAGACTACAATGGTTTTACGCTTGAGGTTTCTCTGCCAGTGTCTCATGTGCACCCTATTCAACAAGGCTTTTACGCCATTGTTTCATGAGCATATTATTCAACAAGACTTTTTACGCCCGTACATCTTACCTATAAGATTCTACATCTGACAGGGATTTACGCTCGTGAACATCTGTTTTCAACAAAAAGTTCAAAGACAGAAAATTGTTTACGATCAAACTTACCATTAAGGTCAAATGATTCGGCTCCAAGAATGGTTGAATCAATATCTGGTGATCGGGCGTACAGAAGAACGACATCAGAAAGGATCATCATTTGTTGGAGAGTGAAATCTTGCAAAGAGCTACCGGGCGTACAGAGGAACGACATCGGACATCATCACCATTATCAATCTCTTGTTGAAGAATGAATATTGCAAAAAGCTATCTTCAGAAGAATGAGAATGTATAAAACATTCTTTAACTCAGCTATTTATAAGGGTTGAAGAAACGGTTGACGTGAGCCTATTTCGGGAAAGATCCTACTAAAAGGCATTCGTGACCACAAGACAGATGCCACGTGTTGTTTTGTTTCTCTTGGGAATGAACAACCATAGATGCAGTCAAAGAAGGAGTAGAACAATTCTTCCTACCAACAGATAAGATCAATATTAAGATTTTATTTAAAAGGAGAGTTGGCCCCTACAGATAAGTCGCAAAACATAGACGACAATTCTACATAAAATATTATTTTTTCTATCCTTCGCTGGGCTAACGAAGGGAGACACCTAACTCGTGCATGTTGCGAATCCCGAAACGACACATCAGATTAAGAAATGCTTCTGCATCTCCTGATCCTTCATACGCAGTTGAAGGACCGCCATCGATACGACCAAAGACTGCTGGAGTCAGTCCAAAGCACTCTATAAAGTTACGTGCTCGCTCAAAATCAATCCTGGAACTCGGAGCCTCTTCGTTGTTAATCTCTTTCTTTGGCGCCATGACAATAGGAGGATGAATTGCAAGAATGAAGAATTTCTCCTTATTTATACAATCAAAACAACTCTTCATATTCCTTATGGGAAACTGCTCATTATTAATGCAAACTCGGGAAGATGAAGAAGCATTCGAAAGTTTCGAGAAGAAAATTCATTGTGACGGTTAAGTATTGACCGACACTATTTCTTGATTTTACGCCGACTGTTGGATATCCCCACTTTTACGCGGATGACTGTTGTGTATCCCGAATATTACGCTGACTGGTCAAATCCTGACTTTTACGCTTCTGTTCAAAGTGTTACAAATTTTAAAGATATTTGAAAACTTTGAAGGGGGTCTTGTAGGAGCGTAAAAAGTGCTTCACAGAATGAGTCGAAGAGATGGATCATTCCACTCAAAATGAGCTATTTTATGCCAAGGAGAGGCTAATCACTTTACGCCTAAAGCAGGCTGATCATTTTACGCCAGGGTCAAGCCAAGGGTTTTACGCCTAGGACAGGCTAGCCACTTTTACGCTGGACAAAGCTGTCAAGTCTTACATTTAATGTAAAGTCTGACATGAAGATATTAATGATGGCATATACCACAGAATTCGAAGGGATTTGTTTTACACAGAGACCAATATTGTCGTTTAGTATGTGGACTGAGCTATTTTTACGCTCACAGTATGGCTTCTTTTACGCATAGAGACTATATGAGTTTTTACGCTCAAAGGTCGACGTGTGCGTAAAGTTTATTTGGGCTATTTTATGCTCAAGGTTATTTAACAACCACTTTACGCGGGAAGTCCATGTCAGGGCTATTTTACGCCTAGTCTACTGCTTTACGCTCAGAGTACATTTGGGCTATTTTTACGCCCTATTCTTTCTGACCAACTTGGAACGTGGTTTGCCTACATGGCTTTCATGCCACATATTTCGAAGAACGTGTGTACGTGCATCCTATTCTTACTGAAATAATAGGACACGTGTCAACGTTTGCAGAGGATGACTTTGGTCATGGGTGGCAGTTGTTAGCGTAAAGACGGAACTTTTGCTGAGTTTTTACGCACAAGAGCCCAAGTCTATAAATAGACTTATTTTTCTCAGACGGACGAAGACAGAGAGACAGGAGGAAAGAAAACAGAGAGATTAGAACTCAGAGACTTTGATTCTCCAGAGCATTCTTCTTTAACCTTTCTTTCATAACAGAGTGAAGTAAAGCAGGAAAGCATTCGGCCTCGCCATCAGTGCCCAAGTGCGTCGATACCTTTCTGGTGACTTAGTTCTTCCAAGTGTTCATCTTCAAGCAGTGATCTTCATCATCATCGTATGGTCCAAGGAACAAAGTGATCATTTACAGATCAGACTTCCATAGTAATACTTTCCCAGAATCAAATTTGTACTTCTTGTACTTTTTTCGTTTTATTTTCAAAAGCCAAATTTTTCTGGCATTTTGTTAAGTGAAACAGTTAGTTCTCCCATCATGCTCATTTCAAATTCACTCTGCATACACTTAGAAAACTCGTTACATAGCATCTCATTTGTTGATCCAAAAATAATGTCATTTATATATATCTGCACTAATAAAATATTCTTATCCAAAGATTTTATAAACAATGTAGAATCAACCTTTCCTTTTGAAAAACTATGGTCAAGTAAGAAGGAACTAAGGCGCACATACCATGCACAAGGTGCTTGTTTGAGTCCATAGAGAGCCTTACGAATCTTGAATACGTGATCATAATTTTTAAAATCTTCAAAACCGGGAAGTTGTTTGACAAAAACTTCTTCTTTTATAAAACCTTTTAGAAAAGCACTTTTGACATCCATTTAAAACAGTTTGAAACCATGAAGACTTGCAAAAGTACAAAGCATACGAATAGATTCTTGTCTACCAACTATAGCATATGTCTCATCATAGTCAATACCTTCTTCTTGATTATAGTCTTGAGCTACTAGACGTACTTTGTTGCGTGTGACTAAACCATTCTTATCTGACTTATTTCGGAACACCCACTTGGCACCAATGACCGGATGATCACTAGGTTTGGGAACGAGTTCCCAAACTTGATTTCGTTCAAAATGGTTTAGTTCCTCTTGCATTGCAGAAATCTAAAATTCACCATTAAAAGCTTCTACAACATTCTTAGGTTCTATCTTAGAAATGAATGCAACATTTGCAACTATATCTCTAGTGCTTGAACGAGTACTTACACCTTTTGATACATCACCTATTACCAGTTCTTCTGGATGATTTGGTGTAAACCGTAATTGATTCGGTAGACTCTCTAACTATGAGGTAGGTGTATCTTCAGGTGTTTTGTCTGAGGGAGTTTTCTCACATTCATTGTCACTGTTATTGTTGTGTTGACAGTTTAGCTCATTGAAGGTGACGTTTACTGATTCTTTAACAACAAGTAATATTTTGTTGAATACTCTGTATCCTTTACTCTTTACAGCATATCCCAGAAATATACCTTCATCAGCTTTTTCATCAAATATACCTAAGTTGTCTTTAGTGTTTAAGATAAAACATCGGCATCCAAATACTTTGCAATAGCTGATATTAGTGTAGGATCGATGGCACCTCTAGAGGGGTGAATAGAGTACAGCAGAAAATATTTACCAATTAAAAGCTAAGCAGGTAAAGTAGATATATAAATAAACTTGAATGCAATGAAGTAAAGTAATAAGTAAATGGAGGCAAGAAAGCAATACGCGGACACAAGGTTTATACTAGTTTTTCTCTGAGAGGACTAGTCCAGTTCGCAAGAACTCTTGCTTGCTATAATCAACTATTTTGAATAGAGATTACACCGCATGCTTTACTCCGAAGAACACGCCAACTTCAACACCGTCGTATTTTTATCCGAAGCCCACGATTAAACTTCAAACACCTTTCTGAAGAAATCTTTTATAAGCCAAGCTTGTACAAGTCGAATACTCCTAATCGGAAACCACTGGCACTAGAAGAATGGGAGTTGTCTTAGAGATTTGAAGATTTAAGCTCTTTAAAGTAGACATAAAGCTTAGAAATAGATAAAGAAGATGAAGAATGAATGAGTGAGTGCATAAAATTCTTCTCTTTTTTATAGGATTTTCTGGGACAGAGTTCGGGCAGAACTCGGTAGGCTAACGTTCATAATTTTGAACGTTGTAGATCCAAAAGAATAGGTAAATGCAGCTGACCAGGAGTGATCCTAGGGGACCGAGTTTGGTCCGAGTTCGGACAGACCTCGGCCCGAGTTCGGTTGCTAGGGTTTCAGGGTCTTTTTGGTTTAGATAGACTTTTGGATGTTGGTTTGACTTGTGATCAAAGATAGGTTTATTTTTGGTTCAAGATAGACTTCTAAATGCTAGTGATCCCGATGTACAACTATCTAGAGTCAATAAAGAAAAAATACAGAATAAAATATAAAAAAATTAGTTGAAACGAAATCTGTGAACTTCTGTTTCTTTTCATATCGAGCTCGAAGGTTAAGTCAATTATCGAAATCAGTTTGACCATGGCTGAATGGGCCAAAATCTCCCCTATTTTGATAATTTGGCAAAACTACGATTGATACTTAAGAAGTTGTTAATCTCGATTCGAAAGAAGACCTGATGCGGTACATAAGGTACGGAAGTAGCTTTGGCCTTGAATACTGGTACAATGTATTTGCTCCTCCGTAATGTACAGTCAAGTCTTATTACTCCCTCGTAACAAAACACATAGATTAAATATCTGAAAAAGTCTAGAAAATAAGAACTCTAAAAAAATAGAGCTTCAAACTTGTTAGTCATATGGCAACAATATGATAGAGTAATGTAAGGTAATGAATCACATCACAATTACATTTTAAATTAAGTATCTATCCATATTACTCCCCCATTTTGTCACATAAGCAAAATGACCGAACGATCTAATAACATTACTCAGCACAACCGAGAGTAGAGCAGAATATTAATGATTAACATTAAATAATACAAAGTGCTAAAAATAGGAAATACTAATATAAACTAAAATAGTATAAAGTCCATACATCTAGTCAAATAAACTGAAATTGATAATGCTTGAAAGAATCATTTATCACTAATACATAGTCATAAAAAAACTAAAACATAACTAGTGATAGTCTATCACGAGGAACATATCCTCAATCGTCATCCTCATCATCAACATCAACAGCACCTGCCGCCCTGGAAGGACCGGTCTCAGCAGAACGGTTGGGATCATAACGGGCAGCAACAGGGTCAAATTATTGTTGAGCCTCTGGATCATCAATGTGATACCCAAGTCTTGTGGGATCATGAACCATGGGAATAGGACCACCAGGGTTGTGAGCAAGGCTGTATGAAACATCCCACAGTAGAAGCATGAAAATAGTGCAGGTGGTACGAAAGCACAGAAGACGACAATTGCTTCACATACTCCATAGAAGCGCAGAAGACAACAATTGTTTAAAGCGCAGAAGACAACAGTCATTTCACATACTTCATAGAAGCGTAGGAGGCATACAAAGACAAGTGCATAAAGAAAAGTTCTTTATTAAAATTATGTTTATAAAAGATCATTTACAAACTCTTCAGGATTACATATAAAGACTAAACCCTAAAGCATGGCCTACAAAGTATGCAAAGCGCGTAGATCCTAAAATGCACAACAGTGTTAGAGCGAATCACTTCCACACCACAGCAAGCCACTTCCAAGTCAGACGCGGAGGAACTCCAATATGGCTAATGAAGCAGCTATTGAACCGAACAAAAATGTAGATCTTGCTCGCAACACTGCTTGCGGCTCTTCCAGCATAACAGGGCACACCGCCGCTATTGTGCAGGGCAGAGCATATCCTGTGGTGCTTCGGGTTGACAATAAATCCAAACTCGGTAGCTAGGACCTCGAAGACCTCCAAGTTGTTGTTCAGGTTCGAACTCCTTATGCCAAATGCTCAAGTGCATCTCAAAACTCAGTAATAGTTCTTCTACAATGCCACAACTTCTTTGAACGAAGAGATCTACAACCAACAGTCGACTTGTACAAGTCCCATGGCCGTACAAAGCTAAGTCGGGGTTAAGCATGATAGGAAAATGATAAGAAACTATAAGAAAAGTATTAACCAAAAGCTCGTCTTTATATATAAGCTGTGTGGTCCAACCCACAAGCCACATGGCGGTCAGTCAAAGGACTCCGGAGTAGTGGGATGAACCTAGGACTCAGCACAATGAATATCATTTAATAGATTCATTTGACTAAGCCTTGTTACCGCTTCTCGAACCCCCAAACATCGATAATTAAAGAGTACATTGACTCAGCCAGTCAAGTGTGTTAATTTAATATTCTTAGGAGAAAATGAATTCGACAGAACTCACTCCTTCTGTTCAACCCAGAAGTGCAGCCACTTCGGTTTAACCTAGAAGCGCAGCTTCTTTGGTTCAACCCAGAAGCGTAGCTCCTTCAAATCCAATCCAGAAGTACAACCCATTAAATGGCTCCTTCATTAATTTGATACTTCGTTGCCTCAGTATAGTCTCCTCGTCGCCCAAAAGTGCAGGGACATCGTTGCCTCAGGACACTCTCCTCGTCGTCCTAAAGCGTAGTAACATCGTAGCCACAGCACAGCCTCCTCGTCGCCCTAAAGTGTAGTGACTTCGTTTCCTCGACATAGTCTCCTCTTCGCCAAAAAGTACAGTAACTTTGTTGCCTCAACACAGTCTCCTCGTCACCCAAAAGTGCAATGACGTTGTTGTCTCAGCATAGTCTCCTCGTCATCCTAAAATGTAGTGACTTTATTACCTCATCACAGTCTTCTCGTCGCCCTAAAGTGCAGTGACTTCGTTGCCTCAGCATAGTCTCCTCGTCGCCCTAGAGCGCAGTGACGTCATTGCCTCAACACGGTCTCCTTGTCGCCCTAAAGTGCAGTAACTTTGTTGCCTCAGTACAGTCTTCTCGTCGCCCGAAAGTAAAGTGACTTCGTTGCCTCAGCACGGTCTCCTCATTGCCCGAAAGCACAGTAATTTGTTTCCTCAGCATAATCTCCTCGTCGCCTAAAAGCACAATGACTTTGTTGCCTTAGTACGGTCTCCTTGTTGCCCTAAAGTGCAGTAATTTCATTAACTCAACACAGTCTCCTCGTCGCCCGAATACACAATGACTTTGTTGCCTCGGCACAGTCTCTTTGTCATCCTAAAGCACAATGATATTGAAACCTTACCAGAAGTGCAGCTCGTATAGACGCACAGTTCTGTGAGGTGGTACTATTCCACATGGCCACTCTGGCATCTATATCTTTTCAGATATGAACCAATCGGTTTGTTTAAATTGCCGCTCCTAAGAAAAGAATGGAGTTTGGTTTTGTTGATAGGAGCAATATCCGATCAATTTGTTTAAACCGTCGCTCCAAAGATAGGAACAGGGTTTGGTTCTATTGACAAGGGTAATATCTAATCAGTTTTTTAAACCGCTACCCCTAAGATGGGGACAAAATTCGACTCTATGGATAGGAGCAAAACCCACTCGGCTTCATCTGATTAATATTATCTATCCATAGTCACACGCCATGTGTTATTATTCGATTATGTTGATAACCATCCGAGATCTTGATAGAAGAGAATCTCAGCATCTGCCACATATCAGCTTAGCTGCAGCCCTCATCTTGTGGTTAAAATAGATTCTCTCATATCTCTACGTGCAGTGCTCCTACGCGCCTAGAAAAAATCTTGTGCACGTCGCATATATGCTGACCTATAATAGAAGGAGTTAGCCTTCATTAGAAAGGTCGGCATCTTCCTGATTAGCCCGAGTACCACTCTCGAGCATCAGAAAGTCAAAGCAAGTTCAAGCCATCGTTAGATCGTTAATGGAGTAATAGAGCCGCTGCAGTGCTCGATCTCCACTGTTATACTTTCCTAGAAATTTTTGTACTTAATCCTCCTATTTAGGAGTTTTTTGTACTTTTTATATATTTGAATACAAAAAGTTTATTCAACTTTTGTCATGGCAAACATGATGGCAACTCTGCTGGGGACTTCCTTCTCCTTTGACGAGAAGGTGGTGACGCAGTCTGATGATAACTTGCTGGGTCTTTCCCAAAGATGCTACTCATACGTTTCGACCAGCAAGCTTTTGAAGACCTCATCTTTGAAGAGAAGTCAAGCCCTTCGAAGTGGTTCGTAAAACAGAAGAAGAAACGACGTGCCTAGGTGCCTAAGGATGCTGCGACGAGCAACAAGATGGACTGAGATGCACTCAAAACCTCCATGAACGGAGAAGCCTAGAAGAGGCCTCCACCCGCTATTGCTGTACTGCCTCAGCCGACTTCAGTTGCAAAAAAGCGTAGTGAAGAGTGTAACTCCTTGGCCGCGCAACCGACGAAGGAGCAGCGCAGGAAGAATGGTGCAGCTACCCACCCGCACAGAAAGACGACTGTACAGGGTAGAAATTCTGTCTTTGACATAATTGTATATCCTTTAAGAGAACCTATACTGGATTCTGAATGCTACACACCTTCTAGGGGTAGCATGAAAAGTCCAAGACAACACGTGCCTTGTGCGATCAATGTGCTATGCCAACACCAATATTGGATTCTAAGTGCCATGCACCTTCCAGGAATGACACGAAGAAGTCCTAGGCAGCACACACCCTATACGGCCAAAGTGCTACGCTGACCACTCAGTTGGACTCTAAATACTACGCACCTTCTAGGGTAGTAGAAAGAAGTCCAAGGCAGTACGCGCCCTACGTGATCAACGTGCTACACCAACAGCTGACCAAAGGCCCGCATTGACAGTCATATGCAGCCGACGGAAAGCTGTACAAAAATGGTTCGAGTACTTCGATGCCTCGACTAGTAAAACCCTGCTGTCACTTGAGCGTTCATGCGCATGATTCAAGCCAGGGGGTACAAATTGTGGGAACAGGCTCATAGGAGCAGCTCTGCTGTAGGCATAAAGTGAGTCTGCCTCACCAACAACCCTCTAATCAGGACCTAAGCGTATCTCACTTACAGAAACTGAGATGAGAGAAGCTACCTTCACGCCCGCATTCATGCACGCAGCTTTCCTGCACGCAAGAAAGGAATATAGAAGTGGAGGCCTCTGATCTGCTTAAAGTGATTTCTCACAAATACAAGGCGAGGGAGGATTCTACTGTGCACAACGTGGCTAGCCCAAGGCATACTTGCACCAAGATCACTATCAACTGTTGCTGCTACCAAACAGTAGCATTGTAACCCCCCAGAATTTTCAGGGAATTTTTAAAATTATTTTTTTATTTGAAGAATAGCTTGTTAATTTATTTTAATTAAATAATTAATTAATTATTTCTAATCAGGTTTTAATTTATATTGTAAATATATATATAGATGCAAGATTACTAAATATTGTTATTTGTTAAATAAATGCTGTTACATTAATTATTAAATTATTTATAAACTCTAACCAAGTTTCATATAGATTTATTATTAGATTATATTTATATCAATAATTATATATATATAGTGTTATCATTCAATTGGTTTTATTTTTAGATTATATATATATCTATACTTATATAGATGTGGTGTTAAAATTCCTAGCAACCAAACCATTCCTTAAGTTTAACCCTAACTTAGGCCCAAACCCGATAGGCCAAACCGAACCCCAAACCCGTTAGGGTTCCTTGTATAAAGGATCACCCTCAACTTAGTATATATACATATAGTTATTCCTTGTGTAGGCTAAACCGAACCCTAATCTCAGATTTACTCATTTTAGCCGTCGCCACCACCATTAGAGCATAGCCGGCCATCTCCTAGTCACCCCCCCCCCCGTCGACCAAAGGATCCCGACGACCCCACGGAGGAGCTCGAGGCCGCGAGATCGGGACTGCCGCGACTGCAGCGAACCGGGCGGCCACCACCGACCGCTACCACCGGCGCCACCACAACCGGAGGGTTCGCCGTCGAGCCCTGCCTCAGCGAGGTACTTCCCCGACCCCCCCCCCCCCCACGTGTCCTCTTACACGTGTGATTAGGTTGAAACAATTAGGTTATTTGCATTGATGAATTAATTTGTGTGATTATGGCTGTGTTAATCAATTAATTAATGATTAATTGATAATAAAAAGTATCTAAATTATTAGCCTAATGATTAGAGTCATTAGTTTAGATCCTATATTAATTATGACAGATTTTTACACAATTAATTAGTATTTATTAAACATTTAAAGGGAATGTATTACTGCAGTTTTTGTGCAATTTCCACAGTATTATATATTCTGTTTTTGATTTTTAGAATTTAATTCATTGGGAATTACTTGTTATGATCTATACATAATTTGTAGGTAATTACGTAATCTATTTACTGTTAAATTTTCAGGATTTAATAAACAGTTTAGATATTTTAATTATATTTTAAACTATGAATTACTGAATCTAAATGACTATTTATTTACACTGTTTCGGATTTTTTATTAATTAAATCACTAAGAATTAATTAATGAGCTTTATACAAAACTTGTAAATAATAATTATGTCTATTTACTGTAAAATTTTTAGAATAAAATAATTATGTTTGTTATTTATTTTATATTAAATCAGTGTTAAATATTATTGATTATGTAATTAGTTCATTACTAGTTTTAATTTATATTAAATATAAATTATTATGGTAATGTTCATAAAAGTATAGTCACTGTTGGAAAAATGTTATTTTCTGTGAAATATGAATTTTCACAATTTATTAGTGAATTTTTAATATTTAATTCTAATTTTAATAGCTAAAATAGTAATTTTATATATGTAGTAGTTAAATGTTTTTAATTACTTATAATTAGGTAAATAATATTAAAAATATTATTTACAGTAGGTTTATCATGGAAAAGTATTTTATAACCCAATTTAGATCTTTTTACTATTTATTAACTAGTATTTATAATTATTAGCACTAATCTAGTTATTAGATAGATTTTTATATTAAATAAAGAAAATCTTATTTATGGTTTCTTTGCAAATAATATATATATCTATTATTTCTGTCATTATTTAGCTTATTAGAATAAAAATGATTTTCCTGGATTCTTACAAATTTTGTTGGTATTATTAGGAAATTGTGAACGCTTGTGTTATTTAAATGATTAATTAATTATTTATAAGTAATTAATTAATTATTAGATATATATTAATTTTATTAATAATTTCAGAATATAAAATTATACTAATAAGTATTTCATACTTATTATTGTATATTATTATTATTCATAATTATTGGTATTGATTAGCTAGTAATGATGGTTTGATATTAATTATTGATTAATTAGCAATTCAATATATGGTTTAATTTGGTTAATTAGTAATTAATTAGAGTTAATGCTTATATAGGATTATTTGCTTCGCGGGACTCGGACTCTATCTTGGACCCGGATACTCAGTTGCTGGACACAGGCAAGTACACCTTGCTTGATTGTATATTTTTGCAGTTAGTTTATGTTACCTAGTTACTTCTCAGTTGTGTGCACGCGTCTAGTAGTAGTGGACTTATCCCGTGTATTGTGAAGGTATGTGGTACCTTCTAGCTGGACACCGTATCATACACGATCACTATATGAGTGAGTTGAGAGCATAGATTTGTGTGTCGACTGATCATTGGCACGTGAGTTCGCGTCTGGTCTAGTGGTTGGTACAGGTCTACTTATATTTACTATGACATCTTGCATATTATTTGTACCGCGTATACGGTATGGATATACATTGGGTGGGAAGAGTCTACTAGTGGTGTATGAGAATTTCTGTTTCCAATGGACGCTGGATGCTCGTAGCCCCTCGTTTCTCAAACCGTAGAACGCTTGGTGGCCGTTTCTTCTTCTTCTCCCCCTCTCATGTGCCACTAGAGATGTCTCGAGTGCATTTTACACATAGATGGTTAGTTTACCTGTCGTATGTTGCATGATATATCCTGTCCTTGTTTGGTCAGGGAGATGTTATGTTACATTTTGTTCTAGTTATTTATATACTGTCCTGTACTATCATGCATGTCAATTTCTTGTGTACTTGTTACGTCCCTCTGAGGACCTGGCACCTTTTCCAGATTGGGACGAGCACAGGTACCGACGGACTACGGAGATTGGAGACTTTTGCTGACGAGGACTTCAATGTTGAGCCTCGTGAGTTTATTGAGTTCTTAGGTGATTTCTGCTAGTGGCTATCTATTTCTTTTCTGGTTCAGTTGTACTCTTTTAGTAGTTCATTCATACATTTATTGGTGGATTATTTTCCACTAGTCATGACTTGTACTTTGATTCAGAGTTATTTTCATTCCTTCCAGCTTTATTCTGTGATTTTTCCTGTGGATGAGATTAGTTTTTACCTGCCTGTATTGTTATTTAGTTGTTACTTCAGCGTACTATGATCGAGTATAGTCCATTAAATTGGGGTTTTTCTATACTTGATCGTACAGCTGGCACGCCACGTGTTCCTGGTCCCACATATTTTAGAACCGGGGCGTGACATGTTTTTAGTGGTGGCCCATGCAGGTCGAGAAAATATTGTTTGGTTACTTTACCGTACCAAGCAAGCCTGCGTATAGGATTAGGACTATTGTGTCTCATCCACAATTGATTATTTTTTATCCTTTGATCTCGTTTGAGTTCGACTCATTTCAAACTCCTCGAAATACTTGATCTCTTCTTTGATTTATATCTTCTGACTCTTTGACTTCCTTGCAATTATATCCTTCTCGATCTAATTTACCGTACCCCTTGCTTGTCATGATTGATAGAGGTTTGGAAGATGCTATACTATATACACTCTTGAGTTAACTATATGGCTAGATGGGTTACCTTGGCAGCTAATTATGCGGTTGAGTCTATAATTGAATTCTTAGAAAGTACTAAATATTGCAGGTTGATGAACACCATATTTTTGAAAGATATAATTTTTGCATGAATGATTAGTTAATTCAAAGTTGAGTAGTAATGATATATCAATTTCGAATGATAGTGAGAAAGATTACTTATACTCATATGGGAAAGACTGTTAGAAGTTGATTAATAAAATAAACCCGATGATCGATTTGAGAGGATGATTTAAAGTTCTGATTTGAGTTTTTTAAAAAAAAAATTCTATGATTGGTTAGAGAGGATATAAAATCAACTTGATGATTAAAAATTTAAATATTCACATTGCTACATGAGATTTAAATTGGTTGATGATTTATGTTGGTTTCCAAAATAGAAGAATAATTTTTTTTTTTAAATTTGAGGATAGATGATTGTAAATAGAAATAGTTAAGAGTTGCCTATGAGATTTATATTTCTTTAAAGATTGAATATTTTGACCTTGATGAAAAAAAAGGGTTTATTTAAGAAGAATTTAGAAATTTGATGCATTTCATAAAGTGATTTAAAATTTGGAGTTGGATAATTTTAATCTAAAAATTTTGAGGAGAAAAAAAAAGGATGTTTGTACTATAATAAAGTTTATTTCGAGGATCGATTTAGAAATTTGAGGTATTTTTTTGTGATTGAATTTTGTTTGATGGAACAAATTTTGATTGAAAAAAAAAATTTTGAGATTTAAATCTTTTTTTTTAGATTGATAAATTTTTATTGATGTTTCTTTTGGAAAAAAAGAGAGAAGAATTTAGTATTATGATAATATTTATCTCGGTGATTGATTTAAGTATTTTCATAAGAGAATTACAATATTTTATATTAGGTAAACTGAATTAAAGTTGAGGAAAAAAAAAGGGGGAAAATAAAAGGGAGTTGGTGTGATGATAAAAGGATTGGTTGTGTATTTTAAAGTTATAATTATGATTATATGCGACGATCTTAAAAAGATTAAGGAAATTGGTGGATGATTGTTTTGATTTAAAGATTTTATACTGAAGGAATTTATGAAGAAATTTTATTTACAGGAATTTGATTTTTTTTATCCTGATGAGGAAATAAACATAGAGGATGTTACTCTAATGAGATAGAAGTGTCACACCTTAGTTGCCATATTTTTCATAGCCATGATAGTGATTATATGCAGTTATAGTTAAGTCATCGACCCATGTGACTATGTCTTCTTCTTAAAATTTTATCATCCTTGTTCTCGACCCTAAACTAGTATCATGATTCCCTAATTGTTTAGAGCTATAGATGTCTATAAATTTTTCTTGACCATACCCCAAATCCGTCAACCAGTATATCTTCTCCTATATTTTAGTATTATATTATTAGTATTAATATTAGGAATATCTATTTAGTTGTTTGTTACTTTACCTGTAGACAATATTGGTTGATATTTTTCGTAATAAAAATTTTCTTTCACCTTTAGCTCATGCCACGGTTGCCGAGCTAAATGCTATAAGGACTTTTTTTTATTATCTAATTAGTTTATTTTCTTTCCTGATTTACTATTTATCGTGCTGCATAATTCTAGTACTATCGATCCAAAATTTGTTTTCTTAAGCAATAATGGAAAGCAGATCATTACGTCTTATCCTTTTGAATAGACTAAAGGATTTTTTTTTTCTTCTCATGTTAGGATTAATATTGCTTCTCTAGAAAATTCTATGTTGTTGCTACAATTTGGTAGGATAAACTTGCTTCCCTAAAGAGACAGTTAGAGGTACTAGTTCAATTCTTATAAGTTGGATAGTATACCTTGTAGTTTAGCATCATACTTTTCTCAGAACCATTAAGAAATTATAATTGGATCACTGACTATATGTTGGTATAAGTATTTAGGTTACCTAGACATAACTTTGTGGGTTCTTATCCCCTAGCTCAACTAAGGTTAGAGATTCATAGGGCAACTAGAAAGGCCAAATCATTATTTGTGTTTTGGACTTGAATTATCTTGTACTTTCTTTTCTTCTGTACGTTTATTTTTATCGTCTTGACTAATATTGCTGTTATAGCCTAGTTTTCACAAGCTTCTTCTTTTCTCAAGCTTGTTCTTGACACATATATTATTGGGTGCACCCACTAAAATATTGTCTAATCAGAATCGGTGCATGATGGTCTGGCCAACCTAGTGCATGTTGATTCGCTTTCTATATGATTATTTTATGCAGATGAAGATATAGTAAACTTGTCCTAGGATCTTATTTGCGACCGTTTGACAATTTTCTGCTTGAAATATTTATTCGCATTTGACCTCCAAATTTGTAATCGACCACATCCCCCTTGGACTCTTCTTTATTCTGCATCTTAGTATAGAATTTCTCTTTATAACCCTTTATTAGCTATGGTTTATAGTAGAACCATCTTTCTACTAAGTCAGTTAAGTATACCTTGTATGATATCTTATTTTATTAATACCCTTAGCACCCTAGTAGCCATCTTAGACTGATTTTAGTCGGACATTTAGCAAATAAAAGTTTTCCTATTATCCTTTCCTTGGTTCATATCATTTGATCCCTTACCATGACTTGGGTAATTGAAGCACAATATTAGGATTTTTCTTCCAATAATTGCACCATTATGATCTAGACAAACCGCACCATACACATGACATTTATGCCCCCCATAAACACACCTTTATGTGCTCTATTTTAATAACTCTACTTGTTTGACAAATCTTTCCCTTAGAATAGACTATTTGTGTCCTCTCCTTATCCTATTAGATTTGACCATGCAATATCGATCTATTCCCTGATCACTTGGAAATCCTATGACCTATGCCGGATCTAGAACATATTCTTGTAGGATATGATGCCAGTTTTGACCCCTCTATAAACCCCCAAGTATCGTTGTAAATTGTCTTGTTGAGTAAGTTACAATTTACATATTTACTTTTCATTGATTTTCTTATTATTTCTTCGGTATTAGAATTATTTTAAATTTCGAGGACGAAATTCTTATAAGTTGGGTAGATTGTAACCCCCCAGAATTTTCAGGGAATTTTTAAAATTATTTTTTTATTTGAAGAATAGCTTGTTAATTTATTTTAATTAAATAATTAATTAATTATTTCTAATCAGGTTTTAATTTATATTGTAAATATATATATAGATGCAAGATTACTAAATATTGTTATTTGTTAAATAAATGCTGTTACATTAATTATTAAATTATTTATAAACTCTAACCAAGTTTCATATAGATTTATTATTAGATTATATTTACATCAATAATTATATATATATATATATAGTGTTATCATTCAATTGGTTTTATTTTTAGATTATATATATATCTATACTTATATAGATGTGGTGTTAAAATTCCTAGCAACCAAACCATTCCTTAAGTTTAACCCTAACTTAGGCCCAAACCCGATAGGCCAAACCGAACCCCAAACCCGTTAGGGTTCCTTGTATAAAGGATCACCCTCAACTTAGTATATATACATATAGTTATTCCTTGTGTAGGCTAAACCGAACCCTAATCTCAGATTTACTCATTTTAGCCGTCGCCACCACCATTAGAGCATAGCCGGCCATCCCCTAGTCACCCCCCCCCCCCCCCCCCCCGTCGGCCAAAGGATCCCGACGACCCCCGGAGGAGCTCGAGGCCACGAGATCGGGACTGCCGCGACTGCAGCGAACCGGGCGGCCACCACCGACCGCTACCACCGGCGCCACCACGATCGGAGGGTTCGCCGTCGAGCCCTGCCTCAGCGAGGTACTGCCCCGACCCCCCCCCCCCCCCCCCACGTGTCCTCTTACACGTGTGATTAGGTTGAAACAATTAGGTTATTTGCATTGATGAATTAATTTGTGTGATTATGGCTGTGTTAATCAATTAATTAATGATTAATTGATAGTAAAAAGTATCTAAATTATTAGCCTAATGATTAGAGTCATTAGTTTAGATCCTATATTAATTATGACAGATTTTTACACAATTTATTAGTATTTATTAAACATTTAAAGGGAATGTATTACTGCAGTTTTTGTGCAATTTCCACAGTATTATATATTCTGTTTTTGATTTTTAGAATTTAATTCATCGGGAATTACTTGTTATGATCTATACATAATTTGTAGTTAATTATGTAATCTATTTACTGTTAAATTTTCAGGATTTAATAAATAGTTTAGATATTTTAATTATATTTTAAACTGTGAATTACTGAATCTAAATGACTATTATTTACACTGTTTCGGATTTTTATTAATTAATTCACTAAGAATTAATTAATGAGCTTTATACAAAACTTGTAAGTAATAATTATGTCTATTTACTGTAAAATCTTCAGAATAAAATAATTATGTTTGTTATTTATTTTATATTAAATCAGTGTTAAATATTATTGATTATGTAATTAGTTCATTACTAGTTTTAATTTATATTAAATATAAATTATTATGGTAATGTTCATAAAAGTATAGTCACTGTTGGAAAAATGTTATTTTCTGTGAAATATGAATTTTCACAATTTATTAGTGAATTTTTAATATTTAATTCTAATTTTAATAGCTAAAATAGTAATTTTATATATGTAGTAGTTAAATGTTTTTAATTACTTATAATTAGGTAAATAATATTAAAAATATTATTTACAGTAGGTTTATCATGGAAAAGTATTTTATAACCCAATTTAGATCTTTTTACTATTTATTAACTAGTATTTATAATTATTAGCACTAATCTAGTTATTAGATAGATTTTTATATTAAATAAAGAAAATCCTATTTATGGTTTCTTTGCAAATAATATATATATCTATTATTTTTGTCATTATTTAGCTTATTAGAATAAAAATGATTTTCCTGGATTCTTACAAATTTTGTTGGTATTATTAGGAAATTGTGAACGCTTGTGTTATTTAAATGATTAATTAATTATTTATAAGTAATTAATTAATTATTAGATATATATTGATTTTATTAATAATTTCAGAATATAAAATTATAGTAATAAGTATTTCATACTTATTATTGTATATTATTATTATTCATAATTATTGGTATTGATTAGCTAGTAATGATGGTTTGATATTAATTATTGATTAATTAGCAATTCAATATATGGTTTAATTTGGTTAATTAGTAATTAATTAGAGTTAATGCTTATATAGGATTATTTGCTTCGCGGGACTCGGACTCTATCTTGGACCCGGATACTCAGTTGCTGGACACAGGCAGGTACACCTTGCTTGATTGTATATTTTTGCAGTTAGTTTATGTTACCTAGTTACTTCTCAGTTGTGTGCACGCGTCTAGTAGTAGTGGACTTATCCCGTGTATTGTGAAGGTATGTGGTACCTTCTAGCCGGACACCGTATCATACACGATCACTATATGAGTGAGTTGAGAGCATGGATTTGTGTGTCGACTGATCATTGGCACGTGAGTTCGCGTCTGGTCTAGTGGTTGGTACAGGTCTACTTATATATACTATGACGTCTTGCATATTATTTGTACCGCGTATACGGTATGGATATACATTGGGTGGGGAGAGTCTACTAGTGGTGTATGAGAATTTCTGTTTCCAATGGACGCTGGATGCGCGTAGCCCCTCGTTTCTCAAACCGTAGAACGCTTGGTGGCCGTTTCTTCTTCTTCTCCCCCTCTCATGTGCCACTAGAGATGTCTCGAGTGCATTTTACACATAGATGGTTAGTTTACCTGTTGTATGTTGCATGATATATCCTGTCCTTGTTTGGTCGGGGAGATGTTATGTTACATTTTGTTCTAGTTATTTATATACTGCCCTGTACTATCATGCATGTCAATTTCTTGTGTACTTGTTACGTCCCTCTGAGGACCTGGCACCTTTTCCAGATTGGGACGAGCACAGGTACCGACGGACTACGGAGATTGGAGACTTTTGCTGACGAGGACTTCAATGTTGAGCCTCGTGAGTTTCTTGAGTTCTTAGGTGATTTCTGCTAGTGGCTATCTATTTCTTTTCTGGTTCAGTTGTACTCTTTTAGTAGTTCATTCATACATTTATTGGTGGATTATTTTCCACTAGTCATGACTTGTAGTTTGATTCAGAGTTATTTTCATTCCTTCCAACTTTATTCTGTGATTTTTCCTGTGGATGAGATTAGTTTTTACCTGCCTGTATTGTTATTTAGTTGTTACTTCAGCGTACTATGATCGAGTATAGTCCATTAAATTGGGGTTTTTCTATACTTGATCGTACAGCTGGCACGCCACGTGTTCCTGGTCCCACATATTTTGGAACCGGGACGTGACAAGCATCACCATCGAAGAGATGATCCGTCTTCCAAAGACTACGACTAATGGTGTTGTTCGATATGACAAATGGTTGAATGAACATTTTGTATTATAAATGTAAAAAAGAGTACAATCGATTCTTATGCGAAGAAATCTAAGTACAAAAGTTTCTGAGAAAGTGTGACGGTAGAGATCGAGCTCTACAGTGGCTCCTTTACTCCGTTGATGATCCGATGATGATATGAGACTTGCTCTGACTTTCTGCTACCTTTGATGGAACTATAGGGTTACCGATCAGGAGGACGCCAAAGTTTAAAGATTTTGATAATTCTATGGATCTTCTTCTCCTTGTCGATCATGCTGTTACGGGAAAACCTTTCCTATTTATAGGAGAGAGGGGCACATATGTGATATGCATTAGGGTTTCAAGATATGAAGGAATCTATCGTCCTTGCACGGTGCGGGCTTCTGTGGCGCTGACACGTGGTGGGTGTTAAGATTTTCCTTAAATGAGATCTCTGGTGGTTATTAAAATAACCGAAGGAGGTGACACATGGCGTGTGCCGATTTGCTTGTTCGGATGTAGTCGAGCAAATCTTAGGATTTTATCTCAGATTTAGATTCTGTGTAATCTTTGTCCGAGATTTAAATCAATCTGCATTTATCAACTTGATCAATCCCAATCCTATCTTTGATAGAGGTAGTTTAAGCAAAATGATTGGGTGGAACCATACCGTCTGTGCTTCAGGCAAGGCTGGCTACACTTCTGGGGCGACGAGTAGACTATGCTTCTAGAGATGATGGAGCCTCTGTGCTTTAGGGAGACAAGTGGACTATGTTTCGAAGACAACGGGGCCTTTGTGCTTTTAGGGACAACGAGTAGGCTGTGTTTCGGGTAAAGTCACTATACGTTAGGGTGACGAGTAGGCTACATCTTCAGATAGACCATTTTACTGTACTTTAGAGTAGCAGTCGGGCTTGTGCTAGAGGCAAAAGGTGTCTTCCATGTCTTTGTTGAGAAAAGGGGGCCTTTCAACGGGCCGGGTACTTGGATCGAAGCAGCTGTCTGTGCTTCTGCGAGGGGGATGTCCTGTCTGCACCTTGGAGGCAAAAGCACACAGTGGGGTGCCTATGCCTTCGGTTGGAGACAGCTTTGGCTTTTTATTCTTATTTTTAGGAAAAGTAAATGACTACCCTTGAATACAGACTCCTTCTTAATTACAACCGTTAATTGGGGAATTCCATGGAGCATTTGAACAGTTTGGAGACTTACTTGAATGGGCCTATTAATTGAGACCTATTGTGTCGAGTCCTAGGCTCATCCCATTAATGAGGGAATTATCGTCGGCCAAGTGGCCAATAGTTTGGACCACTCCCGATCCTATAAAAGGGAAAGTGTTCCTCTGAAGAGTCACTATCTTCTTTCTGGCACCCATTACCACCATGTTTGATCCAGACTTAGCTTCAAACGGCCGCTGGCCTTGCATAAGTTGGCTGTTGGTTGGGACTTCTTTCGTTCGAAGGGGCCATGCTCTTTTAGAAGCACTCTTTCTAGAAGGAGCTGTCATCGCTCTTGAGAAGTATCCAAGTATCCTCCCTAAGGAGTTCGACTCTGGGCAACGTTTTGGAGGTCTTGGAGGTCCAAGCTATGGGGTTAGGATTGGTTGCTCATCCGATGAGCAGCCGGCCATGCTTTACCCCACTTATTGAGGGCTATGGGGCTTCGTCGTGTTATGGTCTGGGTCTTCCACTGGTTCTGTATATATTGGAGCCCCTGCTTCTCTCGGCGGTGAGATGATTTACTCTGACGATGTTATGAGTCAACGTGGAGGAGACTTTGATGGAGACAATATACATCTCCTTTGGTCTTTTTGCCCATGATGATCATACTATGGAGGTTGCCCGGTAAAAAATGAACTTTCTCATGGATCTATAGGAGTTTTTATTCTCACTTATGTAGCAAAGACTTTACAATTGATCCCTGTAATTAGGATTCAGGAAATTTCACTCTTATGTAATTACGACAAGTCCGTGAGAGACCTTTGTAGCCATCATTAATGAAAAGAGTCTTTTCTGAACTTCATTCTGAGAATGTCTTTGTCTTTGGCTGGTCTGTGTGTCTGATCACCTACACCTATGTGAAGCTGGAGGGTAATAAGGGTACCTGCCTACGCCTATGGATATTGTATTTTTCATGCTTCTATAAGACCCCCTTCAAAGTATTCCAAACTTGAGTCAAGCTCGGGATACTTTGAACAAAAGCATGATATGTGTTCTTTCGTAGGCGTGCTTGGTAATGTTTCAGATTCTTGTCTCTGTGTATGTAACTATAAAGAGTCTGTAATAGGTCTTTATAGCCACATGTTTCTGTATAAAAAACTCTTCTGTTCCCTCATTTGTTTCTTCAACATAAGGAGGGGTCATTATCGAAGACACGCCTAACCAGAGGTAATATAAACATGGTTGGTCTAATCTTCACTGGGATGTAGAACAACAATTCAGAGGTAGTATGAACGTGAACTATTTTCTAGATAGCCATGATAATCATAGGATCAATACGGAGAGAACGACTACTCATAGGTAATATGGACATAGCAAACACCGAATCTTTATGGGAAAAATTTCTTTACTCAGAGGTGATATGGACATGGTAAGGATAGAATCTATGGGGGTATAGAACGACTCAGAGGTAATATGGACGTGAAGGGTTCTATAAATAACAACTGTGGAGTATTGTCATGGAAAGGGTGCTTTACTCAGAGATAATATGGAGATGGCAAGCATCCTTCTACTAGAATCACACTACTCAGGGGTAATATGAACGTCATCTGCTCCTTTCGGCGTTGTGCCTTTATCACGCTTGCCATAGGATAGCCTTGATCTTTTATGTGTTTTCCGAGTATAGGATTTGAGAGAGATGGCCTGGCATCAGCAGTCGAAGGGATCTTCGGGGTTCCATCGACGAGGGGGTCTGAGACGTAGTCCCCTCCGTCGTGCTACTCGTCGTAGCGGCCTTAGGAACCCAGGTCCATCGAGTCTTCTTCGATTTTACGAACCGCTTCGAAGGGCTCAACTTCTATTCAGAAAGGAGATCTTCAAAAGCTTGCTGGTCGAAGCGTATGACCAACATCTTCTGAGAGGATCCTAGCAAGTTATCATCCGATTGTGTCACCACCTTCTCGTTGGAGGAGAAGGTAGTCCCCAGCTGAGTTACCATCTTATTCGATATGACAAAAGGTTGAGCGAACTTTTTGTATTATGAACGTAAAAAAAGTACAATCGATTCTTATGCAAAGAAATCTAAGTACAAAAGTTTCTGGAAAAGTGTGACAGTGGATATCGAGCACTGTAGTGGCTCCTTTACTCCGTTGATGATTCGATGATGATATGAGACTTGCTCTGACTTTCTGGTGCCTTTAATAGAACTCTAGGGTTGCCGATCAGGAGGACACCGAAGTTTGAAGATTTTGATAATTCTGTGGATCTTCTTCTCCTTATCGATCATGTTGTTGGAGGAAAACCTCTCCTATTTATAGGAGAGAGGGGTACATATGCGATGTGCATTAGGGTTTCGAGATATGAAGGAATCTGCCGTCCTTACATGGTACGGGCTTCTGGGGCGCTGACACCTGGCAGGTGTTGAGATTCCCCTCAAACGAGACCTCTGGTGGTTACCAAAATAACCAAAGGAGGTGACACAGGGCGTCTCCCGATTTGATTGTTCGGATGTAGCCGAACAAATCTTGGAATTTCATCTCAGATTTGGATTCTATGTAATCTTCGTCCGAGATTTAAATCAATCTGCATTTAACAACTTGATCAATCCCAATCCTATCTTTGGGAGAGGCGGTTTAAGCAAACCGATTGGGTGGAACCATGCCGTCTGTGCTTCAGGCAAGGCTGGCTGCGCTTCTGGGGCGATCAGTAAACTATGCCCACTACCGAAAAAATGACGATTCTTGACGGTTTATAAGTTGATGGTCATGAAAAACGTCAAAAAATGGCTTATCTTGACGGATTTAGCCTTACGTCAAGAAATGCCTTATTTTATGGTAATTTAGCAATCTTACAGCATAATAGTTGACGGTTTTAGAGGATCCGTCAAGAAACATCCTTTTATTTAATGACAGTTCGGTAATAACCGTCAACTAATATATGCCTAAAAAATTGGCATAATTTTTTCAGCTGCCATTTTGGTAAATTTTTTTAAAATTTGATATATATTGACGGGTTGTCTTTCAATCCCATTTTCTTTATTTCTCGATTCTTTCCTCTATGCTCTATTTTTCTACGAGCAGATGGAGAAGGAGAGCCCAAACCAACAAACCCTTCTTTTTCCTCTCCATCCTCTTTCTCATCTTCTTCATCTTCCTTCTTTCTCTTCAATATAGATCCTTTCTAAATCCCAAACCCTAATCCCCAAATCTTCCTCCACTATGAAAACCCTCTCTCTCTCTTTCAGCAATCATGTCCCCCTATAGTAGAACTCTCTCCCCGATGGCCTATGCGTGGTCCCCTCTCCGACAAGTGGACCGATAACTCTCTCCCCGGTGGCCATCGAAGCTGATTCGAACGACAAAGAGGGGGATCTCGATGAGGACGACGTCGACCTAGGTCCGATTTCTTCTCTTTATTTTTTTTCCTATTCTTGATATTTCGAAAGAGGAATTTCTGAAGCAGTTCGGAGAAGACTATGGCTACCCGAATGCCCCCAAGAACATCGATCAGATTAGGGCTTCCGAATTCAAAAGATTGGAAGGTTACACTTTTTTTTGTTTTTGCAATTTATTTGATACACAAATTTTAGAAAAATTATGTTTGTTAGGGTTTTATTTTCTTAGTTGATTTTTGGTCTAGTTTACTTGGACCACGTTGGAGCCACTCTCTAGTCGGAGTCTCAGATGGAAGTAGTAGCCAAAGAATTGTCGATAAATTTAATTTTGGTTGAATGAATGCCTTCAGGTCTGCTAGAGAATTGTCGGTAAATTTACGGGGCAAGAGGACGGGAAGGTTCGAAGAAGCAGAAAGTCAAAAAGAAGAAAAGGGACAGTGGGGTTCCTAATTTAGGAACCCTAACCTTTAATTCCACTCCTACTCCGACGACGACGGCGACTTTCTGACGTCGATGGAAAGGTTAGGGTTTCTGATTTATTTAAATTTGATTACTTGTATCAATGTCTAGTTTATTTTGGACTCTTAAATTTATTATTGTTTGCAGTTTGGGAGAGATCAAGCATCTCGAATTGTAGTTTGGCTCGACTCCATAATGTCAGGGAGGGTCTGCGAGACAACTTGTCTTCCCATAATAATGAATTGGTTGCCTTCTTTTCAAGGTATTGAATCAAATTAAACTTTTACACAAATTGTTCTTTAATCTAAACTTGATTAAAAAATTATTTTTTTAGCTACTATACATAACACTTTTAAATGTCCTACTCTGACAAGTCTGAAACCGTGATTTTGCATTTGTATGTTGATTTTTTTTGTTCCATTGTAGCTACAAACCTGGGTTTGTTGGGTTATAGATACTACACTTGCCCCTCATATTGCCTTGTCCCAGTTTTGCTTTTTGGTTTGCTGGTTGGTTTTTTTTTGTGTTTCTAGTATTATTATTGGGTTCATACTTGATTTCTGACACATGACTTGGTTGGGGGCTTTTCTTGACCCCGGTCTAGTTGAGGGATCTGCAACCGTCAAGATACCGATTTCTTGACGGGGAATCACCGTCAAGAAAAGCCCTTATTCTTGTAGTGGCTTCTTGAGACGATGGAGCCTCTGTGCTTTAGGGCGACAAGTGGACTATGTTTCGAAGACAACGGGACCTTTGTGCTTTTAGGGGCAACAAGTAGGCTGTGTTTCGGGTATAGTCACTATGCTTTAGGGTGACGAGTAGGCTGCACCTTCAGATAGACCATTTTATTGTACTTTAGAGTAGCAGTCGGGCTTGTGCTGGAGGCAAACGGTGTCTCCCAAGTCTTTGCTGAGAAAAAGGGCCGTTGAACGGGCCGGGGTACTTGGATCGAAGCAGCTATCTGCGCTTCTGAGAGGGGGATGTACTATCTGTGCCTTGGAGGCAAAAGAACACAGTGGGGTGCCTACGCCTTCGGTTGGAGACAACTTTGGCTTTTAAGTCTTTTTTCAGTAGAAGTAAATGACTACCCTTGAATGCAGACTTCTTAATTGCCACCGTTAATTGGAGAATTCCAGGAAACATTTGAATAGTTTGGAGAGTCACTTGAATGGGCCTATTAATTGAGACCCATTATGCTGAGTCCTAGGCTCATCCCATTAATGAGGGAATTTTGACCGTCGACCAAGTGACCTATAGTTTGGACCACTCCTGGTCCTATAAAAGGGAAAGGGTTCCTCTGAAGAGTCACTATCTTCTTCCTGGCACCCTTTACCACCATGTTTGATCCAGACTTTGCTTCAGACGGCCGCTGGCCTTGCATAAGTCGACTTTTGGTTGGGGCTTCTCTTGTTCGAAGGGGCCATGTTCTTGTAGAAGAACTCTTTGTCGAAGAAGCCGTCACCGCTCTTGAGAAGGATCCAAGTATCCTCCCAAAGGAGTTTGACTCTGGGCGACGTCTTGGAGGTCTTGGAGGTCCAAGCTACGTGGTTAGGATTGGTTGCGCATCTGATGAGCAGCCGGTCGTGCTCTGCCCCACTAATTGAAGGCTGTGGGGCTTTGTTGTGTTGTGGTCAGGGTCTTCCACTACTTCTGTATATATTGGAGCCCCAGCTTCTCTCAGCGGCGAGATGATTTGTTCTGACGATGTTATGAGTCAGCGGGAATGAGGCTTTTATGGAGACTGTATACATCTCCTCTGGCCTTTTTGCCCACGATGATCACACTGTAGAGGCTGTCCGGTGAAGATGAACCTTCTTGTGGATCTATAGAGTTTCTATTCTCACTTATGTCGCAAAGACTTTGTAATCGATCCCTGTAATTAGGATTCAGGAAGTTTCTCTCTTATGTAATTACGACAAGTTTTTGAGAGACCTTTGTAGCCATGATTAATAAAAAGAGTCTTTTTTAACTTTATTCTGAGAATGTCTCTATCTTTGGCTAGTTTGTACGTCTGATCGCCTGCGCCTGTGTGAAGATATGGGGTAATAAGGGTACCCTCCTGCGCCTATGGATACTGTATTTTTCATGCTTCTACAGGCGTCTTTATATCAGAGACTCGGCAAAGGATCGTCGAGTGAAGAAGAAGACGAACTCCTCATTGCATCATGTAATACGACGTAGGGTTCTCCATATCTCAAGAAGCTTGCCAGGAACCCTCCCGCCTCGGCCAACAAATCCAAAGGACGACTTGGAGGCAACAGACCGACGGTGCCTAATACGGGTGTACACCCACACTCTGGTCAAACTCTTTACGCAGGCTGTGGGTAGCCAACCCCCACCATCCATGACAATCCCTCGTTCCAACCCGAGGAGAGATTTTATGGAACTGAGACAGATGCCTCCGTAGGTGCAACCAACCAAAAAGCTTGGTGTAGCATTTACAATAAGTCAGAGGACGGTCACAATCTACATGTCTACCCTTAGGATGACGAGACTCAGGTGTCTGAACCAGAGAGTGAAAAATCTACCGTCCCTTTTATCTATCCGCACCTGATGTCTATTTTCATGGCCGAAGGTGACAACATAGAAAACAGTGAGGTGACCAGTCATTAAAGACGTATAGAGGCCCTGGTGACAGGCCTGAGTACCTTGAATGAGACTATGCAGGCCTTGACTTCTGTAGTTCTAGAGATTAAGGAAAAATTGACATCCAACGCTTCTGCTCCAGTCAATCAAGACCCAAGAACGTATGAGGAATCCAATGCACTTCTTCCTACACTAAGTCCCATCATAAACCAAATAATACCGCAGTCGCCGTCAACGACTGGGCCTACGATGTTAAATGACATGCAACAGGCTCTAATGGAGTTATACGCTCGCTTCGACGCCCAAGAAAAGCGAGAATCACTCCAAAAGATGGGGGTTCGGCTGCCACATCCTGTTGAATGGGATAATGTGATATATCTACCCAAGTACAAGCTGTAGACGCTTGTGCCATTCAATGCAAAGGAGTCACCTCATCGATACCTGAGGTACTTCGCCTTAGTAACTGGGCATCTACCAAAAGATGATGTTCTGCTCACGAATTTATTCGTAGGGGCATTGCACGGGGTAGCCTACGAATGGTTTTCCACTCTTCCTGACAACTGCATCTCGTCGTTCGACGATTTGAAATGTCTCTTCCATGTTCGATTCTATGGAGGAATGGACATGACGATGTCTACTTTCATGGACATTGTCCAGAAGGAGAAATAGCCTGTACATGCTTATATCGAGCGCTTCCGTCAGGCAGCTTTAAGGTTACCACCTGGTGTGCCTAAACCCATGCTCATGGACTCGTGCCGTAAAAACATTCTACCTGTAATCAAGTTGTGGCACAGTGCTCCATGCATAGAGTAGACACCTTTCATCACCGAGGCAGATGTAGCCAAAAGAAAGGCTCGGGATGCACAACAACTGGGATTGAATTTCTCCTCACTCGAAGACAAAGTGCTCATCTAGAAAAACTCCGTCCCCAAGGACGGTAAAGGGAAGCAAGCCATGACCGTTAACATCTCCAAAGGTTCAGCGTCAATGAACCAGAAGCCGGCAGAAGCACCAAAGCCGAAGGAACCTACTCCTTCAATGATGAAGACACGCTAGAACTCTTTAACATGTTGATAAAGGGTGACAAGCTTTAACTCCCATCTCCTAAGCGTCCTGATGAAGTGGAAAAGGTGGACAATCCAAATTATTGCCACTACCACCAGTACGTTCACCATTCAGTTCAGATATTTTCTGAAAACAGAGACTCAAGACGGTGTTGTCCCCATCCCAAGGACCACAATGGAAGTAGTCAACCTTCGAACGACCTATGATAATACCCAAGGCCTTATCCCACTTACGACGCTCTGAGGCAAAGTTATGTGGATCCATCCTGATCTTTCCCCAGATATGATATGGACTGCAGCATGATTTGTCAAGGAAAAAAGTCAAGTCGTGTCGTATGGTTTCTACCTCGACTGATGACACTCTGGTTACCACTCGGTCGGCTCACCAGCGAGAGGAACACCAGGCTTTGGAGGAAGAAGTACCTCCACCTACTGCTCCTATTGCACCCGATGCATCGGAAGCAGGTCCATCTCAAGCTCCTGCAGCAGATAAGCAGAGGCAGAAGGAGGTGCGCTTTGACAAACCTCTAAGGAAAGACTCGGCAGTAGGGTCAATCAAGCCCTACAACTTCTAGATATTGGCACAACTTGCCAATAATCCAGCCAGGCTGTCACTCTTCGAGCTCCTTTGTCTCGCCAAAGAGACTCGGGACGCCCTCAGCAAGGCTCAGCCAAACGTCGATTCCTTCCTCACCCAGGTGCAACCACCCAAGGAGGCCTTGTAAACCCCCATAATTTTAGGGTTTCTTTATTTTTTTTAAATGAATTATTTTTAATAAACAATTTTATTATAGTTACTTTTGATCATTAAATGTACTTTTCGTGACTGAGATTTTTGGAGCGCTAGGATGTCAATCATTCGAAACTTTCTTCATGAGTTTTGTAGTAGGCAAGATTATCTTCATTTTGATATATCATGTCCCACTCAAACTTGTTTTCTTGTATTCTATTTGTATTGCACAACTTTCTGGTCACTTTAGGCCAACTAATCGATTATCGTAATACTTGACCTAACTTCCAATTTAATTTCGGAGCTCGACATCGATCCAACCTAATGGACCCAATATTGTACGCATATAAATTCAAGTATTTGTATATACCATTTTATTTTCTTAATCCCAAGCCAAGCCCAAAACTCTGTGAGCCCACAACCTATTAACTACACCTTTGTTTGGAATGAGAAACAACATCACATGCTACTGTACATCCCTCTCTCCCTCGTCTTCGAGCACGTAGGCCTCTGTGCCATCTACCAACCTGCAGACACGGCACATGCCATGCTCGTATGGTCGACAGGCCACCAGCTAGCCGACCACCACTCCCACCTCCTCCTTTGTATACACTCACTCTCCTCCTTCTTCTCACATTTCCTTTTTCATCATCTCCCCTTATTTCCCATCGCTGACCACCTGCGTGACGCCTCCGCCGGTGTAAACCCCCGTATTATCCCAATTAATCTTAGTATTTTAATTAATTTTAGAATATTTATTTGGTAGTAATTCATTAGTTTTAGTAAATATACGTATATATAATGTATATGTGTGCAAGCTCGTACCTTATGCTACTAAATATAGTTATATTAAAAATTAGAATTTTAGAGAAATTGTTTATATTTTTTTATAGAATTTATTTGGGCATTTTTTGATTTGAAAATCTTTTCAAACCAATATTTCCTCCAATCCTTACACCTAATCCTTCCTCAAATCTACTCTTAATATAGACGTCCTAGATTAATTAGGATTAAAATCCTCTTCTCTCTCGTAAATCCCAGGAACCATATATATAAGTATCGGCCAAATAGCCGAGGTATCCATCGCCAAACTCGTCGCCACCTCGTGCTCGAGTGTTGCGACCTCAACCCAAAACCCTTTATACCCGAGCTCCCCCACATTTTGGCGACCCCCCCTGAGCGCCTACAACCGCCAGCGCCGCCGCGTGATGCCGGGGAGGCCCAGGGAACCGACAGCAACCCGAGTCACCCCTGTTCGAGTACACCATCAGGTACTCCTCTTCTTTCTAACTTTTTTTCGATTCTACGCAATGAAATTTCGATCTGTGAATTGCTATAGGAAGACCATATAACCCTCTTCGAAACCCTTTAAAGGGATTTCGACCTCGTACCCTAGATGGACGCTGATATCTATACGAAGTCGAGTCGATACAGCCCCGAAAAAAGAGCATCAAACCAGTTTCGAAACCTAACTTGGAAGCTAATTTTCGGTCCAAATAATGGATAATTTGACAAACTAATTAAAGACAGTCATAGACAACCTAACCGAGATCACAACGCACTTCGTAGAATCAAATTTAGCTTATTATACAGAAAGTTCTGGATTAATGAACTTGAGATAAAAACTGCTTTAAAAATATTAAAATTTTTAGAATTCTGTCTGATACGACGTGCACCCCGACAAACCGGGCGACGTGATCGCACACTATATGCATCGAAAGGCGCATATGGATGTTGTCGACGTGTGGGAACTGACGGAACCCGATTTCGTTGCGTGTGCGCGTCGAAATCAGTACGTATCCGTCGAGATACCCCCGTATCGACATTTTACAAACTTGGCCATAACTTCGTGCACGTTTGTCGGATCGACACGAAACTTGGGCCATCAGGACCGAATCATTTTTCTGGTCCTGTGTGCCAAGTTTGGTCCGATTCTGAGAAGGTCGACCGGAACGCCTATTTGGCGGACCTGGGACCCGCTCTAACGGACGAATTTGTGCATGGCCCGCCGGAATCCAACTTTGGACATACGGTTGGGTTCGTCTCCTCAAACTGAATCTGTAGACATATAGTTTGATGACATTAGTGACCGTAGACTTTGGCACACATTTTGGTACAAAATGGCTCCAACGGTGGACATCGTTTTGACCCTAAATTATGATTTTATTCCTGTTCCAGAATTAGACTTTTGGACAGGCGTTATCTTGATATATCTCTTATTCCGAGTATATTCTTGATGTTTGTTTCAGCATCCGGAGTCGTTTGTTGATTGTGACATTTCTTTTTTCGGATATAGTGATTCTTGGACTTGCCACCTTCGCTTCAGAAGGCAAGATACCTTTCCATCTTACTCTGTGATTACATATTCTTATTTTTAGTTGCTATTTTCAGCATTTCTTATTTGTTGATTATAAAACTGTGCGTCCAAGTCATACTTGGGTGCAAGCGACTCTATCGGTCGTTTTTTTTGCTTTTATTTATTTCTCTTGCATTGACTTAGTCTAGTGACCACCCATTATTAATGAGTTATTGGTATATATCATACGGCCTAGACACTTGCTTTACCATGTGTTGTGAGTCACATGTAGGATACGCACCCGCGTAGTCGGCTGGTCGTCGATACGTATGGAGCGTGCGATGGATAGGAGTAACTGCCAATAGAATTACATGTTAGAAGACTTGATGGTTACTAGAGGTTCATATCAGTCATGGAGATGATGATACTAGTCATTGGGTGGGGAGAACAATACCTGACGTATGGGATTCTTTGCACTTTCCTGATTACCTGTGCGCTCCCCCGGAGACGCAGGCTCTAAGTGCCTTCTGACATTTCCCAAAGTGTTATGGACGTACCCCTTGCACATGATGCCCGCTAACGATCTTCAGATGTTATGGACGTAGGCCCCTGGTGCCCTATATGGGGACTATGCCGATCCCATATACAGCCAGGGATCATGCGTCGAAGGATTGTTTGTCAATTGCGTATTCACAGTAGAATGTCAGAAACACTATTGCATGTATCCTCCTTTCTTTTCTATTATATTAGCACAATTTATATGGCATGGTATTTTCTTGTACCTTGCTACGTCCCTCTGAGGACCTGGTTATCTCTCCAGGATTAGACAACTTTCCGCAGGAGTACGGAGCGGCTCTGGATCCAGCTTACATTGATGACGAGACAGTTCATACTGATTTCTAGTCTATTCCTTATTTGAGACATTAGTGGATATTTTTCATCTCTTTTCTTTCTATTTTGTGGAGGTTGGACTCCGATCTTGTGAGACTATTTTTATAGCTGTTTGGAGTGAGTATGTTCACCCGACTATCTTTTGATACACTTATTTATTATCTGGACTCTGTTATTTTTTGTGTTTTATTGTGATGAGATTAGATTATATTATATTCTGGCCTATGATTATATTATACAGCTTATATACTTATACGAGGATTCCATATATTGGATTATTCTTCGTATATGTGCAGCTGGCATGTTTGCATACTTGATCCTAAGTATTTTGGGACTGGGGCATTACATGTTTTTGTGGTAACCCATGCAGGTCAGAAAATATTGTTGGGTTATATGACTATGTCCAATAAGCCTGCATATAGGAATAAGAATAGTATCTCATCCAGAACTACTACCTCCTTTGACTTTCAACCTTTTCAAAACTTCCTTGATTTTTTGATTTACCTCGTATCTAACCTTTCCTAATATCGTCCTATTCTTCCTCGTGCCAATAGTATGAATCTAAGAAGCGGACGTACTTCTGCCTTGGCCCTCACATCTGGTGAAGAGGCTACCCTGGAGGGACAGAATCCTCCAATGACTCCGGTGACACCATACCAGCCAGGACAGTCGCAGCCTACTATGACGCCAACGATGGTGCATCCAGAGATTGTGGCACCCCAGTCAGCTAGGCTGGACATACCACTATTGTGCCCTTAGAAGGGAATGTACCACTGCCTCCACCACCCCCATTTCCTCAGCAGTTTCCACCACAGTCGGGACCTCAGATGCCTCCACCACCGACTGATGGGAGCCCTACTTCCCAGTTTATGTACGCTATGATGCAAGCTCAGTGGCAGCAGACTGAGCTAATGAGACAGACTATGATGAAAGCTTTGGCTAGACCCCTACCTCCACCTCCGGCACCGGTACCAGCACCAGCACCGGCTCTGCATCCTTATGAAGGCTCTATCAAGAACTTTACAGACATGAACCCTAAGGCCTTCAGAGGAACGGAGAAGCCACTAGAGGTGTTACAATGGCTCATTAGTACGAAAAAGCTACTGAAGGCATCCTAGTTGCCAGCTCGAGATTGGATGACAGCAGTGGACCTACTATTAGAGGATAATGCCCACTACTGGTGGAAGGCAGAAGAGAGACGATTAGGCGCTGGGATCACCTGGAAGCAGTTCTATAATCTATTCTATGAGAGATTCTTCCCCATCCATGTTCGAGATGGTCTCTACGACCGGTTCCTTCATCTGAAGCAAGTAAATATGACGGTTGATGAGTATGACTCAAAATTCAATCGCCTGAGTAGATTTGGTACGGGATTGATCCCGACAGAGCTAGAGAAGGCGAGGAGATTCCATTAGAGGCTTGTACCAGAGCTCAAGTCTTATACGACTACCCAGTCTCGAGTCTTCCATTTAGCTGTCTTGGAAGAAGCTCGCGCTCAGGATATTCGTCGCAAGGAGCAGCAACAGACATCAGGACGCCATACACCAGCAGTTGCACCAACCCGAGCTACTCAGGGAGGACCTATCAGGAGGCCCACAGGACAGCACCAGTAGAGGCCGTCACCTTATCATAAGCCCATTTGCCATTACTGCGGAAAGCAAATATATCTCCAGAATGACTGCAGGACTCGCCTTGAATTGTGCTTGAGATGTAGATCCAAACAGCACATGCTCAAGGACTGTCCAGAGCAACAGGCGATAGTACATCCATGGCTGAACCCGAGGCCTATAGCCCCAACACTTCCAGTTCCTCGGCCAGCAGCAGGAGCACCTCGTCCACCATTGCCTCCTCAGGACGTATAGTACAACAAGGCCAGAGCTCAGAGATAGGGACAGAATTATGGGCCGGCATTCTCACTTGTTGTTGAGGATATAGAGCCAGAGGTAGAGGTCATAGCAGGTATTATTTTAGTTGCTTCATTTTTTGCTATTATATTATTTGACACTGGAGCTATTCATTCATTTATAGCCACTAGTTTTGCCACTAGACACAGCATTCCTGTCATACCCTTAACTAAGAATATTAGAATCCTCACTGGAGGAGGAATTGTACCTGTTAGTGGTGTTTGTAGACTTTGTCCTATAGTGATATATGAAAGAGAGATGAAGGTATGACTTCTTGTATTTCCTATGTCGACATTCGACGTGGTCCTTGGAATGGACTGGTTGAGCCAGTATTTTGCTCTTATAGACTGCCATAGGGGCGGTATTGTCTTTAGACCACCAAATGCAATGGAGTTTGAGTTCACCAAGGAAGACGGAGAGAGTTATGATGCACCCACAGTGGGGACTCACATGATGATGCAGGACACCCCTCAGCATCCTGTCATCACAGAGTTCGAAGATGTATTTCTTGAGGATTTGCCAAGACTACCACCTGACTGAGATATTGAGTTTTCTATTGAGCTTTTTCTAGGGGTCGAGCCTATTTCGTCCCGAGTATATCGACTAGCACCCAAGGAGTTGGTAGAGATGAAGGCGCAGATTGACGACTTGTTGGAGAAAGGCATTATTCGTGCCAGCGCGTCACCATGGGGAGCGCCCGTTCTTTTTGTGCCTAAGAAAGATGGGACAGTGCGCATGTGCATCGACTACAGAGCTTTGAATGCAGTGACAGTAAAGAACAAGTATCCCTTGCCGCGTATAGACGATCTATTCGATCAACTGAATGGAGCAAAAGTATTCTCCAAGATTGACTTACGATCGGGCTATCACCAACTGAAGGTCGGAAGGAAGACATTGCGAAGACGGCTTTTCGATTATGGCATGGACACTACGAGTTCTTGGTCATGCCTTTCGGTTTGACCAACGCTCCTGCAGTTTTCCTGAATTTAATGAACAAGATCTTTCACCAGTACTTGGACAAATTTGTGGTAGTCTTTATAGATGATATCTTGATTTACTCCAAGTGTCAAGAGGAGCATGAGCAGCATCTACGGATTGTTTTAGGAACATTGAGGAATGAGCGACTTTTCTTGAAGCTTAGCAAGTGTGTTTTCTTTCTCAAGGAGGTATCATTTTTTGGACATATTGTTACTGGAGACGACATATTGGTAGATCCGAAGAAGATCACACCAGTCAAGGCATGGCCCGCTCCCACATCAGCTTCCGAGGTGAGAAGTTTTCTTGGACTTGCGGGTTATTACCGAAGGTTCGTAGAAGATTTCTCTCGAATAGTGGGGCCTATGACTCGACTAACATGCAAGGATCAGGATTTTGTATGTACAGATGAGTGTCAAGCCACTTTCGACGAGTTGAAGAAGTGCTTGACCATGACACCAATCTTGACATTACCTTCGGGCCCAGGAGGATTTGTGATCTACAGCGACGCATCCGGGAAAGGATTAGGATGCGTATTGATGCAGCATGGTCATGTAGTAGCACACGCATCAAGACAGTTGAGCGTGCACGAAAAAAATTATTCGACCCATGATCTGAAACTCGCAGCAGTTATCTTTGCCTTGAAGTTATGGAGATACTACTTGTACGGCGAAAAGGTTGACATCTACACTGATCATAAGAGCCTCAAGTATGTGTTTACACAAAAAGAGTTAAATATGCGGCAACGACGTTGGTTGGAGTTGATGAAGGATTACGAGATCGAGCTACATTATCATCCGGGCAAGGCTAATGTTGTAGCAGACGCATTAAGCCGTAAGCCCACGGCTCATTTCTTGACTAAACAGCGAGAGTTGATTAGAGACTTGCAGAAGCTTGGTATTGAGATAGTATTGCCTGGAGCAGATAGCGTATTAGCCAATCTTCAAGTGCAATCATCATTAATAGAGTGCATCAAGGCAGCATTGCCCACTGATGCTAGATTTCGATGGCTTAGAGAGAGGACTGAAGCAGGAGAGCAGACGTGATTAAGGATTCATTATCACTACCACATTTCTAGTTTGAGGGTATTTTTGTCATTTTTGGGGTTATTTGAATTTATTATAATTTATTTGAATTTATGGGAATTTTTAGAATTTATTTTGGAATTGTTTGGATGAGGGTTGACTAGGTTGACTTTGACTAGCAATGACCATGTTAGACTAACCTAGGAGCTAATCCTAGTTGAGTTTGGACTTGGTTAGGTTATACAACCCTAGTTAGACTAGAGTTGACCCATGGTATGGTTATTTGACTTGAGTTAGACTTTTAAGTCATAAGCCATAACTTGTGATTGATCATTAAATCAATAACTAGCCAAACAGGCCCAAAGCCCATTAACTAGTGCCTAACCCTAACCCTAACACTATTTGTCCAGCCACTAACCCATTGGGAAACCCCCCTCCTATAAATATTCTCCTCCATTTAGGGCTAGCCTCTTTAGGAAGGAGCAAGTTTAGAAACAGGTATTTTTCCTACTTCAAAAATCCCTAGAAAATCCATTTTACCTTTTTTTAATCCAAACAAATTGCAATAGGTTTTAATTATTGTTTTATTGCTGTTGGAATTTGTTGTTCTCAGTTTTCTATCAATTTGAAGGAGTTTGGTGGCTTTTTGGAATCCTCATTGAAAGGGGTTTTTGTGTTGGAGAACACCATAAGTAAAATCCTAATCCACCTATTAAATTTTGGTTTTAATTGCATGAATGCCTAGCTCTAAGTACCCTGACCTTGTAGGAATAGAATTTGGTGGAATTTGTGTCCCGTACGTGTCCGTATCGGACACGTATCAGAGACAGCCCTAAGTGTTCGACGAAATGTCTCAATGGACATTTCGTTCTGATTTTGCAGAACTTTTTGAATGGGAATTTGTGTCTTGGTGTCGCTTACACGATTCTTGAGTACTGGGATGGTTTCGTGAACGTGTCGTGTCATTTTGGACACGCGTGCACACGTTTTAGACACGCTCCCACGCGGCCTGCGGATCCCCTGCTGTTCGGGCTTCCTACAGGACACGACACGAATTTGTTGGACATGAAATTTTGTGGGATCAATGGGGCATGTTCTGTCACCATGCTCCCCAAATTTCATTGGGTCTCGTGCACTGGTTGGGGAGTTATTCCTCGCGTACGGGGATTACACTGACACTGTGCACTGGAATTTTCCTCACTGATACGGCTCGATTACTCGGACACGGCGACATGAGGATACGATGCAGACACTTAGACACGAGCACCTAGACCTAGCCTAGATGGAGACACGACCACGAGGCCTGGGTTGGCCTGTGTCGGGTGCACGACACGCGTGCACCTGTGCACGATGCAGTGCCAAACTGCTGTGTCTGTGTGCACTATTTTTATGTTTTAATCCATTGGACACGTTTGTGTCCTCTTGCTGGGCACAAACACTTCATAAGACACGTGCACATGCTGATAGTACACTAACAACCATTTAATTACAAATTAGTTTGATTTTTGTCCATCAATTGTCATTACCCTTTTATTTCTGAAATCAGTATATATCCTGCAATTTTTCCAGTTTTTGAAATGTGGACTTTGCCATACTTTTTAACTAGTTTAAGTGGTGATTAGTCACATAATTAAATCCCTAATATGTTCTCCTAATAGCTATCTACTAGTGTGTCAATTTTGGGTTGGAATGGATGTGTCTTGATTTCAAAATGGGGGGGGGGGTGACATGTGTGTGGACTGTTTTTTAATAGTTTCTAAAATAACTGAACCTGAGTTCACAGCTATTATGAACTCAAAATCTGGGTTCATTGATACCTGAGATGTATTTAATCTGAATTTGTGTTTTGACACAAACTGGTGTACTGCATAAGGGGTTCATGAATTATTTTCCCTGTCTTTTCACTGAAAACTGAACTTTATATTGTTTAAGAACTAAAAACTGAGTTTGTTCTGATATTTAGAAATCTGAGATTAGTGTTTTGTTTGGGGTTACTCCCTCACACTCTTCACAGTTCCCCTCACCCACTCTCACATGCACACACACACCCCCTATCATATTAAACCCTGTCACAAGCAACATGTTGACACACACATGTAGACACCCTATCACTCACTGTTAACACCTACATACTTTGTTCTCTCACATTCACACAAACACACATGCACACTTTCCCTCACTCATTCTCCTCTCACACATACCCTCTATATATATATATATATATATATATATATATATATATATATATATATATATATATATATATATATATATATATATCCTAATTTTTCCTATGTAAATGTATGTAATAATATAATGTTATATATAATATAATGTGTGTATTTACTAAATATATGTAGTATACATACATATGTATGTTCTAGATTATATATATATATATATATATATATATATATATATATATATATATATATATATATATAAGGGTATTGTTAGATATAGAACTTAGGATATATATCAATAAGGGTATTGTTTAGATATAGAACTTACATGGTGTTTGTGTTAGGGGATGGCCTATAGGCATGTCACGACCCGTTACCCAAATTGTTGGGCCGGGCCGAGCCATGTCCAGCCTACGCTTAAGATAAAGCGCAGTAAGCTGTTCTAGAGATAACAGGATAAGACTAAAATGTGCTAACAGTTCTATAAGTGAAGAAGAATCATAAATGCTCCAAACACAAAAGTCGTCGTATATAGTAAAATATCCAAGTACAAGTAAACTGAAATGTAAAACTGGATACATGTCCAGTTACAAAATGATATAGTCTAATACATGTCTACTCTCAAAAAGTCTAAGTAAACAAAAGACAACTAGGCGAGGTTCCCCGCAGGAACATCCTCGTAAAGCAGAGCCGGGTCCTCGGCAGTAACTCCATAATACGAATCACAGAGCAACTCCTCCTCAGAAAGTATACCTACAATGTTATCCTGTCAGGACGGGAGCAAGTACTGAATCTAGCAAACTAAGTATACGAAGCATGAACAAGAATGTAATAAACTGGAATCATGGCATATCATGGTTTAATTTGGTTATTTTATAGATAACCGCATGTAGTTTAAAAGTTTAAAACGGTAGCATGTACGTGAATCGGTCAATAGGTGATCAGGATGTACTGTGGTACATATCAAGTTTTTCTGGTATGCACATACGTGCACGAACGGCATCGGTGTATATCCATACACAAACGCGATATCAGAACATACGGCAAGGGTACATATAGAATGTCACTGAGCACGGTAAATACATACGGAGAAGGGGGTCATGATCACGTACATTACTAGCAGTTTCCCCTTAACCCATTATTTTAAACATGTGAGAGATATGAAAACAGTAATAACATGTGGGAGACACGGGAACGATATAAAGCATGTGAGAGATATGAGATACTGTCCTAAACATGGTAGAGACTGAAAGTAATACAATATGTAAAGTTCTAACTAGCTACCCCAAGGATCAGCATTTAACATGGTTGGTAAGTCGCAGTTTATTGTGATAGCAGTATGTAAAGTTCGTAGAAAGTACTTGCCTCTAGCAAAGCAAAACAAAACAAGCTGCGATAACAATACTATGGATGTCTGGTAGCTCGTCACTGTAGAAGTAAATGTAATAACTTAGCTTTTATACTAAGCTAAAATACTAGGATACTAATTGGTGAAACACGACTTGTGACTGGACACCTAGCCAAAATGATGACTTGGCATAGGACACCAATGTGGGGTGACACACTATGTTAACTAACTTTCTAGGGTCTTTACACTAGTGAGGGATGGGGTTCAACACGACTAAAACTCCAAATAACACAAAAACTACAAGTCATAATTAATCAATAAATAAATCAAAAGATCATTGTTTCTAACAATTTTTGAAGTAGACAAAAAGCCTAGTTTTTCTTAAAGTAAAGTACCAAGGTGATCCTTGTTAATCATAGAAATTTATTATAATTTTTCTGGAATTTATTAACCAGTACAAATATTTTATAAAAATCAGTTTTCCTAAGTATACAGAAAATGAGTTTTGGTTTCATATGCCAAACTAGGGGCAAAACAGTAATTTAAATACTAAAAAATTTATACTAAATTAGCTAACTTAACATAGTATCTAAAAAACTATTTTTCCATAATTTTAACAATACTTTAAGTATTTTTAGAAAATCAAAAACAGCATTGCACACAATAATTAATTATCTGCATATTTTGTCCATGTATATAATTTGAACCAAAGTTCAAATACAGGACCCAAGGCCATGAATCAAGTCCAATATGACTTGTAGAGGTCTTGAATGTGTGAAAACACATTTGAGCCCAAATACCCATGCTAGGCTTGGACACCAAATGGTTGCAGTAATTTAAATATACTAAAAATATGATTTGGCAATAGTGCCAAGTAAATATTATTATTTTAATATGATAAAGTTATGCATAGTGAAAATATACATACATATGGAAAAGGTACATATATCTATGTATAAGGAAAATACTTTATTTATAAAGTAAACATATATTTATACAAATATGTATATATATATATATATATATATATAAGGAGACATAAAATTATAAAGTGTATAATAATCCATATATATGAAAACATATATATATATATATATATATATATATATATATATATATATATATATATATATATATATATGAAAACATATATATATATATATATATATATATATATATATATATATATATATATATATATATATATATATATATATATGTTTTCATATATATATATATATATATATATATATATATATATATATATATATATATATATATATGTTTCATATATATATATATATATATATATATATATATATATATATATATATATATATATATGTATACAAACACATATATATAATATTTACTAACTATGAAAATATACACACAAGAAAAATATATACATATATATTCATAAATACATATATATATTTATAAAATACTAAAGTGAAATATATATATATATATATATATATATATATATTTTTATTAGTATATATATATATATATATATATATATATATATATATATATTTATATATATATATAAATAGTTTATATATATAAAGTAATATAAATAACAATACATATATATATGTATATACAAATATATACACATGAAACTCACTAACTATAAGATATATACATATATATATATATAAAATACTGTCAAATTCAGTATATACATATATATATATACTAATATATATATATATATATATATATATATATATATATATATATATATATATATATATATATATACATATATATAAAAAAAAATATATATAAATATATAAAAAAAAAATATAAATATATATAAAACAGAAAAAAGAAAAAGAAAAAGAAAACAGAAAAAGAAAAGAAAAAAGAAATAAAAGAAGAGGGGGGGCTCGAACTCGAGCCAACACAGCGGGGGGGGGGGGGGGGGGGGGGGGGGGGGGGGGGTTAGGCCGAATCGGGCTGGCCAGGGGGTCAGCCCGTTAGTTTTGTTAGAGGTTAGGGTTCTGGTTAATTTATTTAGGTTAGGGTAGTTTATACATAAAAAAATATAAAACTGTCCTGTGTCCAGACAGTTAAGGACACAGGATTTTCTCGTGTCCTAGGCCTGCACGACACGCACGAGTTCAATCTTGCGTGTCCAGTTCTATCAAAGTATTCGCCAGGACACGGCGAACACTCCCGACCCAATACGAGACACGCACGACACAGGGGAACACTGACACTCACGTGTCCGGCGAGTTGAAAGGTGATCCGAAGGTCGGGGACGGCGGAGGAGGCGTCGGGGTCGGGGCACTCCAGTGGCGCTGCCTCCAGTTCGGCAAGGCGAAGCGGATGACGGTGGTGGCGGCTGTCGACGACGAGTGGTGAGGCTGGACAGGGGCTCGCCGTAGCTAGGATTCCGGTGGAGTGTTTTGGGGAAGAAGGGTGTCGTCGGTGGCTGTAGGGGAAATTTAGTGTTAGGGTTTAGGCCGAGGGGGGAGTGGGGGATTTTATAGGGGGTTTTAGGGCGGTGGACTTGGCCGGGAAAGGCGGGGGCAGGGCGGCGTGGCAGCTCGGGGCAGTCGGGGCAGCGGAGTGGGTGAGGCCGAGGAGAGAGAGAGAGAGAGTTGTCGGTCGGGGGGGGGGGTGTTTTGGCAATTAGCAGTTAGGTCCCTAGGTTTTAGGATTTTACACTAGGCCCCCAACAGGAAACAAATGCAAATATAATTTGCATTCCCTATTTAAAAACAAATTCCTAATTACAAACTGATATAAAAGTAATTTGAATAATTACAAAATAGTATTAAAATAATTCTAATAATTGCAAATTGATATTAAAACATTTTAGAAAATTACAAATCAATATTTTTGTATTTTAAAACTCATTTAAAATCATTTAAAAATTCTAGAAAAATTTCTAAAAATTCCTAATATTTATTTAAGGCTATAAATGACAAAAAAATTTAATTAACACTAATTAAAAATGAATTTGAAAATCAGGGGCTTACAAGTCTTCCCTCCTTGGAAAATTTTATCCTCGAAATTCACAAGGATTGAAGACCCGACAATATTCTAACATAGCAAGTAATGCAACAAATGACTAAGGCTACGATCAAAACTAACCTCCCGAAACCTGTTTCGGCTCCGGCTCAAGGACTAGGCTATAAGTCTTCCCCTGGGGTCCCTTGGCTACTGGGCAGTCCCGAATCTGATGGATGGCAGACCCACAAGCTAAACACTGACCCAACCTCTTCCTGCAGACGAGAGAGTCATGGCCTTGCCTCTTGCAGTATACACAAAAAGCTCCCTTCTGCTGCTGCTGTCGGGGTCCCGGGGCTCTAACTGGCTGGGTCGGGTGATGTGATGTAGGGGGATGGTAAGTCTGCTGGGGTGGCGTCGGTGCTCTCTGCTGGAAAGCCTGACGCTTGGACGGTCCCTCATGATGTACAGAAGCCGGCCTCTTGCTAGACAGAAGACGCTCCTCAATGCTCTGGGCCATCTCTAGGCTCTGGTAGTAGTCAGTCGTACCGTTCGCCACTATAAGAATGCCAATGTCTGGAACTAGACCATGGCAAAACCTACGGGTCATCTCCTCTGGATCAGCAACTAGACTAGGAGCGAAACGGCTTAGGCGACTAAACTCTGCCGCATACTCATCAACAGAACGGTTCCCCTGCTGGATGTTCTGGAATCGTAGCCCCATGGCTACTCTAGCAGTGGTCGAGAAGAATTTCTTTTTGAACTGGATCTTGAACTGGTCCCAGGTGGCTCTACCTCTCGCGAACAATGGCTCATTCCTGAACCAGACTCCTGCTAAGTCTATCAGCAGAAATCCTGCTGCCTCGACCTGAAGGTCATCCGACATCCTAACTCCCAGAAGCTTCCTCTCTACAGAATCTAGCCAGTCATCAGCTACTACTATGCCCTCAGTCCCTGAGAACTCCTTGGGATTCAGACCCATAAAGTCCTTAATCGTACCCGCTTTCTGCCGTGGCTCTACATATGGTGGGACCACGGGACGTCCCTCAGAACGCTCCATGCTCTGGCGGAGTAGGATAGTCTGCTCCTGATGGGTTGTTAGGAACCCCTGGATCAGTGTGAGCAGCTGGTTCCCGTCGAGTGTGACGAAAGCCTGGGTGGGTATAGTGATAGGGGGTGGTGGAAGTATCGGGGCCTGCTGGGACTGGGATGTGGAAGGTGGTATCTGGGTCTGTGGATCTGTGGAGTGGGAGAATGTGGTAGGTGGAGGTGTATCAGTCAACTGGTCAGCTGACTGGATATGGAGGGCCCTATTCTCGGGGGTAACATACTGGGATGAACGAGTAAGCACCATCTAAATTACACATAAAAAGACTTATAAGGACTTGTTTAAAGTAAGCAATCATATGCAAGAAAATCTAATTATAATAGCAAACATGTGATGTATTTCCTATGTTACAATCCTAGCATTCCTCTAAGTATTCTAAGCGTCTCTCCTAATGTTGTCTAATTATCTTAAGTTCCTAATTGCAGGCATGCTTGGTACAATAACGTAACCAAACAGTTTAGTCAGGACCTGCATGGGCCGCCAAAAAAACATGTCACGACCCGTTACCCAAATTGTTGGGCCGGGCCGAGCCATGTCCAGCCTACGCTTAAGATAAAGCGTAGTAAGCTGTTCTAGAGATAACAGGATAAGACTAAAAAGTGCTAACAGTTCTATAAGTGAAGAAGAATCATAAATGCTCCAAACATAAAAGTCGTCGTATATAGTAAAATATCCAAGTACAAGTAAACTGAAATGTAAAACTGGATACATGTCCAGTTACAAAATGATATAGTCTAATACTTGTCTACTCTCAAAAAGTCTAAGTAAACAAAAGACAACTAGGCGAGGTTTCCCGCAGGAACATCCTCGTAAAGCAGAGCCGGGTCCTCGGCAGTAACTCCATAATACGAATCACAGAGCAACTCCTCCTCAGTAAGTATACCTACAACGTTATCCTGTCAGGACGGGAGCAAGTACTGAATCTAGCAAACTAAGTATACGAAGCATGAACAAGAATGTAATAAACTGGAATCATGGCATATCATGGTTTAATTTGGTTATTTTATAGATAACCGCATGTAGTTTAAAAGTTTAAAATGGTAGCATGTACGTGAATCGGTCAATAGGTGATCAGGATGTACTGTGGTACATATCAAGTTTTTCTGGTATGTACATACGTGCACGAACGGCATCGGTGTATATCCATACACAAATGCGATATCAGAACATACGGCAAGGGTACATATAGAATGTTACCGAGCGCGGTAAATACATATGGAGAAGGGGGTCATGATCACGTACATTACTAGCAGTTTCCCCTTAACCCGTTATTTTAAACATGTGAGAGATATGAAAACAGTAATAACATGTGGGAGACACGAGAACGATATAAAGCATGTGAGAGATATGAGATACTGTCCTAAACATGGTAGAGACTGAAAGTAATACAACATGTAAAGTTCTAACTTGCTACCCCAAGGATCAGCATTTAACATGGTTGGTAAGTCGCAGTTTATTGTTCTAGCAGTATGTAAAGTTCGTAGAAAGTACTTGCCTCTAGCAAAGCAAAATAAAACAACTGCGATAACAATGCTATGGATGTCTGGTAGCTCGTCACTGTAGAAGTAAATACAATAACTTAGCTTTTACACTAAGCTAAAATACTAGGACACTAATTGGTGAAACACGACTTGTGACTGGGCACCTAGCCAAAATGATGACTTGGCATAGGAGACCAATGTGGGGTGACACACTATTTTAACTAACTTTCTAGGGTCTTTACACAAGTGAGGGATGTGGTTCAACACGACTAAAACTCCAAATAACACAAAAACTACAAGTCGTAATTAATCAATAAATAAATCAAAAGATCATTGTGTTCTAACAATTTTTGAAGTAGACAAAAAGCCTAGTTTTTCTTAAAGTAAAGTACCAAGGTGATCCTTGTTAATCATAGAAATTTATTATAATTTTTCTGGAATTTATTAACCAGTACAAATATTTTATAAAAATCAGTTTTCCTAAGTATACAGAAAATGAGTTTTGGTTTCATATGCCAAACTAGGGGCAAAACAGTAATTTAAATACTACAAAATTTATACTAAATTAGCTAACTTAACATAGTATCTAAAAAACTATTTTTTTCATAATTTTAACAATACTTTAAGTATTTTTAGAAAATCAAAAACAGCATTGCACACAATAATTAATTATCTGCGTATTTTGTCCATGTATATAATTTGAACCAAAGTTCAAATACAGGACCCAAGGCCATGAATCAAGTCCAATATGACTTGTACAGGTCTTAAATGTGTAAAAACACATTTGAGCCCAAATACCCATGCTAGGCTTGGACACCAAATGGTTGCAGTAATTTAAATATACTAAAAATATGATTTGGCAATAGTGCCAAGGAAATATTATTATTTTAATATGGTAAAGTTATGCATAGTGAAAATATACATACATATGGAAAAGGTACATATATCTATGTATAAGGAAAATACTTTATTTATAAAGTACACATATATTTATACAAATATGTATATATATATATATATATATAAGGAGACATAAAATTATAAAGTGTATAATAATCCATATATATGAAAACATATATATATATATGTATACAAACACATATATATAATATTTACTAACTATGAAAATATACACACAAGAAAAATATATACATATATATTCATAAATACATATATATATTTATAAAATACTAAAGTGAAATATATATATATATATATATATATATATATATATATATATATATATATATATATATTTATATATATATAAAAATAGTTTATATATATAAAGTAATATAAATAACAATACGTATATATATATATATATATATACAAATATATACACATGAAACTCACTAACTATAAGATATATACATATATATATATATAAAATACTGTCAAATACAGTATATACATATATATACTAATATATATATATACATATATATAAATATATATAAAACAGAAAAAAGAAAAAGAAAAAGAAAACAGAAAAAGAAAAGAAAAAGGAAATAAAAAGAAGAGGGGGGGCTCGAACTCGAGCCAACACAGCGGGAGGGGGGGTTTTAGGCCGAGTCGGGCTGGCCAAGGGGTCAGCCCGTTAGTTTTGTTAGAGGTTAGGGTTCTGGTTAATTTATTTAGGTTAGGGTAGTTTATACATAAAAAAAAAATATAAAACTGTCCTGTGTCCAGACAGTTAAGGACACAGGATTTTCTCGTGTCCTAGGCCTGCACGACACGCACGAGTTCAATCTCGCGTGTCCAGTTCTATCAAAGTATTCGCCAGGACACGACGAACACTCCCAACCCAATACGAGACACGCACGACACAGGAGAACACTGACACTCATGTGTCCGGCGAGTTGAAAGGTGATCCGAAGGTCGGGGACGGCGGAGGAGGCGTCGGGGTCGGGGCGCTCCAGTGGCGCTGCCTCCAGCTCGGCAAGGCGAAGCGGATGACGGTGGTGGCGGCTGTCGACGACGAGTGGTGAGGCTGGACAGGGGCTCGCCGTAGCTAGGGTTCCGGTGGAGTGTTTTGGGGAAGAAGGGGGTCGTCGGTGGCTGTAGGGGAAATTTAGGGTTAGGGTTTAGGTCGAGGGGGGAGTGGGGGATTTTATAGGGGGTTTTAGGGCGGTAGACTTGGCCGGGAAAGGCGAGGGCAGGGCGGCGTGGCAGCTCGGGGCAGCGGAGTGGGTGAGGCCGAGGAGAGAGAGAGAGAGAGCTGTCGGTCGGAGGGGGGGGGTGTTTTGGCAATTAGCAGTTAGGCCCCTAGGTTTTAGGATTTTACACTAGGCCCCCAACAGGAAACAAATGCAAATATAATTTGCATTCCCTATTTAAAAACAAATTCCTAATTACAAACTGATATAAAAGTAATTTGAATAATTATAAAACAGTATTAAAATAATTCTAATAATTGCAAATTGATATTAAAACATTTTAAAAAATTATAAATCAATATTTTTGTATTTTAAAACTCATTTAAAGTCATTTAAAAATTCTAGAAAAATTCCTAAAAATTCCTAAAAATTCCTAATATTTATTTAAGGCTATAAATGACAAAAAAATTTAATTAACACTAACTAAAAATGAATTTGAAAATCAGGGGCTTACAAGGCATGATATAGCCTATGGCCTGTGTGTGAGTCAGTTTGACTAGTGAGCCTAGTTTGGGCTTGTACAGCCTTGTTAGACCTAGAATAGACTTGCTAGACTAGAGTAGACTAGTTTAACTTAGTGTGGACTAGTTTGACCTAGTTTGACCATAGTTGACCTAGTTTGACTTCTAGGGTTGACCAGAGTTGACCAAGAGTTGACTTTGGCCTAGTTTGACCTAGATTCATGTAGAATGCATTGTAGTATTTCATTTTACCATTCTGGACTTTTTGTGACTTGCGCTGTTCTAAATAGGAGCCAGACACCACTCCTCGGACAGTACTTTTCAGTTGGACACTCAGATACCAGGCGAGTACATTCTCTGATCATTTCATATCCTGCTTAGAATTATTTTCCTACTTTAGATTACTTTACTTGATGCTGTCACGTTGGTAACACGGATTAGTACTATATGGATCCATTCTTGAGATGTTATCCCCTCAGGGAGCATCGTATACTACATGTTATGTGCGTTTCACTTACATGGTGTATCACTATGCTTCACGATTCTTCGATCACTTGTGACATGTACTCTCATAATCACAGAGTCTTCCCAGAATCATCCTATTTATGGGTATTCCCAGAATCACCCATTTATGGGCTATCCATGTATCACCCCTTGTGGGCCTTTGCATGGAATCATAACATAACCTGGCTGGATCCTTGCGTATTGATTGGGGGTACGGGGGAGTAGAAGTAAACATGTGAATAATATCCAAGTAGTGTAGTTCCCAGAATTACTCCATAGTATAGTTCTCAGAATCTCCTATGCCATTCACTTGTTTATATTGTACTCTGACTCACTAGCCACAGTTAGCTTTCCATTTACAGTATATATATTTCCATTACAGCTTCCTCTGTTTACATTCTATGCTTCATTCAGTTTCCTGTATCTTACTCTACTGTATGTCTATATTTTCTAACTTGCTATGAACTGTTGAGATGTATTGTGCTCGCTCCTGCCCTGACTGGACCTGTTGAAAATATTATAGAGGACGAGGAGGAGGCTGGTGTGGATACCTATTACAGTGCTACTTTAGATGAGTGCCTGGACCTGGACCAGCAGCAGGTCCCACTAGCTATGGATGACAAACCCTTAGACTAGGATGTTTTCATTTACAGTATGTCATGGATGATTGTACTTTCTGATGTACTTAGGATCTGGGATTATGTATTATCTTAGGCACTTAGACTTTCTGATGTACTTGGGATTTCTCTTTCATTTTGGCATTTTTTTTATCTATCTATCTATCTGCTATCTTATCATCTGCCTTAGTTGTGATTGAGATTACTTTATTCTATGTCACCCCCACTCGGGGAGTATAAACTGTTTAAGCTTTATATTGTTAGATGTTGTGACCTAGGATAGCATTCTACCGCCGACACTGCGGCGTAGGCTGGACGTACCCACGTCTCGTGCCCTAACTCTAGGGTGCGGGTCGTGACACGTTTTTAGTGGTAGCCCATGCAGGTCTAGACTAGAAGTGTAGTGGTATTCGAATTAGAGTATCACTACAACCTGCAGTAGGATATAGGACATTAATTTTAAGGTACTCGATCACATTAGGAAAAAAATTCTTTTATTGCCATCTAAATCCTTATTTTCAGCTGATCCTTTTGAATTTTAATTGTCCGCCTTTGTTATATCGCTTCTTTCTCAGAAATTGATACTCTTGTTTGTCTATCTTCAGGATGGTAGAGACTCGATCGCAGCGTACCATTCATGAGGATGCTATGGAGGGGACTGCTACCTCTCAGCCAGTTCAGCGGGGCCAGGGGACTGCAGCTCCTGCCACCTCTGCTCGTATTGAGACCTCGGCAGCAGCAACAGGGGGTATGCTTCCACCGGCTCGGAGACAGGACCCAATTCTCCCAGAGGATCCTTACCAGCAGCCACCTGCAGGGACAGTTGACGCCGTTCAGCTGTTGGCCTTCTTCAGGCAGTACATGGAGGGTCAGCAGACCCAGCAGCAGAGGCACACGGCAGAGCTCACTCGAGGCATTGAGCTGACAGTGACAGCAGTGGAGAGGGTCATAGCTCAGCCAGCGGCAGCCCCGCAGCCGCACCAGCCACGGAAGAAGGGCATCCAGGACTTCCAGAAGATGCACCCGTGAGACTTCCGAGGGACAGAGGGGATCTTGTATGCCGATGAGTGGATCGAGCATATGGAGGAGATCTTCAGGCTGGCTGAGATTCCGACGAGGCTCCAGATAGAGGCAGCGGCCAGCATGATACAGGATCTGGCCCGTACCTGGTACCAGACCGACCCAAGAGTCGGCACAACTGGACAGACTTGGGCAGCATTCAAGAAGCTGTTCAAGGAGAAGTTCTTTCCGGACGTAGCACTGGGAGCCCTCGAGACCCAGTTCGAGGCTCTAGTCCAGGGGAGCCAGTCCGTGGAGGAGTACGCAGGAGAGTTCTGCTGCCTGAGCAGATTTATGGAGGACTTGTCCGAGACGACGAAGGCCCGGAGGTTCCGGAAGGGCTTGGTAAAGGAGGTCAAGTCCTACACCAAGAACGCCCGCAGTGCTACATTTGAGGAGATCCTGGTAGACGCACTAGCTGCAGAGGATGATCTTGAGCTTAGGCTCAAGAGGGGGCGAGACTCCCAGGGAGGCAGCAGTAGCGGAGGACTGGCCAAGAGGCCGCACTTTCAGCAGTAGCACCACCAGCAGCAGAGGTTCCAGCCGCAGCAGTTTCAGCAGCCGAGGCACCAGCAAGTGCAGCATCAGCAGCAGAGGGTGCAACAGCAGGTACCGAGGCAGCAGGCCACCACCTGTGCTTATTACAAAAAGCCAGGGCACGGGTGGAACGAGTATAGGAAGAGACTGGGCAAGTGCCTGGTATGTGGCTCAGGAGATCACCAGATGAGGGAGTGTACCTTGACCACGGGACGAGTAGCTCAGGGAGGAGGAGCCAGGGCAGCAGCAGGCCAGCAGAGGGGACCAGCCCTGCCGACCTAGCAGCAGAGATTTGTTCAGCACCAGCAGCAGGCCAGGGGAGGCCAGCCGGGGCGAGCTTTCGCCATGGCGGCTGAGGATACAGAGGTGATCGGAGAGCTGATTGCAGGTTCGATTCTTCTCGACTCCAGTCCAGCTTTTGTATTATTCGATTCCGGTGCTTCGCATAGTTTCATATCAGTATGTTTTGCGATTAGACACAGTATCATAGCTGAATCGTTGCCTAGGACTTACAAGATCACGACCGGGGGTGGCATTATCCTCGTACGTGGTGTTTGTAAGGGTCGGAGAGTTATTTTGGGAGGCTGTAAGTTGGAGGTGAGACTGCTCGTAATGCAATTGCCGAACTACGATATAGTACTCGGCGTGGATTGGTTAAGCAGGAACCACGCCAGTATTGATTGCAGAGGGGGTAGAGTTCTCTTCAGAGTGCCGGAGGAGCCAGAGTTCGAGTACTCCAGACGTCAGGCGGAGCAGAGCAGCGGAGTTTTCTACGGAGTCTCGGTAGAGGAGCAGGCGATTCCATATCCCTTGATAGCAGAGTATATGGATGTTTTCCCAAAGGAGTTGTCGAGATTGCCACCAGACAGAGACATAGAGTTCTCGATAGACTTGGTTCCAGGAGCGGAACCCATCTCTCAGCATGTATATCGGGTGAACAACAGCGAGCTGGTGGAGCTGAAGAAGCAAGTGGATGAGCTGCATGAGAAGGGCTTCATTCGCTCGAGTTTGTCACCATGGGGTGCACCAGTATTGTTTGTGTCGAAGAAGGATGGGTCAGTACGGATGTGTATTGACTATAGGGCACTCAACAACCTCACGATCAAGAACAAATACCCACTACCGCGGATCGACGATCTTTTTGACCAGTTGAGCGGAGCTCGAGTATTTTCCAAGATTGATCTGAGGTCGAGATATCACTAGGTGAAGGTGAAGGGGGATGATATTCCCAAGACCGCTTTCAGGACGCGGTACGGGCAGTTTGAGTTTTTGGTTATACCGTTTGGGCAAACCAATGCACCAGCAGTGTTTATGAACCTTATGAACAAGGTGTTCCACCAGTATCTGGATCAGTTTGTGGTGGTGTTCATTGACGACATCTTGATATATTCCAAGACTGAGGAGGAGCACGAGGAGCATCTGCGGATAGTGCTGGAGACTCTTAGGAGGGAGCAGCTTTATGGAAAACTCTCCAAGTGTGAGTTTTTCTTGGACCGGGTGGACTTCTTGGGGCACGTTGTGACTGGAGATGGTATCTCAGTTGACCCCAAGAAGATTATAGCAGTTGAGGCATGGGCAGCGCCGACTTCAGTTGCAGAGATCAGGAGTTTCCTAGGGATGGCAGGATATTATCGAAGATTTGTGCAGGATTTCTCCCGGGTTGCAGAGCTGTTGACACGGTTGACCCGGAAGGATGCTGAGTATGTTTCGTCAGAGGAGTGTCAGGCAGCTTTTGATGAGTTGAAGAAGCGGCTTACGACAGCTCTGATTCTGACATTGCCTTCAGGATCAGGTGGTTTCACTATTTATAGTAACGCTTCAGGGAAGGGGCTGGGTTACGTCTTGCAGCAGCATGGGAAGGTGATTGCCTATGCTTCCAGACAATTACGTCCCTATGAGAAGAACTATCCTACCCATGACCTGGAGCTGGCAGCGGTGATATTTGCTTTGAAGTTGTGGAAGCATTATCTGTATGGGGAGAGGTGGAGATCTTTACAGATCACAAGAGCTTAAAGTATGTGTTCACTCAGAAGGAGTTGAACATGAGGTAGCACAGATGGCTAGATTTGATGAAGGACTTTGACATCCTACTTCAGTATCACCCAGGGAAGGCCAACGTGGTTGCCGATGCCTTGAGTAGGTATCCGACAGCCATGTGTTTGACCATGGATCGGCATTTGCTTGCAGACCTGGAGAGCCTTGGGATTGAGGTGATCGTGCCCGGGGTACAGATGCAGTTTTAGGGGATACAGATTCAGTCGGACTTGGTGGAGAGGATCAAGTCGGCACAGTTTGAGGACATTGCTCTACGGTGTCTTCGAGAGCAGGTTCGAGCAGGATTGCTGGAGGGCGAGTTTTCTCTTGCAGATGATGGTGCCTTGAGGCACGGTTCCAGATTATGTGTGCCCAGCGGAGAGCTCAGGGAGCAGGTTATGCAGGAGGCCAACAGATCTCAGTACTCCATACACCCTGGTGCCAACAAGATGTACCGAGATCTGAGGGAGCCTGTTTGGTGGTCCGGGATGAAGCGGGAGGTGGCTTGCTTCGTAGCTAGGTGTTTGATCTGTCAGCAGGTCAAGGCGGAGAGGCAGAGGCCCGGTGGATTATTACAGCCGCTGCCCATTCTCGAGTGGAAATGGGAGCATATTACTATGGACTTCGTATCAGGATTGCCGCGTACACCAGGAGGTAAAGACGCGATTTGGGTCATCGTTGACAGGTTGACCAAATCGGCCCACTTTTTGCCATTCAAGGTGGGTACGTCTACAGAGAGGCTTGCGGAGATGTATATGTGGCAGATAGTCAGGATTCACGAAGTTCCAGTCTGCATCATCTTAGATCAGGATAGTCGCTTTACTTTCCATTTCTAGAGGAGTCTGCAGACTGGCTTGGGCACTCAGCTCAAGTTTAGTACCGCATACCACCCCCAGACGGACGGACAGTCGGAGAGGACTATTCAGACACTTGAGGATATGCTGCGGACGTGCGTCCTGGACTTTGGAGGCTCCTGGGAGGATTATCTTCATTTGGTAGAGTTTGCTTACAACAACAGTTTCCAGGCCAGCATTGAGATGTCACCTTTCGAGGCTCTGTACGGGCGTAGGTACCGTACACCCTTATCTTGGGATGATATTGGTGAACGAGCTTTACTAGGGCTAGAGATGGTTGTTGATGTAGCCGAGAAGGTGAAGCTCATCAGGGACAGACTTCGTATGGTGCAGGACAGACATCAGCACTGGGCCGATAGCCACCGGAGGCCCTTGGAGTTTGAGGTACAGATTAGAGTAGGATTAGATTAGGTTTGATTATTTGTGTTTTATTAATCATGTTTGTTTATTATAATTAATTGAGACCTTGCTTGTGATTAGGTCGGAGACCAGGTTTTCTTGAGGATATCTCCGACTCGTGGTACGATACGTTTTTGTGGAGGCGGGAAGCTTAGCCCGCGCTTCATCGGCCCTTTCGTTATCAGCGGAAGAGTCGGTGACGTGTCATACAGGCTAGACTTGTCGTCCGTACTTGTGGGGGTCCATAACGTATTCCATGTATCACAGTTGAGACGGTACATGGCTGACCCTAGCCATGTGCTCGATTATTCAGAGATTGAGGTTGGGTCTTCTTTCAGCTATCCAGAGCAGCTAGTGGAGAGTCTGGATCGACGGGAGAAGGTTCTGAGGAACCAGGTGATACCCTTGGTACGCGTCGCATGGAGGCATCATTCTCCAGGGGAGTCTACCTGGGAGCGGAAGGATGAGATGCGCGAGCGATACCCTTATCTTTTTGGACCGTGAGGTATACTTTCTATCCTTCTCATTAGTTGCATTTCGCCTTTCAATTTCGAGAACGAAATTCTTTTAAGGAGGATAGATTTGTCACTACCACATTTCTAGTTTGAGGGTATTTTTGTCATTTTTGGGGTTATTTGAATTTATTATAATTTATTTGAATTTATGTGAATTTTTAGAATTTATTTTGGAATTGTTTGGATGAGGGTTGACTAGGTTGACTTTGACTAGCAATGACCATGGTAGACTAACCTAGGAGCTAACCCTAGTTGAGTTTGGACTTGGTTAGGTTATACAACCCTAGTTAGACTAGAGTTGACCCATGGTATGGTTATTTGACTTGAGTTAGACTTTTAAGTCATAAGCCATGACTTGTGATTGATCATTAAATCAATAACTAGCCAAATAGGCCCAAAGCCCATTAACTAGTGCCTAACCCTAACCCTAACACTATTTGTCCAGCCACTACACCCATTAGGAAACCCCCCTCCTATAAATATTCTCCTCCATTTAGGGCTAGCCTCTTTAGGAAGGAGCAAGTTTAGAAAGAGGTATTTTCCCTACTTCAAAAATCCCTAGAAAATCCATTTTACCTCCTTTTTAATCCAAACAAATTGCAATAGGTTCTAATTATTGTTTTATTGCTGTTGGAATTTGTTGTTCTCAGTTTTCTATCAATTTGAAGGAGTTTGGTGGCTTTTTGGAATCCTCATTGAAAGGTGTTTTTGTGTTGGAGAACACCATAGGTAAAATCCTAATCCACCTATTAAATTTTGGTTTTAATTGCATAGATGCCTAGCCCTAAGTACCCTGACCTTGTAGGAATAGAATTTGGTGGAATTTGTGTCCCGTACGTGTCCGTATCGGACACGTATCAGAGACAGCCCTAAGTGTTCGACGAAATATCTCAATGGACATTTCGTTCTGATTTTGCAGAACTTTTTGAATGGGAATTTGTGTCTTGGTGTCGCTTACACGATTATTGTGTACTGGGATGGTTTCGTGCACGTGTCGTGTCGTTTTGGACACGCGTGCACACGTTTTGGACACGCTCGTGCGCGGCCTGGCGGATCCTCGGCTGTTCGGGCTTCCTACAGGACACGACACGAATTTATTGGACACAAAATTTTGTGGGATCAATGGGGCATGTTCTGTCACCATGTTCCCCAAATTTCATTGCGTCACGTGCACTGGTTGGGGAGTTATTCCTCGCGCACGGGAATTACACTGACACTGTGTACTGGAATTTTCCTCACTGATACGGCTCGATTACTCGGACACGACGACACGAGGACACGATGCAGACACTTAGACACGAGCACCTAGACCTAGCCTAGGTGGGGACACGACCACGAGGCCTGGGTTGGCCTGTGTCGGGTGTACGACACGCGTGCACCTGTGCACGACGCAGTGCCAAACTGTTGTGTCTGTTTGCACTATTTTTATGTTTTAATCCATTGGACACGTTTGTCTCCTCTTGCTGGGACACAAACACTTCATGGGACACGTGCACATGCTGATAGTACACTACCAACCATTTAATTGCAAATTAGTTTGATTTTTGTCCATCAATTGTCATTACCCTTTTATTTCTAAAATCAGTATATATCCTACAATTTTTCTAGTTTTTGAAATGTGGACTTTGCCATACTTTTTAACTAGTTTAAGTGGTGATTAGTCACATAATTAAATCCCTAACATGTTCTTCTAATAGCTATCTACTAGTGTGTCAATTTTGGGTTGGAATGGATGTGTCTTGATTTCAAAATAGGGGGTGACATGTGTGTGGACTGTTTTTTAATAGTTTCTAATACAACTGAACCTGAGTTCACAGCTATTATGAACTCAAAATCTGGGTTCATTGATACCTGAGATGTATTTAATCTGAATTTGTGTTTTGATACAAACTGGTGTACTGCATAAGGGGTTCAGGAATTGTTTTCCCCTTCTTTTCACTGAAAACTGAACTTCATGTTGTTTAAGAACTAAAAACTGAGTTTGTTCTGATATTTAGAAATCTGAGATTAGTGTTTTGTTTGGGGTTACTCCCTCACACTCTTCACAGTTCCCCTCACCCACTCTCACATGCACACACACACACACCCTATCCTATTAAACCCTGTCACAAGCAACATGTTGACACACACATGTAGACACCCTATCACTCACTGTTAACAGCTACACACTTTGTTCTCTCACATTCACACAAACACACATGCACACTTTCCCTCACTCATTCTCCTCTCACACATACCCTCTATATAAATATATATCCTAATTTTTTCTATGTAAATGTATGTAATAATATAATGTTATATATAATGTAATGTGTGTATTTACTAAATATATGTTGTATACATACATGTGTATGTTCTAGATTATATATATATATATATATATATATATATATATAAGGGTATTGTTTAGATATAGAACTTACATGGTGTTTGTGTTAGGGGATGGCTTATAGGCATGATATAGCCTATGGCCTGTGTGTGAGTCAGTTTGACTAGTGAGCCTAGTTTGGGCTTGTACAGCCTTGTTAGACCTAGAATAGACTTTTTAGACTAGAGTAGACTAGTTTAACTTAGTGTGGACTAGTTTGACATAGTTTGACCATAGTTGACCTAGTTTGACTTCTAGGGTTGACCAGAGTTGACCAAGAGTTGACTTTGGCCTAGTTTGACCTTGATTCATGTAGAATGCATTGTAGTGTTTCATTTTACCATTCTGGACTTGTTGTGACTTGTGCTGTTCTAAATATGAGCCAGACACCACACCTCGGACAGTACTTTTCAGTTGGACACTCAGATACCAGGCGAGTACATTCTCTGATCATTTCATATCCTGCTTAGAATTATTTTCCTGCTTTAGATTACTTTACTTGATGCTGTCATGTTGGTAACACGGATTAGTACTATATGGATCCATTCTTGAGATGTTATCCCCTCAGGGAGCATCATATACTACATGTTCTGTGCATTTCACTTACATGGTGTATCACTATGCTTCACGATTCTTCGATCACTTGTGATATGTACTCTCATGATCACAGAGTCTTCCCAGAATTATCCCATTTATGGGTATTCCCAGAATCACCCATTTATGGGCTATCCATATATCATCCCTTGTGGGCCTTTGCATGGAATCATAACATAACCTTTCTGGATCCTTGCGTATTGATTAGGGGTATGGGGGAGTAGAAGTAAACATGTGAATAATATCTAAGTAGTGTAGTTCCCAGAATCACTCCATAGTATAGTTCCCAGAATCTTCTATGCCATTTACATGTTTATATTGTACTCTGCTCACTAGCCACAGTTAGCTCTCTATTTACAGTATATATATTTCCATTACAGCTTCCTCTGTTTACATTCTATGCTTTATTCAGTTTCCTGTATCTTACTCTACTGCATGTCTATATTTTCTAACTTGCTATGAACTGTTGAGATGTATTGTGCTCGCTCCTGCCCTGACTGGACCTGTTGAAAATATTACAGAAAACGAGGAGGAGGCTGGTGTGGATACCTATTACGGTGCTACTATAGATGAGTGCCTGGACCTGGGCCAGCAGCAGGTCCCACTAGCTGTGGATGACACACCATTAGACTAGGATGTTTTCATTTACAGTATGTCATGGATGATTGTACTTTCTGATGTACTTGGGATCTGGAATTATGTATTATCTTAGGCACTTAGACTTTCTGATGTACTTGGGATTTCTCTTTCATTTCAGCAGTTTCTTTTATCTATCTATCTGCTATCTTATCATCTGCCTTAGTTGTGATTGAGATTACTTTATGCTATGTCACCCCCATTCGGGGAGTATAAACTGTTTAAGCTTTATATTGTTAGATGTTGTGACCTAGGACATCGTTCTACCGCTGACACTGCGGCGTTGGCTGGACGTACCCACGTCTCGTGCCCTAACTCTAGGGTGCAGGTCGTGACACTCATCACGATGGGACATTACGATGTGGGGATCGTATTTATGTTCCCAATGGCGAGCTACGACATGAGTTAATGACGGAGGCACACAGTTTGGCTTACTCTATACATCCCGGAGGAACTAAGATGTACCGGGACTTACGGCAGTATTATTGGTGGCACAGAATAAAGCGAGAGATAGCTCATTTTGTGGCCAAGTGTTTGGTATGCCAACAAGTGAAGGCTGAGCACCAGAGGATGGCCGGATTGTTGCAGCCGTTACCCATTCACGAGTGGAAGTGGGAGCATATTACGATGGACTTCGTCACAGGATTTCCTCGGAGTCCTAGTGGACGAGATGCAGTATGGGTGATCGGTGATAGACTTACCAAGTCGGCCCACTTCTTACCTTTTAAAGTAGGGCAGTCCATAGAAATTTTGGCGGACATGTACATGAAGCAAATAGTGAAGCTACACGGTGTACCAGTTATCATCATGTCGGATTGTGACTCAAGATTCACCTTGCACTTTTGGAGTAGTATGCAGGATAGTTTGGGTACGTATTTGAAGTTTAACACAACGTACCATCTGCAAACAGACGGCCAGTCAGAGTGTACTATACAGACACTAGAGGATATATTGAGAGCGTGTATGCTTGACTTTGGCAGATCGTGGGAGGACCACCTTCATCTTGTAGAGTTTTCCTACAACAATAGCTATCAAGTGAGCATTCAGATGGTTCCGTTTGAGGCATTGTATGGTAGGAAGTCTCGATCTCCTGTCTAGTAGAGCGACATAGGAGAACGACAAATATTGGATTCCGAGTTGGTGTTGAGCACTGTGGAGAAGGTTAAGAAGATATAGGACCATCTGCGAGCAGTGTAGGATCATCAGAAGCAGTGGACAGATAATCGCTGTCGACCTTTGGAGTTCAAGGAAGACGACCATGTTTTCTTGAAGATATCCCCCATTAGAGGCAATATTCGATTCGGAGGACGTGGCAAGTTGAGTACAAGATACATCGGCCCTTTTGATATCTTGGAGCATGTGGGGGAAGTTGCTTATAGATTGGCCTTGCCACCATCGCTAGAGGGAGTACCTAACGTGTTCCACGTGTCTCAGTTGAGGAGGTACGTGGCAGACAACAATCATGTGCTTGATCACTCCGAAATCATAGTTGGACCGAGTTTGTCGTATGATGAGCAACCGGTAGGTATCCTCGATAGCCGAGTGAAGGTGTTGCGGAATCAATCTATACCGTTGGTTCGCATGGCATGGAACCATCACTCGCCAGGAGAGTCTACTTGGGAGCGCGAAGACGACATTAGGAATCGCTACCAGCATTTGTTTGACAACCAAGGTATATCTTACACATAATAGTCTTTATAGCTTCTTGCATTGCATTCGACCCCCTACCCTAGTCTAATTTCGAGGATAAGTTGGGTAGGATGTAAACCCCCGTATTATCCCAATAATCTTAGTATTTTAATTAATTTTAGAATATTTATTTGGTATTAATTCATTAGTTTTAGTAAATATACGTATATATAATGTATATGTGTGCATGCTCGTACCTTATGCTACATTTATATTAAAAATTAGAATTTTAGAGAAATTGTTTATATTTTTTTATAGAATTTATTTGGGTATTTTTTTGATTCGAAAATCTTTTCAAACCAATATTTCCTCCAATCCTTAAACCTAATCCTTCCTCAAATCTACTCTTAACATAGACGTCCTAGATTAATTAGGATTAAAATCCTTCTCTCTCATAAATCTCTGGAACCATATATATAAGTATCGGCCAAATAGCCGAGGTATCCATCGCCAAACTCGCCGCCACCTCGTGCTCGAGTGCTACGACCTCAACCCAAAACCCTTCATCTCCGAGCTCCCCCACCTTTTGGCGAACCCCCTGTCCGCCTGCAACCGCCAACGCCGTCGCGTGACGTCTGGGAGACCTACGGAACCGACAGCAACTCGAGTCACCCAGTTCGAGTACACCGTCAGGTACTCCTCTTCTCTCTAACTTTTCTTCGATTCTACTCGATGAAATTTCGATCTGTGAATTGCTATAGGAAGAACATATAACCCTCTTCGAAACCCTTCAAAGGGATTTCGTCCTCGTACCCTAGATCGATGCTGAAATCGACGCAAAGTCGAGTCGATACAGCCCAAAAACAGAGCATCAAACCAGTTTTGAAACCTAACATGGAAGCTAATTTTTGGTCCAAATAATGGAGAATTTGACAAACCAATTAAAGAAAGTAAGAGACAACCTAACCGAGATCACAACGCACTTCGTAGAATCAAATTTAGCTTATTGTACAAAAAGTTATGGATTGATGAACTTGTGATAAAAACTGCTTTAAAAACATTAAAAATTTAGAATTCTGTCCGATACGGTGTGCGCCCCGACAAATCGGGCGATGTGGTCACGTACTATACGCATCGAAAGGCGCGTATGAATGTTGCCGACGTGTGGGAACTGACGGAACCCGATTTCGTTGCGTGTGCACGACGAAATCAGTGCGTATCCGTCGAGATACTCTCGCATCGACATTTTACAAACTTGGCCATAACTTCGTGCACGTTCGTCGGATCTACACGAAACTTGGGCCATCAGGACCAAATTATTTTTTTGGTCCTGTGTGCCAAGTTTGGTCCGATTCTGTGAAGGTAGACCAGAATGCCTATTTGGCAGGCCTGCGACCCGCTCTAACGGGCAAATTTGTGCACGGCCTGCCCAAATCCAACTTTGGACATACGGTTGGATTCATCTCCTCAAACTGAATCCGTAGACATGTACTTTAACAACTTTAGAGACCATAGACTTTGGCACGTATTTCGGTACAAAATGGGTCCAACGGCGGACATCTTTTTGACCCAAAATTATGATTTTGCCCCTATAACAGAATTATATTTTTGGATAGGCATTTCCAAGGTATATCTCTTATTTCAAGTACGTTCTTGATGTTTGTTTCAATATCCGGAGTCGTTTGGTGATTGTGACATTTCTTTTTTACGGATATAGCGATTCTTGGACTTGCCACCTTCGCTTCACCAGGCAAGATACCTTGCCACCTTACTCTGCGATTACATATTTTTATTTTCAGTTGTTATTTTTAGCATTTCTTATTTATTGATTATAAAACTGTGCGTCCAAGTCACACTTGGGTACAAGCGACTCTATCGGTCGTTTTTTTGCTTTTATTTATTTCTCTTGCATTGACTTAGTTTAGTGACCATCCATTATTGATGAGTTATTAGTATATATCATATGGCCTGGACACTTGCTTTACTACGTGTTGTGAGTCACATGTAGGACATGTACCCGTATAGTCGGCTGACCACCGTTAAGTATGGAGCGTGCGACGGATATGAGTAACTGCCAATAGAATTGCATGTTAGAAGATTTGGTGGTTACTAGAGGTTCATATCAGTCATGGAGGTGATGATAGTAGGCATTGGGTGCGGAGAACAATACCTGACATATGGGCTTCTTTGCAATTCCCTGATTACCTGTGTGCTCCTCCGGAGACGCAGGCTCCAGGTACCCCCTGATGTTTCCCAGAGCGTTATGGACGTACCCTTTGCACATGATGTCCTCTGACGATCTTCGTACATTACGGACGTAGGCTCCTGGTGCCCTATATGGGGACTATGCCGATCCCATCTACAGTCAGGGCTCATGCGTCGAAGGATTGTTTCTTAACTGCATATTCACAGTAGAATGGTCAGGAACCCTATTGCATGCATCCTTCTAAGGACCTGGTTATCTCTCCAGGATTAGACGACTTCCTGCAGGAGTACGGAGCGGCTCTGGATCCAGCTTACGTTGATGATGAGGCAGTTCCTACTGATTTTTAGTCTATTCCTTATTTGAGACATTAGTGGATATTTTACATCTCTTTTTCTTTTATTTTGTGGAGGTTGGACTCCGATCTTGTGAGACTATTTTTATAGCTGTTTGGAGTGAGTATGTTCAACCGGCTATCTTTTGATACAATTATTTATTATCTGGACTGTTATCTTCTGTGTTGAGCTGTTATAAGATTAGATTATATTATATTCTGGCCTGTGATTATATTATACAACTTATATACGTATACAAGGATTCTATATATTGGAGTATTCTTCGTATATGTGCAACTGGCATGTTTGCGTACTTGGTCCTAAGTATTTTAGGACTGGGCGTTACAGCCGGCATGGCGACCCCCCAGCCGGTTGCAGGCCTCTCTACGTGACCACCACACTCCACCGCAGCGTCCAGGCACGACAACAACGTGAACAGCAGCTGCGCGCGTGCTGTAGTGTCCCGCTCCCGTTCGGGCGAAGCACTATGTAACAGGCTCGTGCCAAGTTAGACATGGTCGGGAACATAGATGGCTAGTCTGACTCTGCGACGAGTTTGGTATACAAAAACCATGGCATCAATAAAATTGATTTGGACGAGTGATATGAGTACCGTTCCAACTAATGGATCGACTACTGTTGGAATAAGTCCTAGATGCGGTAGGCGATGTCTTGGCGAAGGAACTCTAAAGAGAGCGACGCAACCCGTCTGCCATTATTTTTATTGGTTTTCTTGGCTTTCTGAACGAATTGTTGCATGAATTTGATAGTGTGCTTTCGCGTCGATTTCTGAATGCGTCTTTGGGAATTTTGAAGGAAGGATTGAAGGAAGGGTTCTAATTCGATGCTCGTGCCATTGTAGGAGTTCGTGTAACTGACGCTTGACCATCGTGAAGCGTTCTCCTACTCTCTGCGCAATCTCCTTAGGTGGGTGGTTCTTCGGCCCCTTCTTTTCTACTCCTTCTCGCCAACTAAATTCTTAAAAGTTCAACGTTCAAATCGATGATGCTAGTGGGATGTATGCTTGCCACTAAGATCAAGAGCTTGGGATAATATATCAACCTAGAGAAGTTAACTCCAAATATATAAGTTCACACTAAGTAGGGAAAAGATAAAGTTCTAAGAAAGAGATAGAATATATTTCATGCCATGCAAAACACAACGATGAAAACCTTGGTGGCGGTACATCATGCCTCGGAGAATTTGGTGCCTACGGGATGCTAAATCAGAACGTACAGTTTCGGGAAAAAGGACCCTTGCACGAGTAGGAATGATTATGTGATTCGATATTGGTTACGCTATGCAATTTACTTCATACATATTAAACTGTTCATACATTCGCATGGTCAAGGACGACTTGTGCACAAGGTGAGCTTTCCTCGAGACGGTACCCGGGGCCCTAGGACCGAATCGGCCTAGGAGGAAATTATGGAAATCATGCTTCAGCGCGAGGCATTGCGAGACCTCCAGTTAGGCTCGCTACCTGGACTGGAGGGCGCGTCGCAAGGCTACGTAATCGTCCTTCATGGTATCGATATCACCAATGACCGCATATATGATAGATTGCATGCTCACCTATTGTCTTGTGCAGGTGGTAAGTATCATGTATATCTTGTGCAGGAAAGGAGCACGGCCGTGGTATAAATGCATGGAAATTTGTTATGCGTTATCTTATAAAATGTGCCTTCGAAAGAAATTGCAATTCATATAGTTCTAAATAGAAAGATCACTTCGTATGCTAGAATCCTTAATAAGCAGTGTCGGTTTAGACGAGTGGGTTCGTCCCATCCACTAGCAAGTGTGCTAACCCCCAACTCTCCAGGTAACGAGCGCGCTGCGGGAGCTCGAGACTAGACCTGAAGCTGAAGAACGGGAGGCGGCACGAAGCTCTCCTATTTTGAAGTATTTTGAAGCCCAACTCAGATCGAAGGCTTTGTTAAAATGTATAAAGGGGCGTGAATGTATGGAACGACAAGGATTATTTCAGGACAAGCTTGTCGACAGTTTTTCTTTTGTTTGTTTCAAGATGTAGCCGCAACGGCATATGTAATATAAAAATGACCTTGCACATACTTTGCAAGTTTATGAATAAAAAGCTAAATTTCTTCCTATGCTATGTTTTCAACTCTCTGTACTATTTAATTTCAACGCGTCGAGACAAAAGAAATTTTTAATTGCACATCCTTGCCTTGTGCAAGTCCAATAAAGACTTGCACGGCATCACGTCCCGACCCGTGGGGATCGATTTATATCGAGTCAAGGCGATGGCGACCGATTCGGCAAGTCGGGGCGTGACAAGTTGGTATCAAAGCACGGTTCACACCTCGGACCTTTCAAAAATACTTTTTTTAGATGATGCCGTTGCAATTTTTCAAAAACTATGCTTTTCGACATATGCGGCCTGAAATAATCGTTCCATACATATAAGCCCGTAGATATTTTGAGAATACTAACGGGTTTGCTCAATTTTGTAGGAATGACGGAAAAACTGGATGTCCCCACATTGATTAGCACGGATAGCACCGAAGGCGCGACTCCTAGCGAATCTGCCATGGAGCGACTACTACGCCTCATGGAACTCCAATAACGCCAGTCAGAGACGCAGTAACGACAACTGCAGGAACAGATCCAGGCCCAAGTCAGCGCCCAACAAAAGCAAATAGAGGCCCTGACCCGGATTGTGAGCACCATAGCGACGCAACAGAACTCGATGACCGTCATGTCCGAGGAAGAAGTGCAACCCGAAAAGGCAAAACATGTTTCTTTCTCCTCCCTGCTCAAGATGACCAAGTTCAAGAAAATGAACCCGCCTGAATTCAACGGTCGAACAGAGCCTGATGAAGTCATGGGGTGGCTAGTAAAGATTGAGAGTCTGTTCACTCTCCTCAACATCAAGGGGTCCAAGAAAGTCGGGTGCGCAGCGTTACAGCTCAACTTGAGGGCCTATGACTGGTGGGAGGCGAAGAAACAGGAACTCCAAGAGTCCAACCCCAACGCCAAGATCTCGTGGGAGACGTTCAAACGGGCCTTCCTCGAGCAATACATCCCTCGTGCCCTTCTGTAGGAGCGTAAAAAGTGCTTCACAGAATGAGTCAAAGTGATAAATCATTCCACTCAAATTGATCTAGTTTACTCCGCAGAGAGGCTAAATACTTTACGCCTAAGACAAGGCTAATCGCTTTTACGCCTAAAGCAGCCAGGGTCAAGACAATGATTTTACACCTATGGCAGGCTAACTACTTTTACGCTGGACAAAGCTGTCAAGTCTTGCATTTAATGCAAACTCTGACATGAAGATATTAATGATGACATATATCACAGAATTCGAAGGGATTTGTTTTATACAGAGACCAATATTGTCGTTTAGTATATGGACTGAGCTACTTTACGCTAATAGTGTGACTTCTTTTACGCATGGAGACTATATGAGTTTTTACACTCAAAGTTGACGTGTGCGTAAAGTCTATTTGAGCTACTTTTACGCTCAAGGTAATTTAACAACCCCTTTACGTGGAAAGTCTATATCTGGCTATTTTACGCCTAGTCTACTGCTTTACGCTCAGAGTACATTGGGGATGTTTTTACGCCCTATTTATCTAACCAGTTTGGAATGTGGTTTGCTTACATGGATCTCATGCCACACATCTCGAAGAACGTGTGTACGTGTATCCTATTCTTAAAGAAATGATGGGACACGTGTCAACGTATACAGAGGATAACTTTGGTCGTGGGTGGCAGTTGTTAGCGTAAAGACGGAACTTTTGCTGACAAAATGAAACAAAATTTTATCTTCTCCTCTGACAAAATGAAACAAAATTTGTACTATTGTGGGTGGCAGTTGTTAGTCTGGCATTTTGTTAAGTGAAACAAAATGGCGACTCTGCTGGGGATGACCTTCTCCTCTGACGAGGAGGCAATTGCTCAATATGATGATGTTTCGGTCGGTTCGACCAAGAAGACTCTGGTTGTGCACTTCGACCAGAATGCCTACGAAGAAATGCTCCGAACTGGGGGTGGTTCTCGCTGCTCCAATGTTCAAAAGTCTCGCAAAGCACGAAAAGTTTGGATTCCTAAATCCAAAGTAGCTTCTGATCTCTCTGTTGCTTCTGATAGCAAGGGAATTCTTTTCACTCCTGTCGTAGGGGCTCCCGTTCGTAACGAGGCAGTCCTTACTTCAGCGTCTCCTCTAAGTGTGGCAATTTATCTCCCGTTTGTCACGGTGAAGATAATCAGGTTTTACGCCCAGTGGGTAAAAACCAAGTTTTACGCTCAAGGCATAAGAATGAGTCTCCCATTTGTAATGTGGCAGACTCTAATGCTTCTGAGTGTAAAAATAAGTCTCCCGTCTGTGACATGGTAGACACACGCAAATTACGCTCTTCGCGTAAAGGAAAATCTCCCGTCCGTGACGTGGTAGATAATCAATTTTTACGCTCTACGCGTAAAGGTATGTCTCCTGTCTGTGACAGTGTAGATAAAATTCGTAACGATGTTTGCACATCTAATGTGAATATACCTAAACGCATACAGCATAAAAATGTTGTTGGTAAAGCTTCAGTCCTACATCAACAACCTTCTTATACTGCTTTACACAAAGTACCAAACTTACAAATTACACGCAATAAAAATGGAGTCCTTTGTGCTCAAAAATCTCAAGATTTACGCACACAACTCCAAACGCATAAAAATATACAGTTTGGTTCTGCGAATGCAGCCAGTAATCTTCTTTATACACAAGGGACTAAACGTTTCTCTACCCCAAATATAATAAAGAAGAATACTCCCTCTACCCCTTCTGATTTACGTGAGTTGCTAATGCAAAAGCGTAAGAATAGACAATCTCCGGTGACATTCCCCCAAGAAAAACATCATTGTGAATATCACCAGGTTGTGATCAACTGTTATTGTTCGTCTTCGAAATGGTCAGTTTTTGATCGATTAAGTTTTAATTCGCCTCAACATCAAGCTGAAGACCAAGAACATGAGTTGTCATATGTGTCAGTCAACATGGCATCTCATACTAACAGAGGACGACGTCCGAGACGGAATATATCCCAAACTCCTGGTCAACAACAGTTCAACAGACTTCTTGATTCCTTTGAAGGAGTATATCAGAATACTCGATCAAGAAGACAAAGACAATTGCAGACTTCTGATTCAGAAGCTGGGGGTACTCAATCTTTTGAGTCTGAAACTGATAGTGTGGATTCATGCTTCTATACTAACCCCTCTGTATCTTCAAGAGAAGTTGAATTGGAGATGAACCAGAGACGTCATCTGTTAATACGGAACAACGTCTCACTGCCGTTGAGCAATCACTGAAAGACATACTTAATATGGTACAAAGCATGCATCAGATACTATTGACTCAGCAAACTGCACAACTGGCAGTAGTAACACCGGTACCAGTAGCAGCACAAACTCAAGATAGTCAAGGGGCTGAAATACCTTTGAATATTCAAGAGCCTGCTGTTAACCAAAATTCTGCATCTCCATATTCTATCATTCCTGAAGATGTACCACCTCCAGCGGGGATTACGGTACATCAAACAACTATTCAGTCAAATGTGCTTCCTCAAACCAGTGAAGCCATTCAAGCAGTACGTGAGCTCAAAGCACAGTTTAAAGTTTTGAAACACAAGGATCAGCTCCAAAGGTTAGGGATTAAGCAACTCTATCCTCCTCATTGGAATGATGTACCCTTTCCACCGAAATTTAAGCCACAATCTATGGTTTTGTTCGATGGAAAAGCATCTCCCAGTCAGTATATCAATTACTTTGATATTATGACTGTACATTTGCAGAAAAATGATGCTCTTCTCACTCGAGTGTTCATCGGGTGCCTGACGGGTTCAGCTTACGATTGGTATCGTAGTTTACCCGATAATTCTATTTCGTCTTTTGACGAATTTAAGGCAATATTTCTCTCCCGCTTCTATGAAGGAGGTATGGACATGAACATTTCCTCTTTGATAGAAATCAAACAAAAGGAGAAAGAAGATACTCAGACGTTCATCGAACGTTTCCGATAGGCTACTCTAAAGATGCCTCCTGGTATGCCAGATTCAGCATTGATTGATACATACAAGATGAATCTGCGACCATCTATTGCTGTCTTCACGGGTTCCCAATTCACAGATTGGGCTTCGTTTATCATAGCAGCAGTTTCTGCCGAGACCAATGGTAGGTTGGCTCGTGAACATGGGATGATTTTCGCCTCAGAAGATAGAGGAAAGAAAAGTAATCCTGGTAATAGTCCTGGTAATCGTAATGTGAAAGGAAAAGATACTCTTATGGTTAATCTTTCCAAGAACAAAACGACGCCGAATAATCAGGAATCTTCCAGGCCAAAAGAAGAATACTCTTTTAACAAAAGTGATATCCCAGGGATATTCCAATGTCTGGTAAAAAGTGGCAAACTTCAAATTTCGAAGCCAAAGAGGCCTAATGAGGTGAATCTGCCTGACAATCCTAAATATTGTATCTATCATAGATACATTAATCATCCTACCAGTGCTTGCTATGTCTTGAAAAAGAAGATCCAAGAGCTGATAAATGGTGGTGCTATCGCTTTAACTAATGATGACCATACGGTTACAACCAATATGGTTTCTCTTCAGTTCGGAGATTTTCCTCCACAGCAAGTCCCAGATAGAATTATCCCAATCCCAAAGGCGACGATGAAGATTTTGAATATCCCGCCTGCCAGGGAGGAAAATGAAGGATTATTGCCTCTTACATTAAAGAATGGTGAAATTATGTGGGTACATCCCGACTTAATACCTGAAATAGAAGATGAAGGTAAATCTTCAAAATCCAAGAAAGGTAAGAAAGTCAAAACCTGCAATATGATTTCTCATGTTATTCCAGAGCCTGATGACTTGGATCATCTATGGGTTGGCACTCCTTTGGAAGATAGACTAAGAGGATTGAACATATGTCCTCCAAATCTAGCTCCTCCTACCAAGCTCAAGCTTACTCATCAGCAGTGGCTAGCCATGAATAGTGTTCCCTTATACAGGGCACAACAAGTTTTTGCTGCCTATGAAAAGGCTCCTACAGGGATTTCTCTTCGTATCTCAAATCCTTCTCCTGTGGTTACAGAAGGTCCTGCTTCTTCCTCTTCTGTTGAACCATCTAGTAAAAGTCCACTGCCTACTCACTTGTATAGTCAGCGATCTATCCTTCTCATGAAGAAGATGGGTTATGACTTTCAAAAGGCAGAAGGTGTGAATTATGATAAAGGAATATGACTTTCTTTAAAAATTCAAAGTAAAAAATCCACTGTTGGATTGGGTTCTGAGGTTCCTCATAACAATCCTTATAAGAAGAAGACTAAGGAAAGGAAGATTAAATCCTGCAATATGGTACTTCCTTCTTCTGAGTCTGAAGAAGAAACTTTTGCTGGTACAAGATCTGGAAAAGAGTACTACAAAGATTATGAGGGATCCTTCAAAAAAGCAGAAGACGTAGTGAAAACACTACCAGCTCAACCTTCTCCTATTCCTGCTAAACCATCTGTGGTTGAAAAGGGGAAACAGAAAGCAGTACGCTTTGACGTTCCACTGAAGTCTACTTCCAGTCAGGAGGTGGTGATGAAACCTTACAAATTTGATATTCTAGCTCAGTTAGCCAATACTCCGGCTAGACTATCTATATTTGAGCTGCTTTGTCTTTCTAGAGAAAGCAGGAAGACTTTGAGTGAAGCTTTACTTCAAGCAGATTCATGCTTGGCTCAACTCAAGAGTCCTGATAATACTCCAGTGTCATGTCCGCAATGTCATAGTGTGATGGAAGCAATTCCCAATATCACCTTTACACAAGAAGATATGCTGTTGAAGCATAAGAAACATGACAGGCTTCTGTGCTACACTGGGTATATTGGATCCACTAAAATTGATAGGATTTATATTGATCCTGGGTCCTCAATTAGCATAATTCTTCAGAGTATGCTAAGACCCCTGAGGATTCCTACTAGTGATCTGAATTACACTAGTACTACGATAGTTGGTTTTAACTCTGGCAAGAGTAAACCACTAGGGAAGATTCGTCTGCAGATTCAGATTGGTGATCTTCGAACTATGGTAACTTTCTATGTTATCAATTCAGACGTTTCCTATAATATCCTTCTGGAGAGACCATGGATTCACGAATATAATATCGTGCCTTCAACTCTCCACCAATGCTTCAAGTATGTGGATTCCCAAGGAGTTGTGAAGACTGAGTTTGCTGATATCAATCCTTTCAAGGGTGTCGAAGCCTATTTCTCTGATTCAAGGCTTTATAAACAAGAACATGTGAAAGAGATATCAGACATAGCTGAAGATCAATCGTCTACTGAGGATCAGTCTGTTAATGAAGATCTGCCAGAAGAGCAACCTTTGAAGATCATAGTCAAGGGACGAATCCAATCCCAACCTATCAATGATCAACCTTTGATAATCAAAGTTAAAGGAAGAACTCAAGCTTCATCTGAGGAATTAGTATATATTCCTGCTAAGAGCCAAGTTTAACCTTTTATGATCAAGGTCAAAGGTCGTACTTCTTGTACGAATGATCCAGAACCACCATTGATTGTCAATCTTGGCAAAACTATGCAGAAGACGGATAATAGTCTACTGTTGATTAATCTGAAGCATAGCAGTCAAATTGTAAATAATGTAAATATTAATCATTCTGTACTTTTTGATATCAATAAAGATTTCCTTTTCGAGTATATGGCTGTCAAGTATATTGAAAGGATGACTTTATCTTCTGATATTCAAAGTCATCAATATAAAGGCGGCATAGAACCAGAAAAAACTTTATACATCGACTATAAGGAAAATTCTTTTCCTCTTCAGGTTGATGTCGGTCCTTATGCTCAAAGGTTCCTAAAATCTTCCCCCTATCTTCTACCTGTGGCCGCTTCATCACAAGCTTGCGTAACTTTTAGACATCACGAAGAATCTTATTTCGTGGTTTCGTCTAATAAGAAAAACAAGCACCAAATTGTGTTTGGCCTGGCTAGAAATATCCCTGTTGCCCAGATGGATGATCTGAAAGATAAAGATAAAGGAAAAATCCGAATTGACAAATATAGTCAACAATCTATCAAGATTATCCAGAATATGGGGTATGATTTGAAGACTATGCAAGGTCTCAATCAAGGTAAGGGTAGACGACTACCATTATGTGGTGATACGTTTTACCAGAAGACTCGTCATGGTTGGGATATGATCTGTCCCACATGTTTAACGACGATATACAAGAAGAATTCTCTTCTAGCTCCTCGCAATCATCGGATTCAGAAGAAGTTCAATTCATGGAATCCGATATGTCTCGTTCCTCATATGATGAATCTGAACAAGTATTCTCAGCTTACATGGTTCAAACTGATGGTGAATCTGAACCATTTGAGAATGATCCTTGGGCTCAACAAATGGACACTCAATGGGAACTTCGTTTTGAACAGCGACAGCCACCTACAGAGGATGAGGTTGCCCAGATTGATGTTGGAGACGGAACCACGTCCAAACCAATATTCATCAGTAAGAATCTTTTCGAAGATGAAAAGGAAGAGCTGATAGAACTTATTAAAGAATATATCGACATCTTTGCATGGAGTTATGAGGATATGCCGGGTCTAGATCCTAAAGTTTTTACTCATAAGCTCAATATTTTGCCCAATATTAAGCCTGTAAAACAATAGTAATGGCGCTTTAGACCAGATATGATGGATGCAACTGAAGCAGAAGTCAAAAAGTTGATTACATGTGGCTTTGTTCGTGAAGAGCAACACCCGGATTGGGTTGCCAATATTGTTCCTATTATGAAGAAGAACGAAAAAGTTCGAGTTTGTATAGATTATCGAGATCTTAATGCGGCTTGTCCAAAGGACGAATTTCTACTTCCAATTACTGATGTCATGATAGACAATACATACGGTTTCGAACGCATGTCTTTTATTGTCGGATTCTCAGGATACAATCAGATCAAGATGCATCCAGAAGATGAGAAGCATACTGCTTTTCTTACACCCCTTGGGGTTTACTGCTATACGGTTATGCCGTTTGGTCTTAAAAATGCCGGTGCCACGTATCAACGGGCTATGAGCAACATCTTTCAAGAACATCTACGGAAGATAGTTGAATGCTACGTAGATGACATTGCTGTTAAGAGTCGATCAAAGGATGATCACATTCAGGACTTGAAGACAGTATTTGAATTGATGCATAAGCATCAATTGAAAATGAACCCTACTAAGTCTTTCTTAGGGGTTTCCAGTGGCAAGTTTTTAGGATTTGTTATTACTTCTCAGGGTATCCATGTTGATCCTGATATGGTTAAAGTAATTCTTGAAATGCGTCCTCCTCGTAATCTGAAAGAACTCCGTGGCTTTTAGGATCGTATTGCTTATATCAGAAGATTTATATCTAATCTTTCTGGGAGATGTCAACCTTTCTCCCGTCTATTAAAGAAAGGTGTATCTTTTGTCTGGGATGAAGTGTGTCAGAAAGCCTTCAATGACATTAAGCAATACCTTACAAACCCACCTGTTCTGGTACCTCCGGTGGTAGGAAGGCCATTTTTGTTATATGTTCGAGCCTTGGATCATTCACTTGGCGCTCTTCTGGCACAGAAAAGTGATATGGGTCATGAACAAGCAATATATTATCTGAGCAAAATGATGGTCGGAGCTGAACACAGGTATACTCCTGTTGAAAAGGAATGTCTAGCTTTAGTTTTTGTCGTCCAAAAGACAAGGCATTATGTCACTGGACAGACTATTCATGTCATCTCCAGAATAAATCCCATTCGGGTATTGATGAGAAAACCGAGCATTCTTAATTCCAGGTTAGCTATCTGGGCGATGTTGCTCACTCCTTATGACATGGTTTATGTACCTCAAAAATCAGTGAAGGGCCAAGCATTAGCTAATTTCTTAGCTGCTCATCCTATACCTGAAACTTCGAAGTTGTATGAAGACATTCCAGATGAAGTCGTGGATTGTAACATGACTTTGAAGAATGACATATGGCAATTATATTTTGATGGAGCATCACGAGTAGGACCTAAAGGCAATATTGTCTCTGGAGTAGGAATCATTTTGGTTTCTCCTGACAAAATGGTCATATACCGTGCCTATTCTCTCAATGAACCATGCTCCAATAATGTAGCAGAATACAATGCTCTATTAATCGGTCTCCAAGTAGCAAAACAATTGGACATTGAGTTCCTAGAAGCTTATGGAGATTCTCAATTGATCGTTAATCAAGTTAGAGGGACTTATGAAGTCAGAAATCCTGATCTCATCCCTTATCATCAAGTGGTAGTCGAGTTGGTCCTTTCATTCAAAGGATTCTTTATTGAATTTGTACCACGTTCTCAGAATGTGGAGGCTGATGCTCTTGCTAGCTTAGCTGCAGACTTGGCTGTTCCAATCCGAAGGCAAAATATAATTACTTTGTTGGACCGAGACTTGTTCTGTGTGAAGAATAATCTGCAAATTGAACAAAGTTATGTCACAGAGTCAAGTTTCCAGTAGAAGGATTGAAGAACTCCATTCATTGATTATGCAGTTCATGGGATTTTGCCTGAAGACCCAAAAGAAGCTGCATCAATCAAGAGACGATCATTTCGATTTTATTATGATTCGTCTTTACATATGCTATACCATCGTTCATATGATGGACTCTTGCTGCGATATCTCTCAGAAAGTGAAGCCAAACAAATACTGTGACAAGCTCATGATGGCGTTTGTGGTGCTCATCAACCGGGTCCTAAATTATAAGACCGCATTCGAAGAATGGGGTATTATTGGCCTTCTATGATAGCAGATGCTGTAGACTATGCCAGAAGATGTAAAGCATGTCAGATTCATGCCGATTTTATTCATCAACCGTCTGAATTTCTATATCCTATAGCAGCCTCTTGGCCCTTCGAAGCTTGGGGCATGGATATCATTGGTCCTATTAACCCTCCTTCTGTTAAGGGACATCGGTTTATATTAGTTATAACCGATTACTTTTCCAAGTGGGCAGAAGCAGTTCTCCTTACTGAAGTGAAAATATCTAATGTAATCAGCTTCATCAAACATCATGTCATTTATCGCTTTAGGATTCCTCGACGAATAATTCATGACAATGGACCACAATTTGCCAGTCTGGCATTTTATCGGTTCTGTGATAAGAATCGAATTCAAAATCTGGCTTCTACGGCTTATAATCCAGCTGCTAATGGTTTAGCCGAAGCTTTCAACAAGACAATCATCAAACTTCTTAAAAAGTTCGTCTCTTCTAATAAACGTGATTGGAATGAAAAGCTTGGAGAATGTTTATGGGCTTATCGAACAACAGTCCGAACTCCTACTAGTTTTACACCATTCTCATTAGTTTATAGATATGAAGCTGTCCTCCCATTGGAAATCCAGATTCCATCTCTTCGAATAGCCATTGCTAACTCCCATTAGAAATCCAGATTCCATCTCTTCGAATAGCCATTGCTAATGAGCTAACTACAGAGAATAATGATCGCTTACGACTCCAAGAACTCGAAGGATTGGACGAGAAGCGTCTTCAAGCACAACATCATGTTGAGCTATATCAAGCCCGTATATCTCGAACTTTCAATCATAAAGTTAAAGAGAGGGTATTCAAGGTTGGCGAACTGGTATTAGCTGTTCGAAGACCGATGGTGATGACTCATAAAAGCAAAGGGAAATTCCAAGCAAAATGGGAAGGCCCTTATGTAATTAAGTCCGTGTTTTCCAATGGCGCCTATCGGTTATCAAAGCCCAATGGAGATTTACTCATGCTGCCGATCAATGGCAAATTTCTTAAGAAATACTATGTATAAAAAAGAAGACAATGAAAATAATATCTCTTTTATTTTTATTTTTGTTCAAGACAAAAAAGATTAAGGACGAGGGCCACTGCCTTCGCCTTCCTTATTGAATACATAGTCAGTTAATGCTTCGAAGGCATCATTGCCTGAGTTCATAAAAAACTTGCAGGCAGCCATCCTCAGCGCTTCTTCTTCAGGAGTTTTTCCTGGCTCTACTAAGAATACAAGGATGTTTTGGGGTGGCTTGGGCGTAGAAGAGCTTTCGCCCACTTCGATTGGATCTGTCGCAATTGGCTCAACGGGGCACGTCTCAATGATGTCCTCAATTTTCCTGGAGACTTTATTCTTTTGCTGTACATCCTCGGAAGACATTTCCAATAGAGGAGTGGAAATAAGAATAAAATGTTACAAGCAGTTCTCACCTATTTATAGAAGAGGACTATAAATGAACCGGTCTTTGAAATTGAGAACAACCTTTCATTCCCGAAAAGGCCTGTCCGTTCGTTTTATCAGGTTCATTCATTTAATTATGGAATTGAATCAATTTTTTCTTTTCTCGAAAGTTATGTTGATTCATTCATACATTGATATGGACCTATATGCTCATGACACCTGTCTTCTTATTCCCCAGCTACCAAGGTTTGGTTAAGCTGATTTCTTGTCTCCTTTGAGAGGGATTTTAAATCTTCTATTTTATCAATTGATTAAAAAGTGGGATTCGATATTTATCATGTTTTCATGACCTCTGGATAAATATTTACTTTCCTTATCTATCATTTCCATTTGACCTCTGCATAGATATTAATCTAATTTTCTTTTGAGTTCTTACATACTGTCATGTCCATATTACCTCTGATAGTATTGTATACTCTAAAACAGAAAATAAGATTTCATTATCTATCATGTCCATATTACATCTAGACAGATACAAATCATTGAGCATAGAAGACTTATCATTTCCATTCCCATATCATCAAAAAAAAAGTCTATTACATTTCTTAGACTTTCTTACAAATCTTAATGGAAATCTATTACATTCTTGGATTTTCATTCTATACAACAACGATGACCTAATTGAGATCTATTTCTTCTTTGGATCTTCTTCATCGGATTCGTTGTTGGTGGCAATTCCTTGCTGTCTGAGCCCCAGTGGTGACCAAAACAGTAGGAATTAACTCTGGTCTTCTCTCTCAGACGAGAGGAGAACCTCAGAGTATGGCAGCCCGAAGGCGTGTTGCTGCCAATACAACTGGTGGAGTAGGAGCGGCCTTTCAGAGAAGATGGGAATGTATCCAGCATTGGGATACGATTCCTAGTTCTGCCGCGAAAGGAACTCTTCTACCCAATTTTTTGGGTTAGAGTTTACTCCACCATCCAACTCTCCGTGTATAAAGGCTCTTCCTACCAACAGAGGAAGACCCTTCTATCCCACGAAGAGTTCTGAGTTGTCTGATTTGCACGTCAAAAGCGCATGAGCTCCCTGATGTTGATTTCAGAAGAACGCTCCTCACAGCATCAAAATCGCCAATACCGGTTCTGGAAAAGCTCTTCAGCCAAACTTCTGCAGAAAACAACAAAGAAGAAGTATTTTAAACAGAAGTATCATCAGACGCATATTAGACGCTAACTAAAAACAGATGCTTACACATCTTGTTTTATCTTCAACAGACTACAAGGCATTTTACGCCAGTGTCTCATATATACCACTATTCAACAAGACTTTTACTCCAGTGTCTCAGGTATACCACCAGTCAACAAGGCTTCTACGCCATTGCTCATGTGCACTTCATTAGCAAGGCTTTTTATGCCCGTCAAGAATTTACGCTCATGAGTAGCTGTTTTCAACAAAAAGTTCAAAGGCAGATAATTGCTTACGATCAGACTTACCACTTAGGTCAAATGGGTTAGCTTTAATAGTGGATGAATCTATGTTTGGTGACTGGGCGTACAAAGGAACGCCATTGGAAAGCATCGCCATTGTCATTTGTTGGAGAACGACATTGCAAAAAGTTATCTTCAGAGGAATGAGAATGAGAATATATGAAACATTCTCGGCTATTTATAAAGACTGAAGAAACTGTTGATATGAGTCTATTTCGGGAAAAGATCCTATTGAAAGGCTCTCATGACCACAAGACAGATGCCACGTGTTGGTTTGTTTCTTGGGAATGAACAACCATAGAAACAGTCAAAAAGAAGCGTTTTAACAATTCTGTGCATCAACAGATGAGATCAACATCAAAATTTTATTTTATAAAAAGGGGAAAGTGGACCCCTACATATAGAAGAGTCGCGATACATAAAACATTATTTTTTCTCTCCTTCGTTGGGCTGACGAATGGAGGCACCTAACTCTCGCATATTACGAATTCCGGAGCGACACATCAGATTAAGAAATTCCTCTGCGTCTCCTGCTCCCTCATACGCAGTTGAAGGACCGCTATTGATGCGACTAAAGACTTCTGGAGTCAGTCCGAAGCACTCTAAAAGGTTGCATGCTCGCTCAAGATCAAGCCTGGAGCTCGAAGCCTCTTTGTTGGTAATCTCGTTCTTTGGCGCCATGAAAATACGAGGATGAATGGCAAGAATGAAGAAATTATTCTTATTTATACAAATCAAATCAACTCTTCATATTCCTTATGGAAAATTGCTCATTATTAATGCAAACTCGGGAAGATGAGGAAGCATTCGAAAGTTTCGAGAAAGAAATTCATTGTGACGGTTAAGTATTGACCGACATTATTTTCTTGAAAATTACGCCGACTGTTGGGTATCCCCACTTTTACCCAGATGACTGTTGCGTATCCCGAATTTTACGCTGACTGGTCAAAACTCAACTTTTACGCTTCTGTTCAAAGTGTTTCAAATTTTGGAGATATTTGAAAACTTTGAAGGGGGTCTTGGAGGAGCGTAAAAAGTGCTTCACAGAATGAGTCAAAGTGATAAATCATTCCACTCAAATTGATCTACTTTACTCCGCAGAGAGGCTAAATACTTTACGCCCAAGACAAGGCTAATCGCTTTTACGCCTAAAGCAGCCAGGGTCAAGACAATGATTTTACACCTATGGCAGGCTAACTACTTTTACGCTGGACAAAGCTGTCAAGTCTTGTATTTAATGCAAACTCTGACATGAAGATATTAATGATGACATATATCACAGAATTCGAAGGGATTTATTTTATACAGAGACCAATGTTGTCGTTTAGTATATGGACTGAGCTACTTTACGCTCATAGTGTGACTTCTTTTACGCATGGAGACTATATGAGTTTTTACACTCAAAGTTGACGTGTGCGTAAAGTCTATTTGAGCTACTTTTACGCTCAAGGTTATTTAACAACTACTTTACACGGGAAGTCTATATCTGGGCTATTTTACGCCTAGTCTACTGCTTTACGCTCAGAGTACATTGGGGATGTTTTTACGCCCTATTTATCTGACCAGTTTGGAACGTGGTTTGCTTATATGGCTCTCATGCCACACATCTCGAAGAACGTGTGTACGTGTATCCTATTCTTAATGAAATGATGGGACACGTGTCAACGTATACAGAGGATGACTTTGGTCGTGGGTGGCAGTTGTTAGCGTAAAGACAGAACTTTTGCTGAGTTTTTACGCACAAGAGCCCAAGTCTATAAATAGACCTATTTTTCTCACATAACCGAGGGGAGACAGAGACAGAAGAGGAGAGAACAGAGAGACTAGAACTCAGAGATTTTGATTCTCCAGAGCATTCTACTTTAACCTTTCTTTCAGAACAGAGTGAAGCAAAGCAGGAAAGCATTCAGCCTCGCCATCAGTGCCCAAGTGCGTCGATACCTTTCTGGTGACTTAGTTCTTCTAATTGTTCAATTTCAAGCAGCAATCTTTATCATCATCATATGTTCCAAGGAACAAAGTGATCATTTATAGATCAGACTTTCATAGCAATACTTTCCAGAATCAAATTTGGACTTCTTGTACTTTTTCTCATTTTATTTTCAAAAGCCAATTTTCCTGGCATTTTGTTAAGTGAAACACCTTCGTCGACAGAAGGAAGAGGAATTCATGTCCTTGAAGCAAGAAAACTTGTCCGTTGAAGACTACGATGCGAAGTTCGCGAAGCTTGCGAAGTTTGCCGGGGCTTTTCTGCCGAACACAGAGGCGTGGTGCAAGCGCTTCCAGCAAGGCCTGAACGAAGATTTGCGTCAGGACGTCATGAACCAGAGATGCCAGACGTACAGGGAATCATATAACGCTGCCCTTGATAGTGAACGGGTCTTCGGTCGAGCGTCGCAGAAGGGCGGATCAAGCATCCGCAACAACTTCAACAAGCGTCCTCACGATGCGGGAGGATCTGGTGTGCCAAAGTGCCAGAACACGTCCGAGTATCGAGGGCCTCACCCAGGCGTACGGTGCCATCGCTGCGGCAAGATGGGTCATCTAGCGGTCGATGCCGAGGGGGATGCTTCAAGTGTGGCCAGCTAGGTCACAAGGCAGTAGATTGTCGCATGGGGAGGGCGAACCAACATCCACCAAGGGATGTCCAGAACCAGAACAGGGCGCCTCCCGTCCATGGCACAAATACGGTGCCCGTGAACCCACAAAATCGCCAAGGGGTGCAAGGCCGAGTCTACGCACTGACTCGGGATGAAGCCTATGCGTCCGACACTGTCGTGACAGGTATACTACTCTATAAAAATATGCCTGCTAGAGTATTGTTCGATTCGGATGCTACGCATAGTTTCATATCTGCCGACTTTGTAAAAGAAAATGAACTACCTATGCAACCTTTAGATATGAATCTTAGCGTTAGCACTCCATCGGGAGTAGATATGCCTGCCACTCAAATTTGTAGGGATGGTTACATCTGCATCGGAGGGAGGAATCTATCCTTGAAAGTTATCGTCCTCGATGTCAAGGAGTACGATATAATCCTCGGCATGGATTGGTTGTGTGTATGCCATGCAACGATCGAGTGCGCGGAGAAGAGAGTTGTGTTCCGCCTTCCGGGCGAAACTGAGTTCTCCTATTCATGCGGAGCAGCATCAAAGTCGACAATAATAATATCGGCGATTTCGGCAAGGCGTATGTTGCATTCCGGGTACAGCGGGTACCTATCATCAGTTCGAAACACGAGAACGGAGATTGTAAGCACGGCCCAGACTGAAGTCGTGGCAGAATTTCCTGATGTGTTCCCAGACGAGTTGCCAGGGATGCCGCCGGACCGAGAGATAGAATTCAGCATTGACACCTTCTCGGACACCCGACCGATATCCAAAGCACCTTATCGAATGGCACCGACAGAGTTGAAGGAACTGAAGGCACAACTACAAGAGTTACTAGATCGCAGATATATTCGCCCTAGTGGCTTCCCGTGGGGTGCCCCAGTGTTGTTTGTGAGGAAGAAGGATGGATCGATACGGCTGTGCATCGATTATTGGGAACTCAACAAAGCTATGGTACGAAATAAGTACCCATTACCGAGGATAGATGATTTGTTTGACCAGCTGCAAGGGGCGACGGTGTTTTCCAAGATTGATCTTCGCTCAGGCTACCATCAATTGCAGATCAAGTCCGAAGACGTGCCGAAGTCCGCCTTCCGAACTCGATATGGTCACTACGAATTTCTGGTCATGCCCTTCGGCTTGACCAATGCTCCTGCCGCGTTCATGGATCTAATGAACCGGGTGTTCCGACCGTTCATAGACAAATTTGTCGTCGTATTCATCGATGACATTCTTATATATTCAAAGAGCAAGGACGAGCACGTGGAACATTTGAAGACGGTGCTACAGACTCTGTGTGAACACCAACTTTACGCTAAGCTAAGCAAGTGCGAGTTCTGGATGAGCAGCGTGACGTTCCTTGGGCACGTTGTCTCAGCGGAAGGTGTCACAGTGGACCAAAAGAAGATTGAAGCAATAGTCGAATGGAAGCGACCTAACTCAGCAGGTGATATCCGAAGTTTCCTCGGCTTGGCGGGCTACTACCATAGGATCGTGAAAGATTTCGCCAAGATTGCGTCGCCTCTGACTCGCCTCACCCAGAAGGGAGTCACATTCGAATGGAACGACGCCTGCGAATCGAGCTTCCAAGAGTTGAAGAAACGGCTCATCTCAGCGCCGATCCTTACACTTCCGGACGGGCCAGAAGGATTTTAAATATTTAGCGATGCATCGCGGACGGGTTTGGGATGCGTTCTTATGCAAAGGGATAAGGTGATTTCGTTTGCTTCGAGACAATTGAAGCAACACGAGAAGAATTATCCTACGTATGACCTTGAGTTAGCGGCCATTGTGTTCGCGTTGAAGCTATGGCGGCACTATCTTTATGGTGTAGCTTGCCGCATCTATACGGACCACAAGAGCCTCAAATACATCTTCACTCAACGGGACCTAAACTTACGGCAGTGGCGTTGGCTCAAACTCATTAAAGACTACAATCTGACTATCGAGTACACGCCAGGTAGAAGAAATGTCGTAGTGGACGCCCTGAGTAGAATGTTCGCTGGGTGCTTGTCTATCAACCGCAACATACAGCGAGACTTAGCAGAGATGGGGATCGAACTCCGAATCCGTTACCGTGGAGCACGATTGGCCCAATTGTACCTTGAGTCGAGCTTGCACAACAAAATAAAGACCGCACAGGAGGACGACCCATTCCTGAAGAAGATACGCGAGCTAATTTCGACGGGAAAGGCGACCGACTTTGTGGTGGACGAGGGCAGAATGACGCGGATGAAGGGGAGGATATGCGTGCCGGACCATGCCGAACTTAGAAAGGAGATTCTGACGGAGGCCCATTATGCGAAGTACTTATTGTACCCCGGGAGTACCAAAATGTATAAGGACCTGCGCACGACCTTTTGGTGGCACAGCATGAAGAAAGACGTGGCAACATTTGTTTCACAGTGCATGGCCTGTCAACGGGTGAAAGCCGAGCATCAAAGACTAGACGGGAAGCTACAGAACCTTGACATTCCAGTATGGAAGTGGAACGACATCTCTATGGATTTCATCATGGGCCTTCCGAAGACGTCGCGGGGGTATGATGCGATTTGGGTCATTGTCGATCGTTTGACCAAATCCGCTCATTTCATCGCTATTAAAGCATCATGGAGCGTCAATCGGTTAGCTCAGATTTATCTCGATGAGATCGTCAGACTGCACGGGGTACCTACCACAATTATTTCGGACAGAGACGGGCGATTCTTATCACGTTTCTGGACGAATCTACAAGCGGCGCTGGGCACTAAGTTGAACCTTAGCTCCGCGTACCACCCGCAAACCGATGGCCAGACAGAAAGAGTGAATCCAATCCTGGAGGATATGCTACGTCTGTGCACGATAGATTTGAAGACTAGTTGGGACACGCACTTGCCGCTCGCGGAGTTCGCATACAACAACAGTTATCAATCGAGCATCCAAATGGCTCCCTACGAGGCGCTTTACGGGAGGAAGTGCCGATCTCCAATTTGCTGGGACGAAGTCGGGGAGCGACAGGTGCTCGGGCCAGAATAAGTCGAACAAGCCATCGAAAAGGTCCGCATGATTCGATATAGGCTCCGTATTGCTCAGAGTCGACAAAAGAGTTATGCAGATACTCGTCGACGACCGTTAGAGTTCTTGTTTGGGGACCATGTGTTTCTGAAGGTGACGTCGATGCGGGGCGTCACGCGATTCAGGGTAAAGGGCAAGCTGAGTCCGAGATTCGTAGGGCCCTTCGAGATCCTCGAAAGAGTGGCGACCGTTGCTTACCGGATCGCGCTACCTCTTGCCTTGGCCGATGTGCACGACGTCTTCCATGTCTCTCAACTTCGAAAGTACGTGCATGACTCAAGTCATGTGGTTAGTTTCAATCAGTTGGAGCTACGCGCCGATCTATCATACTCGGAGGAGCCCGTGCAAATTTTGGACCGTAAAGAAAAGATCCTGCGGAGCCGATCGATGTCCTTGGTTCGCATACTCTTGCACAACCTTTCCGTCGAGGAGTCGATGTGGGAACTAGAGGCGGAGATAAAGGAGACGTACCCTTCACTTTTCGCCAACGAAGGTCAGACCCTTGTTCTTAAGTTTCGGGACGAAACTTTTTCTTAGTGGTATATTATGTAGTGCCCCGCTCCCGTTGGGGCGAAGCACTATGTAACAGGCTCGTGCCAAGTTAGACATGGTCGGGAACATAGATGGCTAGTCTGACTCGGCGACGAGTTTGGTATACAAAAACCATGGCATCATTAGAATCGATTTGGACGAGTGATATGAGTACCGTTCCAACTAATGGATCGACTACTGTTGGAATAAGTCCTAGATGCGATAGGCGGCGTCTTGGCAAAGGAACTCTAAAGAGAGCGACGCAACCCATCTGCCGTTGGTTTTATTGGTTTTCTTGGCTTTCTGAACGAATTGTTGCGTAGATTTGATAGTGTGCTTTCTCGTCGATTTCTGAATACGTCTTTGGGAATTTCGAAGGAAGGATTGAAGGAAGGGTTCTAATTCGATGCTCGTGCCATTGCAGGAGTTCGTATAACTGATGCTTGACCGTCGTGAAGCGTTCTCCTACTCTCGGTGCAATCTCCTTAGGTGGGTGGTTCTTCGGCCCCTTCTTTTCTACTCCTTCCCGCCAACTAAATTCTTAAAAGTTCAACGTTCAAATCGATGATGCTAACGGGATGTATGCTTGCCACTAAGATCAAGAGCTTGGGATAATATATCAACCTAGAGAAGTAAACTCCAAATCTATAAGTTCACACTAAGTAGAGAAAAGATAAAGTTCTAAGAAAGAGATAGAATATATTTCATGCCATGTAAAACACAACGATGAAAACCTTGGTGGCGGTACATCATGCCTCGGAGAATTTGGTGCCTACGGGATGCTAAATCAGAACGTACGGTTTCGGGGAAAAGGACCCTTGTACGAGTAGGAATGATTATGTGATTCGATATTGGTTACGCTATGCAATTTACTTCATACATATTAAACTGTTCATACATTCGCATGGTCAAGGACGACTTGTGCACAAGGTGAGCTTTCCTCGAGACGGTACCCGGGGCCGTGGGACCGAATCGACCTAGGAGTAAATTATGGAAATCGTGCTTCGGCGCGAGGCATTGCGAGACCTCCAGTTAGGCTCGCTACCTGGACTGGAGGGCGCATCGCAAGGCTACATAATCGTCCTTCATGGTGTCGATATCACCAATGACCGCATATAGGATAGATTGCATGCTCACCTATTGTCTTGTGCAGGTGGTAAGTATCATGTATATCTTGTGCAGGAAAGGAGCACGGCCGTGGTAAGAATACATAGAAATTTGTTATACATTATCTTATAAAATGTGCCTTCGAAATAAATTACAATTCATATAGTTCTAAATAGAAAGATCACTTCGTATGCTAGAATCCTTAATAAGCAGTGTCGGTTTAGACGAGTGGGTTCGTCCCATCCACTAGCAAGTGTGCTAACCCTCAACTCCGCAGGTAACGAGCGTGTTGCGGGAGCTCGAGACTAGACCTGAAGCTGAAAAACGGGAGGTGGCACGAAGCTCTCCTATTTTGAAGTATTTTCAAGCCCAACTCAGATCGAAGGCTTTGTTCAAATGTATAAAGGGGCGTGAATGTATGGAACGATAAGAATTATTTCAGGACAAGCTTGTCGAGAGTTTTTCTTTTGTGTGTTTCAGGATGTAGCCGCAACGGCATATGTAATGTAAAAATGACCTTGCACATACTTTGCAAGTTTATGAATGAAAAGCTAAATTTCTTCCTATGTTATGTTTTCAACTCTCTGCACTGTTTAATTTCAACTCGTCGAGACAAAAGAAATTTTTAATTGCACGTCCTTGCCTTGTGCAAGTCCAATAAAGACTTGCACGACATCACGTCCTGACCCGTAGGGATCGATTTATATCGAGTCAAGGCGATGGCGACCGATTCGGCGAGTCGGGGCGTGACACGTGCGTGGAACGCGTACACAATGCAGCAGCAGCAGCGACGGCCACCACGTGCCGCCGCGACCATCGACTACCCTGCCATTTGACCACAAATCGTACATAACCGTCAGCAAGCCCTCCAGGCTGTTGCTCATCCTTTCTGATGAGCCACATAGGCAATTCGTACATTTTGCATGGGATCCGGTCGTGACACGCGCGAGATTAAATTCAAAAATTGTGTTTCGAGACAACAACTTTGGGCATATTATTTGAGTAATTCGAATGTTAGATCGTCGATCTGATTCTTCCGTGTCCATCTTGGTATATACCCCTTTACACCTCTAAAGTTTCAACCGTTAAATCGATCGTTTGACAGATCAAAACCGGTCACCAAGTTGAGCATTTAAATTGCGTTATTTTAGGACAGTTTTGTCGAGCCAACTTCATAGATTCGTCTCTCTCATTGAAGCTCCAGTTGATGAACCACCAACTTTGGTACACAGCAGGTATAAACACCTTCGTGCCATAAAAATTTTAGCTTCATAGGACGTCGTTTGGTTGGTTGAAATCGACGCCAAAGTTGGCCTCTCGAAACCATAATTTCTAACATGTAAAATTCTAATTTTGAACCTGGGACTCCAAATTCTAGTTCTGACACCACTAGTGGACTCGTGGAATCATTCTGGCAAAATTTCATTTATAATTTGCTAAGTTTGGGGCATCGTGGTTCTGACACACATTTCGGTGCAAATCGGGTCCCACAATCCACGTCAACAGACCATTTTGAGATCGACTCATCGGAATCCAATTCTGGATATATCATTGGGTTCGTATCATCATTCTAGATTTGTTGACATATATTTTGCTAGATTTAGAGGGACTTTGGCTCCGTCACGCATTTTCGTGCAAACCGGATTCCAACGTCCGGGTCAACGGATCATTTTGAGATCGGCTCATCGGAATCCAATTTCTGATATACCGTTGGGTTCGTATCATCGTTCTGGACTCATGGACATATAATTTACTAGGTTTATTGTACTATTATTCTAGCATATTTTTTGGTGCAAAGTGGGTCCAACAACGGACATCGTTTTAACCCAAAATTACCATTTTGTTCCTGTGTCCAAATTGGCCTTATGGGTAGGCTATCCTAGCTAATTTGACCATTTCAGATATGTTGGTGATGTTTGTTTCATCATCCGACAATGTCTGTAAATTTTTTCTTATGTATCACCCTTAATTATAATTTATTCCTATTCATGTTCGTATCTCGGAATTCGTACGTCGAAACTGAGATCAGCCGATTCCAGTGATCTCTGTTTGCCGTGAAATATAAAAGAGCAGAACAGTTTTATGGGAGGACTGGACTTTTACTTCACGTTACAAACTCGCTTGTACAAAGAAAGCCGAGGGACGAAAACCTAGGTACAGCAATCTAAGTACAATTGTTTATTTTTGATTCTGGGGGGTAACGATAGAGGCTCGAGAAAGCGACGGCAGCTCTGCCTTACTCCTTGGACGATCGGACGTAGCCTTGGCTCCTGTGACGAGATGGTTGGTGTTGATGAAAAATGCTCTTCTTGCTCTCCTCGTATTGCTCTTCTGGCTTCTCTCTCTCTCTGGATTGATCTCTGTGGATTTCTCTCTAATTATTGGGGGAGTGTCTCTCCGTATGTGCGTATCTCTCTCCCTCTTGGTCTCCTTTACAAGGGAATGGCACCCTGCTATTTATAATGATGGGGAGCATCATTAGGGATTGCAATGATTGCCCATTCTTAAAGTGGCGGCAGCCTGATAAGTGATTAATCTGGGCCATTAATCTTGAGCGTGAAGGATCTGGGCCATTAATGAGGATTATGCCAAATCATGTCAGTCATTAATGTTGATTGCAATAAATCCTCATCATGATGATTTGCTGATATCCGCAAATCCGAATGAATCAATTTAATTCATTCTCTTGCCACGTGTCCCAAATTATTGGGATCTGACCCAAGATTTGATTATCTTTAGGACACGTGTTCTGTCATCATTGTTGAGCCGCATGAGGAACGTTCATATTTGAGCCGTATGAAGGTTATCATGACCGAGCCGCATGAAAAGGTTTCATGACCGAGCCGCATGAATAGTTCTATACTCGAACCGTATGAAGGTCATCATGACCGAGCCGCATGAATATGTTCATGACCGAGCCGCATGGGGGTCTTCATGGCCGAGCTGTATGAGAGTCTTTATGGCCGAGTCGCATGGGTTTCTTTTCATGACCGAGCCGCATGGAGGACCTTCATGATCGAACCGCATAGGTTTTTCTGTACAGGCCGCATGAACTCGTCTAGACTGGCCGCATAAACTAGCCTCGAAGTTTGTGAAGATTTTCTTCAGTTCCATAGAAAGATTTTGTTCTTATGTCAGTCATCATGACTACTTTTCTTCAGGGCTGTCAGCTGTCAGCTGTCAGCCGTCAGAGCATTAATTGTCAGCCGTCAGGGTATTAATTGCGTTTGAATGACGCTGGTTACAGCCTTTCTAAAAAGGACACATGGCTTCCCTCTGCTGGCCGCATGGAGTCCGCTCTGTGTTTGAGCCGCATGGGGCTCTTGAGCCGCATGTGGCCCCTTGGCCGCATGGATCATATTTCTCTTCTTTTTCATGCTTCTACAAGACCCCCTTCAAAGTTTTTAATTTGCAAAATTGAAATACTTTGAATAAGAAGCATGATTATGCCAGAGCCGCATGGATGTATTCTGTCCTAGCCGTATGGTTTTGACCAACCGCATGATTACCTCAACCGCATAACTCTCTGAGCCGCATGGACTATTTTGGCCGCATGAGCTTCTTGCCACGTCTTCCTGCCACGTGTACAAATCTTCTGTGAATCTCCTGCATTTAATGCTCTTGATTTGCTGCAGATTTTAAGAGCCGCTTTTTTGGGACAGGATCCCAAGAGTCAGGCTATTATTCAGCCATTTTTGCCTCGATGACCGAAGAGTCGGTCATCATATTGCACGCAGATCGAGGCGTTCCTTCTTTGTCTATAAATAGGAACACTCTCGTTCTAGGAAATTTTCTTTCTCTCTTCGATCTTTCGCTGTTCTAACTTCCTTTCTCTCCCAAGCATCTGTGGCTCCCAAGAAGGCTGCTGTGTCGAAGGTTGCGAAGGGCAAGGCGGTTGCTTCTACGGCGACTGCGGCAACGAACGTGGCCGCTCCTTCGTCGGCTGCTGTTCCCTCCGTTCACCCACCTATTGCTGGTAAGGGCAGTGCTTTAGAACCCTAAGTGCCATGGCTCTGCTGCATACTTTATGCACAAGCCGCATGTACAAGGTTCGTCGATATGACCGCATAAGCCCTTCGCCCAGGGGGGCCGCATGGGCTTGTCATACTCGATCTGAACTGCATATATATTTTTGGTTTGAGCCGCATGAGCGTAGTTCATTTTTGAACCGCATGAGCTCATCTGTTTGTAGCCGCATGAGTCTATCTGTTCAAGGTCGCATGAGTCTGTGTGGACTCTGAACCGCATAGTCTCATCTGAAACTGAGCCGCATCAGCATCTAGGTTTGTCTGTTGAATCCATGTGAACCTTGAACCGTATAGGCCCCTCTGAACCTAACCCGCAGAAGCTTCATAAGCTCATCTGAACTTGATTTGTATGGACTCGTCTGACTCAGAGCCACAGAAGGCTATGATGAACCGAACCGCATAGACTTACATGGTTCTGAGCCGCATGAGGCTGTGACGACCCGAGCCGCATGGACTCATATGATCTTTCAAGTGCTTTTTGATTTTGACTATCATCTAATCTTATTTCTTTCTTCTTTCTTCAGTAAATCTGCCAGTAAATCCTGCGGGGGAACTTCTGGTGGGCTCGAATCAGTTTGCCTTCGGCGTGCGTCTTGATGACTTAGTTAAGTACGTGCTGAATCAATTTCCTGTTAATGAGCCATCGGGGAGGTTAAACGCCATCGAGAATCAGACCCTCCATTATCTCCGTGCCATGATGAATTCTGGGAAGTTGGATGGATCATACCTGAAGCCCTCATTCCTCTTCGGAGACGCTTTGATCATAAAGAATCTCCGAGTATTAGAGATCTCTGAGAACTGGGATTTTACTTTGGATGGGATGGTGATCCATATTCCTCTCATAGAGCATCATTATCCTCTGTCGTGGTTCAATACGGTATTGTTGGACAGGAAGATGGTATGTAACTTAACTCCTACCTAATCAGGGATGTTGATGGGCGACATCCATTATAACCCGAACATTAGGTCAGCGTACGCGGGTAAGGATTCCGTCCTCCGGTACATGATGGGCCTGGCCCCAGGTTCTTTCATGAACGTATATGGTCCCAACTTCACATTCACTCAAGCCGATACATTTCTGAATCGGCTCGCTCGCAAAAAATCTTATCCGGTTGGTAGACTGGCATTGCTGAACTGGTTAAACCCCACTTCTACGTGGGCCCACTTGACCACTTGGGTTCTGCAGACCTACGGGATATTCCTGCGGGAGGTGGGACTCTATCATGCCATTTGGGGCACCTGTCACGGGCTTCCTATCAATAAACCATTGTTCGTGGCGCTCTTAGAGATGTATAACCGATAAACGGAGACGTTCTTTGCACCCGGAGGAGAGTTGGGGCTTGCTCTCCATGAGATGTATACTGTCTCCAAGCTTCCGTGGGGGAACGAGCCTTTCGAGGTGTACACCCCGTCGAACGAGGAGTTCGAGGACCTGAACCGACGACTCTCAGGTTTTATTGTGGTGTACCAGGAATTGCTATGCCATCATAGTGCTTGTCATCAGATGGCCATAAAAAAGGAGGATAGCTCAGAAGGGAACGCTCCCCATACCACATCCTGGGTCAATTATCTTTTTAGAGTTGGCCCTTCTGGCGAGGTCATCCCTCGAACCCCTCAAACCCGGGAAGAGATAAAAGACCTGATGTTGAGCGTTAAGAAGTCGCGGTCTAATAGCGACATATTCGGTAGTTAAGCTGACTCTCTCAGCTATTTTTACTACGGCACCAGGCAGATGTCAGAGAAGGCGCTCCTGGCTGGATTTTTGATGATATGGCTATGGAACTGCGTCGTCTCGGGGGGGAGGGGGCAGGTTCTATTGAGAGGATCAGCCGCCACTTCAATCTCCCTGCCGTTAAGCTGGTATTTGGAGTTAGACTGGTTCTTCTCCCGGCTATGGTGTGTAGCATACACCATGGTCTTCGAACATTCTCGTCCAAGGTTATTGCCCGCAAGAAGACGCTAGATTTTGAGCGCATAGAGCTACCTTTCCACTATTTGATGGGGTGGTTGTTGATGCACTATAAGTCTTTGATGGGATCTGGAATAGCAGAAGATGCTACAGACGAAGACGCTTTCCTTTTCTAACGCCATCACCAACCTTGGGAATACAGTACTATGCCAGCTTGTCGGAGGGCGCTGGCGAGGGTGGATGGGTGTGACTTTTTCGTGTATGTTCCTCATTTTTTCGATGAGGAGGTGAGGGATGTACACCTTGATGGTACCGGACCTCCTCACTTTCTGTCTCCGAAAATGCTCACCTGGTTGCGCAACATCCGCCCCGCGCATCTGGTTTATCGTAACCGCGATAATGTGTACTTGGAGCCCTACCTGCCTAGTAGGTTTTCTCGCCAATTCGGCTATAGCTAGTTATTTCTTGACTGTCCCAGCCCTTGCTTGGGCTTTGAAGGTAGCGTTCTTGACGGTGTCAGGGCGTGAAATTATTATGACGCTTATCATACTCGGGCCAGCTTCTCGGTCCCTGATGCTAAGGCGCCGAGGGAAATTTTGTACGTGGCTGCCTTATATCATGTTATGGCGAACAAGCCTCCTGTCAATTTCGATCCGAGTACCAGTTTCATCGTGGGTTCCGGTTTAGAGGAAAAGCCCAAGGGGGCTAAGGCTAGAAAGCAACTAGCGCTCCAGACTCCGCTCCCTGAATCAGAATCTTCCGAGGCGGCTGAGGAGGATGATGATCATGATAGCGAAGACTCTCTTTCTTGTGGGGGTGAAGAAGTAGCGGATCAACCGCTTACCACACCAGACGAACTGGCGGAGGATCCGTCGCTTGCTACACAAGAGGAAGTAGTGAGGGAAGGACAGCCTCCCGCTGTGCCTGGTTACTCACGCAAACGAGTCAGTCGTGAGTCTTTTGACGGCAGAACAACCTTTTCTGTGAAAAGAGCCGCCGTTAGGTCTCGGGGATTGCTTATTACCGAGAGGGGTGAGGATGTTGACGATGCTCCGGAGGTAAGACTATGTTGGAGCCATCTCCTTGTTGTGGCTTTCCTTTTTTTTTCTTGGAGATAAGACCTAATAATTTTTTTTTTGTAGGCGTCTGACGAACCAGGCTCTCCTGAACCGTCTACTGCCCCTGGAGTTGATCCGGCCCTTGCTGCTTTGATTAGTGGCATGTGTGCCGCGGTCCTTTCTGCGGGGGCTCTCTCGGTGGCGGTTGAGGACTCCCAAGTTGCTGAGGCCCCAGTCCGGGATGACGAAGGTTCCCTCGGGCCTGTCTCCGAGGTTGCTGAATTTCCGCAAGGCGATACCGATCTCGTCGCATCCCCTCCCGAGGGTGCTGGGGCGGAGGAGCCTATCATATTCAACTCGGAGGCTGCTGGTGAAGAGGATGCGGTGGCTGTAGGCGAACCTCAGCCTCCACACTCTTTCGCTGGTAAGATAAGCCAAATATTGACTAGTGAGGGGGCTTATTTGCTCTATCAACATATCCTCCGGGTCAAATCGATTCATGGTTGTCTTGGCCCTACAGGTCCTGACCCTTTACATCCTACCGCGGATGTTCTTGGGGAAGGCTTGGCCTGCCGCGATCTGGGGCAAAGGAGCGTTTCCTCTCCTTCACCGTCTCATGTCGGGGGGCCTCCCGCCAGCTTCGGGCAGATGGGAATGGAGCTGGCGATGGTCTCCGCCTCATCCTCTGCTGCTTATACGACTTCGGAGATTGACCTCTCGACCCTGCCGAGCATTCAAGTTCTGCGGGCAGCTGAAGAGGAGCTGGCCGCTGTTCATGCGTCCTTCCGCGTGGAGTTTGTTTCTCTTGTGGCAGGAGCGGCAGATTCTGTTACGTCTTCTTCAGTGTTGCCAGCTACACTCCCGTTGACGCCGGCTTCTTCGGAGGCTCTGGATGAGGTGATGCAGGATATGGTCGACAGCTTCTATAGCCACTTAAAGAGGGGCGTAGATGCTGCCGTAGAACGGGGGATCCCTTTTTCTCTGTCTTTGTGGGGCGCTCGGGGTCAGATTAATACTTTGAAGGCTCTTTCTGGCGGGGTGGGGTTGGCTGCACTCCTGGAGCCTAAGTTGGCAGAGGCTGATCAGCTTGTGACCCAGTTGCTGGCGATACGGCAGGCTGGCTTGCCTGTTGCGATTGAACGGGAGCGGGGCTTCCTCATTGCTGCTCGGGATAGGATCAACCTTGTTCGAGATACTGCCGGGCCAGTTGTGCAGGGGGACCTTGATAAGTTCTCCGCTTCGTATGACAGGCTAGGTCATCGAAGTCAGGCTTATAGGGCTCGGGAAGAGTCTACTTCTCGTGGAATAGCTGACATGAAGGAGCGGATTCTCGCACTTCAGAGGGAGTTGGCCTTCTTAGAGTCAGAGCTGAAGGCTGCTCATGCGAAACAGGAGTCAATCGTTCAGGAGGCCGAGAAGGTTTCCCGATCTTCTGTTAACCTGGAGCGGGCTTTCAAGAAATTCGAAGACAACTGGCAAGCTCACGCTCATCTGGAGGATGCGGCGGTGCTGAGCCAAGAAGCGGAGCATCGAGCTAAACAGAGGCTTGAGAGATCGGTTGCCTTGCTGACGGACCGTCTCATGACGTTATGTGCCCCGGAGCAGTAATCAGTTTTCTATCTTCCTTTTGCTGTCTTTTTTTTTCTTTTTGTCTTCATTTTGTAAGGGATGAGATCCCAAATGATGTAGCACTTCGAATTTTGAATAAATGAGCATGTTTCAACTCATCTTCTCTTTCTTGTACTTATGGTGTTTGTGGAATTGGAGCTACTAGGGGATTATTTGTGGACCTGTTACCCTGGGCGTACCTTGGTTTTAGGTACGAGTAATAAGTTTTGTAGAGGAATACCTAGAAGAACTTCGCGATAAGACAGCTATAGAAGTTTTTGGTATTTGGGAGAACGCCAGGGAGCAATTAGGCTTCCAGGCATGATAGGGAAGGGATGGGCGTGTACTGGAGACCCAGTACAACATCTTTGGTCGACTGAGGACATTTGTGGTCATCAGAGGACATTTGTGGTCAACAGAGGACATTTGTGGTCAACAGAGGACATTTGTGGTCAACAGAGGACATTTGTGGTCCTATTATCCTTGTCGTACTCCGGTTGTGGGTACAGATAATAGGTTGAAAGGGAACCGACATACTTACTCAGAGGTAATGAGGACATGGCAAATATGAAGGTTTCTTCTACGGAGCCTTCCCATTCAGAGGTAATGAGGACATGGTAGGAGTGGGCTCAATGAAGAGGGGGTACATAAAATGACTCAGAGGTAATGAGGATATGGAAGTTTTATGTAGGGGTGATTTGTTTTTAGCGGAAGTGAAACGACTCAGAGGTAGCATCGACGTGGTCATTTTGGGAGTTTGTGGACCCGTTACCCTTTTTTGTGCACTGAGAGTGCGGGTAGTGGATCATAAGGGAGGATCTCTTATAGGAAGAAAGTTCAGAGGTATGATCATACATGACTTACTATCTGAAAGAGTGACCGGGATGTGAGTTCAGGGGCACCAGCGGGTACATGACTCGATATTGTGAAGGTATGAGTTCAGTGGTACCAGCGGGCACATGACTCGATAATCTTGGATGTTGTGGATGTGAGTTCAGCGGCACGAGAGGGTACATGACTCGAGAATCTAGAGAGTGGTGAGAGTTTGTTCAGTGGTACGAACGGGTACGTGACTCGTTGATCTGGAAACTGCGAGGAATGAGTTCAGAGGTACCAGCAGGCACGTGGCTCGGATATTTATAAAATGTGGGGAATGAGTTCAGAGGTACCAACAGGCACGTGACTCGAATGATTATAAAATATAGGAATGAGTTCAGAGGTACCAGCGGGTACATGACTCGAAAATCTGGAATCAGAATATAAGTTCAGTGGTACGGGGAGGTACAAAACTCGACACTCTAAGATGTCTTGAGGATTTTGTTTCAGACATAATACTTCTTCAGAAACTTGTCATTGATGGGCAACATGAGCAAGTCTCTATTTTGTTTTGCGAGGTGGTAGGCACCGTTGGAGAATACGGATTCGATGATGAACGGGCCTTCCTATTTTGGTTAGAATTTACCGGCAGTTTTATGCGTCATAACCATCGGCCTCCGAACTGCTAGAACGAGATAGCCTACTTGGAATGTTCTGACCTTGACCTTCTTGTTGAAAGCTCCGGAGATTCTGGCCTGATATAGTTCGATTCGCTGTTGAACTAACAGACGTTTCTCGTCTAGGGCCTCCAATTCCTGTAGTCGACGATGGTGGTTTTCGTCTGTCGTCAACTGATGTGTGAGGGCGACGCGAAGTGAGGGGATCTGAGTATCTAATGGGAGAACTGTCTCGCTCCCGTACACCAGGGAAAATGGTGTATTCCCGGTGGCTGTTCGAACTGTGGTGCGATACGCCCATAAGCATTCGCCGAGCTTCTCATTCCAGTCGCGCTTGTTAGAGGACACGAATTTCTTGAGTAGCTTGATTATGGTTTTGTTGAATGCTTCTGCTAACCCATTGGCTGATGGGTTATAGGGTGTCGAAGCAATGTTCTGAATTCGGTGCTTGTCGCAGAACCGATAAAATGCGTGGCTTGCGAACTGTGGCCCATTGTCGTGAATGATCCTTCGGGGTAATCCAAAGCGGTAGATGACATGATGCTTAAGGAAGCTGATCACGTTTGAAGTTTTCACCTCAGCCAATGGGATGGCTTCCGCCCATTTGGAGAAGTAATCGGTGATCGCGAGTATAAATCGGTATCCTCTGGACGAAGGCGGGGTAATTGGGCCGACTATGTCCATACCCCATGCTTCAAATGGCCAGGAGGCCACAGTCGGATGTAGGAATTCAGATGGCTGGTGGATGAAGTCGGCGTGGATTTGGCAGGCTTTGCACTTTCGTGCATAATCTATTGCGTCTGCCACCATCGTGGGCCAGTAATAGCCCATTCGGCGAAGGCGGTCTTGCAGTTTGGGGCCAGGTTGATGGGCTCCGCAGACACCATCATGGGCCTCGCGTACGGCTTTCTTGGCTTCTGTATTTGATAGACACCGAAGTAGTAAACCATCATAGGATCGGCGATACAGCATTTTCGTCTCCGTATCGTAGAAAAATCTGAGAGAACGTCTTCTGATAGAAGTCGCTTCCTTCGGATTCTCTGGCAGGATGTCGTATACTACGAAGTCGATGAATGGCTGTCTCCAGTCTGGTGCTTCGTCGACTGAAAGAGGGGAGCAGCTTTCCATGCATTGAACGTTAACCTTAGGACAGACCAGTTCACGGCCTATTATGTCGACCTGATGACGAGCGTAATTTGGCACCGCTAGGGAAGCGGCCAAACCAGCTAGGGCATCAGCCTCAATGTTCTGGAGTCTGGGAACATGTTCTATAAAGAATCCTCCCAGAGACGAGATGATGTCGATTGCTATTCGATGATACGGGATTATGTCTTCGTGGCGGACCTCGTATGACCCCCGAATCTGATTGACGATTAACTGCGAGTCGCCGTATGCTTCAAGATACTCTACCCCCAGCTCTTTTGCAAGCCGGAGGCCAATGACTGTAAAACCCCTAAATTTCTACTATATTTTTATTATATCAATTTTGGTACTGATTTAAAATTTTGTACTGTATGTCACGTAGTCGTATTGTACGTCGTATGCGAAATTTTCTTTTGCTCGACGAGTATGAATATGTGCGAGCGTACATATTTTATAAAAACATTTTTTTTCTATTTTAATATACACTTTCAAAATTATATAATATTTATTCTTGCTATAAAAAGCCTTTTGTTTCTAAAAAGTTATTAATAATAAGTAATATTTTTGTATACTAGAAAAGCCTAATTATGTAAAGAATATTTTTTGCATGCATATATTTCGTAATTATTTATTGGACTATTTTAAATAAAAGTATAATTTTCGAGATTTATTAATATTAATATTTTATTGTTCAAAAAGATCTTTAAAAATATTTATTATTTTCGAAATTATTAATATTGGTATTTTAAAAAATATATTTGGAAGTTATTTTGGCCATTTAAATCTTGATTTGATTTTTTTTTGAAATTATTTAAATAGTTGAATAATTGAGAATTGATTTATTGATTTGATTTTTAAACCAAGAATTTAATTAGATTCAAATTTGATTTGTATTTGGAATTGGACTTTGATTTAAATTGGATTGTGTTTATATTGGATTTGATTTTAAATTAAGTAGAGAATTATCTAAATTGGGTTTTACATATCCTAAACTTTATCTTATTGGGAATTCCCACATCCTATAAATAGGCAGGTACTCCTCGAATATTTTCATCCACAAATTTATCTACAAAATTTTTCTCCAACCCTAATCCAGTGCATCGTGTCCATGTCTCCATCTTTTCCACTATTTTTTTTCTTCATTACAATTACATTGTTATCTTCCTCGTGTCCACACACGGACACATGGTCTCATCAACCCCTTCGTGTCCGACATGCCGGACACAAACTCCCGACACAAACCAAAACCCTAATCCTAAACCTAAACTAAGCTCTCCCGACCCCTGCTGCCTGCACCGTACCCCTCCGCGACCCCTCGCCCACCTCGGTCGTTCCGACCACCACAACCAACTTCGTCGTCACCATAGCAACCCACGACTCCTCCTAGCCGACACCTGAATCCAGCCACCACCACGTTCACCACCAGCCCAGGCCGATGCACCACCAGCCCAGGCCGGTGCACCACCGCCTGCACCTATAACCCCGCCACCACGGCCATCATCGCCGGAGACCCAGCACCAAAAACCAACCAGAAACCCAAAACAAAACCCAAAATTATAGAGCAAACCCTAACCGAGACTCACCTCCTCCGTGCGCGAGCTCCGCCGTGCCTTCCGCTGTGACCGCCCACAGCCGGCGACAGCCCTTCCCCCTCCGAACCACCCGTCGCCGCCGGATCACCCGCCTTTCTCCGCGGCAGCGCTGAGATCCGCAACCGCCTCCCCTCCCTTTTCTCCGCCCTCATCTTCTCTACCGACCTAGCCGCCCGACCTCCTCCGCAAATCGCCGCCCGCGTCGCCGGAGCACCACGCAAGTCTCCGCCGCCTAACGACCTTCCCCGACCGACAGACCACCGATCCGCCCCCACTTCTCCCCGTACCCTCTTCTCCGAACCCACTCCTCAGCCCTCCTTCCGCCGCCGTGAGTCTGCCACCGCCGGCACCCACTCGGAGTCCCGACCACTCGTTCGCCTCTCTCTCTCTCCCTCTAGCTCCTCTCTCTCTCTCCCCCTCTCGAATCTCTCGCTCTCGCTCTCCCTCTCAGTCTCTCTCTCTCCTTCCTCCTGTCTTTTCTTTCTTCTTTCTTTATGATTATTTTTTTATGATTTTTTTTCACTGTTCTCAAGAGGAGAACTTCAGTGCCGATTTTATTTTTATTTTTATTATTATTATTATTATTATTATTATTATTATTATCATTATTATTAGTTTATTATTATTATTATTATTATTATTATTAATATTAACATTGCTATTTTTTATATGCAATTCTTATTGTTCACTTTTATTATAGTGTTGTTTTGTGAGAACTAGTCATATATAGGATTCGCACGGTGGTTAATAATAATGTTAATTATTATAATCTTTGTAAAATTATTATTAGTATTTTGGTTTAATATTATTAGGATGATTGCTAACACTATTATTTTTGAAGAGTCATATATATACATATAATATAATATAGTTTTAAAATGTTTATAAATATTTCTTGATTTTCAAAATAGTCAATAAAAAGCATAGCTTTTACCAAAATTTTATTTTTACAAAATATGGGTCTAGTCTTAACTAGTTTTATTATTTTGTTTCCTTATAGTATTTTTAAGAAGATTTCAAACTAAAAATACTACTTTGACAAAACTTAGACTTTCTATTTTTTGGAATTTATTAAGAGTATAATTTGACTAACAATATTTTAGTATTATAAATAGTTTTCCAAACTCGTATAATATTTATCCATTATTTCTTTGATTTGTCTCCTGTCTGTATCCAAGTCCTATTGTTCCTATTCCTTCGCCCATTTCGAGTCTATCTTATGTCCACCCTAACTAATTTGACCCTTCTGGACTCAATGGAACTGTCCGTGCCTCCATCCGAGATCACCTTGTGTAGTTGTTGCACCAAAGTCGCAATTCGTGCCACATTGATCATTGCAGCACACCAGGAGTCCTACCAGGCAAGACACCTTGCCATTTGCTGTTTATTTATTCTAGCTCATATTTCATGTATTACTTATTTTCTTTATACAAAATAAACTGTGATACATGGCATAACTGTTAGAACTTACTGTTCATTTTTCCTACTATGTATTATTTTTCTTACACATTAAACCTAGAATTAAGGGACCACCTTGTGTGTTGCATTCATTGGCCTTGACATATTGTACCACGAGGTTATGTGTCGTATGTAGGACACGAAAGTGCGTGATTGGCTGGCCACCAGTACGTACAAGCCGTGCGATAGGAATAACCGCTAATAGAGATTGCATGCTAGTTTGACTTAGCGGTTATAGTGGTTTGTGTTGTGGATGCAACACAGTAGGCATTGGGCGGGGAGGACAATTCCTTAGCGTATGGGCTTCGATGCACTTCCCTTGTGACCCGAACTCTCCGCTGGAGATACGGGGTTGATGACCCAAGATTACTGACGGCCACAGACGATTCTGCGGAACGTCATGCTCTTATTGATTGGGCCTCTAGCGCCCCAACGGGGGACTATACCGATCCTATTCAGCCAGGGCCTATGCGTACGAAGGATTGTTCTTAACTACATATCACTTAGAATGGTAGGCTACCCTATCCGTTAGGTACGAGTACTTTTGGTTTGGGTACTTGTATCTGACCGTGGCTTGGAACAATAACTTGTCGCGGATTAGTTCGTCACATCTTGTCCTTATTTGGTTGTAGGTGTGACTTACTACTTCGATGAGAAGGTATTGAACCTTGTTGGGGTCCGGATACCATATTGGATTCATAGCATGGGAAGATATGTTACCGTGAATTAGTTTACCATCTTCTGTCCTTGTTTGGTTGGGGGGATGGTATGCTCGTTCAGTAGGTGCGTATTGGAACATGTTATAATTCGATTGACTTATTTATTTGAGCAATATTTATTCAGTTTATATGGCATGATATTATGTGTCTTGTTACGTCCCTCTGAGGACCTGGTTATCTCTCCAGGTGTGTGCTATTGTCTTTCGTAGGTGTTCTAGCTCTAGCCGTGATCATTGCTTCTTCTACGAGGATGATTGCATTTGGATCGTCTTCGCATCGCTCGACATACTTATTTCATTTTCTATGTACTTTTTCTTATTTTGTTGGTAGTGGATTTGTCTCCGCCCAACATATTGTATCAAGACAAATTCATTCTCATTATATGATCTTTTATTCATTTATTCTGTGTGGATGAGATTAGTTATGGTTCTACTGCATTTTACAGCTTTTGTATTTATACGGGGCTTCCATATATTGGAGTATCCTTCGTATGAATACAGCTAGCATATCTACGTTCCTAGTCCTACGTATTTTGGGACTGGGGCGTTACAATGACCAAGGCATTGTACTCGGCCACATTATTTGAACAGGGCTCTGTGAGTGAGTAGGCCCGATTGATCACTAAGCCGGAGAAAGAAATCAGCACCACTCCAACTCCAAAGACGATGTTGCCTTTGGGTCCAGTTCTCGAAGCGCCGTCGAAGAACATTCGCCAGATGGCATCATGGGAAACTGCATTTGAACTGGTGACCTCGTCCGGTATCTCTTCATATACCCTAGTCGTCTCCGAACCTGGATGGGCTGCTAGAAAGTCTACCAGAGCCTGGCCTTTAACGGCCTTTTGTGGGACAAAGATCATATGGTATGGTGATAGTAATATCGCCCAGGTAGCAAGGCGAGAGCTGAGTGCCCCAGGTTTGGTCATGAGGACCCTGAGGGGGTTGATCCGCGATATCATGTGGATGGTTTGTCCCGTGACGTAGTGTCGCGTCTTCTGGATTGCGAACACGAGAGCAAGGCATTCATTCTCTATGGCCGTGTATCGGTATTCAGGCCCGATCATCTTCCGACTGAGGTAGTATATAGCTTGTTCGTGGCCCGCATCATTGTTCTGTGCCAATAGGGCACCAAGAGAATGTTCCATCGCTCGTACATAGAGCAGGAATGGCTTCCCAGCAACGGGAGCTACAAGGACTAGAGGGTTCGACAAATATTCTTTGATGCTGTCGAAAGTGCGCTGGCATTCCTCATCCCATACGAAAGAGACTCCCTTCTTCATGAGATGGGTGAATGGTTGACATCGTCCGGAGAGATTAGAGATGAATCTCTTGATGTAAGCTAGCCTGCCTTGAAGGCCTCGGAGTTCGCAGAGATTTCTCGGGGGACCCATCTCCATGATTGCCTTTGTTTTGTCAGGGTCGATATGAATGCCCTGAGAAGTGATGACGAAACCCAGGAATTTCCCGCTAGAGACACCCAAGAATGATTTAGTAGGGTTCATCTTTAAGTTGTGTGCTCGCATTAGGTCGAACACTGTCCTGAGATCTTGCAGATGATCTTCCTTCGAACTGCTTTTGACGACGATGTCGTCGACGTAGCATTCCACTGTCTTGCACAAGTGGTCTCTAAAGATGACGCTCATAGCTCTCTGGTAAGTGGCGCCAGCATTCCTTAAACTGAAAGGCACAACGGTGTAGCAATATGTACCAATCGGTGTTCGGAATGATGTGTGCTTCTCGGCGTCAGGGAACATCTTGATCTGGTTGTACCCTGAGAAGCCGTCCATGAAGGACATACGTTCGAAGCCGCAGGTATTGTCGATCATGATATCCGTGATAGGGAGAGGGAATTCATCTTTAGGGCAGGCCTCATTCAGATTTTGGAAGTCAATGTATATTCGGATCTTCCCGTTCTTCTTGAGAACTGGTACGATGTTAGCTACCCAGTCTGGATGCTGCTCTTCGTGAATGAAGCCGCTGGCTATCAGTTTGTTGACCTCGGCTTCAATAGCATTCATGACATCGGGGCGAAATCGTCGTTGCTGTTGCTTGACAGGTTTTGCATCCAGACGAATATTGAGTTTGTGAAGTGCGATCTCGGGGTCCAATCCTGGCATATCTTCATAGCTCCAGGCGAACACATCGATATACTCTTTGACGAGTTGGAGCAGCGACTCTCGCTCTTCATCTGTCAGACTCTAGCTGATGAAGATTGGTTTCGGGGAGGCTTCATTACCAAGATTAACTTGTATGACCTCATCCTCAGTGGGAGGTTCTCTTTGCTCGAAACACTTTTCCCATTGTTCATCTAGCTGTTGGGCCTACGGCTCTAGCTCGAAAATTTCCAGAATGTCTTCATCTTCTTCATAAGCGTCGGCGAATGCCATGTTGACTGACAGGACTCGTCTGAATACGTCTCCGATGCTGGTATCTGAGTCGAAAGTTGGTGACCCGGTCGAATGTGAATACCAGTCGCATTCTTCATCTGAACTTTCAGGGGTCGTCGTGGGTGTCACATACCCTAATCCACATCGAGTCTTGCTATAGTAGTCCCGTGGTTTGCCAGCCGGGACCGGTGGCTTCAAAGGTAATCGTCGTCCAGTACCGTAATTCAAGCCCGACGTCGTTTCCAGATCATACCCCCGTTTTTGCATGAGATATTTAGATTGGGGGCTATAAAGATATAGAGGTAGTCTCCCGGCATCCGATCCAAGATCGACTTCTTCTATGGTAAAGGGATGCGGATCGTCCTTCCGGCCGAAGATGATTGGATGGTCCCCTCCCTCGACTATTTGGTAAGCGTCTTCTGCTGGAGTAAGCTGGATTGTGGTGTAGACATTTGTCACTTGTGTGTGTAGGTGAGTGCCTATACCGTGTTCCATAGCGTACATTGTACAAAGCTTATTAAGCTCGAGGTAGTTCAAAGATAACCCTTTATTGATGAAGTATGGTATCTTTTCTAGAGGGATTACATCATCTGCGGATGGAACATCAGCGTGAGCAGCCACATACTTGGCCAGCTCCGGTTCCTCTTCGACTACCCCCTGTGTGAATGAAGACTGAGAGGACGACCTGGGGAGCTTGATCGTCAGCGGTTCAGCTGACGGTGCCGAGTATGGAGTTGTTGGCAGACTAGCGACCCCCAGTTTGGTACTCGCTGTGGGGCGAGGAGTGGCTGGTTCGCTGGAAGTGTCAGACCTTGCATCGGGGTGACGACCCTTCTTGGGAAGGTGTATCGTCAGTGGCTTGTCGGAGGGATTGAGCTTCTCCGTTTGGGGCTGACCGACTCTTGGCAGTCTGATTGTCAGTGGCCCCGTTGTGGATCTTGGCACTTGGCCCAACCTTGGCAGCCGGATTATCATCTTCTCTTCTTGTGCCGAGAGGCTGATTGCGTCCTTACGCAGAGTGGCGGTAAGGGGTGCGAACCTGCCCGGTTTAAGAGCTTGGAGATGGATCGTCAGAGGCTCTTCTGATCTTGTGGCTGTCTCAGTACTAGCTTGTACCTCGCCTTCCCCGAGATGCTTCTTCGACTTTTCGTACAGGCAGGAGTCTGAGTAGTAAGATTCGACCCCTTTGAAGGGATCAATATCAAAAAATTCCGTCCTCACCATGCCGTGTTTGTCGACATATTTGAAGCACTGGTGCAGCATGGAAGGCACGATCATATAATCGTGTATCCACGGGCGCCACAAGGGATGTTGTAAGAAGTGTCTGCATCTATGACGTAGCAGGTGACTTCGGATTGGAGGTCGCCAATTTGACACTTCAGACGAATCTTCCCAATAGGGTAGCTCCTGCCCGAATTGAAACCACTGATGGCGGTATTTGTAGGCGTTAGATGGTACATTGGGATGCGGAGATGATGTAGCAGACCCTTCGGGATGATGCTTATGGAAGAGCCAGGATCAATGTGCATCCGATCCACCTTTACGTCGCCGATGTATCCAGTATAGTATAGTGGGCGATCGTGCAGATTAGTTTTGATGAGCATATCTTGCGGAGTGAAGACGATGTTTGGCATTGCGCCAGTGCAGGCACTATCCTGGAGATCCACAGGTGAGTCCTCCCCGGTGAGGTTGGATTGAGCCAGATAGGTATCGGCATTTTGGAGTGCTTCGCTCAATGTAATACGAACGTCCTTGGAGAGCCTTAGGAGTTCGTACAGTGACAAATTGGCTGGTGTGTTAGCCAATTACGCTAAGATGTCAAAGTTGTAGGGCCTCTCTAGCCCTTGGGTTGCCTCTTTTCGGAGGGATTTGTCGAAGCGAGTCTCCTTCGGCCTAGGCTTGTCGGTCGTCGGAGGCTGAGGAGGCGCTGGAGCGTCAGTGGTAGCTGGCGGATGATCATCAGTCGAGTTCTCAGCCACAGGTTGGGATTGTGCTCCAGATCGAGTAACGACGGCCGTGACTTCTTCCACATCTGCCGAGGCGGTACGGCAGGATCTGACTTTTTTACTTCCCTTCTTGTGAATGGGAGGCGGCGCGGACTGAGTCACTTCAGGTACTAGATCTGGGTGGACCCACATGATTTCCCCCCGTGATGTGGTGAGGGGTACTAAACCAGCAGCTTGATCCCGGGCAGGTGGAAGGTTAGCAATCTCCATCGTCGCCAGAGGGATGGGTATAACACCGTCTTGAGTCTTTGTTGGAGGAAAGCTGCCGAATTGTATGGACACCATGTTGGCTGCTACGGTTATCTCCTCGAAATCGATGGCCAGAGCGTTTGAATCGATGATGTTTTGGATGTACCATTTCAGCTGGTAGCAGTCGTGTATAGCATGATGGACGTAGCGATGATAATGGCAGTACTTTGGTTTCTCCATCTCTACCGGCCGCGGTTCCCGTTTTGGTGGAGGAAGCTGAATTCTGTCCCCTTGCATGAGCATGTCCAAGATGGGCTTGACGTAACCGTCTTCGAAGGAGTAAGTGATTTGCGGCTATTGTTTGTCTGTCGGCTTTGGCTCAGGTTTCTGTGCCGTGTCGGTCACCATAGCCTGTTTTCCTCTGCTGTCCCGATTGTTGGAGGGGATACCCCCATTGTCGTTGTTGGTGTTGGGACGCTTGCCCTTGTTCTCTCCCTCTGAGATGTGCAATCCCAGTTGGCGAGCCTTCTTCAACCGTTCTTCGGCACTTGTGGCACTGATGATAAATGCCTTCCAGTCCTTGAATTGACTCTCGCCCATCCAGAGACTGATTGTTGGGAGCAATCTCTTTTGGCAAATTTCAATCAAGGAGGAATCCGGATTACCAGACGGTAACTTCATTGCGGTTTGACGAAACCGCTCAATATAATTCCTCGTCAGCTCTTTCTCTCCTTGGATGACGTCCATGAGGGTAGACATTGTGACGTCCTGTCCTACCTCGTAGAATCTTTCCAAGAACAAGCGCTTGAAGCCAGCGAAGGAGTTGATGCAGTTGTCTGGTAGGTTGCGGTACCAGTCGAAGACGACTCCTTCCAATGCCCCAATGAATAATCGCGTGAGGATAGCATCATCATGGGGCAGATGGTCGATGGTAACCTCGAAGTAAGTGATGTATCGACTTGCTGAGGTCTTGCCATCATACGGGTTGATATTGAACGGCTTATATCTTGGTGGGAATGGAACATCCCTCCATTCGGCAGGGTATGGTTGCCGCATTCTGAGGTCTTGAGCATTTTCTCGGGCATGGAACATGGCTCTGAGCTCCTGAACCTCTCTTCTTACTTCTCGGGCCTCATCTGTCGTGGTAGGGGCCATTATTTCGGGAGTATTATTGCCCGGGTTTGGTGCCGCTGAGTTTAAGTCCGCATTGACCGCGAGACCCGTGCTTGTTTGGCCAGGCGTCCTTCCTTGTAGAGTCGGAAGAGCTGCTTTGATTTCATCTACAGACTTGACCAAGGCCTGTAGTATGGCCTCCAAAGTGTCGATGCGTTGGCGATCACTGGAACCACCTTGATTGCTGTCCGTCATGAACACCGTCCTTACGTGAGGAGTGATGGAAGGAACGGTGGAGGATGTGCCCTCCGAGTCATACCCATGTACCGAGAAGTCATCGGGGTATGTGGGAATGTTCTCTTCGAGTTCGGACTCGGAGGGAATAGTACCCCCAGCTTCGGAGCTTGTTTTTATCTTGAGATTCATAGATGTCCTCGGGGACATCAGCATCAGTTGTACCCGATGGGAGAGTTGTTTCCCCGGGCTCGTCTCCTTGGAACACCGGATTGTCGTGGATGTTCGGAGGAGTGCTACCCCCGGTTCCCATGACCCCCAGCGATGTGGATGATGAATCTCCCATTGTAACAGATTTCGTTTTTGAACGGGTGTTTTGGAAAACTCCGGTAGCGGCCAACTGTTTAGAAGAAAGCCTTTTGGCTGTAGCGGTTGATATTTTTGGACTGGAGATACTTATCTTCTTTCCTCTCCCCTCGGCGGGGTTTTTATGAGTAGAGTTGCAAGAGACAACTGGAGGTGCCTCGTCCTCTGAGCTCGGGTGCTGTAGCCTTTGGAAGACGGACGGCCGGCCTTCTTTTACTGCCGCGTTGTTGCAACAGCAGTTGACAATGATCTGGGTGCAGTGACGTCCGTGTGAGGACCCTACTAAATTATGTAGGCCGTAGTAGGTAGGACAACCGTCATCTAAATCATTTGAAAAAAATATCCTGTCAGGATTGTAGCGAAGTACATCTCTAGTAACAGTTCTAGTAAATTGTAAAGACTATGTAACAGTAAATAGAGCGATTATATAAGATAAAGTAACATGTACATGAATGTAATATATATAGAAATACTGTAAATAAATAGGATAACAGGAATCATTATGAACAATAGTCAGAAAGTAACTATCTAAGTGAGTGAGCACTAGTTCCAACATGTGATTGGCTCAGAAACTTGCCCGAGAATTTATGGCCTGGTTAATCATACGTGCGGTGTAAGATTAACACTCACAGGAAATAATATAATGAACGAGAAGGATACGATTGCATATCTACACTACTACACCCTGCCCCCGACTAGTATAGTGGATCCAACTATGGTACGTTACGACACAAGATTTACTAGAAAGGTTGTGAGCCTTCGTAGAAATCGGTATCTATTAAATGTACAAAAACAAAAATAGGTCTTGCATAGGGTATACCAAGACTTACGAGGAATAACATCTCATGACAAAATCCAGAAAATGCTAATCCGTGTAACCAATATGTCAAGAGATTATGGATATCTAAACTAATTACAGGAAACAAAGAAGATATCATTAACGAAAAATTATCAGAGAATGTACTCGTCTGGGATCTGGTGTGAAGTATCAATGATATTCGATACGGTGCCTCGAAGACCTAAATATGAAATATTAATGAGAATTTGTGTTTTAGAATCATAAATATGCAATACTAGCTTAATACTAGGTCTCCAAGTCTTTTCTTAGTCAACTAGATCAACTAGGTCAATACCTTACTAAAGTAGGTCAATCTAGGCCATACCTAGGTTGTAGGTCCATATCTTACCATAATAAGGAATTCTAGTCTACACTAGGCCATACCCTATGTAATTAATGTTAGCCTATTGGTTAGTGATCATACCTGATTTTGATAATCAATGTCAACTTTGATTAATAGACAAAATACATATACTGCTACAGGTTTACAGGTTTCAAGTCAGAAGTACATATGCATCATAAATCTGCTTTCTACTGCTACAAACTATGAACATCGGGTCGTCATAAAGAACCAAATGCAATGTAATCAAGATCAAGTATTTTTCATATTTCTTCTATAATTTTGTTTTTCTTGAGTCTAAGAAAAATATGTAAGATTGATCAGGATCGGTACTGGCTTAGGTTTTCTCAGTCCACAAAAATTATAGCCTACCTATCCACATATACATATCCAAAAGTCTATATACTAAAAAGTCCAAAACCCAACCAAAATTGGCCCAAACAGTTCAATTCTGACCTTGGCAGAACTCGGCCAGAACTCGGCCCAAGTTCAACCCGAGTTTGGTCCAGGTCAGTTCAATTTGTTTTTGAATTTCCTCCAAATCAGCCTCCGACGTTTGAATGCGAGATTTCTGCTTCCAAACTCTGCCCGAATTCGGTCTAAAAAAATACTATAAATAGAGAAGAACTTTCACATTTCCAAATCACTCATTCATTCAATCTTCTCTTTTCTATTCATTCCTAAGTATTTTCTATGAGCAACACTTTCAAATCAAACCTATACTACTCTTAGCCAAGCCAGTACAGTTTCTGCTTAATCTAGAGTTTGGTGTTGAAGAGCTGTATCAAAGGCTGTATTCAGAAAATATTTTAGTTTTCATATTACCTTCTGGAGTCGGTCGTGCGCTTGTCGCCAAGAATGATATTATAAGAGTCGCAAGTGCTCAGTTAAAGCTTGTGCCATAGTGGATTAACATCGAACAAGAGTACTCGAGACTGGACTAGTCCTCTTAGAAGGAAACTAATATATATCGCTGTGTCACTGAGTTTGATCTTCTTGGTTGTTATTTATTTACTATCATTTTCTTTTACCTGCCATAGTATATAAGTTTAAATTTTCAATTGGTGATATTTTCTGCTAACCACCCACACACTCTATTCACTCCCCCTAGAGCTGCTCAACGGTCCTACAATTGGTATCAAAGTAGGTTATACATATACATAACCATCTAGAGTGTATATATCTATGGAAATCGTTAAATCTATATTCAACGGTGAAGAGCAATCCACAAATAGACCTCTACTATTTGATAGAATAAATTATACCTACTAGAAACATGGATGAGTTTCTTTTTAAAGTCACTGGACTTCGATCTTTGGTCGATAGTTATAGACGATTACAAAAAATCGTCTCGAACAGTAATTTATGGTGTATTAGTAGACAAGCCCCATTACACTGGGCATAAAAACACAAAGGCTAGTTTAGATGGACGAGTCATTAATGCATTATTCTGTACAATTGACAAAATCGAACTAAATTGTGTATCAACCTGTATGACATATAATAAAATTTGGAAACTTCTTGAAGTAACTCACGAAGGGACTTCTCAAGTGAAGGAATCCAAAACCAGTAGATTGACACAGGAATACGAGTCTTTCAAGATGAAACCCGGTGAGTTAATTACACAAATGTTCACTCGTTTCCTTGATATTACTAATCTTTTACAATCTCTTGGTAAGGTTATAGCAATCATGAGAAGATAAGAAAGGTACTATGGGCTATAACAAAGAACTGGAACCCGAAGGACACCGTGATCATAGAAGGAAAAGACCTCACCACAATGACTTTGGAGATGCTGATGGGTAAGCTCATGACCCATGAGCTGGACTTATATGAATTTGAAGAAGCAACTCCTAAAAAAATCAATCCCCTTCAAAGCTCAAGCCAGAAGAGTCTCATACAATGGTTCTGATGAAGAAGATTCCGAAAGTGATGAATTGGCCCTGCTGGTCAAAAACTTCAGAATTTTTTAAAGTTTGAGAGATTAAACCGAAAGAAGAAAGACATCCACGAAAGCACTGAAGAGGAAAGTATCTGCTTCGGATATAAGAAGTCAGGGCATATGAAGAAGAATTGTCCATTATCGAAGAAAAGTAGTCCATATGATCAATCGAGATCGAGCAGAAAAGCTACAACTAGTCGAAAGTACGTAAATACCAGCTTCTGGTACGAATGTAATGCCAATAAATCAGAGAAGGGGGACAGACCCAGCAGCAGGGCAAATGTTTGTCTAATAGCATTCGATAAGGTATCTGAAAACTCGTTGTATGATGATTTTACTTTCGATTAGTTAGAAAATGCCTTTAGTGAACTACTTGAAGAGCACATAAATGTGTTAGACAAGTGTAAGCAACTCGCAAAGAGATTAGGCCATACACAACCAAAATAGCTAGATTGTCTAGTCTTATTGAAGATATTAAAGTGACATCTACTACTGGTAACACGGAGAAAATAGCCAAAATTAGATTGGACTATCATAAGGATATCCTTACCATAGAGAAGAAAGAAAGTAACTATGTCAAGGTACAAGAACTTTATCACATAAAGAAAAAGAAATACCTAGTCACTGAAAAAAGACTCATATATATGACTGCTAAATTCGAGGAGTCTTGTGCAATCTATAAAAAGTTAGAGATCAAGTTAGACAAATAGGTCAACCATGTTACACGGCCTAAGGTTAGTCCTAATACCAAGTATATACCACAAAGGACTAAACAAAAAAAGCACATAAGAAACACGTTTCTCACAACCATGCTTTCACATACTGGTTTTCAAGGAAGACACACCAGAAATTTGTCAACATAGAAACCAAAAACATAATTTCAAAAATCACATGCATATACTGTAGTAAACACGGGCACATATCACAGTACTGTAGAGCTAGAAAGCTAGTTGACACAAATATACTTGCTTGGATTTCTAAGACTAATCATAATAGACCCTTGAAGAAATAGGTATTAAAGGTTACATCTACTCATTTTGTCGGTGGACCCTCAACCCTCTCATGCTAAAAGCAAGTAGATACTCGATAGCGAATATCCACGGTACCTGACAGGTGATGCATCTTTGTGCGCTATGCTATCGATGAAGAGAGAAGGTTATGTTTCCTTTGACTATAATCATCGAGGTGATATTACCTGAATAGGCACTGTTGGTATGTCTCGCTACCCAGAAATAAAAGACATTTGTCTAGTGACGGAATTGAAACATAACCTATTAAGCATAACTCAGATGATGGTTATGGCATAAATTTTGTAAACGACAAATGTCCTATATATGATATGTCTACTGGGAAACCCGCATATGAAGGGATTAGGGAAAATAACATTTATGTTTTCTTTCTAAAACGTACTAATAATGTAGGTAAGTACCTAGTAGCCAATCAGGATGAGTGCTGGCTATGGAACATGAGGCTAGGTGTCACGACCCGCACCCTAGAGTAAGGGCACAAGACGTGGGTACGTCCAGCCTATGTCGCAGTGTCGGCGGTAGAACGTTGTCCTAGGTCAATCATCTAACAATATATATGGTACCTGTACAGTATATACACTCCAAATGGAGGTGACATAGCAATACAGTCTCAATCACATCTATGGTAGAATATGATAAAAGATAGATATATATGAAATGAAATGAATCCACAAAGATACAATTAGATAGAAGTCTAAGTGTCTACGATAACGTCTCCATAAACATCTAGATAAAAAAACTCCCAATATATACAATAATGTATCAATGAAAAAGACAAGGTAAGAGTCTAAGCTAGCAGTCTAAACTACTGGTGGCAGATCCTCTACTGCAAGTAGGTCCAAGTCACAAGCGTTGTCTATAGCTGCATCATAATAGGTAGACACCAGAGCCTCATCATTCTCTGAAAAATTTTCAACAGGTCTAGTAAGGACAGGAGCGAGCACAATACATCTCAACAAATCATAACAGGATAGGAAATATAATCATGCTAGAGAGTAAGACACATGAAACTGAAAGAATAACATGATATAAAAGAGAGAGAGACTGTAAGTAAATATCTACAATATAATAGAGAACTAATCAGTGACTAGTGATTCAGAGTACAAGATAAACGTGTGAACAGCTGGAGGGTGATTCATGACTATACTAAAGAGGTGATTCATGACTATACTACTTTGGAATTATTTATATATTCATTTCTACTCACCCATCCCAATCAATACACAAGAATTCAATCAAGTTACGTTAAGATTCATGACTATACTACATTGCCCATAAAGGGTGATTCAAGAGTGATTCATGAAGATTCGTGAAGGCTCTGTGATTCATGAGAGTACAGGAATCACAAGCTGATACATGAAGATTCATGATAATAGAAGCATGAGATACATGATGTAAGTGAAACACACGAGACAAGAGTATTTGATGCTCCCGAGGGGGATAACATCTCATGAAGGGATCCATATAGTACTAATCCGTGATACGAATGTGTCAGCATCAAGTAAAGTAATCTAAAGAAGAAAATATAATCCTAAACAAGATATGAAATGATCAGAGAATGTACTCGTCTGGTATCCTGAATATCTGAAGAGAATATACTGTCCGAGGAGTGGTGTATGTCTCCTATAGAACAGTACAAGTCCCTACATGTCTAAAATAATAAAATAGACACTACAATGCATCTACTTGATGTTTGGGGTCAATCTAGGCTAAAGTCAACCTTTGGTCAACTCTAGTCAATCCTAACAGTCAAACTAGGTCAACTTTAATTATATATATCAATAAGTAATATCTATTGCATTACATATAGCACATTAGGCTATATAGGCCACAACCACACAAAGCTACTAAGAACAAGTATGTATATAGGTACATATATGTATAGGCACATACACAAGGGTTTAGCTAGGCTTGTATAAGATATAGGCTAAATGGAGTCACACATATTTCACACATATATATATAATTTAATATAAGTGGCATACATATTTAAATATGTACATTACACAAGAATATAGTTTATACACATATATTTTATATATTCATCTAGCCAATTAGGGATATTATATATATATATACATATGCATAATTAGAGAGAGAAGGAAGGATAGTGTATACATATGTGTAGTGTGTGTATGAGTGTGTGTGAGTGACACATGAGTGTGTGTGTATGGTACATAGACTAGGGTGTAAACATGTATGTGTGGGTGGATGTGTGTAATAGAGAACATGAAGAGTGTTCTCAGTGTGACTGTGTTCCCATATATGTGTGTGTGCAATAGTGTACCTGTAGGGGTGTGTCAAAGTGTCTTGGTGAACAGAAAAACTGTGTATGTGAAGAGTAACGAATCAGTGTGAAGCAGTGTAAAAATCAGGGTGAAAAATAGTGTAAAAATGAGTGTCCTGTGTGTATGTTACATATGAAATGCATAGGAAAGCAGTGGGTCATATAGCTCGGTTCTCAGGTTCAGAATTGAGTGTCCTGTGGTGTTTGTGTGTGCAACAGAGACAGGAATCAAGTGACAGTGTAGAGTGACATTAGTTCTCATATTTAAGGAGTGAAAGATCAAGGTGAAGAACATTATTTCTCAGGAATCCCAAACCCAATGACAGTTCAAGTAAAACCAAGCAGTTATCAACCCAAAACAAATTTCGAAAACCCAATGCTCAACACAAATCACAAACTAACATGTTCATAATTCATTAAATATGTAGGTGAACTTAACCTAATCCTTTAACATCATTTTAACAGTTAAAAATGCAATTTAAAATACCCAGAAAATCATCTCAGCATAGGTGTATTAGCCGGTATCAGAAATTGAGAATTTCTATGATTCGAATTCAAACTAACAACCAAAATACAATTCGGAGGGTGGTAAACCTAGATACACATGTGTACGTGTCCTTCGAGTTGTTTCGTGTCCAACAAGCATGACACAGACGTGTCCACATCAATTCAAACACCTAGGGAGCACCTAGTGTATCACAGTGTCGTGCACGAGTGCACACGCGTCTAGGACACGACACACGACACTTCGTGTCATGTGTACACACCCCCGTGTTTGCCTAGGATAGGTCTATACGTTGTGCAGCCTAACATGTGTCCACGGCATGTCTACAGCGGACAAGAGTGCGTATTTGCGCGTGTCTGTGCGTGTCTCAGCTGTCAGCGCACAACAGCGCATGTCCAGTACGGGTCGAATTACTCCCTAACCAGCCAATAAGATCCTACGTAATTTTGTAGGCCTTGTGTCAGTCATCCAATGAGTGTCCATGCCAAATTTTGTGTCACGAAGTGGCGTGTCCCGTGAGAACTAGGACACGGGCAGGAGGGCACCCAAACGAGCCCCGTGCTGCGTATCCAAGCACAAAATCTGACACAATCGACATAAAATCAATTTCAGTCTTCGCAAAAGTTAACATACACACCTAGATCTAGGGATTCATGTAATTAGATTTTCAAAATACGAAAATAAATTCCTAAGAAGCATTTTAACAAACACCTACCTATCCATTATGATACGTATCCGATACGGACACCAAATGAACACGAATTATGCCCAAATTTCAGGGACAACTAGGGGACTCCTAGATCTAGCCCTAAATGCAAAGAAAACAGAATATTAAATCAATTTGTGGAGTTTTACCTACAGGTACAATATCAAGAAAATGCTTCAAATGGGAGGTTTCTCCTTGCTATCCAAATGCTACCAAATTGTACAAAAACTAAGATGAATCTCCAAAAACATAAATAAACAGTAATTAGAACCTAATGCAAAAGACTAGAGTCAAAAAGGATTTGAAATGAATTTATTAGGATTTTAGGAGAATGGAGATTTACCTTTCCTTCAAAAATGTAGGTCAAGCACAAAAGAGACAAGAACAACTTAAGAGAATAATTATAGGCAAGGGGGAACCCTAAGTGGCTGTCATGGGTGGGTTTGTTGGGGTTTGGGCTTAAGTCATGGGCCTATGGCTCAATTACATAAGTTATAAATTAGAAAAATCACAAGTCATTGAGTTAAGTCATAAGTCATGAAACCATTTCACTTAAACTTAACCTTCCTACTTAAATACTAATTTCTAATGACTAAAAGTAGGTTAAATTAAGTTAGACTAGGGTCACCATAGCTAGGGTTAGCTTCTAGGCTAGTCTACAAAGTCTCAACTAGTCAAAGTCAAAATCACAATAACCAATTCATTAAATTAAATAAATTTCAAAAAAAATCAAAAATGACCAAAATACCCTCAATCTAAAATGTGGTAGTGACAAATCTACCCTTCTTAAAAGAATTTCGTCCTCGAAATTAAAAGACAAAACTAACTGATGAGAAGAATAGATAATCACACTTCAAGGTCCAAAAAGATAAGGGTATCGCTCGTGCATCTCATCCTCCCGCTCCCAGGTAGACTCTCCTGGAGAATGATGCCTCCATGCGACGCGAACCAAGGGTATCACCTGGTTTCTCAGCACCTTCTCTCGGCGATCCAGAATCTCCACTGACAGCTCTGGATAACTGAGAGTTGGCCCTACCTCAATCTCTTTATGATCAAGTACATGGCTAGGGTCATCCACGTACCATCTCAACTGTGATACGTGGAATACGTTGTGGACACCCACTATTACAGGTGGCAAGTCTAGCATGTATGCCACGTCACCGACTCTCCCGTTGATCACGAAAGGTCCGATGAAGCGCGGGCTAAGCTTCCCACCTCCACTAAAACGTATAATACCACGAGTCAAAGATATCCGCAGAAAAACCATGTCTTCGACCTAAACACAAGCAAGGTCTCTAATTACTAAATAATCAAACATGATCAACAAACACAACAACAATCTGCTTCTAATCTTATCTCCAGTCAACTAAGTCAAACATAGACAATGGTCAACTACGGGTCAACAACTAGTCAAATTGTCAACATCCAAGTACTTGGTCAACAACTGGTCAACTTCTTATGGTTTTACCTATACTAGCTATCTAGGTGTTGGCAACTAGATTTAGCAAAAGGAAAACTCTATAATAGACTAGCTCTTAACTTCCCAATCTTATCAAGTCACCCATAACTAAATACCTATAAGCTAAGCTCACCAATCCTAATACCACATATACATAAGCTCAAGAACAGCAACCAATCACATATATCCTAAGTATATCATCTATATATATATATATATATATATATATATATATATGACTGATCAACAAAGTGTCTAAACTTATAAGTGACTGAACAAATGCTTAGAAATTAGGCTAAGGATGTGTCACGCCCCAATCCCGCTAGGGTCGTCCGTCTTGCCTGGATCCCTGCGGGATCGATCGTCCTCACTAAGGCGTGATGCCGTGCAAGCCTAAGTTGTGCTTGTACAAGGCCATGTACCTGCACAAAACAACTAGTCAAGCAAAACACACACGTACGCACCCATTAATTAAGCAAAACACACGCACGCACCCATTAGTTAAGCAAAACACACGCACGCACCCATTCATTGTAGAAAACCAAATGTTGGACACAGAGATTTGAAATAGAAATACTTATTTTTTTGACAGCTTGATTGGAATACAAGTACAAAGCTTTGCGAACTCAGATTTACCTTATATTGGCTACATGATTCTCTTTGAAACTCTCTTTGAAAATAGCCACAATGTCCATACATGATATCCCTTTATTACAAGCTAGAATTGAAAGACACCTTCAAGGGAAATAAAAACTGGAAACTTGTAATTGACTGAAATGAAAAGTAGCTTCGAGGCAGTCCACAGCTCTACTGGGCTAGACGAGCTTTGGTGCCTCACTTGAAATCCTCCTGTCTCCTTTTGCTTTCTAAAAAGGATGCCCACAACGTGGGTCAGCACACATCATGTACTGGCGAGCAGCTCTTTGCCGAAACTCATAAATATCTGTACTAATTCAACATGTGAAGCTACCTATTTACTAGTGCTTTTTCTACTTGTCTAGGTTCTTTTTAACAATTCATAAGAAATAATGACAGTAGAATAATCATAACCAACTTACCAACGCCGACAGTCATCCCTGCAAAAGACAGGTTAGCACAATTTGCATATCATATAAAAGCATACTGTTTGAATTCTGCATCTTTCGTTAGGTTGTAATGCACTCTGATTTCATAAATGCACCTAACTACATGTTGGTCCACGGGTCATTTTTGCGTTTAGCCGCTGTGACACATGGGTTCAGCTCGTCGCTATTTGGACATTGATTCAACATCTGAGGCCCTTGCACCTCGTAGTGTCTAGACAATCTCTCCCAGGCCGAGCAATTCCAGGTGCCCCCAGAACCGCTCGAAAGATCTAGTTTCCTTGTATACAAGTTGTCCAGGACCTATGCATACTCTGTAAAGCTACTGTTTGGCAACACATGTATCTATGCTTTGCTTTGGAACAATGAAAGAGCTTATAGCTCCTAACTTTGGGACAATTCTCTTACTGTGGCAATGCATACAAGTTTGTCTGTACACATCTAAACATTTGAAGCATATTCATAGGCAATAGATGGAGTGGCAACATATAATCCAGCAATTGATTCAATTTATTATCTTCTCTTTATCTTTTGTTATTGAGGTATCGTTGATCACAGGGACAAGGCAACAGAGTGGACTAGAGATCATTTTTATTAGGGCGGACAAATAAATGCAAGCCCGGTTAAAGCAACTCACCAAGATGAACCTTAATCGAGAGAAGGAGGGACTTTACGTGTCGCTCACGAACAGTTCACGTGTCCTATATTGGCACCAACAGTTGATTAGCATACTTCGTCTCTTTCTCTCAAGATTCGGAATGAATGCAAAATACGATGAAAGCGAACAATGAAAACCAATCATCGAAAACCAACACGAAAACGCATTCATCAAAACCAAGCAGCGAAAGAAAACATCCAACAAAACTCTTGGATTCATTTCAATAGAAGTCAATCCATCAATTGGAAAGGTTTATTGCATTTCATCCGTGATCAATCGATACCGGCAAGGTTTTCTCCAAATACTAAGTTCAAGACTGAGTCAGCAAGCCGTAGGTATCATATAGTAGACCGCGAGAAGCGGGGCACTACATAATAACCTACTGAAAAAAAGTTTTGTCCTCAAAACTTAAGATGCAAACTCACCTCCACTTTCGGGATCAAGTAAGGTGGAGAGATTGTAGACGCGCGCATTTGTCGTGGTGTTGGCATTCCACAACTGCTGATTGTGCGGATTATCTCGGAGCGGCGGTAGGCCTGGCAGCTGCCCACGCTCCTCTATATTATCTCTGTGTCGATTTCTCTTTGGACAATTTCGGATGGCATGACCTTGCTGGCCACAACCAAAATAAGCTTTGTTCAAGGAACGACATGCTTCCTTTGTGTGGCCCTTCTTGCCGCAGTAGCTGCATTCAAATGCCTTCGTGTGATAATTATCTATGGTGTGGCCCAGACGGCCATAGTATCCGCACTCTACTGTGTTGCGGTTATCTCCCTCTGTTTTTTTCTCATCGTCGTGGTATCTTTTGGCGGGTTGATTGCGACTGTACTGCATCTTTGCTGACGCCTTCTTCTGGAAGAATTGTTCCACCTGTAGCACCGCCTCAAAGGCTTGAGAATATGACACACATTCTCAATTCAACACACTTAACTGGATGTCATCATTCAGCCCTCCAACGAATCGATTTATGCAAGTCTGCTCGGTGGGAAGCATGACAGCGGCAAAATTTGCCAGCTTAGCAAATTCAGACTCATAGTCCTCCATGGACATATCTCTCTGTTTCAGTATGATGAAGTCATCCTCCATCTTCTTGCTCATGGCTGGAGGCAGATATTGATCCAGAAACGCCTTCTTGAACGAGGCCCATGAAATTTTTCTATTTCTAGCCGTTGCGAGCAGCGCCGGCTTCTTCGCCTTCCACCAGTCCTTCGCCCGCAGCCGTAGAAGCATAACGACACAAACTACCTTCTTGCTACTTGGAACTCCTATGAATGTGAACAGACTCTCTATTTTATCCATCCAGTCCATCACCTTATCGGGTGATGTCCTGCCTTCAAATTCCGGAGGTTTTGCGTCTTAGAAGTCCTTTGGCCTAAAGGAAGTGTGCCTTTGCGTTAGCTGGGGCTCGTCACCCTCCACGGGCTGAATCTCGGGCGTTCTCGTTGGTTTGGTCGCTGCGGGGGTATCCCGATTTGTCGCAAGCGTCGTGACAAGCTGAGTCAAGGAGTCCAACTATTTCTGTTGGGCCTCATTTTGGGCATGTAGTATCTGATTACGTTCCTCATTGTCCTGCATTTGCAGTTCCAATAATGTCATGATCCGTTCTATCGGATCGGTCGAGGCAGCGGGTCGAGGAGGGGCCATTTCTCCATAAAAGAGTATAAGTTCTGTCAGTCTCATAAAATATTATGGACTTATTGTATGGAGCATTGGTTTTAATAACTCAAAATCGGGACACTTTTGAAAGCCGTCAAAGTACTTTATATACTTTTTCAAAATCGATATTTGCAAGAGGCCAAGGACATAAAACCGTGCTCTGATACCACTTTTTCACGCCCCGATCCCGCTAAGGTCGTCCGTCTTGCCAGGATCCCTGCGGGATCGATCGTCCTCGCTAAGACGTGATGCCGTGCAAGCCTAAGTTGCGCTTGCACAAGGCCATGTACCTGCACAAAACAACTAGTCAAGCAAAACACACATGCACGTACCCATTAGTCAAGCAAAACACATGCACGCACCCATTAGTTAAGTAAAACACATGCACGCACCCGTTCATTGCAGAAAACCAAATGTTGGACACAGAGATTTGAAATAGAAATACTCATTTTATTGATAGCTTGATTGAAATACAAGTACAAAGCTTTGCGAACTCAGATTTGCCTTATATTGGCTACATGATTCTCTTTGAAACTCTCTTTGAAAACAGACACAATGCCCATACATGATATCCCTTTATTAAAAGCTGGATATGAAAGACACCTTCAAGGGAAATAAAAACTGGAAACTTGCAATTGACTGAAATGAAAAGTAGCTTCGAGGTAGTCCACGGCTCTACTGGGCTAGATGAGCTTCGGTGCCTCACTTGAAATCCTCCTATCTCTTTTTGGTTTCTGAAAATGATGCCCACAACGTGGGTCAGCACACATCATGTACTGGCGAGCGGCTCTTTGCCGAAACTCATAAATATCTGCACTAATTCAACATGTGAAGCTACATATTTACTAGTGCTCTTTCTACTTGTCTAGGTTCTTTTTAACAATTCATAAGAAACAATGACAGTAGAATAATCATAACCAACTTACCAACGCCGAAAGTCATCCCTGCACAAGGCAGGTTAGCACAATTTGTATATGATGTAAAAGCATACTGTTTGAATTCTGCATCTTTCGTTAGGTTGCAATGCACTCTGATTTCATAAATGCACCTAACTACATGTTGGTCCACAGGTTGTTTCCCGCGTTTAGCCGCTGTGACACATGGGTTCAGCTAGTCGCTATTTGGACATTGATTCAACACCCGAGGCCCTTGTACCTCGTAGTGTCTAGACAATCTCCCCCATGCCGTGCAATTCCAGGTGCCCCCAGAACCGCTCGAAAGATCTAGTTTCCTTGTATACAAGATGTCCAGGACCTATACATACTCTGTAAGGCTACTGTTAGGCAACACATGTATCTATGCTTTGCTTTGGAACAATGACAGAGCTTATAGCTCCTAACTTTGGGATAATTCTCTTACTGTGGCAATGCATACAAGTTCGTCTATACACATCTAAACATTTGAAGCATATTCATAGGCAACAGATGGAGTGGCAACATATAATCCAGCAATTGATTCAATTCATTATCTTCTCTTTATCTTTTGTTATTGAGGTATCGTTGATCACAAGGACAAGGCAACAGAGTGGACTAGAGATCATTTTTATTAGGGCGGACAAATAAATGCAAGCCCGGTTAAAGCAACTCACCAAGATGAATCTTAATCGAGAGAAGGAGGGACTTCACGCGTCATTCATGAACAGTTCACGCGTCCTACATTGGCACCAACAGTTGATTAGCATACTTCGTCTCTTTCTCTCAAGATTCGGAATGAATACGAAATGCGATGACAGCGAACAATGAAAACCAATCATCGAAAACCAACACGAAAATGCATTCATCAAAACCAAACAGTGAAAGAAAACATCCAACAAAACTCTTGGATTTATTTCAATAGAAGTCAATCCATCAATTGGAAAGGTTCATTGTATTTCATCCGTGATCAATCGATACCGGCAAGGTTTTCCCCAAATACTCAGTTCAAGACTGAGTCAGCAAGCCGTAGGTATCACATAGTGGACCGCGAGAAGCAGGGCACTATAGGATGAATGGTCTGAATTATCAGTGTAGGTAAAAGGGAATGATGCTAAGGAGACTGAAATTATAAGCTAAAGAACAGGACATTTAGGTCCACTTGTAAATTCAAAGTGAAAGGAAACCTATATGGTGACTGAAACATGCCTCTAGATCAACTTGGACTCTTCTCTCTATCTGGCTGAACTTACTACATGCAGGACAGTGGTCTGAAAGAAGTGAACCAAACTGGTGTACAGGGAATGCAATAGGCAGTATACTGCAAATGAGTGCAGGCTACATACCAAATCAAAATACATTACATATATATACAAACTATATATATATATTAACCCCCATCACCTCAACTCTACTCAAGGTCTAATAGCACACACTCCTTACCACATGCCTATCACTACAATGAAGGGGTCATATACTGTAGGGTGTATTGGGACAGAACAGTAAACTGTCCCAAGTGGTGAGTGTAGACCTCTAGTATGCATGATACTAACTCTCCAGATATACAGAATATGGTAAGGGGTTGATGGTTATATTGGTGAGTCAATAATTGGGGTCTGAACAATGGTCCAGTAAAATCTATGATGCAATATGGTAGGTAATGAAAGTTGAGTGCAGTGAACAACTTAAAATAGTATGAACCGAGGGAACAGGGTCTCTAATGAAGGGTCTGCACACTGCCTATAAAGGTTGATCAACATGACTGAACTCAACACAAGAGAACTTAACTAAAATAGAAAACTGAACCAAATATAGGCTAAACAACATGTCAATACCCAATACAACAATGGCCTATAGATACCAACCAACCCATATCCCATATGCCAATATCATCTGCAATCTATCTATATATATAGACCTCTCAGTCTTAGATGAAACTACAACTATACTCAAGGACAGGCTCTGGTCATGGGTGCCTCACTGAAAAAGGTAAGGGAAATAATAATAATCATCAAGGCTGTAAGGCATACTAACATCCTATATGTAAACTGGTTGGTATTATAAATAACAGGGAAATCATCTACAATGGGTTACTATTTTAATACCAATGCTAACTATCATCTCTAGGGTACAAACACTCTATAAGTCATCATATCATTACACTATGAAAGAACTACATATGAATAAGCTCTACAAAACTAAATATCCCTACTCCTAAGTTATTTGATGATGGAATACAATTTTTTTTAACAACAAAAGGGTACGATAGAGATGATATGTTTAAAAACCTTCTCAAGATGCAATCTGATAATCATATACGTCTGTCCAAAATCATGTTATTCAGAGTCTTCGTCATGCTAGTGAGCAAGGCTACGATAATCACAGAGTCCTTGACTAAGGTACATACCTCCAGAATCATGGTATTTATAATTTTTGCATTGTCGCAAGCGACGGCAAAAACCTTAAAATCCCACACCCGAGAAATACGTCCAAAATCTGACTATATGACATCACTATGCCAGCTAACACGACTATCGAAGATTCTAGATCCCCTAACTGAGGTGACCTAGCCCATATAATTTTTTTCAGAAGAAAAACAAACATAACACAAGAACAACATAACAAATTAATCAGTCAACAAGGAACAGATGGAATCGAATTTCAAGAAAGTTATAAGAGGCAATTACGGAAATGGAATCGAGAAGAACGGAACCTACAACAAGATTTCCAATTGCCTGTGCATCCTCAACTGTCCTGGCAAAAGCTCGCCCTTGCTGGTTTTTCCTGGTCTGCTGCTGATGCTGCATGAACCGCTGTTGCTGAGAGAAATCGGGAATGACGGGGGAAAGGTATCTGTACAGGCGGAGGTACACCTCCAATGTAGCAGAAATGCCAACCTGAGTCGGCACAACAGGAGCAGCGGTCTCGAGGCCCTGCTGAACAGGACGAGAGGTGGCCAGCCTCTCGATAGTATCCCCCGGACCAGAGCGATGAGATCGTGTCTCCATAACCATCATGAAGACAGATCAAAACAAGAAGCAATTACTGAGAATGAAGAAAAAAATCAAAGGAGGATAGTTTATATTCAAGAGAAGACAATAAGCAGCAAATTTAGATAAAAAAGAATCTGATTAAGAGTTTTTCCTAATGTGATTGAGTACCCACAAAAATATCCTAATCCTACTGCAGGCTGTAGTGATACTCTAGTTCGAATACCACTACATAAACTCGACCTGCATGGGCCACCACTAAAAATATGTCACGACCCACACCCTAGAGTAAGGGCACGAGATGTGGGTACGTCCAGCCTACGCCGCAGTGTCGGCGGTAGAACGTTGTCCTAGGTCAATCATCTAACAATATATATGGTACCTGTACAGTATATACACTCCGAATGGAGGTGATATAGCAATACAGTCTCAATCACATCTATGGTAGAATACGATAAAAGATAGATAGATATGAAACGAAATGAATCCACAGGGATACAATCAGATAGAAGTCTAAGTGTCTATGATAACGTCTCCACAAACATCCAGATAAAACAAACTCCCAATATATACAATAATGTATCAATGAGAAAGACAAGATAAGAGTCTAAGCTAGCAGTCTAAACTACTGGTGGCAGATCCTCTACTGCAAGTGGGTCCAAGTCACAAGTATTGTCTATAGCTGCATCATAATAGGTAGACACCAGAGCCTCATCATTCTCTGTAAAGTTTTCAACAGGTCTAGTCAGGACAAGAGCGAGCACAATACATCTCAACAAATCATAATAGGATAGGAAATATAATCATGCTAGAGAGTAAGATACATGAAACTGAAAAAAAAAACATGATATAAAAGAGAGAGACTGTAAGTAAATATCTATAATATAATAGAGAACTAATCAGTGACTAGTGATTCAGAGTACAAGATAAACGTGTGAACAGCTGGAGGGTGATTCATGACTATACTAAAGAGGTGATTCATGACTATACTACTTTGGAATTATTCACATATTTATTTCTACTCCCTCATCCCCAATCGATACACAAGGATCCAGTCAAGTTACGTTAAGATTCATGACTATACTACATTGCCTATAAAGGGTGATTCAAGAGTGATTCATGAAGATTCGTGAAGGCTCTGTGATTCATGAGAGTATAGGAATCACAAGCTGATACATGAAGATTCATGATAATAGAAGCATGAGATACATGATGTAAGTGAAACACACGAGACAAGAGTATTTGATGCTCCCGAGGGGGATAACATCTCATGAAGGGATCCATATAGTACTAATCCGTGATACGAATGTGTCAGCATCAAGTAAAGTAATCTAAAGAAGGAAATATAATCCTAAATAAGATATAAAATGATCAGAGAATGTACTCGCCTGGTATCCTGAATATCTGAAGAGAATATACTGTCTGAGGAGTGGTGTCTGTCTCCTATAGAACAGTACAAGTCACTACATGTCTAAAATAATAAAATAGACTACTACAATGCATCTACATGATGTTTGGGGTCAATCTAGGCTAAAGTCAACCTTTGGTCAACTCTAGTCAATCCTAACAGTCAAACTAGGTCAACTTTAGTCTAGTTAGGTCAAACAAGGTCAAACTAGTCTAGGCTGGTCTAACCTAGGCTTAACAAGTTAATCTAGGTCTCTAACAAATTAGCCTAGCAAGTACACACCATTCAAGTCACACAAGTTTACATAACCCACCTCATGTGTATATATTCCATATGCCATAGGCTATTCTACCTAGGCCATATGCCATATACACATATAGGCCATACACCTATTTCTACCATATATCTATATACATATTAATTATATATATCAATAAGTAATATCTATTGCATTACATATACCACATTAGGCTATATAGGCCACAACCACACAAAGCTACTAAGAATAAGTATGTATATTGGTACATATATGTATATGCACATACATAAGGGTTTAGCTAGGCTTGTATAGGCTATAGGCTAAATGGAGTCACACATATTTCACACATATATATATATATAATTTAATAAAAGTGGCATACATATTTAAATATGTACATTACACAAGAATATAGTTTATACACATATATTTTACATATTCATCTAGCCAATTAGGGATATTATATATATATGCATAATTAGAGAGATAAGGAAGGACAGTGTATACATATGTGTAGTGTGTGTATGAGTGTGTGTGAGTGACACATGAGTGTGTGTGTATGGTACATAGGCTAGGGTGTAAACATGTGTGTGTCGGTGGATATGTGTAATGGAGAACAGGAAGAGTATTCTCAGTATGACAGTGTTCCCATATATGTGTGTGTGCAATAGTGTACCTGTAGGGGTGTGTCAAAGTATCTTGGTGAACAGGAAAACTGTGTGTGTGAAGAGTAACAAATCAGTGTGAACCAGTGTGAAAATCAGGACGAAAAATAGTATGAAAATGAGTGTCCTGTGTGTATGTTACATATGAAATGCATAGGAAAATAGTGGGTCATATAGCTCGGTTCTCAGGTTCAGAATTGAGTGTCCTGTGGTGTTTGTGTGTGCAACAGAGACAGGAATCAAGTGACAGTGTAGAGTGACATTAGTTCTCAGATTTAAGGAGTGAAAGATCAAGGTGAAGAACATTATTTCTCAGGAATACCAAACCTAATGACAGTTCAAGTAAAACCAAGCAGTCAGCAACCCAAAATAAATTTCGAAAACCCAATGCTCAACACAAATCACAAACTAACATGTTCATCATTCATTAAATATGTAGGTGAACTTAACCTAATCCTTTAACATCATTTTAATAGTTAAAAATGCAATTTAAAATACCAAGAAAATTATTTCAGCATAGGTGTATCAGCCGGTATCAGAAATTGAGAATTTCCATGATTCGAATTCAAACTAACAGCCAAAATATAATTCAGAGGGTTGGTAAACCTAGATACACATGTGCACATATCCTTCGAGTTGTTTCGTGTCCAACAAGTACGACACAGACGTGTCCACATCAATTCAAACACCTAGGGTGCACCCAGTGTATCACAGTGTCGTGTACGAGTGCACACGCGTCTAGGATACGACATACGACACTTCGTGTGACGTACACACACCCTCGTATTCGCCTAGGATAGGTCTACACATTGGGCAGCCTAACACATGTCCATGGCGTGTCCACAGCGGACAAGAGAGCGTGTTTGCGCGTGTCTGTGCGTGTCTCGGCTGTCAGCGCACGACAGCGCGTGTCCAGTGCGGGTCGAATTACTCCATAACCGGCCAATAAGATCCTACAAAATTTTGTAGGCCTCGTGTCAATCATCCAAGGAGTGTGCACGCTAAATTTCGTGTCACGAAGTGGCGTGTCCCGTGAGAACTAGGACACGGGCAGGAGGGCACCCAAACGAGCCCCGTACTGCGTATCCAAGCACAAAATTCGACACAATCGACACGAAATCAATTTTAGTCTTCACAAAAGTTAACATACACACCTAGATCTAGGGATCCATGTAATTGGATTTTCAAAATACAAAAATAAATCCTAAGAAGCATTTTAACAAACACCTACCTATCCACTATGATACGTGTCCGATACGGACACCAAATGGACACGAATTATGCCCAAATTTCAGGGACAACTAGGAGACTCCTAGAACTAGCCCTAAATGAAAAGAAAATAGAATATTAAATCAATTTGTGGAGTTTTACCTATAGGTGCAATATCAGGAAAATGCTTCAAATGGGGGGTTTCTCCTTGCTATCCAAATGCTCCCAAATTGCACAAAACTGAGATGAATCTCCAAAAACAATAAATAAATAGTAATTAGAACCTAATGCAAAAGACTAGAGTCAAAAAGGATTTGAAATGAATTTATTAGGATTTTAGGAGAATGGGGATTTACCTTTCCTTCAAAAATCTAGGTCTAGCACAAAAGAGACAAGAACAACTTAAGAGAATACTTATAGGCAAGGGGAAACCCTAAGTGGCTTCCATGGGTGGGTTTGTTGGGGTTTAGGCTTAAGTCATGGGCCTATGGCTCAATTACATAAGTCATGAATTAGAAAAATCACAAGACATTGAGTTAAGTCATAAGTCATGAAACCATTTCACTTAAACTTAACCTTCTTACTTAAAAACTAATTTCTAATAATAAAAGTAGGTTAACTTAAGTTAGACTAGGGTCACCATAGCTAGGGTTATCTTCTAGGCTAGTCTACAAGGTCTCAACTAGTCAAAGTCAAAATCACAATCACCAATTAATTAAATTAAATTAATTTCAAAAAAAATCACAAATGACCAAAATACTCTCAATCTAAAATATGGTAGTGACACTAGGACATACAGACATGGACACTATCTTAAGGCTATGCACTAAAAAACTGCTAAAAGGACTCCTAAAAATTTTCTTCGAGAGAGATATAGTATGTTCAGCCTGTGAAAAGAACACAACAACTAGGTCATCTTTTAAATCCACTAACGCTGTAAGTCTTTGCAGTTTCATATGGATTTATTTGGTCCTAGTAGAGTCGCTAGTCTTGGCGGTAAACTCAACGCCTTTGTTACAGTTGATAATTTCTCTCATTATACTTGGGTGTACTTTTTATCAAACAAGAGTGATGCTATTTTTGAATTTAAATTAGTATTTTCCAAAAAGGTACAAAATGAAAAAGGCTTTATGATTACTCGAATCCGAAGTGATCATGGTGGCGAATTCGAAAATACAAATTTCAAAAAGTTTTGTGATGATAATGTATATTACAATGAGTTTTTTTGTCCTAGAACTCCTCAACAAAATGGTATTTTAGAGAGGAAGAATCATACTCTAAGAGATATGGCAAAAGTCATGCTGAATCAACATAATCTTCCTAAATATTTTTGGACAGAATCTGTAATGACAACCTATTATGTTTTGAATATGGTGTTAATTCGACCTATATCGAAGAAAATCCCCTATGAATTGTGGTTTGGAAGGATTCCAAATATTTTTTATTTTAAAGTTTTTGGTTGTCGCTGTTTTATCCTAAACACCAAGGATAACTTAGGTAAGTTCGACTAGAAAGCAGACGAAGGGATATTCCTCGGGTATGCTGCCAAGAGTAAAGGATATAAAATTTTTAATAAAAGATCTATGATTGTTGAAGAATCTATTTGTGTTACTTTTGATGAGCTCAATAGTCAAAGATATAGCGACAGTGATGACGAATATGTACAAAACAAATCTAAGGCACTTGAATATACTGCTACCAACGAGAGCTATCTGAAAAGTCTATCGAAAAGATGAAATTTATGTTAGACCATCCAGAGACATTGGTTATAGGTGATGTATCTAAAGTATTAGGTCCGTGTTCTTCTACTAGAGATATAACAACAAATGTAGCTTTCATTTCTCAAGTAGAGCCTAAGTCAGTAGCATATACTTTTTCTAACGAGTTTTGGTGATGCCATGCAAGAGAAACTTAATCAATTTGAGGGAAACCAAGTTTAGGAACTTGTTTCTAAACATATTGGTCAATCAATATTTGGTAACAAATGGGTGTTCTAAAATTAAGTAAGGATGGACATATTCTACGCAACAAAGCACGTCTAGTTGGACAATGTTATAATCAAGAAGAAGAAATTGATTATCACAAGACATATGCTCCAGTTATTAGACTAGAGTCTATTCGCATATTATGTGCATTTGTATGTTTTAATAATTTTAAACTTTTTAAATGGATGTAAAAAGTGCATTTTTGAATAGATTTTTAAAGGAAGAGGTTTTTGTGAAGCAACACCCTTGATTTGATAATTTTCAAAAGCCTGATCACGTTTTAAAGCTTAGAAAGTAACTTTATGGACTCAAACATGCACCGGGTGCTTCGTATGAAAGTCTAAGTGCTTTTCTACTTGAAAATGGTTTTCCAAAAGAAATGGTTGATACAACTTTGTTTATCAAATCTTCAGTCGACATTATTCAACTTGTCCAAATTTATGTTGATAACATTATTTTTGGTTCTACTAATGAAAAACTTTGTCAAGTTTTTGCTAAGTATATGAAGAGTCAGTTTGAAATGAGTATGATGGGAGAGCTCAACTACTTCCTAGGACTCCAGATCAAACAGCACTTGCAAGAAACCTTCATCAATCAAGCCAAGTACACAAAAGATTTATGAAAGAACAATGACTTCGACAACGTAAAGCCCATCGACACACCAATGGCTACATCAACACGACTTGACATTGATGAATGTGGCAAACCAGTCGACCAGCATAAGTATCGAGGTATGATTGGTAGTTTACTTTACTTAACTACTAGTCGCCCTGATATCACATTTAGCGCTTGTATTTGTGTACGATATCAAGCTAATCCTAAGAAATCATACTTATGTGCCATTATACCTTAAAGGAACTTCTACATTCGGTTTACGTTATCTCAAAACCATATCGTTTGACCTAGTCGGTTACTCAGATGCTTATTTTGTACGATGAAAGTCGACCGTAAAAGTACCAATGGTTTGTGTCGTTTCCTAGAAAAAGCTTTAGTCTCTTGGTTTAGCAATAAACAGAATTCTGTAGCATTATCAACAACTGAGGCTGAGTAAATCGTCGCAGGACGTTATTTTGGTCAGATTTTATGGAAGAAGCAAACCCTAGAAGACTATAATCTGCACTATACTAAGATTTCCATTTAATGTGACAACACTACCAAGATTAATTTAACTAAGAACCTAGTATGTCATTCACGCAGTAAACACATATAAACACGTCACCATTTTTTGCATGATCACCTACAGCACGGGGATATCTGCTTAGAGTTTATTGACACAGACCATCAACTGGCAGACATTTTCATAAAACTACTAGCTAAAGATCGTTTCAACTATCTATGTCGAGAGTTAGGCATACTTGCATTTTCAGAATCGTAATGTGTTATGATTAATAAAAATACTTGACAACATAATATTCTGCAATTTATTAATTGAAGTTATTTTGGGTACAAGCCAAAAGGTTCCTTCTGTCAACAAGGCGTAAAAGCCTAAGCGATACTGTGCCAAGTTGTAACCCCTCTTCCCGGAATTTTGATAATATTTTTATTTATTTATTTGAATTAAATGGTAATTTTAGAGTGTTTATAAATAATTACTAAATTAATTATTACGATAAATGAATTTAGTCATAGTGGAGTTTTGGGGTACAAGGTGACTAGAAATCGTGGCATGGGTAGTGCAATGGCGTGCTTTGACTAGAGTATTTGCCCTGGTAGGGAAGGTCGAGCCATAGTGATGTCTTAAATAGGAAAACCAGGCCAAGTTGCGACTTAACCCTTACCGAAGGTTTATTTACTTATTATTTATATTATTGAGTTTTTTGAGAAACCGGTTATACTATTTTAGCCCGGACTGGACCCGAACTGAGCCCAAGCACATGTAGGTAATGCAGCACGTCCAATGACATTCATGTTGGTGGAATTTGGTATGAGTGTGTTATATTCCATTTTAATGATTTAATGACTATTTCTAAATATTCGTAATTTAAATATTACAAATATCATTATTAATTAATATTCAATAAATAGGTTCTTGTACATTCTGGGGATTATTAGATTATACGCCATGGTATATACACCCTTATTGATTTATGGAATTTCGTTATTGTTATTATTATTATTGTTATTATTATTTTATTATTAATATTAATATTATTGAGGAGGTTATTATATAATAATATTTTTATTATTATTGGTATATTATTATTGTCAAATAGATGTTATAATATATATATATATATATATATATATATATATATATATATATATATATATATATATATATATATATATATTATATCATTATATTTTTATATATATATAAATATAGGTTTGATAAACTATATACATATGAGTATATAGATATACATATATATAAAAATATATATGTATGGTTTATAAATATATATAAATATATATATATATATATATATATATATATATATATATATATATATATATATATATATAAATATATATGTATGGTTTATAAAAAAGAAAAGAAAAAAAAATTGAATCAACACTGTTTCCTTGCGGGAACAGTGGATGCAAAGCATCCCAGGCCCGAGCCTACTCAGCCCACGGCTGAGAAACCCCAAACCAGCGAGCTTCACCCGCTCAACCGAAAACCGCTCGGTTTATAAATATATCTTTCGAGAGGGAGCGTCGAGAAAATGTAACCCTAACTCAACTCCACGACGCCGCCACACCACCACCACGTCCCAGCGACCCCCCTGACGACCACGCCGACGCGTCGGGCCATCCGTCGACCGAAAATGGCGACAGCAGCGACGGGATACGCTGGAAACGACAGCAGTAGGGAGGTTGTGAAGCCACGTTTCAGGTACAATATTGCTGTCCACGCTTCGTCGCATTTCATTCTGACTGATTCGTTAGATAGCCAACATAACCACCTAGGAATCCATCTAGCTATTTTGTGTGAAATCGATCCAGATTCGAAAAGAAACTGAGTCGAAATCGACAAAAAACCCGTTCTTGACAGTTCGAAAACTGTTGCATGTACCCTATTTTGGAAGGCGACCAATCGCTGATCCAATGATTATTTTAGAAATCTATCTGAACAAATTCATAGCCAACATATAGGACAATAAAAGGCCATTTACGGTTTTCAGTTTCATCTACCATACGTCGAGATAACTCGATTCGAAAATCGGGAAAAACCTATTTTCGAAATAGTGAAAAACATTAAAAGACCTTCGATACGACGTGCGTCCCGCCAATCCGGGCGACGTGGTCGCGAACCGAAAGCATCGAAAGGTGCGTAACGACTTCGTGGTCGTGTGGGCTTTGACGGAATTCAAATTGGTCGCGTGTGCGCAACGAATTTGATGCATATCCGTCGAAATTTATCGTGTCGGCCCCTTTGCACAAACTCCAATTACTTTGTGCATGCTCGTCAGATCGAGACAAAACTTGTGCCAACAGGACCGTATCATTTTTCTGGTCCTGTATACCAAGTTTGGTCTGATTCTGAGAAAGTTGATCGGATCGTCGTTTTGCGGGCCCCACGGTCCGACTCAACGTACGATTTTGTGTATGGCCTACCGGAATCCAACTTAGGACATACGGTTGGGTTCGTAACGAAAAACTGAATCCGTAGACATATAGTTTGACGACTTTAGAGACCGTTGACTCTGGCACGTTTTTCGGTGCAAAGCGGGTCCAACGGCGGACACCGTTTTGACCCGAAATTACTATTTTGCCCCTGTGTCCAGAATTAGACTTAAGGACAGGCAATTCTAGCTATTTTGACTATTCTGAGAACATTGGTAATGTTCATTTCAGCTTTTGGGGACTGTTGTATGAGTTTTGACTATTGTGCCATTCTGAGTGGTTCAGATTATCGTTTACACCAGCACAGGACCACAGGCGAGTACAGTTTATTGTCTGTATTTCGATATTGATCTTTACTATATTTTATTGATTAGCCATTGGTTATGTGATTTTTATACTCTATTATAAATTGTTGAGTCGAAAATGAGAAGTACCAAGGATGTGTGATCCGACCGTAGACAGTGTTTATTTTCATGCAGTAGACATCGTAGACAGTGTTTATTTTCATGCAGTAGACATCGTAGACAGTGCTTATTTTTTCTGCAAGTAGACATCGTAGATAATGCTTATTTTTCTGCAAGTAGACATCGTAGACAGTGCTTATTTTTCTGCAAGTAGACATCGTAGACAGTGCTTATTTTTCTGCAAGTAGACATCGTAAACCGTACGGTGTAGTGTCCCAGACTGATCACATATCAAAGGTACTTCTAACAGTTGGAGAAAGTATTTTGTGTCTATTTATTTGCTATTGGTTTTTCGTATTTTCTGTTTATTTTCAAAAATATGTAATTGATGTTTAACCTCTGTTGTATAGTCATTTTCTTTATTTGAAATTGCATTCAGTGAATTTTGCTCGTTCCATTCCTGACTGAAAACCAACATTTTTCAGGTTAGCCGTGGATTCACTTAGCTTGGGAAGTGACGGGAATATTTGCAGACAAAAGCCTAGAGACTAGCTAGAAAGTTGAGTTGTAGTCATTCATTTATTTGTACAAGTTTATATTTTTCTACAAATGTAAAACTTGTGATTATTGTAAATTAAATTAATTATGTGAATGAGCATTATTTGTGATTTTGATCTTCATGGCCGTGACAGCGTTCTACCGTTGACACTGCGGCGTAGGCTGGCTTGGACACGTCTCGTATCCGTTTTAAAAAAAAATGGGTGCGGGTCGTGACGAGTTTTTGTGGTGTCCCATGCAGGTCTGTTTTTGCAAATGATGTAAACTCGTGATAGTACTTAAGTTAGTCATACTATTGCGAGCCTGCGACTAGAAAATGCTCATTCATGAATTAAAGATTAATTTAATTTAAGAGAATGACTAGGACTAGGAGTTCCTTATACAAAATTTACCGATGGGTAGTCTAGGCCATGCAATTTAGACGAGGAGTTATTAATTTTGATAGATTGCGCGATCCCCATAGGTACACTATTACCTCTTGATATGACGACATGGTCCAATGTGGATAGATTATTCAACTAGTGAGACCGAGTTTCATAGAAGTAATGATCTAACCTTGATAAACTATTAAATTACTTCTCTTTGGCTCTTTGGCTCTTTAGACATCATCCTCATATCTTAGCCCGGATTGCCTGTTTAGTTCCTATTTTTGCCCTAAGAATTTTTTTTTATAGTTTCTGATTACGTTACCCATATACGAAACTCGAGATAGTTTCGAATCAAAGTTTTTTTTCCTCAATGGTTTGGATGCACATGAAATATATATTAGAGTGGTTGTACTTCTTTTATCTTCATTCCTTCCCGTTCAACCTTTTATTGTAGGGTTGCGATTGATAGGTACTTACGCTTTATTTCATAGGCAACTCGTTTGAATCTCTAGAAGCCCATAATTTTTTTTTATAAATATAGTTAAAGGAATGTTAGTTAACTCATATTGGCAGGACAGCAGCGCACTGTCGCCATTTAATTGAATTTTGGAGACTATGGATACACTGCAGCCAGCAGCGCACTGGCGAGACACAACCCCTAGAGATGAAATTAGTTTAAAAAAATATAGGTGATGTAATATTGCCAAAACTATGGCTAGTAGTCCTCTCTTGATCGTAGATACCCTTGAGCCAATATTGGATAGAGTTAAGAAGTGTTCGATTTTGTATCATGTTGAGTTACGAAACCAAGGGTTTACCACAACCAGAGTATACGGGCGAGGCGTAATCCGCGGTAAAATGACTTCAAACATGATTACAAGTTTGGGATACCATAGAGGATATGACAATGCCATGCATGTCCCATAAGATCCAAAGCCGATATTAGAGGAAGTTTTGTAAGTTGGGTAGCATGTCTGCCGACCTAGCATTCTGTAGTCCTTGTGACTTATTGACGAGGAAATTGATTGACACTAATAGGTTTACCTAGAATACAGAAGTTAGAGGTCATAACCCATTAGTCGACCAAGTCCTTGTGGATAAAAATATAGTAGGAAGACCGTATAAGCAAGAACACCGGGTAAGGTTTGATTCTCACAAAACTCGAACTACTTGTGCCTTCTTTCAAAAATCTCGCATAATTGTATTCGACTATCTTAACAAACGCTGCTGTTACATCTTAGTTTTGCAAGCTCACTCTGTTCTCGAGCTTGATTCGAGGCATATGTTTAGTGGGGACGCCTGCTAACTTATTGTCTAATCAAAATCAGTGTATTATGGTCTGATCAACCATGACGCATTTGGCTCGCTCTTCGTTTAATTACACTACGTGGATGGAGATATTATGGTATCTATGATCTCATCTGCGACTGCTTTGACAATTCCTCTTGAATTATATGTTCGCCTTTGAATCACGAAATTGTATTCAATAACATATTCCTTGAACTCTTTATTGTTTTAGTCTTTCACTAATTTGGAAAGACGAAAGCTCGTAATTGGTAGATAGATACGGAGTATCCCCATGGCTATGATAGTTGTATACACAAGTGTAGTTACCATCGGTCAGTCATGTGATTGAGTTACTCGTTCTCCTCTCGACCCCCAAACTACTATTGAGACCTTCTAGCCATCTGAAATTGAGAATGATTAGGGTTTTTACCCTTAGTCAAAATGCTAACCTAGGAGACTACCTCTTCGCAATAAACCAATTTGTTGTGAGTCTCTAAGTTATTGCTTGAAGCTAGCTTTAACTAGCAACCCTTAAGCCATACCCTTAGAACAATTGTGACAATATTCTGGCAGGCTTAACAAAAATAGAAACCCATGACTCAGTTGTAGAAATCTTTCCATATGATGTGCCTTAGAATTAGTTACCCCGTCGACAACTCTTGTATACTGTAGACGAGCATATCATTCTATTTTATCGACCGTGTGTAATTATACACACTCATGTTCCATTTATTGAGGAACGAACCTTGAGTTGACTTCTATCTATCGTATTTCCGTTGTGCCGTACCTTATTCTTATTTAACAAGAGTCGAAGTACAATACCTGGATTTTGGAATTCTTCTGACCTCATTATTCCTAAGACCATGACCTATTTTTAAGGTGGGTAGACTGTAAGCCTTCTAGAATTTTGGGGTATACAAGGATTACCGATTAATTAGAATGATTTCTATTAGGATGATAGTTAGTGTCTCATTGGACTCCTACTTTCCATTTAGATCATTTTGTGTCCCCGATCATGTCATTAATATACGGAGCACGAGACCAGCTATTACCTTCCAACAAAGTTCATATGTAAGATCTGGACGAGTCTACCTTTATCTAGGTATATCATGTCCCACTCAAATACGTCCCCTTGTACTCTACTTTTATGGTATGACCTTCAGGTCAAAGGGACTAGCTATAACTCTTACCATAATACAGATATACTTTTCGACTTCCATTAGAGCCGTAATCTCGACTCAAACCTTTTGACCCAATATATGGTTGTGATCTACTCAAAGCTCACTACGCACATGTCACTAGTATGCCATGCATTTGGTCTTCTCGTGCTACTTAAACACAAAAGTCACTGAAGACACATTTTTGGGCTTTAGGAACCTAGCAAACCAATCTGACTACCCATCTAACTCAATCACTTGGGTGAAAACTATTCTAAGATTATCATAACCTAGCAGTAATAGTTTGCCATTGGGAACTAGACCAGTCAATAGAGACTGAAATCTGAGGTTCATCTAACCAACGATTGATGTCCAGTCAGGAACCCATTAAGACCCAGTAAAATTAATGCATACGTACCACCATATGTGGACTATAAAACTGAACTATTTGAGATAGGTCCCTATACCTATTATGTAGTCTCCACCTCCTACAATGTGATGTCCTTTGCAACTATTATTCCATCTACCTGGAAGTCGCGATACGATCTTGTATTGCATTTATATCCCTTGCTCGTGTGTTTAAATAACCACGAAAAAGATCATAATCTTGTTTTCTCAAAACTCCATTCTATTATAGAACCTTGTTTAGAATTTCGAGAATGGGGCTTCTGTATGGCACGGATTGCAAGCCCTCTGAAAAACGAAGGATCCTTCGAGTTAGCGAGTGACTGGACTAGAGTAGCTCAATCTAGCAAAATAGGCCAATGGCTCATAAACTTTCTTTCTATCTGCATCATTGGATACTCCCTACCGCTCTTGAAACTTCATTTTTCTCTCGATTGTTCTTCCTTAACTTCATGCCTTCCCTATTTCGGAGCGACGAAGGTCATGTTTATTAGAATTTACCAATATTCCTCAGCTACTTGTGTAAATTGTTGCTTATAAAATTTTAGGTTGTTTGATTAATAGGAGCAGATTATAAATGCCGTAGGCAGTAGATACATATGGGTAGAAATTTTAGCAAGTAATTGGATGATTGTAAAGTTTTATTGATATAGCTTAGAGGGAGTAGTGTGTCCAAAGGTGGGTAGAAGTCCTCGGAGTTTCGTAGTTACAAAATGGCTATGAGGAGGATATAAACTATTTTTGAGGGATAGAAATTCGAGGAGATTAAGGTAATGGTAGATTTCCTCGTTGAATTTAAGGAATAGTTACGAATTAGACTTTTAAGGACGAAATTATTTTTAAGGTGGGTAGATTTGTAACCCCTCTTTCCAGAATTTTGATAATATTTTTATTTATTTATTTGAACTAAATGGTGATTTTAGAGTGTTTATAAATAACTACTAAATTAATTATTACGATAAATGACTTTAGCCATAGTGGAGTTTTGGGGTACAAGGTGACTAGAAATCGTGGCACGAGTAGTGCAATGGCGTGCTTTGACTAGAGTATTAGCCCTTGTAGGGAAGGTCGAGCCATAGTGATGTCTTAACTAGGAAAACCAGGCCAACTTGCGACTTAACCCTTACCGAAGGTTTATTTATTTATTATTTATATTATTGAGTTTTTTGAGAAACCGGTTATACCATAGCCCGGACTGGACCCGAACTGAGCCCAAGCACATATAGGTAATGCAGCACGTCCAATGACATTCGTGTTGGTAGAATTTGGTATGAGTGTGTTATATTCTATTTTAATAATTTAATGACTATTTCTAAATATTCGTAATTTAAATATTATAAATATCATTATTAATTAATATTCAATAAATAGGTTCATGTACATTCTGGGGATTATTAGATTGTACGCCCTGGTATATACACCCTTATTGATTTATGGAATTTCGTTATTGTTATTATTATTATTATTGTTATTATTATTATTGTTATTATTATTATTTTATTAATATTAATATTATTGAGGAGGTTATTATATAATAATATTTTTATTATTATTGGTATATTATTATTGTCAAATAGATGTTATAATATATATATTATATATCATTATATTTATATATATATATATATATATAAATATATGTTTGATAAACTATATACATATGAGTATATAGATATACATATATATATATATATATATATATATATAAAATATATATATATATATATATATATATATATATATATATATATATATATATATATATATATATATGTATGGTTTATAAAAAAGAAAAGAAAAAAAGAAATCGAATCAACACTGTTCCCTTGCGGGAACAGTGGATCCAAAGCATCCCAGGCCCGAGCCTACTCAGCCCACGGCTGAGAAACCCCAAACCAGCGAGCTTCACCCGCTCAAACGAAAACCGCTCGGTTTATAAATATATCTTTCGAGAGGGAGCGTCGAGAAAACGTAACCCTAACTCAACTCCACGATGCTGCCACACCAACACCACGTCCCGGCGACCCCCCTAACGATCGCGCCGCCGCGTCGGGCCATCCGCCGGCCGAAAATGGCGACAGCAGCGGCGGGATACGCTGGAAACGGCAACAGCAGGAAGGTGGTGAAGCCACGTTTCAGGTACGATATCGCCGTCCACGCTTCGTCATATTTCGTTCTGACTGATTCGTTAGATAGCCAACATAACCACCTAGGAATCCATCTAGCTAGTTTGTGTGAAATCGATCCAGATTCGAAAAGAAACTGAGTCGAAATCGACAAAAAACTCTTTCTTGACAGTTCGAAAACTGTTGCATGTACCCTATTTTGGAAGGCGACCAATCGCCGATGCAATGATTATTTTAGAAATCTATCTGAACAAATTCATAGCCAACATATAGGACAATAAAAGGCCGTTTATGGTTTTCAGTTTTATCTACCATACGTCGAGATAACTCGATTCAAAAATCGGGAAAAACCTATTTTCGAAATAGTGAAAAACATTAAAAGACCTTCGATACGCCGTACGTCCCGCCAATCCGGGCGACGTGATCGCGAACCGAAAGCATTGAATGGTGCGTAACGGCTTCGTGGTCGTGTGGGCTTTGACGGAATTCAAATTGGGCGCGTGTGCACGACGAATTTGATGCGTATCCGTCAAAATTCACCGTATCGGCCCCTTTGCACAAACTCCAATTACTTTGTGCACGCTCGTCAGATCGAGACAAAACTTGCGCCAACAATACCGTATCATTTTTTGGTCCTGTATGCCAAGTTTGGTCCGATTCTGAGATAGTTGATCGGATCGTCGTTTTGCGGGCCCTACGGTCCTACTCAAAGGGCGATTTTGTGCATGGCCTGCCGAAATCCAACTTAGGACATACGGTTGGGTTCGTATCGAAAAATTGAATTCGTAAACATATAGTTTGACGACTTTAGAGACCGTTTACTCAAGCATATTTTTTGGTGTAAAGCGGGTCCAACGGCGGACACCGTTTTGACCCGAAATTATCGTTTTGCCCCTGTATCCAGAATTGGACTTAAGGACAGGCAATTCTAGCTATTTTGACTATTTTGAGAACATTGGTAATGTTTATTTCAGCTTTTGGGGACTATTGTACAAGTTTTGACTATTGCGATATTCTGAGTGGTTTAGATTATCGGTTACACCAGCACAGGACCACAGGCGAGTACAGTTTATTGTCTGCATTTCGATATTGATCTTTACTATATTTCATTGATTAGACATTGGTTATGTGATTGTTATACTCTATTATAAATTGTTGAGTCAGGAATGAGAAGTACCAAGGATGTGTGATCCGACCGTAGATAGTGTTTATTTTCATGCAGTAGACATCGTAGACAGTGTTTATTTTCATGCAGTAGATATCGTAGATAGTGCTTATTTTTCTACAAGTAGACATCGTAGGCAGTGCTTATTTTTTTGCAAGTAGACATCGTAGACAGTGCTTATTTTTCTGTAAGTAGACATTGAAGTCAGTGTTTATTTTTCTGCAAGTAGACATCGTAGATCGTGAAGTGTAGTGTCCCAGACTGATCACATATCAAAGGTACTTCTAACAGTTAGGGAAAGTATTTTGTGTCTATTTATTTGTTATTGGTTTTTCGTATTTCCTGTTTATTTTCAAAAACATGTAATTGATGTATAACCTCTGTTGTATAGTCATTTTCTTTATTTGAAATTGCATTCAGTGAATGGTGCTCGTTCCATTCCTGATTGGAAATCAACATTTTTCAGGTTAGCCGTGGATTCACTTAGCTTGGGAGTGACGGGAATACTTGCAGACAAAAGTCTAGAGACTAGCTAGATAGTTGAGTTGTAGTCATTCATTTATTTGTACAAGTTTATATTTTTCTATAAATGTAAAACTTGTGATCATTATAAATTAAATTAATTATGTAAATGAGCATTATTTGTGATTTTGATCTTCATGGTCGTGACAGCGTTCTACCGCCGACACTGCGGCATAGGCTGGCTTGGACACGTCTCGTATCCGTTTTTAAAAAAAAGGGTACGGGTCGTGACACAAGTGTCTTCGGACGATCGTTAGTTGGGATCTAGCCCATACAGCTAACCAAAGGTGATGAATATTAATTAAATCAAATAATTACAAGTTTATAAGTTATTTTTATAGTTCATAACTCATAAATTACCTAAAATACAAGTGGCCAAACTCGGACCGAGTTCTGATCAAGTTTGAGTCAAACTCTGTGGGGACTTTTTTTATAAATAGCAGTACGAACAACAGCCCCCTTTTTCTTATTCATTTTCTTCTTTCTTCAAACACAGCCGCCCGAACATCAAAAACCCTAACCCTAGGTTTTAGAAAACCCCTTCCCAAGCTTCTAAACTTCATTTTTCTTGGATCTAAGGCTCTAAGAAGGCATCCTCTACCGTTATTGATCTCCATTGAGGTATATTTCTAACTTTTCTTTCTCAATTTTATTATGGCTCATAGAATCCATAAGAGAAAGAAAGCTAGAGATACTGCCTCATCTTTCACGTTGGAGTATTGTAATATCCCAAATTTGTGATACGTATTTAGTATACGTATACGTGTTTTGGACCCATATTTTATTTAGTCATGATTAGTTATCTTAGTTTATTTTGCATTGGCTTGGTTTTATTGGCATTGATAGTTCAATTGGTTTTAATGGTTCATTGGTTTATTTTGGATTAGTGAGGCTTGGTTTATTTCATGATTCATTTGGTTTAAATTGCTAGAGAGAGTTTATTGGCCTTGACTTGGTTCACCTTGGTTTATCGTGGCTTGGTTAATTTTGGGTTTGACATGGAGAACCACCACCCTACTATAAATATCAATTTCCTTCTCTCTCTCCTCATTTATTTTCTTCACCTTCTTCCTCATTACTCTTTCCTCTCCACCATTAACATACCACCAACCTAGGCAAGTTGCATCTTGCTATCACTTGAGGGCTACATTTTATTTGTCTAATAGCTTTATTAGCTCATTTTAAGCAACATTAGAACTTAGGTTTTCTTCATTTGGAGCTTAGAATTTTGTAGATCTAGGATTGAAGTATTTTCGGATTTTGGGGGTTTTGATCTATAAAACTTGTTCATTTTCATGTTTTGATTGTTCCATGTTGTAGAGAATTTAATTTTACACAACTTAGACCTTTGCAAAGTGAATTTTCATGGAGATTTGACCTAGTTATGGCCTTTTGAAGTTTTGGGTTCCATGGCCATTTTGCTCTCAGCTTTGGGGATGAAGACCTCCTGTCCAGGGTGCAATCCAGCTAGCCCAGCGCTCTTTAGCGCTGGCACCACTCACCCAGTCTAGCCCAGCGCTCTTTAGCGCTGGCGCTGCCCAGCCCAGTGCCGCTTGGTGCTGGCGCTCTCCATCACCCTGGCGCCACTCAGCTTGGCGTGGTCCAGCCTGGCGCTGACCAGTGCTGGCGCGGTCCATCTTGCCCTCTCCCAGTACAGCTTCCCCAGTACGCTTGGATCCAGCACAATCGGACCCTCGCGCAATCCATCCCCAGTGCAATCGAACCCTCACGCAATCCATCCCCAGCGTAATCGGACCCTCGCGCAATCCATCCCCAGCGCAATCGGACCCTCGCACAACTCGACCCAGCGCAGCTCATTCCCTGCGCAACCCGACCCAGCACAGCTTACCCTGCGCAAGCCAACCCAGCCTGGCACCACCTAATGACCTGCGCCCCTTGACCTTGGCACCCCTTGCTCCCTTGTGGTCCAGCGCAACTTGGCACTCCTCGTGCTGGCACAACCTGACCCTGGCTGCCCAGTGCAGTCTAGTCTTGGCACCTATTTGCATTATGTTTTATTTCATCTTCTTTTAGTGCATGGTATTTCCTGTTGATATGAGCACGATGTGAGCACCGCATGGTTGATGTATTGAATTCTGTGCACAACTTGATAGTGACCCGTGGTGGTGCACTCCACATAAGTGAATGGCATAGTTTATTGGGCGCTGTTACGACGGCACTATTGACATGATAATATAATATTGACCTAGACACCGTGTGTGACTTATGAATGTATTGATAAATGAACCAGTGTGTCTTGCATCATGTCTAGGGCATGGATCCCTGAGTACTACGGTCAGGGGTACATATTGAAATAAACTAAGGTTAATGACTAGAATAATTTACTACTCATGAAGAGATGTTCCCCAGTTACAGGTGACCCCGTTATTCCGGCCACAAATATTTGGACTTGTAGCCTGCCGACGAGTAGGGCACATTTCCAGCCCGCTGTCATGCGGGGTACCCTTCATTGTCACTTTAATGATTGAACTCTATTGTCTCTCTAGCATATTGTACTCTCTCTGATTGTCACTTTAATGATTGAACTCTCTAATTGTCACTATAATGTTCGCCTGGATAACCTGGGTAGCTGCAGGGCCTGTGACTACTTGGAGCATCTCATTGCATCTTGCTAGTAACTAGGATTATGATAACCCTAGTTAGTTAATGTAGAAAGCCGTAGGCAATGATTGGCCGTGATTGATTGGATGGAGTCTAGTCCAGTATAGTATTGTCTAGAAGTGATTGATTGCAAGATTGTACCAGAATGATTGAATGATTGCCACTCCAGATTGTTACTATAATGATTGTACTCTATTGTCACTCTAGCGTATTGTACTCTTCATTGTCACTTTTATCATTGTACTCTCTCATTTTCACCTTAATGATTGTCACCTTTAGCAATAAATGATCAGAGACTAAGTTCTGCTCAGGCGAAGGGTTACAATCTCGGTCCTTGTTTGGTTTAAGGATTGTAACCTGGCTTCCGAAATAGTACCTTCGTCTTCTCTTCATATATTGCCCAACTATATTTTATTTAGCATGATTCTCCAGTTGTCTTATGTCAATGATGCTTCACTTAATTACTTTTCTCTGATTGGGACAAGTGCATTGGTAGTGCACAAACCTCAATCTGTGTTACTTATTGTTTTCTTACATGTTGAATGCTAATGATTTGTTGGTTTTAGTCCTAAGTGAAGCCTCCTTTGTGGCACTTGCTCTTTCTGGGGTCTGACCCAGCTGTTTTTGTATGGCCAGATACCGGAGCAGCACCAAAGGATCTCCCTGCTTTCCAGCCCGATGGTGACCACCAGGCGTAACCAAGGCATCGAGTGGGTTTCTTTTTGTTCTTCCACTGTAATATTGTAAATTATTCTTTTGAGGCGTTTAGCCGACGAGCGAGTGTTAGCTCGATTGCAGCTTTTACTTATTTGTCTGTCTACGGGCTGTAACATGATTGACAAGCCCCGGGGGTTGATCATGTACGACTGAACTCTTGCTAGTCCTCACATTTTATAACGACTAGCTTCATGATCATTCAGAATATGTAATGTATGGGACGCCTTACTATTGTGTATTTGGTGGTCTGACATCTTGTAACTATAATTAGTTGGTTGAGATTGAGACAATAGGCTATTTTATGACCTTAAGAGACTGATGGATTGTAGTGAAACCCTCACATATCTAGACAGCCGTGACCGTATAGCGGTGTGGATTCCATTCCGTTATACGTAGCTGGCTATGTACGCCCCCGCTCTCCAGTATTCTGGTTCTGGGGCGTTACAAGTATGTGTAAAACCCCTAAATTTCTACTATATTTTTTTATCGATTTTGGTACTGATTTAAAAATTTTGTATTGTACGTCGCGTAGTCGTATTGTACGTCGTGCACGGAAATTTTATTTTTTATTTTGCTCGACGAGTGCGAATATGTGCGAGCGTACATATTTTTACAATAACATTTTCTTATTTTTATAGTTTCAAAATAATATATGTAATATTTCCTAAATTTATGATTTTATTTATGTAAAGCCTTTTATTTAGAATAAATAATATTCTTAGTGCATGCACATATTTCATAAATATTTTGCTAGTTTATTTTAAATAAAAATATAATTTCGAGATTTAGTAATATTAATAATTTATTATTCAAAGATATTTAAAAATATTAATGTATTTTCGAAATTATTATATTAGTATTTTGGAAAATATATTTCGGAATTATTATGGCGATTTAAATCTTGATTTAAATTTATGGATTTATTTAAATAGTTAAATATTTGAAATTTGATTCATCCCATTTGATTTTTAAACTAAAAATTTAATTAGATTTAAATTTGATTTGTATTTGGAATTGGATTTTGATTTAAATTGGATTGTATTTTGATTGTATTTGATTTTAAATTAAGTAGAGAATTATCTATTTTGGGTTTAAACTACTCCTAATTCTTATCCAATTGAGAATTCCCACATCCTATAAATAGGCAGGTACTCCTCCAACTTTTCATCATACTCCACAAATTCTACCATCTAGAAACGTGTCGTGCATCGTGTCCGTGTTCCACCATCCATATTCTTACTCTATTTTTTACAATTACTTTATTTCCATGTCGGACACAATCCCCGACCCGAAACAAAATTTCCAATCCTAAACCTAGTTTCCTGCTCCGCCTCCTCCTATCCCGTTCGACCCGACCAAGCCTGACTCCCCGGCCACCCGCTGCCCCATAACAACCGCACCCCCTGGTCGCCGTCACCAACACCCTGTCACCTGACCCCGACAACCATCTGACCAGCCAGTCCCCGAGACCGCCCTGTCCTCCGCCACATCGCCATCATCGTTCCCCAACACCACCCCGTCTCCAATGTCAACCCCACACTGTGAACCGCCAACTCCTCGACCCGCCTCCGTTGACTTACGTCGAACCTAGAATAACCCGACCATCACACACCGCACACCCGTAGCCACCCAACCAAACAACACCACTGTGGCCATCGCCGCGGCAGCCCTGCACCACCACCCAAATCATAAACCCACAAACACCACCACCATCACCGGCGGCATCCGTTCGACCCGACCAAAACCCCAAACAAAAACAACTAGATAAATCCAAAACCAACTCACCTCTGCTGCGACCAACCCGCCGTGACCGCCGCGTTCCCGTCGGCCGACCCAGCCCCGGCTCTGGACCAGCCCCTCGTCGCGAGATTCCGCCTCGCCGTACCCACCGAGAACCCCCGCTCCTTCCCCCGCCGCACGTTCGCCGTGAACTCCGCCGCTCCTCCCCTTTTTCCCACCGTAGCTCCGCCTCCCTCCGCGAAGTCCGCCCGATCGGACTCGCCTCCGGCCGCCGCCCCTTCTCCTTCTCCCTGGCCGTACCCTCTGCCCGTAGCCGCCCCATCCCAGCGCTTCCGCCGCGCTCACCACCGGAAAACCCCATCCTTCACCTCACTCCGGCGAGCCCCGACCTTTCGACCAACCGCCCGCGTCCTCCTCGACCTTTCCCGTACGCCGCCTGCTCCCCCGTGCCGCCGCGCCAGCGCGAGCCCCATCGCCTCCAGCGTGTCGCTCCCAAACCGCCTTTCACTCCACTCCCCTCCCTCTCTTCTCCTTCCCTCCTCTCTTACTTATTTTTATTTATTTTTTTCTCTTTTCTTTCTCTTTCTTCTTAAAACCCACAAGAAGAAGAGTGCAGCTGTAACAGTTGTTGTTACTTAATTATTTTATGTTTGTTTGTTTGATTCCTTTGCTTTTTGTATGTTCCCTTTTATTTTGTTCGGTTCCTTTGTTTTTGTATGTTTGTGGTCCATGCAGTACTTAGTAAGTGGTAGTCTACTTTAGTATTAAAACTATGTTAATATTTTGTATTATAAAGTATTATTATTATTTTTTTAGTTAATACAAAAATGAATAGAAATATATTTTTAAAAACTATTTTACAAAAATAAGGTATGGAGGCTTGACACTATATGTGATTGCAAAGCCTAATAATATTATTATTTTGTGATATTTTTATCTAAATATTTTCACTAATAAGATACGGGTTCCTATCAAAAACTTATCTTTCCAAAACGTATAATTTTAGCCTAAATCATTTTTCCCTTTCATATTTTTAGTAATTACCAAATATTATTTTTACTAGAAAATATAGCTTCCAATAAGTACTTTCTAAAAATAATATATGTAATTAGTTTTCCAAAATTTTCTTCGATTATCATCTCTAATCTCGACTAGTCATAATCCCCGCCCTTGTGAATTCTGTACGTCCTCATATCCACCTTAGCTAATCCAACTGCTCTGGGCCCAATAGAACTGACCATGTCACCATCCGTGATCACCTTGCATAGTTGTTGCACCAAAGTCACAGTTCGTGCCACCTTGATCATCGCAGCACACCAGGCGTCCTACCAGGCAAGACACCTTGCCATTAGCTGTTTATTTATTTTAGCTCATATTTCATGCATTATTTATTTTCTTTATGCAAAATAAACTGTGATACATGGCATAAACTGTTAGAACTTACTGTTCATTTATATTTTCTGCTATGTATTATTTTTCTTACACATTAAACCTAGATTTAAGGGACCACCTTTGTGTGTTGCATTCATGGCCTTGACACGTTGTACCACGAAGTTGTGTGTCGCATGTAGAACACGGACGTGCGTGATTGGCTGGCCACCAGTACGTACAAACCGTGCGATAGGAATAACCGCTAATAGAGGTTGCATGCTAGTTTGACTTAGCGGTTATAGTGGTTTGTGTTGTGGATACAACACAGTAGGCATTGGGAGGGGAGGATAATTTCTTAGCGTATGGGCTTCGATGCACTTCCCTTGTGACCCAGACTCTCCGCTGGAGATACGGGGTTGATGACCCATGATTTCTGACGGCCACAGACGATTCTGCGGAACATCATGCTCTTACTGATGGGGCCTCTGGTGCCCAAGGGGGGACCATGTCGATCCTATTCAGCCAGGGTCCATGCGTAGGAAGGATTGTTCTCAACTACATTACACTTAGAACGGTAGGCTACCCTATCCGTTAGGTACGAATACTTTTGGTTTGGGTACTTGTATCTGACCGTGGCTTGGAACAATAACTTGTCGCAGATTAGTTCGTCACATCTTGTCCTTGTTTGGTTGTAGGTGTGACTTACTACTTCGATGAGAAGGTATTGAACCTTGTTGGTGTCCGAATACCATATTGGATTCATAGCATGGAAAGATACGTCACCGTGAATTAGTTTACCATCTCCTGTCCTTGTTTGGTTGGGGGGATGGTACGCTCGTTCAGTAGGTGCGTATTGGACCATGTTATAAATTCAATTGACTTATTTATTTGAGCAATATTTATTCAGTTTATATGGCATGCTATTATGTGTCTTGTTACGTCCCTCTTAGGACCTGGTTATCTCTCCAGGTGTGTGTTCTTGTCTTTCGCAGGTGTTCTAGCTCTAGCCGTGATCTTCGCTATTTCTTCGAGGATGATTGCACTTGGATCATCTTTGCTTCGCTCGCCACTCATTTTATTTTCCATGTATTTCTCCTTATTAGTTGGTAGTAGATTTGTCTCCTCCCAACTACATGTACCAAATGACAATTTCATAGTTGGTTATATGATATCTTCTATTCATTTATATTTTATGGATGAGATTAGTTATGGTTCTACTGTATTTTACAGCTTATGTATCCATACGAGGCCTATGTACTTCGTATGAATACAGCTGGCATGTCTACGTTCCTAGTCCTACGTATTTTGGGACTGGAATGTTACATATTTTTGTGGTAGCCCATGCAGGTCAAGATAAATTGTTTGGTTACTTTACCGTACCAAGCAAGCCTGCGTATAGGATTAGAAGTCTAGGTCTCATCCACATACTTGACTCTTTCCTAGATTTTATCTACCGTTTGACTCATCGATTGCATCTTGCTTGATTCCTCCTATCACTATTCTTATCTTCCCTTCGTACATGCTAGAGATTGACCCTACTAGTTAGACATTGTCCCAAAACACCCTTAACTTAATTTTTTAAGTTGGGTAGAATACCCCACGACTTGACACACCCTTGATCATTAAGGGAATACAAATAGTATTAACTAGACCATAGAGACTAGAGGAATTTAACTCATTTGGTCAACCAAGCCTTGGTAAATAAAACCATAGAATGATGGTATAGGAATAAACAAGACTTAGATCCTTATGACTCTTAGACTATTCATAATTGTTCTTTATTTCAATCTTAATCTCGTGCCTATATTTTTACTATCTAGACTAATGATGCTAATGTAGCCTAGTTTTTGCAAGCTCAAAATCTTTATCAAGCTTGCTCATGACATATGTTATTAGAAGAATTCCCACTAACATATTGTCTAATCAGAACCGGTGCAGGATGGTCTGATCAATGGAGTGCACTTTGGTTCGCTTTTGTCTATTATTCTACGTGGATGGGGACATAGCTAAACTTGTCCTCTAGAGTCCCATCTGCGACTGCCTTGGAAACTCCTTTTGAAGTTTTTTGGTCGTCCTTGAATCACGTATTCGTACTCGATAATGCCTCCTTCGAACTCTATATTGCACTGCCCTCACCTATTTTAGGAGGACGAAAGCGTCATACTAGAACTTCCTCTAACCTTCCCATCGTCTATGACCATTCTCACTCGATGTTGCTATATCTTCATCCCAAAATACTCGGCCCTATCATGACCTCCTAATCACTTAATTTAAGTGAATCTATTTTGTTCTCTTAATCGTGACCCTCATTCATTACCCGTGACCATACCATATTATTTCCTTTGATCTAGATCGCAATTTCTTACGGCAAGATTTTGTTATTGATTGTTCCCCATCAATACCCCCTTGTCTCTTCTCACCCCCTGCTAATTCTTAATTTCGAGGACGAAATACTTTTAAGTTGGGTAGGATGTAAAACCCCTAAATTTCTACTATATTTTTTTTTATCGATTTTGGTACTGATTTAAAATTTTTGTATTTTACGTCACGTAGTCGTATTGTACGTCATGCACGGAAATTTTATTTTTCGTTTTGCTCGACGAGTGCGAATATGTGCGAGCGTACATATTTTTAGAAAAACATTTTCTTATTTTTATAGTTTCAAAATAATATATGTAATATTTCCTAAATTTATGATTTTATTTATGTAAAGCCTTTTATTTAGAATAAATAATATTCTTAGTGCATGCACATATTTCATAAATATTGTGCTAGTTTATTTTAAATAAAAATGTAATTTCGAGATTTAGTAATATTAATAATTTATTATTCAAAGATATTTAAAAATATTAATGTATTTTCGAAATTATTATATTAGTATTTTTGGAAAATATATTTCGGAATTATTATGGCGTTTAAATCTTGATTTAAATTTATGGATTCATTTAAATAGTTAAATATTTGAAATTTGATTCATCCCATTTGATTTTTAAACTAAAAATTTAATTAGATTTAAATTTGATTTGTATTTGGAATTGGATTTTGATTTAAATTGGATTGTATTTAGATTGGATTTGATTTTAAATTAAGTAGAGAATTATCTATTTTGGGTTTAAATTACTCCTAATTCTTATCCAATTGGGAATTCCCATATCCTATAAATAGGCTGGTACTCCTCCAACTTTTCATCATACTCCACAAATTCTACCATCTACAAACGTGTCGTGCATCGTGTCCGTGTTCCACCATCCATATTCTTACTCCATTTTTTATAATTATATTATTTCCGTGTCGGACACAATCCCCGACACGAAACAAAATTTCCAATCCTAAACCTAGTTTCCTGCCCTGCCTCCTCCTGTCCCGTTCGACCCGACCAAGCCTGACTCCCCGGCCACCCGCTGCCCCATAACAACCGCAACCCCTGGTCGCCATCACCAACACCCTGTCACCCGACCCCGACAACCATCTGACCAGCCAGTCCCCGAGACCGCCCTGTCCTCCGCCACATCGCCATCATCGTTCCCCAACACCACCCCGTCTCCAATTTCAACCCCACACTGTGAACCGCCAACTCCTCGACCCGCCTCCGTTGACTTACGTCGAACCTAGAATAACCCGACCATCACACACCGCACACCCGTAGCCACCCAACCAAACAACACCACCGCGGCCATCGCCGCGGCAGCCCAGCACCACCACCCAAATCATAAACCCACAAACACCACCACCATCACCGGCGGCATCCGTTCGACCCGACCAAAACCCCAAACAAAAACAACCAGATAAATCCAAAACCAACTCACCTCCGCTGCGACCAACCCGCCGTGACCGCCGCGTTCCCGCCGGCCGACCCAGCCCCGGCTTTGGACCAGCCCCTCGCCGCGAGCTTCCGCCTCGCCGCACCCATCGAGAACCCCCGCTCCTTCCCCCGCGGCGCGTTCGCCGTAAACTATGCCGCTCCTCCCCTTTTTCCCACCGTAGCTCCGCCTCCCTCCGCAAAGTCCGCCCGATCGGACTCGCCTCCGGCCGCCGCCCCTTCTCCTTCTCCCTAGCCGCACCCTCCGCCCGTAGCCGCCCCATCCCAGCGCTTCCACCGCGCTCACCACCGGAAACCCCCATCCATCACCTCACTCCGGCGAGCCCCGACCTTTCGACCAACCGCCCGCGTCCTCCGCGACCTTCCCTGCACGCCGCCTGCTCCCCCGCGCCGCCGTGCCAGCGCGAGCCCCATCGCCTCTAGCGCGCCGCTCCCAAACCGCCTCTCACTCCGCTCCCCTCTCTCTCTTCTCCTTCCCTCCTCTCTCACTTGTTTTTATTATTATTTTTTCTTTTTTCTTTCTCTTTCTTCTTAAAACCCACGAGAAGAAGAGTGCAGCTGTAACAGCTGTTGTTACTTAATTATTTTATGTTTGTTTGTTTGATTCCTTTGCTTTTTGTATGTTTTCTTTTGTTTTGTTCGGTTCCTTTGTTTTTGTATGTTTGTGGTCCATGCAGTACTTAGTAAGTGGTAGTCTACTTTAGTATTAAAACTATGTTAATATTTTGTATTATAAAGTATTATTATTATTTTTTTAGTAAATACAAAAATGAATAGAAATATATTTTTAAAAACTATTTTACAAAAATAAGGTATGGAGGCTTGACCCTATATGTGATTACAAAGCCTAATAATATTATTATTTTGTGATATTTTTTTCTAAATATTTTCACTAATAAGATACGGGTTCCTATCAAAAACTTATCTTTCCAAAACGTATAATTTTAGCCTAAATCATTTTTCCCTTTCATATTTTTAGTAATTACCAAATATTATTTTTACTAGAAAATATAGCTTCCAATAAGTACTATCTAAAAATAATATATGTAATTAGTTTTCCAAAATTTCTGTCGATTATCATCTCTAATCTCGACTAGTCATAATCCCCGCCCTTGTGAATTCTTTATGTCCTCATATCCACCTTAGCTAATCCAACTGCTCTGGGCCCAATGGAACTGACCATGTCACCATCCGTGATCACCTTGCATAGTTGTTGCACCAAAGTCACAGTTCGTACCACCTTGATCATCGCAGCACACCAGGCGTCCTACCAGGCAAGACACCTTGCCATTAGCTGTTTATTTATTTTAGCTCATATTTTATGCATTATTTATTTTTTATGCAAAATAAACTGTGATACATGGCATAAACTGTTAGAACTTACTGTTCATTTATATTTCCTGCTATGTATTATTTTTCTTACACATTAAACCTAGATTTAAGGGACCACCTTTGTGTGTTGTATTTATGGCCTTGACACGTTGTACCACGAAGTTGTGTGTCGCATGTAGAATACGGACGTGCGTGTTTGGCTGGCCACCAGTACGTACAAGCCGTGCGATAGGAATAACCGCTAATAGAGGTTGCATGCTAGTTTGACTTAGCGGTTATAGTGGTTTGTGTTGTGGATACAACACAGTAGGCATTGGACGGGGAGGACGATTCCTTAGCGTATGGGCTTCGATGCACTTCTCTTGTGACCCGGACTCTCCGCTGGAGATACGGGGTTGATGACCCATGATTACTGACAGCCACTGACGATTCTGCGGAACATCATGCTCTTACTGATGGGGCCTCTGGTGCTCAAGGGGGGACCATGCCGATCCTATTCAGCCAGGGTCCATGCATAGGAAGGATTGTTCTCAACTACATTACACTTAGAACGGTAGGCTACCCTATCCGTTAGGTACGAGTACTTTTGGTTTGGGTACTTGTTTCTGACCGTGGCTTGGAACAATAACTTATCACGGATTAGTTCGTCACATCTTGTCCTTGTTTGGTTGTAGTGTGACTTACTACTTCGATGAGAAGGTATTGAACCTCATTGGGGTCTGGATACCATATTGGATTCATAGCATGGAAAGATACGTCACCGTGAATTAGTTTACCATCTTCTGTCCTTGTTTGGTTGGGGGGATGGTACGCTCGTTCAGTAGGTGCGTATTGGACCATGTTATAAATTCAATTGACTTATTTATTTGAGCAATATTTATTCAGTTTATATGGCATGCTATTATGTGTCATGTTACGTATCTCTGAGGATCTAGTTATCTCTCCAGGTGTGTGCTCTTGTCTTTCGCAGGTGTTCTAACTCTAGCCGTGATTTTTGCTATTTTTTCGAGGATGATTGCACTTGGATCGTCTTCGCTTCGCTCGCCACTCATTTCATTTTCCATGTATTTCTCCTTATTAGTTGGTAGTGGATTTGTCTCCGCCCAACTACATATACCAAATGACAATTTCATAGTTGGTTATATGATATCTTCTATTCATTTATATTTTTTTGGATGAGATTAGTTATGGTTCTACTGCATTTTATAGCTTATGTATCCATACGAGGCCTATGTACTTCGTATGAATACAGCTGGCATGTCTACGTTCCTAGTCCTACGTATTTTGGGACTGGAACGTTACAGTATGAACTTGTCAATGTGTTCAGTCCCTCTCGTCCTAATGACGATGAGGACTATGACCTGAAACTCTTTGTTTTATCCGAGAGATCAACCCTTTGGTTTGATCATTTTCGGTACCGAGAAATTTGTTCGGGCAAAACGATAAACTTTACTATTTTCTCGGATTATGCTATCACTTTTGAAACCCTAGGACTTCGAAAATTTCTAGATATTTCAAATTCAATTTATGATAATGAAGTTTGCATGTTTTATTGCTACATACAAGAAGTAGACGGCTGTATTCATTCATCTGTTAGTGGCAAGGAATTTGAATTCACCTCTGCCGACATGAGCGAATATTTTCTGATGCCAGATATTGGTGACGCTCTCGTCGATGTTACAAAAGTTAAATTTCCTCTTGACATGACCCTTGAGTCCTTCAAGGTTTCGTTATGTCATCCTGATCCGATAACCCGAAAATGGTTATTCACACGTAACCTTAACCAACAATTTTATGAACTTAATCATATTATTTATTTATCTCTGCTACCTAAGACGATGACGAGATCACACTATTAGAGTTATCTGCTATGTATCATATCCATTTTGGGATTACCTTTTCTTTTTTCAAGACTATGATATCATTTATGACTAGCTGTCGGAGGGCAGGCCGCAACCCCATACATCATATGCATCTGGCGGTCATCTTTCAGAAATTTGGCATCGATTTAGAGCTTTGTCCTATCTTTGGAACGCTTTCAGAGCTCCTTAGGTATAGGAATTTCCCTCACCCTCATGGTGATGCTCCACCTCCACCTGCTCTAGACGCAGCCTAGCAGCCGCTCTAGCCCCTACAGCTCTGGGTTATACCATTAATGAGCTCTTTCAGCGGTTCGATGCTTTTGTCACTCTCCAGGAACAGCAGCATCAGGCCTATCTGACTCGCTTTGGTGATGCTGAGTTTTGCCATATTTTTTTGACCCATGTTTTGAGAAATGCGATGGTTGATATTCAATGGACGATGGCTCATCATCCCTCTGTACCGACGACTATCCACCATCACCCTATTTTTGACGAACTGAGACTAGATGATCATCCTACTTTTGTCTTCTTCGATCCGATGACAGCCTACTTTCATCCACAGCCTTCTATTGATGCCCCAGACGGTGCTGACGGTTGATTCATGTTTTGGACTAGTATTTTTTGTAGACTTTTCTGGTAGTTGATGATGATGCAGTGACACTTTATTTTGTGCATTTTGGACTACTCTTATCTATAATGATGTTTATTTTTGCACTTCGGACTTCAGTTGTACTACTTTTTCATTTTTGCTATGTTACTTGTTTTCATCTACTCTTCATATTTTCATACTACTACTACTGATCTTCTCGTTCATACTTGAGATGCTGACTTGTTAGTTTATATCATATTTGGTATTATTCCTTTTTTGTTATTGGATTCATAAATTGAAGGGGAGCCGTATTTTGAGTACATGACAAAGGGGGAGATAGAGCATATACCAAAATACAATTTTCATATTTTTGCGATTCAGAATAAGTCAGATATATAATTTCAAAGTTACATATTATTTATTATATTTTGTTATAGACAAAAGTTTGTCAATTATTAAGATGGGAGAGATTGTTGGCCCATTGGTTAATGATCACACCTGATTTTGATAATCAACGTCAACTTTGGTCGATACGTAAAATACATATACTACTACAAGTTTACAGGTTTCAAGTCAGAAGTACATCTGCATCCTAAATCTGCGTCCTACTACTACAAACTATAAATATCGTGTCATCATCGAGAATCAAACGCAATGGAATTTAGATCAATTTTTTCATATTCTTCTGTAATTTTGTTTTTATTGAGTCTTGGAAAAATATGTAAGATTGATCAGGATTGGCACTAGCTTAGGTTTTCTTAGTCCACAAAAATTGTAGCTTACTTATCCACATATACATATCCAAAAGTTCACATACTAAAAATGCCTAAAACCTAACCAAAATTTGCAGTTCTATTCTGACCCTGGCAGATCTCGGCCCGAGTTTGGCCCGAGTGCAGTCTAGGTCAGTTCAATTTGTTTTTGAATTCCCTCTAGATCAGCATCCAACGTTCGAATGTGAGATTTCTGTATCCGAATTCTGTCCGAACTCTGTCCGAATTCGGTCTACAAAAATACTAAAAATATAGAAGAACTTTCACATTTCCAAATCACTCATTCGTTCAATCTTCTCTTCTCTATTCATTCCTAAGTGTTTTCTAAGAGCTACATATTCAAATCAAGTGTATACTACTCTTAGCCAAGCCAGTATAGTTTTTGTTTAATCTAGAGTTTGGTATTAAAGTGTTGTATCGGAGGCTGTATTGAGAAAACATTCCAGTTTTTATATTGCCTTATGGAGTATGTCGTACGCTCGTCGCCAAGCACGGTGTTGTAAGATTCACAAGCGCTTAGTTAAAGCTTATGCCATAGTGGATTAACATCGAGCAAGAGTACTCGAGACCGGACTAGTCCTTTTAGAGTGAAACCAGTATATAACGCTGTGTCATTGAGTTTGATCTTCTTAACTCTTACTTTACTGCAATTTATTTACTATCACTTACTTTTACCTGCCATAGTATATAAGTTTAAATTTTCAATTGGTGATATTTTTTGTTGCGCACGCAACACTCTATACATTCTCCTCTAGAGTTGCTCAACGGTCCTACAATTAACTATGTTGGATACACATACGCTTTACAATATAGTATCCTAACTTATTACCTATTATCCTAATATATTTCCTAGGTATCCAAAATATGGGTAAATACCCAAATCTTACCTCACCCTATCCTATACCCAATGGCAAGTATCGTAGGTAATCCTACTACCTATGCCAAAGACATTAACTTCATTACCTACACCAACGTTTACACACAGGTATCTCTATATTAACTACATAACATGACCTAACATTATTTATGTTATTTATTATCTAACATAACTTAACATCTACCAAAACATAACACATAACCTGTACACATGCTCCTAACCAATATTACCTACACATTTTAAATCCATATGTGTTACTGCTAATGCTGCATCTTGTTCTCCCTACAACCTACTGCTATTTTGGCACCCCCAAACCTGCTGTTGGTCATCCTGTTACTGCCATATATAACTAAACTCGCCACCTAAACCTATCTATTGACTATTGGTAACAAACCCTGCCCAACTCCCTAGCATTATTGCTACTGCTATTTTGTCCTAACTAAAATCTCCTTATCCTCTACTATTGCCACTGCCCTATCCTTCTCCTACTAGTACTGCTGATGCTGCCTAATTGTTGCTTCCATATATGCTACCTGCAAAGCATTTGTTAAATGCTGCTAGGCTAAAGCCTACTCCCAACCTGTTATTGCTAAGACAGAGCAATTCTACTTCTGTTGCTCTTCAATTTGCTGCCAACATCAATCAGTCTTCTTGCTACCATAATAAGGAGTCTCTAGTGCCCCTGAACCCCCTGTGTGCAAGTGCAATTGTGCATTGCATAGTGCACAGGGCTTGCACTGCCTACTCTAGTGCAGTCCTCCCATTTCTTCAATTAACTATCTACTCATTAGTTAGTTAACTACCTATCAATCTAACCATCTATCTATCATTCAACTTCCTATCCAATCCTTTACTCATGTATCCATCCCGCTTACCCCTACTATCAACTTTCTATCCATTCCCTTTACTACACAAGCTCTTCTCCTATACACATACACATAATCATACATGTATACATACATATATACATATCTAATATCTAATATATATATATATATATATATATATATATATATATATACATATTATATATATTTTTTTATTTTTTTTTATTTATATATATATATATATATATATATATATATATATATAATATGTATATATATAAAAAAATATATATATAATATGTATATATATAAAAATATATATATATAATATGTATATATATAAAAATATATATATATATAAAAATATATATATAATATGTATATATATAAAAAAAAATATATTACATGTATACAGGCCTACTTGCACACACACACACACACACACACACACACACACACACACACACACATACCTACACACCTATATTTATATATATGACTAAACACACACACATGTCTATATGTTACACATACACATGTGTATCCACAAGAGGCACACACAATTGCACAAACACAAATACTTGGTGTGTATCATCCCCGTATCGCACTAATCTACGATACGTTTGTGATACGACCAAGATACCTATACCAAACCTTGTCTCAACCGTACCAAAGTACATGAGCAAGTCTAAAATGTATAGATAAACATAATTAGTGCAATTCAAAGCTAGTGTCAAGTATCATGTGCAATTGGACATGTGTTCCACATGTATCGGAGGGAAAAAAAATCCCTGAAATGAGCCTATGTCCGACCATATCGTTATACGGGCTACACGTATCTAATTGTGGACACAAATGTAGACCCACACAACCAAATCTAATCTAAATAGATCTAATAAACCAACTGACAAACACTTGGTGCACCAATCTCGGAATTCCCCTAAAAATGGCACAAAACCCAGTATAACTTTCACATGAAGAGTCATTAGAGTCTCAAACTTCTTCCAATGGGTTGTCCTAGTTCATGGGTGAATTCCTAAGGGTCAATTAGCACAAATAGAGTCTAAATAGAGAGGAAAATGAGAGGTACAACTATTAGGAAATGGATTCCCAATGAAAAGTCAAATGGATACGTTCCGGACACGAAGCTCCTAGAAAATGGACTCCTCTTCTAGTGCTCCAAATCTTCAAGCTCCTAGGCTCCTTCAAGTGTAGAGAATGAGAGGTTGGATGAGGATTTGTATGGAATTTGAGAGGGATTGGTGGAGGAATGGCTCAAATTGGGGAAAAACACCAAAATGAGAAGAATTGGTGCAATAAAGTGAAATGAAAGAGAATGGAGCCTCCTCCTCTCATGGCCGACCAATATGCTAGGTTTTGGCTAATCCAAATTGTCCTACATGCCCTCTAAATGTTGTCATGAGGGCTAATTAATACATGGAAGACTCTAAACTTATTTTGGTAATTTGGTCATGACTAGTGGGTCTAGTTGGGCCTAGTCCAATAAGTTGGCCCATAAGTCATGTCATGTTAATCTATTGTCTAGTCTAATCGATTCACTATCACAAGTCTATTATAATAGGCTATCCACTAACCACATTAACTAACACAATATTAATAAATTAATATAAACAATATTAATAAATACGAAATGACAAAATTACCTCTATTTAGAAAAGTGGTTGTGACAACTCCATCCTTCGCTTATTGCATGACCGCTTTGATAAGAAAGATGATCATTTCAAAGCTTTTGACTTCCGTTAGACACTTTAGACACAAGCTATTAGCAACACTTTGGTTGACATTTAGTACACTCTATCTCAACATCTTGCCAGACCATTTCCAATTGTCCATGACCGACACGTCCTGGCTATCGCATCGCTGATGACTACTTCCAGTGATATATGGATCCCATCGATGCTTTCTATGATCCTAATCGAATTATTGGTTCTGCTGATGAAGATGATGACTGATGGATCTTACTACTTAATAATAAGTTGTCTAGATGGCTCTATTGCTCTTTATTTGACTTTATTATTGTATTTTGGTTATTGAACTTAGTAGATGAATAAATAAAAGCAATGTTATCTATTTTTTTGCACTTATAGTCATTTATTATTTGTGTTATCTCACTCTCTTGTTTACTTGTCAAACGTATCACTCCACGCCTTATAGGAGAGCATGCCATTTCGATCAAATGACAAAGGGGGAGAAAATATAATGCAAATATGACGCTCATCACATTGTTCTATTAAATCACTCCATAAATTGTGCGGGAGCTATAATAGCTATGTTATTCAAAAAAGATTTGCCATATTATTCATAGTTTGTCAATTATCAAAATGGAAGAGATTGTTGGTCCATTCGGTCTCAGTCAACTTAATTTTAATAGTTAACTAAACTATGTCTTAATATAATGCACTATGACACATATGAAGATTCAACAATGTTGCAATGCTTGAAGGTTGTACTTATGGTCAATTTTGTATTTTCTATTTTATTGAGTCTAGGACCTATATACATCGAGCCATACTTGGTACCAGAAGTCCACTCATATAAATCCAACAAGCCACTCAAACAGCTCATAAACCCATCTACAAAAAGTCCAACCCATTCAAACCAAAATCATTTCAAAACAAGCAAAAGTCCATACTGTAATGCCCTATCACGCTCAGTCCAATCAGAGGAATCAGAATGCCAACGACTTTTGGACTTAGTCATGCAATGATTTTCTCGAAGTCCTGTTCGGTCGAGGCAACTCCTCGCTCAGGTGGGTGGCTTCGGTGAACTTGCCTCAGTTTGGCCTTCACACAAATAAAATGAAAGTTTTGAAATGCACAAGTAGGCTTGATAATAAAAGAGACGAATCCACATAGCTAAGAGAATAATCCTAACTTGGGTCAGATTGAGTTCGAATATGGAAAGGTCCCACTATCGGCTTAGAATTGTGCACTGTGCACTTTTAAAATGACACTCGGTCCTTTGTCCCGTGGATTGGGAGAAGGAAAGTTGGTCTATGTTGCCACAAAGCTATGAACTTAGCATAAGTCATAGGCATTGCACGTATAAATACTTGGTAAAGCATGTACGGTCCCACCGTCCAGTGTTTGGTATAAGCATAATTGTCCTACAGTCCCAATGCACGTTTCCACGGTGCAAGGCTTGGCATAGCCTTTGCTCGTCCTACGGGTTAAGTTGTTACAGGATTGAGTTAGGCAAAAGTTATGTCGAGCTATCGAAGTCATAGCAAGCACTGTCCTACAAGTTCTGCAGTTGTCATAACCATATAGTCACACGATCTCAAAGCTCGTCATATAAAGTATAACTTGGGCGTTAGTGTCGCATAGAACAGAAATTGGTTTAAGGCACGATCCATGATTGGTTCAAAGATAAGTATGCCATGGTCATTGGTACGTATGAAACACGTTTTATTCAAGTTAAGTAGGAAGGCTATGCAGTAGTCGTCCCCTGGATTTCAAAGAATGGAAAGTTCAAGCGATGGTTTACCGCCGAGGCGGTCCCTCATTTGGGAGTCTCATAGTTCCAATGGATGTTTTGTAAAGTATGGTTCCAATGCATGATTTGCTAAGTATGGTTGAGTCATACCATAATTTAGGCCATGCATTTACGTGAGTCTAGATGAAGTCTCGTAGGTGCGTGGTTATGGACAACTTGTGCATAAGGGCGATGTTTCTTCAGACAACAACCTGGGGCCACAGGACCGATCCGACTATAGAAGAAACACGGTAAAGCTGAGGCTAGGTAGGCAACCAAGAATTTGATGGGCTTTCATAGGGCTAGCTACCTGCATTGAAGTACCTATCGTCTTCCTAGCTAGGTCCATGATGGGTAGTTAATGACAATGACCTTTTATATAGATAAGTTGGTGTGATGAGCGGCATTCCGCATGCACGATCTCGGTCGAATCAAAAGAAGTACAAGCATGACACGAATTAAATTAAGAAGGTAACTTGTGCATGATCTGCACCATGATTTTGGTGCCTAAGATTTGGCTATAAGTAAAGACACGTGCTTTGGCACAAGATGTGGCATCGAGTACTAAGTTGTTGACTCGGAGTTGCATAAGTTGAAATTGAGTCGTCTTCGAGTTTAAGTCAGAAAGAGCCGTAAGTAAACGTTGGTTAAGTCTTATTGAGTTGTAAGGTGCATCCTCGATATGTTATGGCACGACTACGTTGTTACGACCAAGTATAGGCAAAAGACTAAGTGGTGAGATATTACCTCGATTATGGTGGAGCATAAATTATTGTATCTCCAAGTATGAGTGAAAAGGTAATCATGAGTCGGTCCATTGATGGTGTTGGCACGAGAATGATCTAGAGACACAAGGATAAGTCCGTTATCGATACAAGGCACGGGAATAGTCTGGAGACACAAATAGACCAGGCGTCTATGTCTTAAAATTAACTGATCCTACGACAAGATTAGAAAGACAATCAGAAAGGACATGTTGCACAAACTAAATGAACGTGTTGGTTTTGTATGGGTGGGCGAGGAGCTCACTCCACCAGTACGGTTGTGTACTAACACCCATACAGTTTTTATCTCCAAGCATAGGTAGAAGATCGTTTGGCTGGGAGCTCACTTGGATGCATCTAGCCATGGAGTTCCATAGCGTTTTGAGGCATGCGACCGTACGGAGTTGGAACTTGTACGGGACATAATATATGGACATCGCCTATCCGAAGCATCTGTTGGATCGTTAAATTGTATTGAGAGATGAGAGAGAGTTGAGTGATTGTAATCAGAGAGAAAAGTGAGCTTGAGTGATTGTAATCTTGGCTTCGCGCCTTTGTAATTTTACTTTAATATCAATAAAAGTCTGGATTTTGTTTGTGTACTCACGTTGCCTTGTTATTTAACTTTTTTGCTTGGGTCTTCCGTACGATGACCCTGTCGCAAGCTGTTGTAGTCGACCGTTATGGAACCTGCTATGCTTGAGCATAACCTAGGCTCATGTGGCATCACGCCTTAGCGAGGACGATCGCTCCTCCGGAAGCAGGACGTGACACATAACTATTCTGGCAACTGAACTCGGACCAAGCTCTGGCAAAAATCAATTTTGACATATTTGGACATTCAAGACAGATATGCAATCTCTGATATTGTCGTTCCTAACGTTCGAAAAAATTCAAATATACACCTAAATTTTAGCCGAACTCTGCCTACAAAAATCATATAAATAGGCACAGACTTCTACATTCCTACTCACTCATCTCTTTTTATCTTTCTATCCTACCGAGTAATCTTTGAGCTTTAACCTTCCCATCTCTACGGTCATTTCCTCACCTTTCTATTTTCAAGTGTGATCTCGGTTAGATGTCTGAAAAGAGTTGTACAACGTTGGTTTATAAAAGCTTATCTATACTGCTGAAGTCACAACTTCTTGGATTAGAGCTCATGTTGTAGAAGTCTTGTGCGCTTCAGATAAAAGCATAAGGTATAAGGAGTTGTAAGTGCTTCAGATTCAAAGCTTGTGTTTCACTATTGTGATTATAGTGGATTCAACTCTGAGCAAGAGTTTTCGAGCCTGTACTAGTTCTCTTAGAGGAAAACCAGGATAAAATCTTGGTATTTTCGTTTGCTCTCTAAACCCTGCTACTTTTAATACTTGTCTTATACACACAAAATTTTATTCTGTTGTTGCACTCTGCCTTCACTTAGAATAATTTTTATTGGATAGATATTTTCGCTGCACTCTATTCACCCCCACTCTAGAGTTGTCTGACAGTCCTTCATCACATACTAGTGATAGTCAAGAACTTGATCTCTAGAAGTCTGCTCTGCAATGCATGCTTGAGTATGGACATTCACGCTGGTCAAATGGTTGTCCTATAAAGGAACGTACTTCGGGAAAACTTTTTCTACCGAAGGGATGTTTAAACTTCAACTTGAAACACTAACTAACAATCTCATTACAATCTTTTCTTCTGATTACTTCCTTGAGTTGTGGCATAATAGGCTAGGACTTGTTTATTATAAAAAATTAACAAGATGTCTAGTCTAAGGCTTATCCCCAAAAAAGGGGGTAAGGAGGTAGAGAAGTGTGAGATCTGTACGCAGACGAAGATCACAAAAAAAACCTTTCAAGCGGATAAACCGAAGCATAAATCTTCTAGAGTTGGTGCACTCAGATATTTATGACTTCAAACAGTTCTCACAAAGGCTGAAATGAAGTACTTTATTACTTTCATCGACGATTTAGAAAAGTATGTGTTCGTTTATCTGCTCAACTCTAAGGATGAATCGTTCGAAAAATTTAAGAACTTCAAGGCGAGCATCAAACCAGACCACAACCTAAAAGACTTCGAAGTGATTGGGTCGGAGATTATAGGTCTCTTGAATTCGCATCGTTATGTAAATAACATAAAATGTCAACGACACAACTGCTCCATATTATCCTCAATCAAATGGTGTTACAGAAAGGAAGAACAGAATATTGACAAAAATGATGAACTCAATGCTATTGACTACGGGTCTTCCAAATTGCTTATGGGAGAAGCTACGCTTACGGCTAATTTTATTCTGAATAGACTGCCGCGTGCAACTTTCGATGTCACTCCTCATGAACTCTGTTTCAAAGTCAGACCCAACTTGAATGTACTTCGTATGTGAGGCTTCTAGCCTTAAAGATTCAGAAGCTGGGTATGAAGACTACGAAAGCAATCTTCCTGGGTTATGCCGAAAAGGGTGATTCTAAGAGATTTTTGATATTGAATCAAATCATATTATTGAATCTCGTGACGCCGATTTCTTTGAAGATAAATTTACAAGGAACAAAAATATTGTTCTCGCAGACAATCCAGAGAATAGTGTAGGTGCATAGAAGGCTGAAGCTCCAAACAAAGATATAGTCTATGAAGAACTTATTATTGCAAAAATAATGGTTGAAGCAAACCTCGCGGGACCTGTGCCAATGCGAGTGATGAGACAGAAGGACTTCGAAGATGATTTCATCACCTACTATGTGGAAGCAAATCTGCTTACATTTGATGAGGCGATGAAGACCTGAGATGTTGTCTTCTAGATGGAGGCTATTAATGACTCAATAACCACCAACAACACTTGGGTGTTGGTCGATCCGCCTGATGGAGAAAAAACCAAGTTCAAGGCAAGGTTGGTAGCTAAGGGATTTTCTTAGAAGCAGGGGATCGACTACATTGACACATATAATTCAGTAGCGCGGATGACAACCATCAGGATGCTGATTGCTTTGAGTACAATTCACAAGCTAGTTATTCATTATATGGATGTTAAAACAGCATTCCGGAATAGAGAGTTGACCGAAGAGATTTACATGCAACAGCCAGAAGGATTTTTCATCAAGGGCCTTGAAGACAAAGTTTGTAAGTCGATAAAGTCGTTATATGGTCTAAAGCAAGCTCCCATAATGTGGCATAAGAAGTTTGATAAAGTCATAAGATCAAATGGCTAAAGGGTCAGCAAAACGGACAAGTGTGTGTGCACCATGTTCGCTGACGGGAGAGGGGTTCTCATTTGTTCGTATGTGGATAACACACTGATTATGGGTATATTGGCATGTGATATTGAGAAAAAGAAGTTTTCTCTCATTTAAGTTCATCATAAAGGACGTAGGAGAATTTGATATTATCATAGGGATAAAGATCATTCGGACGGACATTGGATTGACTTTGTCACAATCTTATTACATATAGTAGATGCTCACACACTATGGGTATCAGGATCTTCCAGGGAACGATACTCCATGTTGGTGTGATAAGAAGCTGAAGCAAAATCCAAGGAAAAGCATCAGGCTGCTAGAGTACTAAAGTGTCATCAAGAGTTTGATGTATGTGACAACTGCCACAAGGCCTTGTAGAAGCATAGAAAATGCCTAAAGCTTGTTTAGCCCAAAATATTAGTCCCCGATGCAAAGGCCAGAAGCCCCTCTACGGCTCCACAGATAAATGTCAAGTCCAGTATCACTTGGCATCCAAGAGCATTAGATCCTATATGGGTGCACCGTTAAACAAGCCCCCTAGATGCCTTTATGGTAACCGATGACGGTATTTTGCCCCAGAAGCACGTCTTCGACAAACTTTGAAGACAACAAGTCCTCTCATGCGGCTAGCCCTCTAGAAGACTTCATGCGTCTAGCTCTGTATAAGACTTCATACGGCTCCTTTCCTAGAAGCTCTTATAAGGCCAAGGCGTCATATGGCCTGAATATCTGAAAAGGTCTCTAAGGAGACCAAAATCTCCATATTAGATGCATTCCTGAAAGCGGATGGTTAGTGCCCCTGATTGAGCAACGATGATCCCACAATCAACGATTGAAAGAATCAAGTCTATGTTTATGGCGTACGAGTCATTATCGCCCATTCAAATGAGACATTCCCTCCAAACTATGGAATGTGCCACGTGTCAATGCAATCAGGCCACTTGATTTAATTCTCAAGTTTATGGCATGTGCGTTATGACCGCCCCATACAAAATGGCAAATTATCCTAAATTACTGTATGTGTTGCGTATCATTCCTGATCAAGCCATATAGCAATCACCCATAAATTATGATTGTTACAACTTAGGATCTTCAAATCTACTTACGGGATCTTCAATCGACGTCCAATCAATGCCACGTGTCAACATGATTAAGCCGAGCAATTAATCAACTGTATGATACATTTGTGATAACCCGAATTAAATCTATACTGTAGAAGATCTCCCCTTATCAATGCCCCCTACGCAGTCTATTTTTAACGATGGCTACAAAAGAGCTACATGCCTTCCAAAGGGATAGGCCCTAAATAAGGGAAAATATATACAAGAAATACACAAACAGAAGGAATGGACATGCGATATTCTGCACAGAGAGCATATCGAAAGAAACCAAAGCATACCGACTATCGACGGGGCAAAGGAGTCACTGTAGTACACGACCTCCATAATCACAATTCCCTATATCTTATATTTGTACTATAAAAACCCCAGTTGGGTTTCTCCATTGTACTATTCATTTTAATGCAATAACAGAAGAAGCTTTCTTAAACTTTTATTCTTCAAACATTTATTATGGCAACAAATCTGGCAACTCTGCTGGATACTGCCTTCTTCTCCAATAAAAAGGCGATGATGCAATCGGATACCACTATGCTAGTATCTTTCCAGAAGACGTTGGTCATTCGCTTCTATTAACAAGCATTCAAAGACATGCTCTCCTGGGATTCAAAGCCCTCTCCTAAGATGACGAAGCCTAAGAAGACCCATAAGGTCTGGGTGGCCAAGGCCGCTGTGCCACCCCCAACGACTATGGAGGATGCTCTCCTGGCTTCCGTGGATGAAGCCTCACATCCATCTCCTGTGTATGCTACCTTCGTTCCCAAAGACGGGAAAAACAAGGCCCGACGCCTAGATCCCAGTAAATAAAAACAATACGAGGCTAGGGACCTAACGGCTTAGGAGCCTTCCAGGCCATTAAGGCATCTCTTTGCTGAAAATACCAGTGCTACTCTCTAGCATGTGTGCTAGCAGAAGGCACAAATATGTGTTGTGCCTAAATGAAGGCGTACATACGTAGATGCCCACCCATCTACGTCCTGTGCCACCCAACAATGGTGTATCAGTGAAAGAAATAAGGGATCTGTCCTCCACAAACCCTTCTAAAACTGTAGACCCATGAGCTAATATCCTGGACATTGAGAGGATATGGACTCATTAAACTATGCACCTGTGGGTACTAGTACGAGGAAGCTCAGGATGGAGCGAGACTTGCAAGCCAAGATGGCTGTCCTATCAACTAACCGTCGAAAAACCCCATTGATGATCATACATGCCCCCTAACAGGTTATATCAGACCGATACATGTGACCAGTCTATCACGCACATCAGGTGGGCTGGTCCTACAGATCATGTTTAGATGACCTCAGCTAGAGGTCAAATCGCTCGAGTACCCGCCATTCTCTATCATGCACCGCTCGAGTACCCGCCATTCTCTATCATGCACTAAGGACCTGAAGATAGAGTCTTCCTTGATGGAGCTATGTGAAGTGGTAAACCACAAACTTAGCACCAAGAAAAGCAAAGCTATGCACGGAGACCCGTATCTGGGACCATGTGCCAATATTACCATCAACTGCTGCTACTCTCACGTTGTAGTTTACACAGAGAGGTGATCTGTGTTCCAACGGCTACAGCGGACGTGGGAGGAAGAAGTTTCCCATGCCTCCTGCTACTCTGCTAGAAAAGACCCCTTCTTTCTCGAAATGCCCAAAGGCTGGTTCATCAAACGCGTTGATTTTGACTAAGACGTCTAGACCACCATCCAAGATATCTCGACCAACCATGCCTATAGGTAGAATGTTCCAGAATACTCGATCGAAGTCGAAGGTTTCTTTATGAGAGGATGTGCCACAACCTGGGGGTATAATTCCTTCGATGATTCAACAGACAAGGGGTAACAATCGCCCGAATACTGATCGCAAAGCTGCGGCTAGCTCTCTACATGAACAAACTACCACAGTAGCTAGGGATAGCCACTCACTAGAGTCAGAAGATGATGCTACTATGTGTCCATATCCTGGCGATGATGAAGCTTGGAGATTAGAACAAGAGGATAATGGTTGCATAAGTCTGTCAGACTTTTTATGCCATAGAATGGTCTACATGACTGCCAACTATGGCGCAGGCCCAAGCGATCGATAATGTCTCGAAGCCATGGAAGGTATGATGGCCAATCTCAATCCTACAATACAATCTCTGTCCCAAACCTTGCAGGCCTAGGAAGCCAAGATCTTGGGCCAACAGGGAGTCCAATGCTCCACTACCAACGGGATGCTTCGCTCAACGAATTCGACTTTGGCCAATAACACTCAAGAGGCTATCTAAAAGCTGTGGACCTGCCTCGACTTCATGAATGCCCGTGAAAGGATATAGAAGTTCGGGATAAGAAAACCTTATCACTTGAGTGGAATAAGGTAGTTTTTCTGCCAAAGTATAAACCTCAAACGCTGACCCCCTTCGACGGGAAGATGCCACCCCATCGATTCTTGAACTATTTCGAGTCCATGATGGGGCATCTCCCCAGAGACGATGCCTTACTCACTAAGGTGTTCGTCGTAGCCAGTGTAGCTTACGAATGGTTCTGTAGTCTTTTTGACAACTGCATCACATCTTTTGACGACTTTCAGGGGTTATTTCAATTGTCTCTATGGCGATGGAATGAACGTGACAATGCCTTCCCTCATTGATATGGCCTAGAGGGAGAATGAGTGTGCACGCAATTTTATCTTGTACTCCAGGCAAAATGCTTTGAAGATGCCATTGGGCACTCTTTATCTGTCCTTATGGATACTTGTAGGCGTAACCTGCTACCCATAGTCAAGTTCTGTATTGGTACGGCCCAACAATCAGACTGGACAACATTTATTGCAAGCACTAACCAAGCCGAAAGGAATACAAAGGACATCCATCTGGTTGGACTCCAAGCATCGATTATAGGCGGCAAGGGGAAACATCCCCAAAGCAGCAATGATAGCCGCAGTGGTAGGAGAAGGAGTCCCTTACCGTCAAAGTGGCTAAGGGATCAATGACACAACAAATTATTGCACCACCCAAATAGATGGAGACATATTCCATCAACGTCGACCAAGTCATCGACATCTTCAACGTCCTAATGAAAAATGAAACACTACGGTTGTTTTCGTCCAAGCGTCCAGAGGAAGTGGGCAGGATCGACCATCCTAAATACTGTCGCTACCACCAGTACATTTATCATCCTACAAAGGATTGTTATGTACTGAAGAATCAAATCCAGCGGCTCATCAACTCAAAGGCTATTACCCTTGACTTTAAGAAGAATAATGTGGCTGCCAACATGGTATCTTTGTAAATCAACAGCCTCCTAAGCCAACAAGTACAAGATGGGGTGATCCCAGTTTCTAGGTCCACAATGGAGATCGTCAATCTCCCTCCGACGTGCGACCATGAGACAAATATTATCCCACTCAAGACTCCATAAGGGAAGTTATATAGGTACACACCGATCTCGTCTAAGAGACGACACAGCTGACAGCCACTCCAATCAAAAAACATTAGAGGAAGAAGTCCAGACCATGATGAAACAACACTTCCTCCAATATTGGAATGCATGACGTGGGTGGTCCAGAACCTAATAAGCATTTTTAGGCTTTTGTTTTAATAAAAATTGAGTGTATTGGCATGCGACCTTATAGCCATGCTATTTTCTTCTTGAGAAAGATAATTTAGAGAAAGAAAGTTTCCTTTCTGTGTTCGTAAACCATGTATAGTAGCCTGAGTAAGGTGTCAAAACTCTCTACGATTGGACCCTCGTGGCATATTTTACTATGTCAATAATGCCTCTGGTAAAATTACCTACATCCAAAAAAGAGACAGAAAACACTCCTATTAAAGGAAAATATGCTACATGTTTACATGACACATGATAGGAGTTTAATCTCGATATAGGAAATCTACCACAATTGGATCTCAAAATGCTTTCCAAGTCATCTATTCCTAAAGTTAACGTATTCTGGGTCGTTCCTCCTTCTTGTGTTCAACAAGGAAAATAACAAAAAGTTACAAGAGATGACGATGGGAGAAGAAGACTGCCATGGAGCAGCACCTGCCTTCACTTCCCCAGAAGTAGGAAGGAAAATACTATAGAATAATAGTCCATTCGCCACTACCAATGGAAGAAGAAGTACGGTGGAGGGGTAACCAACCCAAATCCTATATCCAGCATCTTCCTCGCCCGATCCAAGAGTAACATGTCGCACCTCGGGGAAAGGTGTTGCACATGACGACCTCCGCGGATAAGGACAGAACAACTTATTTGGGAGATTGACTAGTCTCCAATATGTCCTTCTACCGAGAAGAAGGTCTCTCTGAACAAGATGATCCATGAAAGCTCTTTCTACTCCAGGATGGCTAACAAGGAGTTCTACACAGCAGATAATCAGGAAGCGACATGGATTCTTAGCCTTCACACCACCCGATGGCTCAGCACAGACGGCTACTTCAACCCCAACTTAACTTACCATGGAAATAAACCTCGTAACCCATAAGGGGAGGGAGCTAACCAGCATAAAAAAAGAAGAGAAAAATAATTGTGAAGAACACCTTCTCTCCAAGGTTCCATTTATAGACGCCAGAGTCACCATAATTGTAGGTGGGGAGTCATTTCCTCATTAAAAAGAAATTACTACAACACTTATGAGAATACATCTACGCTTTTTGGCTTCATATCAGAATCGGTCAGCTCAAATTCTTGGAGTTCCACGCCCCTGACAACAGCATTAAAGGTTGAAAAGACTAACACCCCACAAACTGGGCCAGGTAGAAGACTCTTAGCTAGTAGTAGCTACCCTGAAGTATTCATACTCTGAATCAGCTTCCAAACATGCAAATTTCGGCGTAAAATACAATGACTCAACATGGCCACTCAGCTCTTAATATGCGCTCATGGCCTTTGTGGCTTACAGAGGTAAAAGTCCTTTAGATCTGTTACCAACATATCTTCAAGGCCCAGCCGCTTGAGGGATTTCCCTATCTATGTTCCCTAGTTGGGGCAAGGGTGTCCCTACTTCAAAATATTCCTACAATCTCTAAGCAGGACATGTTCTTACTATCACACCCAAGTGGTCCCTGGTAGCATTCCTACCTCTCCCAGTTATTCGTACCCAATCTCAGTTACACCAAGAATAGTATATAGTGCCCCATCCCAACTCTATGCCCTATTCTTTGTTGCGACATGGGGAACACGGTTATGAAACACTGTCGCTATCGATTGGCCGAGACCGATTGAAAATATCCTTTCCTCGTCATGGAATGACTTCTTCGAAATCAAGTCACATATTCAGCGGGTTGCGCCTCGAGGATGGACTATGTGGCTGAGTCAAGAGAGACATCATGTTGCTCTGTTTTTCATGCCACACTTGCTTCTTTGGCTTTGGCATTGGCTTTAGTTTTTTGAATGCATTTTTGTGAATGTTTTTTTATGGATTTTATTACTTGAGTTCTTCGAACTTCGTATTTCATATTAAACTTGGATTAGATGGGTAGAGTGCTTATGTATTGTATATACGATTTAAGGTGATCGTGTAGGCATCGTCTAGCACAACAAGGTCATTTTCCTCTCGCCTCAAGGTGAGTGGCTACCCTTCTCCCCCTTGACCCTCTTGTTTTCAAATCAATCGATAATGTTATTGCCAATGAATACGAGTTGTAAATGTACAGACTTAACTGCTTATTTCTATAGAACCGTGCATGATTTACTTAACTACTCCAACTATAGAACTGCGATATGTTTTACCTTACATATATGCTATATAACTGCAAGGATTGATGCTAAGAATGAATGTTGCAACAATAAGGCAAAACACCTTGAAAATGGTTAACTCTTTAAGATTTCATAAACCATGCTTGAGTAACTAGTTTTAGTCTAGCATGGTCATGGACAAATTGTGCACAAGGGTGATCGTGTATTCAAACGTTATCCCGGGGCCATGGGATCGATTTGGCCTGGGACAAAATATGATAGCTATGCTAGACTGTATCATGGGAATTCGAGGCCTTACAATGGGGCTTGCTACCTGTGCTGAATGTGCCACCGTCTAAACCAAGCTATAAGACCAGGATGGCTTATCATGCTTGTGACCTCCATAAATATGCACTAGTTTAACTTATGTTATTCAACATGAAAGGGACATGGTAAGCTTTATATATCAATGACATGCTCTACCATGGGTAAGTTCTATCGTAGTTTATGACTGCTTACATGAAAGACACTAGGATAGCAAGAAAGATCACTAAATATACATGCATGTTTTATATAACTTCTGGAACCAAATAAGAGCATGGAATATACTTATCCACCCACCAGTACACGATAATGTACTGATCCTCGCTCTCCACAGGTGCCCCGAACTAAGAAAGCCTTCATAGAAACTGAAAGCGATGCATGGAACATTTTGAAGCCTTGCTAGAGTGCAAAGGCAAACTCAAATATTTTGAAGACTATGCACTCACTCCAAGAAAGATGGCTCGACTCCCCACGATCGCAGGTGTTTGAATGTTTTATTTGTATAAAAGGGGATGTAATGTATTGGATGACTATCTTATCAGCGTTCATCTTGTAATCGAGTCAAGTTGTAAGCCTGCGCGGCAGTTATTGTAATATAGTCTTGTAAATGATGTTTGTTAGTAATGAAAAGAAAAGTTCCGTCTATTTAAAATATGTTGTTCAATTTCTCTGCGTACTCTATTAGAATATTGTGTTTCGGATAACCTTATGACTATGTCTTGTGCGAGCATAACTTAGGTTCGCACGACATCACGTTCGAGGGACAACCATCGATTCTTCGGTATCGGAAGGTGACATATTTGTTAGCCCATTAGTCATAGTCACACCTGATTTTGATAATCAACAAACTTTGGTCGATACACAAATAATACACTATAGGTACAAAAATTGAACGTCTACTTCCAATATCCTACTACTTGTCATCTTCATCGTAGAAAAACTTCAAATGCTCATCAAGACATATTTTTACATTTTATTCTTTATTTTTTATTAAGTTTAGAAAAATATGAGGTTGATCGGATTGGCAACTGGCTTTCTACTGAACTCCATTGTCCAAAAAAGCCTACCCATCTATCCTATATTCCATACTAAGCCTATACCCAATTATATATCCAATACCTATACAAAAAGCCCAAACAAAAATGAGCAGATATTCATAATAGAAATTAAGCCGAGTTCGGCCCAAACTCTGATCGAGTTTAGTTATGTTAGTTCCAGACTATTTTGGGCTTCCTGAATATCTGTAACAACTTTTTAAAATATGAAAATTGTAGACCCGAACTTATGCCGAGTTTTGCCCCAAAAAATGCTATAAATAGAGGAGAAGTTCTCATTCTGAATCATTCAATCATTATTCTCTTCTCTCTCTATTCAAAAACATTCCATGGCTATTCATTTTCATATATAGCCTTTAACAACTCCTAGCCAAGCCAAGTGCCTTTCCGATTCAATCTAGAGTTTGGTTCCAGTTGTAAATAAGGCTTTCCGAAAACGTTCCAGTTTTAAATGTTTGCAACAGTTGAAGTTGCGAGTCCTTCAGAAGAAAAATCATGTTGTAAGGAGCTGCAAGCGCTCGATTAAAGCTTTTGCCATAGTGGATTAACATCGAGCAAGAGTACTCGAGACTGGAATAGTCCTCTCAGAGGAATACCAGTATACATCATTGTGTCATGAGTTTGCTTTTCTGATGCTCTTTACTTTACACATTTAAATTTTTATACTTTGATATCATCTGCCAGTACTTTATAGCTTTGATATTACTTATAATATTTTATTTGGTGACTATCTTTCCGCTGCAGACACGTACTATATTCACCCCCCTCTTGAGCTGCTCAATATTTCTACAATTGGTATTAGAGCAGTTTATTTATAAATATAACACTCTAGAGAGTATATATGGCAGCCGTAAAATCTATATTCACTCGTGAAAGGCAATACACAAATATACCCCCACAATTTGATGGAACAAACTATACCTATTGGAAGACACGAATGAGTTTCTTTCTGAAATCTCTTAACTTTTTGGTCTATAGTCATAGACGACTACAAAAGCCACCTAGAATAGTAATTGACGGTAATCTTATGTGTCACTTCGTACGAGATCTAGAAACTTTTTGAGGTAACTCACGAAGGAACTTCACAAGTAAAGGAATCAAAGCTCAGCAGACTGACATAAGAGTATGAGGCTGTCAAGATGAAGTCAAATGAATCAATCACACAAAGTTCACACGTTTCCTAGATATAACTAATCCTCTATCTTGTCTTAGAAAAGGTTGCAGTAACCATAAAAAGATCAGGAAGGTGCTCGTAGGACTGACCAATAATTAGAACCCGAAGGCTGCAATAATCATTGAAGGAAACAATCTCACCATAATGTCACAAGAGACGCTGATGGGTAAACTATGACTCATGATTTTGACCTATAAGACTTTAAAGAGGCAATCCTAAAAGAAAAATATATTGCCTTCAAAGTACAAGCTAAAAGATTCTCCAGTGAAGATACTGATGATGAAGAGTCAGATAGTGATGAACAAACCCTACTAGTCAAAAACTTCAGAAAGTTCTTTAGGTTTGAGAAATCAAACCGAAAGAAGAAAGACATCCAAGAAAGCAATAAAGAAGAAACTATATGCTATGGATGCAAAAAGACTGGGCATATAAAAAAGGACTGCCCAATAGCCAAGAAAAATAGTCGATACAAATGATCAAGCAGAAAGTCAACAAGTGGTCGTAAGTATGCAAATATGAGCATATACCATAAAAGTGAGGCCAGTGAATCAGAAGATGAGGAATGACACAACAGTTCAGCAAATGTCAGTTTAATGGCATTTAAACAGGTATCAGACAATTCTCTATATGATGATTTTACTTTCGATGAACTCTCTGATGCTTTTAGCGACTTACTTGACGCACACAAAAGTATGTTAGACAAGTATAAACAATCTCAAAAGGAAATAAAAGCATACACAACCGAATTGGCAAGATTGTCTAGTTTATTACAAGAAATAAAGGAGACATCTACCATAGGTAACACTAAAGAATTGGATAATATTAAGCTAAGTATTCATGAAGCTTAATGCACAGTTAATCATAGATAGAAGGACTATGCAAAAGTGCTTCTTCTATATGATTATAAGAAAAGATTATGAATCGACACTGAACAAAGGCTGAAAGACATGACTGAGAAACATGTAGCAGCTTGTTTAATCTCTAAAAAGTTAGAGATAAAATTGTGCAAATAGGTTGTTCTTATTACACTGCCTAAGATCTGTCCTACTACACATCATATACCAAATAGGACAAAATAATAGGAAGCACGCAAGTAACATGTTCCACATAATCATGCTTTCACTTACAAGTATCCACGCAAGACACAAAAGACTCATGTCTGCACTAAATCAAAGGACACTCACTTTAGAATTATCTGCATATATTATGGTCAATATTTGTAGAATTAGAAAGTTAGTAGACAAAAATAAATACACATGGACACCTAAAGTTAATAATGCTAGACCCTCAAAGAAATAGGTAGCAAAGGTCACATCTACTTATCTTATAGGTGGGCCAACCCTCTCATGCTAGAAGCAAATAGATCCTCGATAGCAGATGTTCGCGGAACATGACAGGTGATGCATCTTTATTAGCGATGCTATCGATAAAAAGAGAAGGATATATCTCCTTCAGAAATGATTTGAGAGGTATCATTATAGGTAATGGTACTGTTGGTATGTCCTCCATCCAGAAATGAAAGAAATTTGCCTCGTAACCGAATTAAAATATAACCTGTTAAGAATCAATCAACTTGCTGACAATGGTTAAGGTATTAATTTTGTTAAAGACAAATGTTCTATATATGATATGTCCACTGGTAATCCTATCTATGAAGGAATCATGGAGGATAATATTTATCTTTTATTTTTAGAAAGTACTAACAGTGCAGGTAAGTTCCTAGTAGTCAACCAAGATACAAATTGGCTATAGCATATGAGACTATGACATACAAACATGGATAACATTTGAAGATTATCAACGAAGAAATTGCTAAAAGGACTACCAGAAATATCATTCAAGAGAGAGATGGTATGTGCTAATTGTGAGGAAAATAAAGCAACTGGATCCTTATTTAAATCTATCAACGCTGTAAGTACTTCCAGACCTTTGCAGTTGATACATATGGATTTACTTGGACCTAGTAGAGTCGCCAGCCTTGGTGGTAAACTCTATGCCTTTGTATTTGTTGATTATTTCTCTAGATATACATGAGTTTTCTTTTTATCAAACAAAAGTTATGCACTTTTTTAATTTGAGATTTTTTTCGTAAAAATGTTCAAACCGAAAAAAGTTTCATGATTACTCGTATACGAGGTGATCATGGAGGCAAATTCGTAAATTCTAATTTCAAAAAGTTTTACGATGCAAATAATTTTTCTCATGAATTTTCATGTCCTAAAATACCCCAACTGAATGGTATTGTGGAGCGGAAGAATAGAACTCTAAGTGATATGGCTAGAGTCATGCTAAACCAGCATAATCATCCGAAATAGTTTTGGGCTGAAGCTATAAATACAATTTGTCATGTTTTGAATAGGGTACTGATTCGACGTATATCAAAGAAGACACCTTATGAATTATGGTTTAATCATATCCCTAATATTTCTTATTTCAAAGTTTTTGGATGTTGCTGTTTTATCCTGAACATCAAGGATAACTTGGATAAGTTTGACTCTAAGGCAGACGAAGAAATATTCCTTGGTTATGCTGCCAAGAGTTGATATAGAGTTTTTATTAAGAAATTTATGATTGTTGAAGAATCAATTAACATTTCATTTGATGACCTCAACAGTCATTTAGCAAGTGACAGCGATGATGAAGACACAAGGAACACACATCCAAAGCAACTGAAGATGCTGCTGCTGACAAAGGCTATCTGGAGAGTCTACCAAAGAAGATGAAGCTCATGCCAGACAATCCAGAGTCTCTTGTCATAGGTGATGTTTCAAAGGAAGTAGATATACGTTCTTCTACTTGAGATATAGCTGCTAATGTTGCATTCATTTCTCAAGTAGAACCTAAATCAATGGATGTATTTTTAGATGAATTTTGTATTTATGCCATACAAGAGGAACTAGACCAATTCGAGAGAAACCAAGTTTGAAAACTTGTTCCTAAACCTATTGGTCAATCTATAATTTGTACTAAATGGGTGTTCCGAAATGAACTTAGCGAGGATGGACAAGTTCTACACAATAAAGCTCGTCTAGTGGCTCAATGTTATAATCAAGAAGAAGGAATTGATTATGACGAGACTTATGCTTCTGTTGCTAGACTAAAATCTATTCATTTGCTTCATGCATTTGCATATTTTCATTATTTTAAACATTTCAAATGGGCGTAAAAAGTGCATTTCTAAATGATTTTATAAAAGAAGAAGTCTTTGTAAGACCGCCCAAGGTGTTGAAGCTTTTTAATTTCCTGATCACATTTTCAAGTAACGTAAGTCACTCTATGGACTCAGACAACCCCTCGAGCTTGGTATGATCACCTAAGTTCCTTCATACTTGAAAATGGTTTTCTAAAAGGAAGAGTTGATACAATTCTATTTATCAAGTCTTCAAATGGTGACATTTTATTAGTGTAAAATTATGTGGATGATATTATATTTGGTTATACTAACGAACATCTATGTCATGAATTTGTTAAGTGTATACAGAGTGAGTTTGAGATGAGTATGATGGGAGAGCTAAACTACTTTCTCGGACTGTAAATCAAACTAAACACTCAGGGAACCTTCATTAATCAAGCTAAGTACACAAAGGACTTGCTGAAGAAGTTTGACTTTGATCACACAACGCGTATAGGGACTCCTATGGTACATCAACCAAACATGATTTTGATGAAAGTGGCAAACCAGTCGACCATCATAAGTATCGAGGTATGATTGGTAGTTTATTATATTTAACTTCTATTTGACCTAATATTATATTTAGCGTTTGCATATATGCAAGATATCAAGCTAGCCCTAAGGAATTACACTTATGCGCAGTTACGCGTATCTTTCGATACCTTAAGGGTACTTCTACTGTCGGCATATGGTATACCAAAACTACATCATTTGACCTGATTGAGTATTCTGATGCGGATTTTGCTGGCTACAAAAAAGATCATAAAAGTACCAGCAGTACGTGTCATTTTCTAGAAAAAGCTCTAATGTCTTGGTTTAGAAAGAAACAAAATTCGGTTGCATTATCAACGACCGAAGTCGAGTATATCGTTGTAGGTCGTTGTTGTGCACCAATTTTATGGCTGAAGCAAACTCTTGAAGACTATAATCTGTACTACACAAAGATTCTCATTTATTATGATAATATTAACATAATAAATCTGACTAAGAATCATGTATATCACTAGCACACTAAATATTTTGAAATACGTCATCACTTCTATGTGATCACCAACAACACGTGATATTTGTTTAGAATTTATTGACAAAGATCATCAATTAGTAGATATTTTCACAAAAATTGGCTGAAGACCAATTCATCTTTAATCATTGTGAGTTATGTATTCTTGAATTTTCGAAAACACAATGCTTTAGGTTTAGAAAAATGTATAGACTGTATTCAAATGATTTTTTACGTCAAAGTTATTTTGGGTACAAGCCGAAAGGGCCCTTCTGTCATAAGGTGTAAATAGCCTGAAGCGACACAGTGTACTAGTCCTCGGATTACCACTAGCTGGGATCCGACCCCTACTGCTAACCAAAGTAATAAAGATTTATTTAAACAAATGAATATTAGTTCTAATGAAAAAATCATAAATCAAACATTATTTTCAAAAATACAAGTATGCCGAACTCCGACCGAGTTGTGCCGAGTTCGGTACCCCTCTCACTGAATTGACTTGACTGTTGTTGGCCCACATATATTTAAATACAACCATACTTTATTTTCTTCCTCATGAACAGAACAAACTCCAAAACTGAAAAATCCCAAATCTAACCCTAATTTTCTCCTAGTTCTTGTGGTGATAGCTCCTAAAACTTTGCATCCAAGGGTTTTGGCACGTTCTCTTCCATCCTATGCCATTATTTTTGGGTAAATTCTACTCTTTCCTTGTTTATTTTCCATGGCTCCTAGATTTTTAAAAAGAAAAGAAAAGAGGAGAGGGTGCTTCAACATCAAGCCCATCATATACTCCTATTGAAAGTCTTTTTAGCCCTCCTCCTCCATCCGATGAGGATGATTTTGGTGCTACACTATTTGTAGACTTAGAAACCTTAATCACTTGGTTTCATAACTTTCATAAACGACCTATATGTCCAGGCAATTTTGTCAATATTTTCCCGAAATATGCTTGACATTCCAAGACATTAACCTACGTGAATTTTTGGAATTTAAAATCCGATATACAACAACGTCATTCGGATGTTTTATTGTAATTTACAATATTCGTACAACATGATGTACTTATCAGTCTGTGGTACCAAGATGGAATTTGATGATGATGACTCGAGCGAATGGCTCCAGGTTTCCAACACTGGAGATGCTCTATTTGACATTACCAAAGTCCAATTTGGTGCCGACCTAGACTTAGAATCTTTCAAGGGCACGATATATGCTTAGAACCCTAGACCTACGGGACGACTCATATCAGGTACTTGAACCAACATTTCTATGAACTCTATCGCAACATCATGGTGTCCATCTACCACAAAACGGGATCTACCGATCAGATCATATATTTGGATTTGTCCGCTATGTACAACATTTATTTTGGGATTTCATTTAGTCTTCCCAAAACTATGATGACAGCTATTGTAGGACCGATATGTTAATAAATATATACTGTAGAGGGGGGTGAATAGAGTATGCAGCGGAATATTAATAATTAAAACACAAATACTGCTATATCAATATTTTGTCGCAGTGGCTATGTCACAGTAATATAAAAATAGTAAATAATAGAAACATAGAGCAAACGTAAACACAGCGATATATCATAGTCTTCCTCTTGTGAGGATTATTTCAGGCCGGAGACTCTTGCTCCGAGTTGAAATCTACTATTAGGAACACAAGCTTTAAACGTGCGCTTGCAGCTTTTTACAACACCGATCTTAGATCCGAAGTGCTCAACCGACTTCAATTATGAAGTGTTAACTTCTTGATCAAGCCTCTGATTACAACTCTCTTAAACTTCTAGACCATACCGTACTAGCAAGTAGACTTGAGGTTGTAAAACAGGCTTAAGAGAAGAAAAGATAGAAAGTGAATGAGTGATTTAGAATGAAAAACTCTTCTCCATTTATAGGATTATTGAAAATCGAATTCTAGCCAAATTTGGATGCCAAACATTCGAAAATTCGACCGTTGCAATCGAGTATACAGAAAGAATATGTTTATAGGTTTTACTACTTCAGGTACCCGAGTTCAGGCCAAACTCTGTCCAAACTTTGGTAGTCTAAATTAGGTCAGAATCAAGGTTCTAAAACAGGTTTTGGGCTTTTTGAGTTTTTTTCAAAGACGTGTTTTAAGTTTTAAAAACAAGTCAATTTGTAAAAACTAGGAGTTTGAAAAATATTTTTGTGTTAAATCTATTTTCCATTACGACGCAGTTTATATTTTTCCTAGACTCAATAAAAGTATGTAAAATAAATTTAAGAATGACAAATAAAGACAGACGCGACGACTGAGTAATTATCGAACGGTAGCAGTACTGGTTGGCGTAGTCCGTTGTAAGTAGCCCTTATATCGAGTCCGAGTTTAGACGATTATCAAAATCGGTTAGACCATGACCAATGGGCCAACAACTTTCTACAACTACAGAAAGGCCGGTCGAAACCTCATTCATCCTATTGTTCTTCCTATTATATTTCATAGATACAACATCCATTTGGATTCGTGTCCCATCGATGGTACTCCACTTGAGCTTCATAGGTCTCGTAGGTTTCCTCCTCCTATTTCTTCTGTAGTTGGTGCCAGAGGCATTCCACCTGCTGCTCAGGCTCTTCAGCCTACACCAGCCCATGCTGATGCCCCTCCGGCACACACCATCGACCAGCTCTATGCACTGATGACCCTCCAGAGCAAGAAATTTCAAGCTCGTTGTACATTTAAGGATGAGCTATCAGGTAAAACGCATCCGTCAACAAGACACCGACTACCGTCTCACATACCAGTTCTAAACTCTATGGAACGGTATCGCTGATCTTCAATGGACCTTGACCCATCATCCCTCTGGTCCAATTCCCATAGCACATTATTCGAACTTTACTAGACCTAGATTCGAGGATCGTCAGGCAAGACGCTATTTCGACTCTATTGCATCCGACATTGATCCAAGTCATTTTGCTAACGCATGTGATGATGAGAGTTAATGAGTGTATTTGTGGGCTTTGGGTATTGTGTGACTCCATTCGCTGATGATGATAATGATCTTGTAGATTCAATTTAGTTTTTTGTGCACTAGTTATGGTTAAGTCTCTATCAGACTTGTATATTTTATTTCGTGACTTTATGTACTGCATGTTACTGTTACTGACACTACACCAAAAAAGTCATTTAGGAACAGTTTTTATGTGTTCCTTATATTTTTAGGAACATATTATAACCGTTCCTAAAAGTGGCGTTGCAATCTTTGGAACAGTTATAAAGCATTCCTAAATTTAGTTTGGAACAGTTATCAAATATTCCTAAAATTAGATTTTGAAACAGTTATCAAATGTTCCTAAATTATTTTTGGAACGTTATTGAAACGTTTCTAAATGTCATTTTGAAACAATTTACACTCGTTCCTAATGTAATTTGCAACATTTTTGCAATATTTTTGTTGCTAGTTTTGAAACACTTTATTATCGTTCCCATATATTTTTTTAATTTAAACGTCACGTACCATTTTTTAGTTTGAAACACAAATCAGATAATTCATAAACTGACCATTAAAAATATAATATGTAGTGCAGTATTTGTTTACTCATTCCCTAAATCAACATCTAAGAGCTCCATTAGATTAACCAAACCTATCAGCTTTATATAGAACAACTAATAACATATCAGAAAATTTAATCTTTATAAAATGTCGTCAACAGTATATAAAGTAAAATATACAAATAAAATGTCGTCAACATCATCTAAGAAGAATCCATACACTACTAACAAAAGCAATCTCTAATGTTGTTGCTACTACAAATTTTTGTATGAAAAAACACTCTTAAACTGTGACTACAAGAGAAGTCATCTTTTATCGTGATATCAGTCCCCAGATACAGATGTTGTCGTTGTTCTAGACTCCTCTGCTGCACAAGCCATATAAAAATGCACATTTCCTCCTGGTTCACTTGGCATATTTTTAGTGATCTCCTTCTAATGCACTTCAAGCTAACAATAAAGTTTCCTCTCTTGTATAACATCTTCAGCCTACTTAGTATAATTTCTTATGAAATTTGACTTTACATTAAGTGTAGGTCGCAAGCCCGGACTAGCTTTGACAAAACAAACCTGCAGTAAGACCGAATATATTGTTTAGTCTAGAGCAAGTACTTATTTACTAAGGCAAATTCATGTAGACTAGAAGTCCATTGTGAACAATGACCAACTTCATAAATTGCTCTTTTGAAACATCTTTCGTTAATTTTGAAACACATCGAGACTACTTCAAAAGTAAAACATATCCTGTAGTATAAAATACAGTTTAAATACTTGTATTGCCATATATTCTTTTGATGTAGTCCCGATGTGCGAAAGATGGTTCAAAAGAGCAAATTATAAAACTGGGGTGCCAAAATCGAATAGTGGAAAGTTAATGTGCTAAGAACGTCCGAGCGGTGTACTTAAGGGTGTCATTATGATAATTTAGCCTGGATTAAGTATCTCATCTCATCTGTTGCTGGTGGTACCAAGGCCTCCAAGAGCCAACAACCGGTAGGCCTAAATCGTTTAAACAGTATCTAGTCGACAGCACGGGAACTCTTCCATCAGTATCTCCACTGAACAAAATGTACAACATCATAAGAGTTATAATTCATATGTAGATGTACTTACTCCTACTGCAGTAAGTAACTGTGATGAAATCCTATAGATTATCATCGTACCTATAAACCCAAATTCGGAGCCCGCCAGCAATAAGTTTCTTATATATGGGAAGAACAGATGGCTGGGAATCTTTCCAACTATTGAATATTTTATAGCTGCATCGACATCGGTACAACAGAGTAAAACAGTTATTTTGCACACAAGAGGATTATTAATTTACAAAAAAAAAAAAAGAGAGAAGGGGAGGATTAGTTTACTTGCAAATACTCCACTTCTTGTTACTTTGGTGGCGACTAACATGGAGGGCCTTCTGAACATCTGGTTTGTGGTAGAAAGTTTTTGCATACTCATCGAGACATGGATTGTAGCCATTACCCATGATCCTTGGCACCTTCGTAGTCAATGTCTATTAGTACAATGTGCCACAAAACTTGCACTGTAAATTAACACTGACATGTTTCCCTAACTAGTTACAAGACTAAAGATGCCTCTGTGATTCAAAATAGAGCTGGCAGTGTCGTTTAGATTCTCACCATGTTGGAACTGGATTTGAACATGACTTGTTCCATTCCCTCATCCAAATATGTCGAGTTCCGAATGCAGACCGAAGTATACAAGCTGTAGATGTCGATAAACTTGTACTGTTTGAGGAGTTCATCCACAGCATCTCCACACTTCTTCTTGCTCCATGTGTCGGTGCTGTAGAAATCACAGTTATTTTTGATGATCTTGTGTGTTGAATCAGAAATAACGGCATGGCTCCAAGCATAGTCCACGAGACCTTCCCAGTCTTGACCATCAGAAGTTTCGGGATTACCCAACTACATTTATCAGAACAAATATACAGTCAAATATAAATTTTGTCATAGTGAGTTCAGATATTAAACATCTGAGAATTACCATATGAAACATTGTATTTAATAGCGGTAATTTAATATAAGCCGCAGATTATCAATAGACCTCATTTTGTATCAATTTGTCTATAACCAATGAGTAAGATCCAGCAAGATTGCCTTCTCCAGGAAGAGATATTCTAGCATGCAGTGTAAATAGTTTTATATAGGTCAAGATAAATTACTTCACACTTCTATATCCCAAAATAGTTACTGTGAAACAAAAAAATAGTTGAAAAATACATAGAAATTTATGTTGGGAGCAATTCAGATTCGACAAACTTTTAGTGTCTATAGAATACATTCCAGACCGGATCTTGCAGTGCAAATAATCAAAATATTCCCTGATTCTGACTGCGCAGTAGTTTGTCCAGCAAGATGTCTTAACAACACTGAAAGATTAATTTTGGGAAAATATCAACCTAAACTCTGGCCTAGTTGTGTTCACTCTTTCTAGGAGCATGTTCTGGTTATACATAGGAATTGTGTGAAGGAATTGTGGACTGTACCAAGAAGCCCTTGAGGTTTATGAACAAGGAAGAGTCGTTGTTCATGTCGTATATCAACTCTGCCAACTCTGGTACATACTTTCCTGCCATGGGAAACAGAACTAATCAAGTCATATTTAAGTTTCAGAAAGCTGCTAAGCAAATTCATAGATCTAAATCCTACCTGCATAGCTCTCTCCCGCGATATAGAAGCTTCGTTTTCTATATGATGGGAACTTCTTGTACCACTCGTGCAAGAAAGTGTAAGAATCTTTCGCTAACCAAGAGCAATCCATGGAAGAAAAAAAAAAGCAGCAAAGTAGGATTTTATTAATATTCGAATGAACTTCTGAAGGATCAAGTTACTCTTTCAGATAAAATGCAAATTCGCGAAACCTACCATACACGAAGCTCTCTTGTAACCTAGACATATAATAATATCAACAATAATTATTGATTTACCTGTAAGAGAATCTCCCAGGATATTGTAATCACTAGTGGTGTTTGAGTAGGAAAAGCCTACACCAACAGGAGACTCGAGAAATAGTAGGTTGGCCTCTGAAAACAAGGATAGTTTAAGTGTATCAATATATTTTAAGAACTTCATGAGCAAACTTGAAATATATTTATGTTTAAAAGCATATTCTAGACCTGTGTTCCATGAATAAGGATTGAGCTTGAGAGCATGCCCGTCTCCATCAACGAGGAAAGGACCAATTTCCTGCGTCGCTCCATAGCCAATTGAAGAACACCCAGGACCTATACAAAAGCTTAAAATTAATTCAAGCTACAAATCTTTGATTAGGATTGTTTCAGTAGTCTCTTTCATCCTTGTCCATTAAGAAGTCTTTGGAATCGGTAGGCACTTTTAATTAGCTACTGAATATGGAAAAGGGAAGGTTATTTACCGATGACACTTCTAATTCAATACTTACATTAATACATTTTATAATTAGAATACCGTTTGTTCCCTAAGTAGTGGATCATGAGCTAAACTTAGAAACTAACTTATCCTGACAGAGGAACAAAAGGAAAGCCTCTCCACTTTTAAGTAAATTCTGCCACTTCTTCTTACATCAAAAAGCTGGGTCAAGAGTCTAAAAAGTTGCATATTGCGCATTACTTGGACACCTTTCCATTGAAAAAAAATTCTTCAGTTTAAAGACTTTACCTTTCTGAAAAAAAAGAACACTTTGTAGACTCATCTCTATAATATTCGTGCAACTAAACCATTCTGATCCTGATCTGTGACTGCAAATATGTTGATTTGAATCGTGCAGAATGACACATGGATGGCGGAAGTGCAGGTGTTTCCTATGTGCAACAGTGCTAAAAAAACTGGATTTTCCTATGTCAGGCAGATACTAAGAGCAATACTTGTTGAGGCAAACTCCTTACCTCCATTGAGCCACAAGACTAAAGGCTTCTCATCAGGGCCCGACGAAGCCTCGAAGAACCAGTAGAAGAGCGCCCTTCCGTTCTTCTCATCCACCCTCACGTGACCAGCATAGTGGCGGAACCCCACTTCCGGCTGTCCAGGAAGTTCAGTCACAAGGTCTTGACTCCCCGGTGGGTTCTCGGTCTCCTCTTTGGGCAATGGCGTTTGTCTACTACAGGAGATCGGGCAGACACAGAGGAGAAGAGCACAGACAGCCAACATGGAGACACCTCCTAGCAATGCCATGCTTTCAAGTAACATCAGAGATCTCTGTCGATGTGAAAGAAACATCTAAACCCCACAGGTATATATATATATATATATATATATAGAAAGGTTGAGACTCTTCATAGTGGACAGAAACCTTGTTTATTGTAAAGGTACCATGCAATTGCTAGCAAATAGAAAGATGCAGATGCAGTGCTTCATCTGTGGCATCTGACATGGAATTTAGTTCATGGGGAAGGATCAATGGACACTACTGGACTAGGTATTGTATTGCCGATTGTAAGATGAGCAAGTCCAATGTGTTAATGCAAGTGTCCAGCTCTTAATTTCAAGATTAGACGGAACGTTGTGGCGATAGACACTGACACCGGTCGACACGTATACTCTGTTTGCCCACTATGTTCTGTTCATTCTACGATTTATTTATCTACCAAGTTGAGTTTGATGTCAGTAAACCCAGGTGACTGATAGCACAACTTACCTAACTTTTTACCAAACTTGAACACATATAAAAGGGAAAAAAAAAGCTATTTAGTTGTTATGACTGTTAATCCACCACTGATCCTCGGGTCTGTGATAATATCCTAGTTGCACACAGGCAATATTAAGAGAGAGCAATAATGGTAATATAACAAGAGAAGCAATTGGTCCGAAGAACAAGGAACTTTCAGAATAAAGGAGGTTAACTAAATGAGCTGAGGTTATTATCTATGAACTTGGAAGAGTGAGTCCAATCCTTGTTATTTGATTGTTTGTATGTTTTTTCCTTCTTCTTTTTATTACTTTGACCTCTCAGATGACATCCATTCATCATCGTCGTCGTTGTCGTCGTTATCATGTAATGCTTCTTCCATCCGTACTATGGAACATAACAAAGCTCTGTAAGTAAAGGACTGTATAGTTTTTATGACTATGGATTTGAAGTCAGCCCTCTAGTGCAAAATTTCTAGCCAAGACAGCAATGATATGACAAGGTCAAGTTATGAAATCTAGACGGCTAGTTAGCGGGTAGGTAGACTTATCATTCAGATATGCAGTTTAAGGTCATGCGACCAAGGAGTGCCCTCTAACCTTTGCTAGACTATAAAAAGTATAGACAAAGAGGTAAGAGGACTATGACGGAATTATATTCATCTCTCAGACAAAGTAAACCAAAGAGTGACTTAGAACATGGATTGTTTCTTCAGAATTCTCTGCGAAAGAATTTTAGTTATTAAACTTACAAACGAAAATCTAGGACTTGTAATTAATTGTGCAGTTGCAATTCTAAATTTCTTGAAACCTAGCATCATAATTTGTTCCCAAACACATCCTGATGAGAATTCTAATTCAAATTCTCTGCAACCAAACAAGGACTCCTACCGAGGAAACAAGTACATTATGAGAAAAAAAGTGCCATGTTCGTAGCCCTTCGTGCTCGGACACAACAAACCAAAACACAATAAGACATTCCAAAATTAGTGTCGTGTCGTGTCGTGTCATGCTCATATTCAACTTCCGTGCAACATAGAGTTTCATAAAAATGATTCAAAAGAAATAGAAACGAAGGGAAGCAAGACTTACCAAAACACTTGGAAGTTGTAGAGGCTGACACCTTCAGCTACTTATGAAGCCCACCACCTGTTTGGGAAAATCCCCAACTGAAATTCAAACTTACAAACCACCATAATAGACGGAGAGTAAATTTTGTGTGTGTGTGCGCAGAACCAACAATTCAGAAATGCTGAGACTCCTCCTCCGCCACCACTACCGCCACCGCAGCTTCTCCTCCTACCGCCTCCCGCCTCCGAAATGGATAGAACCCTTTCGAGAAAAGATATGGCGGTATGGCACAAAGTTTTTCGTCATCCGAGGCTCTGATACCATGTAGGAAATAATAATGCCTTGTTCTCATTGCTAGGATTTGTTACAATATATATAGTGTCTACATTTGGACTTATGGGCCATATTTACATTACAAATATAATCTAACAGGGATAGTAAGTGACTTCCATTATAAAAACATAGCACGGTTTTAGTTAGCGTCTGAAATTATACGTTTCGTCTACTCGGATCAGAAATTTTATAAACAACTTTCCAGAAAAATATAATTTAATTCAAGAACACGACTCAATTCCATATAAATAAAGTGAACATATAAAAGAATGGGATCACACCATAGAAAAGCTATCGTCAATCTGCGGAGCAACCGTCCAACTTATAGTTTCCTCGATTCAGAGAATTATCCCAAATCAAACGCTGCTACTTGGCCCGCCGCTAGCTGCCCCCCCCACCCCCATTGGCAGGTCAACCGGCATGGGACCCATGCCTATAGGGGGGCCAATGGGCTTCGGCCACCTGGCAAGCGGTCAGGCCCGCTTACAGGCTAGATAATGTTTTCCAAAAGAATAAGACAAAAAAGTTGTAAAATTCCTAATTTCTCAACACGAGACATTACAAGGGGTGACATGATATAATCAAGTGAAGAAAGAAGTTTCAATCTTTGTATCAGTTGTTGCTATGGATTAAATGTACTGAAGTTGTCAGCGTTGAAGTTAGGGTACTGGCCCTAAACTATTTTATCATCACCTAAATCAAGTATCCCAAAATCAAGTAACTTAATGTCCTCACAAACCACTTAAATTTATGCATTTATAAACCCTAAATAAGTCCAAAATAGAAAATAAATACCGAGATGGTTGAGATTAAGGTACCTTAATTTTGATTGCTCGAGTCAAAGCCTCAACCACTTCAAGCAAGCCCTAACCTATATAGAAAACCCTAATTAGTATGTAAGAGATCAATTTTAGATTATGGAGGGTGAGGGAGGGCATGGGGGGAGGGAGAGAGGGGGGTATGGGCAGACTAAACTAGGTTAAAATTCATCAACGGAGAGGTGGTGTACTGGCTTAGAAGAGATCTATGGCATGGAGAGGAATGAGAGTTTAAATTTTTTTTAATTAGACATATAAGACCTTAAACTCTAGTTCAAAAAAAAAATGTAAAGAATGGAAATGTACCTCTTCATGTCTTGCTTGTGAGTCTTCTCTTCCGACGCCGCCGAGATCTCGATGACTTCCTCCGAAGACGAAATCTTGATCTCTTCGCGGCCGGGGCATGCCAGAGTGATATCCAGCACCACCGGCGCCCGTGCTCTCGCTGATGCCATCGCCGCCGTCGTCGCGGTCGAGTTGATCATAGGACGCTCGACCACTACTGTAGATGCAGATGCAGGTGGGGGCGGGTCGGCGATGGGCTTAGGCATGAGGAGCGAGAGCGCCGCGACCAAGACCTGTATACATGCGACAGGGACTCCATCCGTAACTGGCCGTGGCCGTCGCTACTCTTGGCCGACCCACCTCCAGCGCCACGGAGGAGCGAATGGAAGCGGGTCATGAGCTCGAGGCCCTTGGCGATCTCTCTCGTCGCGGCTTCGTGGTCAATCAATTGACGCCAGCGGGAAGGGACGAAGAGCAGATCGCAGGCCACCAAGGGCAGAGCAAGAGAGAGAAGGGTGCAAATAAGATGAGAGAGAAAATTTGATTCTTATGGAACACTTGGGTTTAGTCACGTGACTAGCACATGTGATCAAACACAAAAAGAAACCTTTGTCAACTGTTCCAAAATATAAAATAATTACTGAAATTTAGCAAATAGTCATTTTAGGAACATTTAACCAATTTGTAACATTTAAAAAGTGTTTCAGCTTCTAGGAACACTTACATTGTGTTCCAAAGCCAAAAGTGCAAAATGTTTCAAAATTGTTCTTTTGGTGTAGTGTGATGTTTAATGATATCTACCATATTTATATTGTTTGCCATGTTTATCATTTTTTGGTATGATTATGTTGTCTTCTTGTTTGTTGTTTGTGTTGACTACTTGCGGGGGGAGCATTCATTTTGTACAAATGAACCAAATGTCAAATAAATACTAAATGCCAAGTACAAAATTAAGAGGTATAAAACTTTCTAGTTATTTTCTTTTGATATTATTTGGTATAAACTCAAAGTTTGTCAATTATCAAAATGAAGGAGATTGTTGGCCCATTGGTCATAGTTACACCTGATTTTGATAATCAACATAAACTGTGGTTGATATGCAAATAATACACCACAAGTACAAAAATAGAACATCTACTTCCAACGTGCTACTACTCGTCGTCTTCATTGTACAAAAACTTCAGATGCTGATCAAGACTTGTTTTTATACTTTATTTTGTATTTTTTCCTTTATTGAGTCTAGAAAAATATGAGGTTGATGGGATTAGTAACTGGCTTTCTACTGAACTCCACTATCCAAATAAGTCTACCCATCTACCCCACAATCCACACTGAGCCTCTACCCAATTATATCCAATACCTATACAAAAGGCCCAAACAAAAGTGAGTAGATATTCATGATATAACTCAAGCCGAGTTCGGCCCGAACTCGGTCCGAGTTTGGTTATGCTAATTCTAGACTATTTTTGTCTTCCTGAATATTTCTAACCACTTTTCAAAATACGAAAATTGTGGACCCGAAGTCATGCCGAGTTCTGCCCCAAAAAATACTATAAATAGAGGAGAACTTCCCATTCAAAATCATTCAATCATTCTTCTCTTTCCTCTCTATTCAAAAGCATTCCATAGGTATTTATTTTCATATCTATCCTTTAACGGCTCCTAGCCAAGCCAAGTGCCTTTCCAATTCAATCTAGAGTTTGGTTTGAGTTGTAAAGAAGGCTTTCCGATTCCATATTTATTCATATTCATTTTTAAAGTTTGCTTCAGTTGAAGTTACGAGTCCTTCAGACGAAAACTTGTGTTGTAAGGAGCTGCAAGTGCTCGGTTAAAGCTTGTGTCATAGTTGATTAATATCGAGCAAGTGTACTCGAGAATGGACTAGTCTTCTCAGAGGGATACCAGTATACGTCGATGTGTCATGAGTTTGCTTTTCTGATGCTCTTTACTTTACATATTTAAATTTTTATAGTTTGATATCATCTGCCCAGTACTTCATACCTGTGACACTGATTATAATATTTAATTTGGTGGCTATCTTTTTGCTGTACTCTATTCATCCCCCTATAGAAGTGCTCAACATTTCTACAATAATGGTATCAGAGCATGAGTTTACGTCCTTTGGTCTTTCGTCTAAAGTCTCAAACCTTTGACCTCGTGTCAATGAGATACGTTATTTCATTCTATAAGTCAGTAATATTTTCTGAAACTAATGTAAATTGTCTTCACATCGCAGAAGTGGCAGAACCCACGACCGTGAACTAGAAAAGTGCCTCAAGTTGCTCGTAGGCTGTACCTTCTAACGATCCTATGGTGTATCAACAATAACTGCCCCATTCAAACTAGAGATTTCCTTCCAAATTACTGCCAGTGCAACACATCATCCAAAGGTCGAGCCACTGATTTAAGTCTCTTGTTTATGGCGCACATTACATAACCATACCATTCAAATGACATGTTGTCCTAAACACTCGTACGTTCTAGGTAACCTATGATCAAGCCGTCCGGATGGATAGTCATAATCGCCAACAATCACACCAAGGATCCTTAAAGTCCTCACCCGAAGCTCCTCCAACAACGGATGCCCAATCAGCGCCTCAACCAGGCCAGACGGTTAAGTAGCCTGCCTAAACAGCCATAACAACCCGGACGACATCTTTCACGCAGGAGATCCTCTCTCATTATTACCTCCTTCATAACTTGCTCGATAAAAGGCAAATAGGAAGGTGGTGTTGATCATCAAGAAAACGATCGAAGAATCAGACCATCGACTGATTAGATCCACTAAATCAACCTCATCGCTGAGAGTACAAGATACACATGAGAGAGTCTTAGGGAGCACTTCGAGAACCTACTAAGTATCAGATCTTCAACGGAGTAAAAGGGTCATTAAGTACAAGATCTCCATCGGTACACTTCCCCATAATCTATTTTTGTCCAAGCAAATCCTCACTGATAGGCTTTGTTGTATTGTCCAAAATCGTAATATAAAGGAAAGGAAAGGAGTCTTGTCTCAACTTGTCTCTTCTTTCTTTATCCATCTGTAAGATACATATCATTCCAAACACATCTTTCACCAAAACGTAATGGCGAACAAATTGGCGACTCTACTGGGGACGACTTTCTCTTCAGATGAGAAAGTGATACCATAGTCTGATGCTTCAAAGTTGGGTTCATCCCAACAGACATTGGTCGTCTAGTTTGACTAACGAGCTTATGATGACATGCACTTTGAAGGCTCAAAACCTTTTCCTAGTTTTACGAAAGCTAGGAAGACTCGCAGGACCTGGGTGGTCAAGGCTGTTGTACTACTACCGACGACAGGGGGGATGCTATGCCAGCTTCTACCAAGGATGCTTCGCATCCAACCCCTATGTATCCTTCCTTCGCTCTAAAAAGAAGGAAGAACTGAGCCCAACACTCGTATCCCAACCGGAGAAGGCGATGTAATGCTAGGGACTCGAGAACGCGGGCTCTTATCAGGCCGTCACGACTACTCCCTACTCGAGAATGCCAAGCTACGTCTCAACCAGCTTGCCAAAAGAAGGTGCGGAAGCATATTTAGAAGCATGAAAAGTACTAAAAGGATAGATTTTATAAGCCCAAAAATATAAATGTTCCTAAGTTAAAGCTATCTGCTAAAGAACTTGGAGCTTCTAAAAGACACATGGTCGAAGATGAGCCAAAGACGCATGGTTCGTTTAGACGCATGACATATTTTTATCTCTTATATGAAAAGATGAACCTCGAACTGTGTGCTGTGTTTAGACTACGAGAAAGATGTCAGTGATTTTGTCACCTTCATCATTATACTTTATCAGCTGTAAAGGAAGCAGTGTATGCATCTACTTCAAGGATAATATTTGCAATATGTGGTTGAAAAGGTATGCGTTCAAAGTGTTGATTGACACATAGTTATTCAAAAAAGATACTATTTGCAGTAAGCAATCAGATGCTATGCGTCTAAAGTAATTTAACGCATAGCTGATCCATAGCAAACAGATCGTGTGCTAACATGGCAGTGTTTCGTATAGCACGTCTAAATATATCTGGCGACCTATATGTAATTTTCGAGCACGTTCACTCTCCACTAACTCTTAAGGCTTATGCGCCTACCCAGTTTTATGCATATTTGAGGGAAAAGATAGTGTATTTTCTGCACATACGCACATGGCTATTCCAGTGAAGAAAAGCTATAAATATAGGACAGTTTATTCCTCACGCGAGGACACATAGGCACAAGAAGAGACTACGTATGCTTTACCTTTGCTAAGAATTTTTAGAGAAAAAGAGCTTTCAGTAATAAAGTTCCCCCTTGACACAGAAAATTCATCAACCACCAAGCCTTATCAAACTTCTGGATTAGATCGTCAACGGAGTAAAGAAGTCCAAGTAGACTTAATCTTCATCGCCCCATTCTCTAAATTCTATTATACTCAAAATTCTTGTCAAATATTCTTATTGTACTCATTCTTTGTAATAATACAAAAGATTCTACGTTTCTGGACTCTTTTTGTGTTGAAACAAAAATAGCGACTCTGCTGGGAAAGAATTTCTTTACCAACGAGAAAGTGGTGGCACAATCTGATGTAAATAAGCTTGGTTCAGTTTAGAAGATGTTGGTTGTGCAATTTGACCAACAATCATATGAAGCGATGTTGTAGTGTAACGCTCCAGTCCCAAAATACGTAGGACTAGGAACGTAGACATGCCAGCCGTATAATAAATATACGTAAGCTATAAAATGCAGTAGAACCATAACTAATCGCATCCACACAACATAAAAGAATAGAAGATATCATATAATCAACTATGAAATTGTCATTTGGTACATGTAGTTGGGCAGAGACAAATCCACTACCAACAAGTAAAGAAAAAATACATGAGATAAGAAATGATTTTTGGCGAGCGAAGCGAAGGCGATCCAAGTGCAATCATCCTCGAAAAAATAGATATGGCCACGGCTAGAACACCTACGAAAGACAATAGCATACACCTGGCGAGATAACCAGGTCCTCAGAGGGACGTAACAAGACACATAATATCATGCCATATAAACTGAATAAATATTGCTCAAATAAATAAGTCAATTGAATTATAACATGGTCTAATACACACCTATTGAACGAGCGTACCATCCCCACAACCAAACAAGGACAGGAGATGGTAAACTAATTCACGGTGACTTATCTTTCCATACCATGAATCCAATATGGTATCCGGACCCCAACAAGGTTCAATACCTTCTCATCGAAGTAGTAAGTCACACCTACAACCAAACAAGGACAAGATGTGACGAACTAATCCGCGACAAGTTATTGTTCTAAGCTACGGTCAGATACAAGTACCCAAACCAAAAGTACTCATACCTAACGGATAAAAGTAGCCTAACCGTTCTATGTGAAATGTAGTTAAGAATAATCCTTCCTACGTATGGGCTCTGGCTGAATAGGATTGGCATGGTCCCCCCTTGGGGCACTAGAGACCCAATCAATAAGAGCATGACCTTCCGCAGAACGTCAGTGGCCGTCAGTAATCATGGTCAATAACCCCGTATCTCCAGCGGAGAATTCGGGTCACAAGAGAAAGTGCATCGAAGCCCATACGCTAAGGAATTGTCCTCCCCGCCCAATGCCTACTCTGTTGTATCCACAACAGTAAACCTCTATAATTGCTTAGTCAAACTAATCATGCAATTTCTATTAGCGGTTATTCCTATCGCACGGCTTGTACGTACTGGTGGCCAGCCAATCATGCACTTTCGTGTTCTACATGCGACACACAACTTCGTGGTACAACGTGTTAAGGCCATGAATGCAACACACAAAGGTGGTCCCTTAAATCTAGGTTTAATGTGTAAGAAAAATAATACATAGCAGAATATAAATGAACAGCAAGTTCTAACAGGTTATGCCATGTATCACAGTTTATTTTGCATAAAGAAAATAAATAATGCATAAAATATGAGCTAAAATAAATAAACAACAAATGGCAAGATGTCTTGCCTGGTAGGACGTCTGGTGTACTGCAATGATTAAGGTGGCACGAACTGCAACTTCGGTACAACAACTAGGCGAGGTGACCTCTGATGGTGGCACGTGCAGTTCCATTGGGTCCAGAAGGGTCAAATTAGTTAGAATGGACATAAAGTATGCTTGAATTGGGCGAAGGAATAGGAATAATAGGACTGGTTATGGACTGGAGGAAATTGAATAATTAATATATATATAAATTTAGGAAACTATTTATAATAATCGAAAACTAATTTACTTAGTAAAAATAATTTTTGGTAATACTTGAAAGTATGAAAAATTGATTCAGGCTAAACGCTAAGTTCGTAAAGGTAACTCTTAGGTAGAAAGCTATATTTTAGTCAAAATAATTAGTCGAAAAGTCTAGAACTTATTGTATACAAAATATTTTTAGAAGTGTATAATATATAGTCATATATTTTAAGGCTACTATAAAATAGAGATGCAAATATTATGGTTTTTAAAAAAAAATATAATTTGATTTTGGTAACCCCAAATAGTGAACGCAAATACATCCACAAAATTATGCTCATTAAAATGGTAAAATACAAATAATACTACTAATATTCTTTTTATGTAATACATGTATACATGCCACTGTTTGGAAGATACTTAAAAATGTATACTTGTAATAAAATAATAATAATAGTAATGATAATAATAATAATAATAATAATAATAATAATAATAATAATAATAATAGTTGTACTAATAATAATAATAAATGATAATAATAATAATAATAATAATAATAAATAAAATCATAATGATACCAATCAGAAGAAAGAAAGAAAAAAAATGGAAATATCTACCCAAACAAAAATACTCACAGCAGCATTGTTCCTAAAACCGTGAGAGAGTGAGATGGGAAAGGAGGAGTGGCGGATGGGAGGCTGGCGATGGGCTAGGGAGCGAGAAGCGGGAGAGTGCGGCGGAGGCTTCGCCGAGCGCGGTGGAGCGACGGCGGACGGAGGGAGGTAGGTGAGGCGAAGGGAAGATGGCGGCCACGCGGTGGGGCGCTCCGCGGAGGCGGAGCGGGGAGGAAGCGGACGGCTGACGGCCAGCGCGAGGTCTCGCCGGCGGACGCACGACAGAGCGGGCGAGAGGGAACGGCAGAGAGGGGTTTGGGTGTTCGATGCTGCGGGGGAGTCGGTGGTTCGGCGTTCGACGACGCTTCGGTCACAGAGATGCGGCTCGCCGGAGCGCGTTGGAGGCGACCGCTGTGAGTCGAAGCAACGCTGGTCTCGCAGAGGAGCGTCGGTGTGGTCCGGGAAGAGTTGGGGGTGATGGCGGAAAAGATGGCCGAGAGATTCGGGCTCATCGGCAGTGGACACGGCGGCGTTGGCATGCCGCGACGGTCGATCGCCGGCAGAGGTGAGTGATTAGGGTTAGAGTTTTATTTGATGTTTTTCTATTGGGTGGTGGCGGCGTGGGCTGTCGCGACAGTGGCCGCGGTAGCGACTGGGTTGTTTTGGCTGATGGTGGCGGTGATGGCGAGGGCGATGGTGTGCTGGTGGCGGTGCGGTGATGTCGGGTGGCGTTTGGCCGGGGTAACCGAGACAAGGTGGAGACTGATGTTTTGACGGAGGTCCGGGGGCCTGGGTGACGGGCATGGTAGGGAGTTTGTATGCGGTGGTGGTGGTCGAGTACTCCAGGCTGCAGAGAGTCGGGACGGAGGTGTTTAGGAGGCGGGGTGGTTCGGTTGTCGGCTTGGAGTTGGGTCGGAACAGGGGAGTCCAGGAAGGAGATGGCCGGTCGGAGGTTGGCTGGTGTCGACAGGGTTAGGATAGGTTTAGGGGTTTTAGAGAGAGGATAGTATCGGCATGTGTCCTACGAGACACGGGATGGGTTGACGTCCGGGGTTGTCGGACGCGGATAGAAAACTACTGCATTTGTATTAGAAATAAAATATAGTGAATGGGAAGGGGGACACGGACACGGTGCACGGCACTGTTGAGGATGGTAGAAATTTTGTGGATGGTTGGAGTAATTCATGGAGGAGTACCTGCCTATTTATAGGATGTGTGAATTCCCATTTGGATAGGATTAGGAAAAGTTTTAAAACCCAATTAGATAATTCATCTACTATTTTAAATTAATTCAATAAATCCAAATCCAAATTCAAATACAAATCCAATTTAAATCTAATTAAATTCTAAATAGATCCAATACATAAATATTTATCCTTAAATTAACTATTTAAACCAAACCAATAATTCTAACCACAACTTAAAGTATAATAATTAACTAAAATATCTTTTTATAATTAATTTAAAAATAATTTTGAAAATAGTATGTATATTTAAATATTAGAAACGTCTTTTTGACAAAACAATTAGTATTTCGAAAATTCATAGGGCACATGAAATATATTGCATGCGTCTTGCACACAACTAGTATCAAATAAAATAATGGTTTTCCTAACTACTACAAATATTTGTACAATAAAATAAAATGTAAATAATTATTATTTTTGGAAATCTCGACGTGCCTCTTCTCATAACTTTTAATAATTAAAATACTTATCACATATTATTTTAAAAACTACCTTACATAAATAAAATTTTATAATAAAAAATCATTTTTCTAAAAAGGTGTACCTCGCACACATTCGCACTCGACGAGTAATTACGAAAAATAAAATTTCGTGCGCGACGTACAATACGACTACGCGACGTACAATACAAAATTTTTAAATCAGTACCAAAATCGATAAAAAAATATTGTAGAAATTTAGGGGTTTTACATCCTACCCAACTTAAAAGAATTTTGTCCTCGAAATTAAGAATTTGTAGGAGGTGAGAAGGCACAACGGTAGATAGAAGGATTTCTTAAAGAAGTTTATGTAGTCTAGGTTGAGGAAATGATTAAGAAACGATTGTAATCACTCTTAAATTCAAGTGATTAGAAAGTCAATATTGTAGATTTAGGGTCGAGGGAAAGGTCGAGTAGTTCAAGACAAAGATACAGTTACATTGGGTGGTAATGGTGATAGAACAGTTAGAGGAAGTTCTAGTATAACACCTTCGTCCTTCTAAAATAGGTGAAGGTGAAGCAATAAGGAGTTCAAAAGACGTTATTATCGAGTACGAATATGTGGTTCAAGGACGACTGAAAAATTTCAAAAGGAGTTGCGAAGGCAGTCGCGGATGGGACTCTAGAGGACAAATTTAGCTATGTCCCCATCCACGTAAAGGATAGATAAAGGCGAACCAAAGTGCACTCGGTTGATCAGACCATCATGCACCGGTTCTGATTAGACAGTATGTTAGTGGGAGCGACCCAAATAACATATGTCTTGAACAAGCTCGATAAAAGAATAAGCTTGCAAAAACTAGGCTACATTAGCATCATTAGTCTAGATAGTAAAAATATAGGCACGTGAGATTAAGACTGAAAGAAAGAACCAATATGAATAGTCTAAGAGTCTTGTTTACTCCTATACAATCATTCTACGGTTTTATTGACCAAGGCTTGGTTGACCAAATGGGTTAAATTCCTCTAGTCTCTATGGTCTAGATAATACTATTTGTTTTCCCTTAATGGTCAAGGGTGTGTTAGGTCGTGGGGCATTCTACCCAACTTAAAGAATTAAGCTAAGGGTGTTTGGGACATCTAACTAGTAGGGTCAATCTCTAGCAAGCACGAAGGGAGAATAATGATAGGAGGAATCAAGCAAGATGCAATCGATGAGTCGAACGGTAATTCAAATATGGGATCGAGGAAGGAGGTCAAGTATGTGGATGAGATCCTAGACTTCTAATCCTATTCGCAGGCTTGCTTGGAACGGTAAAGTAGCCAAACAATTTATCTTGACCTGCATGGACCACCACAAAAACATGTAATGCCCCAGTCCCAAAATACGTAGGACTAGGAACGTAGACATGCCAGCCGTATAATAAATATACGTAAGCTATAAAATGCAGTAGAACCATAACTAATCTCATCCACACAACATAAAAGAATAGAAGATATCATATAATCAACTATAAAATTGTCATTTGGTATATGTAGTTGGGCGGAGACAAATCTAATACCAACAAGTAAAGGAAAAATACATGAGATAAGAAATCATTTTTGGCGAGCGAAGCGAAGGCGATCCAAGTGCAATCATCCTCGAAGAAATAGATATGGCCACGGCTAGAACACCTGCGAAAGATAATAGCATACACCTGGCGAGATAACCAGGTCCTCAGAGGGACGTAATAAGATACATAATATCATGCCATATAAACTGGATAAATATTGCTCAAATAAATAAGTCAATTGAATTATAACATGGTCCAATACACACCTATTGAACGAGCGTACCATTCCTCCAACCAAACAAGGACAGGAGATGGTAAACTAATTCACGGTGACGTATCTTTCCATGCCATGAATCCAATATGGTATCCGGACCCCAACAAGGTTCAATACCTTCTCATCGAAGTAGTAAGTCACACCTACAACCAAACAAGGACAAGATGTGATGAACTAATCCGCGACAAGTTATTGTTCCAAGCCACGGTCAGATACAAGTACCCAAACCAAAAGTACTCGTACCTAACGAATAAAGGTAGCCTAACCATTCTATATGAAATATAGTTAAGAACAATCCTTCCTACGCATGGGCCCTGGCTGAATAGGATCGGCATGGTCCGTCCTGGGGCACTAGAGGCCCAATCAATAAGAGCATGACGTTTCGCAGAACGTCAGTGGCCGTCAGTAATCATGGGTCAACAACCCCGTATCTCTAGCAAAGAATTCGGGTCACAAGGGAAAGTTCATCGAAGCCCATACGCTAAGGAATTGTCCTCCCCGCCCAATGCCTACTCTGTTGTATCCACAACAGTAAACCTCTATAACCGCTAAGTCAAACTAATCATTTAATTTCTATTAGCGGTTATTCCTATCGCACGGCTTGTACGTACTGGTGGCCAGCCAATCACGCACTTCCGTGTTCTACATGCGACAGACAACTTCGTGGTACAACGTGTCAAGGCTATGAATGCAACACACAAAGGTGGTCCCTTAAATCTAGATTTAATGTGTAAGAAAAATAATACATAGAAGAATATAAATGAACAGTAAGTTCTAACAGGTTATGCCATGTATCACAGTTTATTTTGTATAAAAAAATAAATAATGCATGAAATATGAGCTAAAATAAATAAACAACAAATGGCAAGGTGTTTTGCCTGGTAGGACGCCTGGTGTACTACAATGATCAAGGTGGCACGAACTACAACTTCGGTACAACAACTAGGCGAGGTGACCTCTGATGGTGGCACGGGCAGTTCCATTGGGTCCAGAAGGGTCAAATTAGTTATGATGGACATAAGGTATGCTTGAATTGGGCGAAGGAATAGGAATAATAGGACCGGTTATGGACTAGTGGAAATCGAATAATTAATGTATATATAAATTTAGAAAACTATTTATAATAATCGAAAACTAATTTACTTAGTAAAAATAATTTTTGGTAATACTTGAAAGTATGAAAAATTGATTCAGGCTAAACGCTAAGTTCGTAAAGGTAACTCTTAGGTAGAAAGCTATATTTTAGTCAAAATAATTAGTCGAAAAGTCTAGAACTTATTGTATACAAAATATTTTTAGAAGTGTATAATATATAGTCATATCTTTTAAGGCTACTATAAAAGAGAGATGCAAATATTATGGTTTTTTTTTAAAAAAAAATTTGATATTGGTAACCCCAAATAATGAACGCAAATACATCCACAAAATTATGCTCATTAAAATGGTAAAATACTAATAATACTACTAATATTCTTTTTATGTAATACATGTATACATGCCACTGTTTGGAAGATACTAAAAAATGTATACTTGCAACAAAATAATAATAATAGTAATGAGAATAATAATAATAATAATAATAATAATAATAATAATAGTAATGAGAATAATAATAATAATAATAATAATAATAATAATAGCTGTACTAATAATAATAATAAATGATAATAATAATAATAAATGATGATAATAATAATAATAAATAAATAAAATCATGATGATAACAATCAGATGAAAGAAAGAAAAAAAATAAAAAGGAAATATCTACCCAAACAAAAATACTCACAGCAGTAGTGTTCCCAAAACCGTGAGAGAGTGAGATGGGAAAGGGGGAGTGGCGGATGGGAGGCTGGCGATAGGCTGGGGAGCGAGAAGCGGGAGAGTGCGGCGGAGGCTTCGTCGGGCGCGGTGGCGCGACGGCAGACGGAGGGAGGTAGGTGAGGCGAAGGGAAGAAGGCGGCCACGCGGTGGGGCGCTCCGCGGAGGCGGAGCGGGGGAGGAAGCGGACGGCTGACGTCCCGCGCAGGGGCTCGCCGGCGGACGCACGACGGAGCGGGCGAGAGGGAACGGCGGAGAGGGGTTTGGGTGTTCGACGCTGCGGAGGAGTCGGTGGTTCGGTGTTCGACGACGCTTCGATCACAGAGATGCGGTCGATCGCCAGCAGAGGTGAGTGATTAGGGTTAGGGTTTTATTTGATGTTTTCCTATTGGGTGGTGGCGGCGTGGGCTGTCGCGGTAGTGGCCGCGGTGGCGGCTGGGTTGTTTTGGCTGATGGTGGCGGTGATGGCGAGGGCGATGGTGTTCTGTTGGCGGTACGGTGATGTCGGGTGGCGTTTGGCCGGGGTGACCGAGACAAGGTGGAGACTGATGTTTTGACGGAGGTCCGGAGGACTGGGTGACGGGCATGGTAGGGAGTTTGTCGGCGGTGGTGGTGGTCGAGTACTCCAGGCTGCTGAGGGTCGGGACGGAGGTGGTTAGGAGGCGGGGTGGTTCGGTTGTCGGCTTGGAGTTGGGTCGAAACAGGGGAGTCCAGTAAGGAGATGGCCGGTCGGAGGTTGGCTGGTGTCGACAGGGTTAGGATAGGTTTAGGGGTTTTAGAGAGAGGATAGTATCGGCATGTGTCCTACGTGACACGGGATGGGTTGACGTCCGGGGTTGTCGGACGCGGATAGGAAACCACTGTATTTGTATTAGAAATAAAATATAGTGAATGGGAAGGGGGACACGGACACGGTGCACAGCACTATTGAGGATGGTAGAAATTTTGTGGATGGTTGGAGTAATTCATGGAGGAGTACCTGCCTATTTATAGGATGTGGGAATTCCCATTCGGATAGGATTAGAAAAAGTTTTAAAACCCAATTAGATATTTCATCTATTATTTTAAATTAATTCAATAAATCCAAATCCAAATTCAAATAAAAATCCAATTTAAATCTAATTAAATTCTAAATAGATCCAATAGATAAATATTTATCCTTAAATTAACTATTTAAACCAAACCAATAATTCTAACCACAATTTAAAGTATAATAATTAACTAAAATATCTTTTTATAATTAATTTAAAAATAATTTCGAAAATAGTATGTATATTTAAATATTTGAAACGTCTTTTTGAAAAAATAATTCGTATTTCGAAAATTCATAGGGGACATGAAATATATTGCATGCATCTTGCACACAACTAGTATCAAATAAAATAATAGTTTTCCTAACTACTACAAATATTTGTACAATAAAATAAAATGTAAATAATTATTATTTTTGGAAATCTCGACGTGCCTCTTCTCATAACTTTTAATAATTAAAATACTTATCACATATTATTTTAAAAACTATCTTACATAAATAAAATTTTATAATCAAAAATCGTTTTTCTAAAAAGGTGTACCTCGCACACATTCGCACTCGACGAGTAATTACGAAAAATAAAATTTCGTGCGCGACGTACAATACGACTACGCGACGTACAATACACAATTTTTAAATCAGTACTAAAATCGATAAAAAATATTGTAGAAATTTAGGGGTTTTACATGTAGGACAAAGACTCTGCTCTGGCTGCCAAGAGACTGAAAGCCAAGCGTGTTCGTATGGCTTGGGTCCCAAAGTCTCTATCCTTTCTTCCTAATGCCGCTAAAAGTAAAAAGAAAAATCCGGCCACTGTAGGGCAAAACAACAGTTCGGAGACATATGGCTCAGCACTAGCCATAATTCTGTCTAAAGGACTTTCTGCTGTTGAGATGCATGATATACACCATGCATCTAGGAAGGACTCTATCAATGAGCCATCAACCAAGTCCTATGTTTCCCATAAGAAGAAGAATATCAAGAAGGCGCATGTCAATCATGTGTCTTAGTAGAAGACTGTAATCTGTGACAAAACTATTTGCTCCCGCTTAGGCAAAAAGAATGCACAATATTTGAGTTTTGGCAGAGAAAAACACTACGATGCCAAAGATTCAAATGTTGGAATTTTTGCCTCATACTTGGTTAACCGAGATAAGAGCTCTGCCTCAATACAGAACTCTAGACGCATGACCGGCGACAAGAAGTCTGCCTTCCACATACTTTCTTTCTCGTCAGATTATATGTGTCATAAAGAGGATCCAATTCATGCACCTCTTTGTGTCATGTGTGTCGGCGATGTGAAGCTATATAAGATGAAATCTATGCATGCCAGTCATCCATGCGCCTCTCTTCTATATGGTGTAGAGTCATCTACATTGTCTCCAAATGTACCTAAAATGAGTCCACATGACAAAATATGTCAAAACCTAAGTAGTAGGTTTTCCTAAGTATATAAAAGAGGCTGACAAGGTCAAAAACTAACTTTCCCATGCATAAACTTTGTCCAGTCATATAAAAAGATAAATAAGGTCATACACTCTTCTATTGACTTAAATGATATACTTCGGCACAAGCATAAATCAATAGAGGTGTCATTAAATACAGTTGTGTCTCATCAAAGATGTTCCTGTGCAAAGGTTGTTATCAATTGTTGCTGCTAAAAAATAGTTGATCAACCAATTAGGCGATCTGTCTTCACAATATTTCAACCAAACCTTCTAGATATGTCATATCTTGGACAACAACTTTCAGATAATGAAGATGAGTTACAGGAGACTTCAGTTCATGTGACATCCAGTCAAAATGATGATTAGGCACCTTCATCCTCTTTATCCAGAGGAGGTCAAAGAGCCCCTTTACTCGAAGGTGTATATTAAGGAACCCGTTCCCGATCTAGATACTCTTCTGGTATACTCCAAGTTTTGAAACAAGATACTCCAAGTTTTGAAACAAGATAACACTGAGGGTAGCACCCTCCTAGTCTTTGATTATTCTACATCTCAGTCTGATGAAAGAGTACCTCAAATTTTAGAAAGAGATGATGCAGTTTCATAGTCAGGGTCGAGCTATACTAGTTGTAGTAATGCTTTCTTACATACCTCTCCATTTGGCAGTCCATATACATCATCTGTATATGTGATTAGTAATAAAGAAGGAGCTAGTAGTGATCGACAGAGAATTGATAATCTGGAGAACATGCTACAAAATATAATAACGATGATGCACCAGATGCAAACAACCATGAACCTGCAAACAACTCTACATCAATCTTATTCATCAACTCAATCTCTTGTCGATCAAGAATCTATTTCAGTATCGTTGAACCCTAATCCACCATCGAGTTTGAAATGTCTCTACGCCAATATTACAACAGATACGATCGACTATCATATAATCAACATCTACAAGTCAGCCAATTAATGCTTTGGAAGATATTCGAGGCATCAATGCTCGATTAGATGATATGACTTAAAAAGAGGAGTTCAATCAAATGGGAATGCCACGCCCTTATCCTTCAGGTTAGGATGATATTGTTTGTCCTTAAAAGTACAAACCCCAATCTCTGTTTCTTTATGACGAAACAGGCTCACTTAGACAATATTTGACATACTTTTTCTTCCATACTGTTCACATACCAAAGATAATGCACTTTGGTCTAAATTGTTTATCGATACCCCAAAGGGAGTAGCCTTTGAATTATTTTATAATGTACCTGATGATTATATTAAAACTTTCAAAGACTTGGAAAAATTGTTCCTTACCATATTCTATAAGGGGACAGGTGACGTCTCCATGTCAAAGCTCATTGCGACAAAGTAGGAGAACAAAGAGCCAGCTCGTGAATTCATTAAACGGTTCAGGAGATTATCAATAAAGTTGAATCCTGGGAATCCTCAGTTGGTGTTGACTGATACATGCAGGGGTAATTTCTTACCCACAGTCAGATTTAGCATCGGCCCTGGAGATTATAATGATTAGCCAGCTTTCATCACTGCTGTCGAGAAAATAGAAGAATCCGTCCAGGTTTTGCATTTGATTAGGTTGAAGTCACCTGAAGATAAAAGAAAGCGACCCTAGAGTAATAATATTTATAGAAAAACCAACAATGGAAAGGAGACCCTGTGGATGTTTCTACAGCTACTTCCAGACCCAAAAAAATGATAGCTGCTCCGAGGCGTAAGCCGCATTAAACATTCAACGAAGCCCTGACACCGGATATCTTCCATGTGCTATTTTCGGAAAGTAGCCCGCTTCTTCAGAAACATCCTCAAACATACATTAAGAGAGCCATCGAAAGGTGCTTATGATGGAGAATAAATTACAACTACCTCCCCCTCGAAGGCCGGAGGAAGTAGAGCGGACCAATGATCCAAAGTATTGTTTATATCATCAGTATGTGCATCAACCTGTGTTTGCCATGACAAAAGGTTATACAAACTTTTTGTATTTTAAACGTAAAAAGAGTACAATCGATCCATAAATAGGATATCTAAGTATAAAATTTCTGGAAAAGTGTGGCGGTAGAGATCGAGCACTGCAGCGGCTTCTTTACTCCGTTGACGATTTGACGACGAGTTGAACTTGCTTTGTCTTTTTGGTGCTGGTGATTGAAACTCTATGGTTACCAATCAAGAAGATGCTGAAGTTAAAGATTTCGAAGCCACATTAATGAAAGAAAACACGTTCTATTTATAGGAGAGCACATATGCGATATACATAAGGATTGTGAGGAGCACTGCACGTAGAGATATGAGAGAATCTTGAGGTTGCACAGTGGGGGATGCTGCTGTAGAAGCATAAAAAATCTTAGCTGAAGACATCCCTTCGCCAAAGCGCAGAAGATGCAAAAGACTCAAGCTCAGTGCTAAAAAGACAAAACAGAAGATATAGAGAGAAGTCCCTTTATATCATGTCTACCAAAGTCTAGTACAGACACATCAGGACTATACATAAGGGACTAATTCTGTTCTTCTAAAAGGATCTAGTACAGATTCAACAGAGCCTAGAGGGATCTACAAGGGATGCAATCTTCATCAAAGTGCAACCTTCCTTCTTCTCGATGCACATGCTGGAAGATAGACTTCCATTGAAGCATGTTCTGATTTTCTTATGGGTGCAGCCTCTCAGAAGCATACCAGTAACTCAGCACTTTGAAGAAGCCAGAGGCGCAGCTACATGCCTGTGCCAACCTCTGAAACAACATGGTGGTAGGCCCCCTCCCCTTCCTTAACTTAGGAAGCCAGCATCTTTTCTCAAGAGGCGCAGCTACCTACCTACGCCAATCTCAGACGCGCAAGGGTGTCATACCTTTCCCTTCGCAGCCAATGCCTTCACTGTTCAGAGGCTCATCTACTTACCTGCGTCCGCATGAGGCACAGGATGGTGATATATTCGCACCATCTCTATTCCCATGGTGCAATCATCTGCTCTGGATCAGATGATTAAGTCACTTCTCTACAAGAGACTTGGGAACTCCCATCGCAATAATACAAGTCAACCTATCGCTCCAAAAGCACAGTAACCTCGTCAACCTGAAGTACAAGTCTACTTGTCGCCTATAGCAAAGTGACTCTAGTATCCTGAAATAAAGCTTCATAAGTTGCTCTATATGCACAAAAGTCTCGTCGTCATTCGAAGCCAAGTCTACCCATCACCTGACAGCACAGTGGTTCCGTCGTCTCCAGAAGCACGGTCTACTCATCGCCCCAGAAGCACAGCAACACTTAGTCCTCACCAGAGGCGCAAAAAGCGTGGGTCCATCCCAACTGGTTTGTTTAAACCGCCTCTTGCAGAGAAGATTGGGATTAAATCATGATTGATATCATATCAGATTGATTTAAATCTTAAACGAGGATCAATTAAACTCTAAATCTAGGATGAAATCCCAAGATTTAATCGGCTGTATTCGAGCAAGCAAATCGACATGCGCCACGTGTCACCTCCTTCGATTATGTTTATAACCACCAGAGATCTCGTTTGAGGGAAATCTCGATGTCCGCCATGTGTCAGCGCCGTAAAGCCCGCTGTAGCACTTGTCTCCCTAAATTTATTTATTTATTTTTGAGAGTATTTTTTAAAATTTTTGTTTATTATTAGGTATAGAATAGTTTGAATCATAGGTAAATAGATATTTAAATTTGAGCTCACAAGGGTTCACACCTAGACAATAGGTTATATGAGGTCACGATGGTCCCTAAGAGGTTATTTTACTATTTTAGATTTGTTTGTATTTTTTAGAATTTTTAGATAATTTTATATATGATTTTATTATTTTCTTACGCTTCTAGGATTTACTATGAGAGCACCTGAGAGTATTTTTGAGGTTAAATAATTATTTAGGCTCTAGAACCCTTAAAATATATTCTAGATTTTTCTAGGAATTTTTTAGGAATTTTCTGGGATTTATTTGGGATTTTTAGGATTTTTTCTGATTTTTAATTAAATTTTTGTAAATAAGAAACTCTATTTTCCCCCTCATTACCTAGTCAGCTGAGCGAGGGGCCCACCCGTCAGCCGGTCCGGCGTGGGTGGCAGGCCTACCCGTTAGTGCCGGGTGGGTGAGCTGGCAACTTCCATATATGGGAAGCCGAGGCACGTTCCGCTGGCTCTGCCCAAGCCGGGCGAGCCTCTGACCGTAGGATTTGGACGGGGAACGTTGTGGCTGACATATGTCCCTGCCCATCCGACTTAGCCACAGCCATCGCCTCTTTCCAATATATATATATGTATATAGTTTAGGTTTTTCCGAAAACCCTATATTTATTTCTAGTAGCTTTTGTAGGAGAGTTCAAGTGGAGTCCTCGACTTCGCGGAGGGTTTGCCGTTGATATAGACGTCCATTTTGTGCGCTATTTTTTTATTAGAAGCATATTGAGGTTAGGTATCTGAATATATACTTTATTTTTCGGAATTTTGTTATCGAATTTCTGAATAATTATTTGAGTGTCGGTTGTCCAAAAATCAATACATCGTACGATTTTCGAGATTTCGAGTGATTCTGAACTCCGATTCGCGTTCTGTTTAAAGTTATGGAAAGTTAACACCGAGCTCTACAACATATAATTTCCAGAAATTCAGAGTTTCATCTAGTATTTTATTTTGTTCGTAGAAGTCAGATTTGGTCAACGGTTCACCGATTTGGTCACGGTTAGCCATAATGGCGATAACTTTTGACTAAGTCATGATTTTGTGGCACAGTCAATTCCAATGCACTCGTGGCGCTAAAATCTACTATGTTGCAAACTCAAACTTTTGAATTCATAACGTTTGACTAGTTAGTCAATAGTATGTCTCGGTTTGCGTGTCACGGGTCCCGAATTTGGAGCCGTGACTTTCCTTGGCCAACTATTTGTGTTTAGATTCTATTTTCAAATTTAAAAAAGATTAAAATAGGTTTTTAGATGGTTTATTCCAGAAATAAAATAGGATTAATTATGTTAACCCATTAGCTACTTTCTAAGGTTTTTAGAGTGGGAATTGTATATCTAACTTTTGGCTGTTTATGCGACGGGTTTCGTTGGATGATGGCATGATTTGATAGCTTCTAGGTCGGAGTTCATCTTATCTTCAACTTGTGAAATCAATCCATCCAGGAGTTCAGGCAAGTACTTGTTGACATCTTCATGTGCATTTACTTTAAATTGTTATATTTCACTTATATATGATATTTTCGTGTCTTGACTATTACACACACGAGAGTTGAGTGATTGACTATTATTCATATTTTCTTATCGTTATCAAAATTATATTTTTCATGGTAGTGAGGTTTGGATATTGGAGGGGTACAATTACTAGGCACATGGATAAATCCCATATTGTATTGTTGGCAACTCTCACGGTTACGGGGGCGGGCCTTATAACCTCATCGTTCGTCCAAGCCGTCCACGTGTAGAAACATTTTACTTCTCAAAATACGTGCACTACGAGTGATTATATGAGTCTCTTTACTTTTTATGCTTGTTACTTTCCTTATCAGTTTCTTCCATCCCATGATTTTTTGTTCATATTGATCATTGTTTCCATTGATCATTATTTTTCATGTTTAGTATTTTATTGCTTTATATTGCACTTGTATTATGTTGGTTTAGACTTGTACTTGTTCCAATCCTTACTGGATAACCATATTTCAGTTATAGATGATGTGATCTGTCCAGAGGTTTATGGTGTGTATGTTGGAGACATTGACGTCACTGGCGTACTCGGTCCCAGCACTGATGCGAATTAGCATATTTTCTTCCTTATAGATTCCCATTAGTTAATAGTTATAGTTATGCAGTTTACTTGTCTATTTTATTTTCTGCTGTCCGGGTTTGTTCCCGAGACTTACTGAGTTGTAGTGGATTATTTCATATTTATAATATTGAGACTATTGGATATTTTGGTGATTATTGATGGCTTAGTTGTGGATGATATATGTGCGTATTGTGCTTATTGTGGACTATTGTTATCATAGACAATGTACTACCGCCGATTCTGCGGCGTAGGCTGGACTTGACCACGAACTGGTATCCCAAAATTCAGAGCGGGTCGTGACAAGTTTTTATGGTAGCCCTTGCAGGTCCAATTTCGTAAAAGACTGCGAACTCGTTGTAGTACATAATTTAGTCGTACTACCGTGAGCCAACGAATAGAGTGAAGTTAAGAGGTCATATCATCCACAAATAGAATTTCTAACCCTATGAGTCTATTTATCTGAGGATCTTATCGTCTCTTAATTGCATCTTGCTTGATTCTGTCCGTGATTTCTTTGATATGTTTGTATCTACCATTCTAACCATATCCTTTCTTTCCTTTTAGTTCAAAATGGTTGAGACAAGGCGCAGTACGATCCGTAAAGGAAAAAGGGTAGCTAACCCATATGCTACTTCCGAACCCGAGGGATCAATAGCAGAGAGTACTGAGTTCCTAGAGCCTTCTAACCATCAACAAGATAGGGTTAGCGCTGAGGATCTTCCATCCCCACCACCAGGAGCCCCAATCCTAGGTGTGACTGTGGATGGAGCACATATCCTTGCGATACTCCAGGGCATGATGGAGACTCAACAGAGGCATGCAGATGTTTTGGAGAGGAGCATAGAAACACGACAAGATCGTGTGGGTACTATTGATGGGTTTCACAAGATGAACCAACCTCCCTTCACTGGTTCGAAAAAACCTATAGAAGTTACCAAATGGCTAGTAGAGATAGAGATACTACTAGAGGCATCGGAGTTGCCACCAGAAAAGTAGATAAAAGTGGTAAAGTTGCAGCTCAAGGACAATGCACATCATTGGTGGGCTGCACAATAAAGACGGTTGGGCAAAAATGTGTCATGGGAAGAGTTTACGGACCTCTTCAACACCATGTTCTTCCCCATGACAGTTCGTAAGGAGTTACGGGATCAATTCATACGACTAGAGCAGCGGAGCATGACGATGGATGAATATGATGCAGAATTTAGTCGTTTGAGCCGCTTTCCTCCTACTCTTGTCTCTACATAAGAATAAAAGATAGAGAAGTTCCATTCTGGATTGAATTACAAGTTGCAAAGTTTGACAGCATTAGCAGATCCGACATTATATATGGCTATCCTGAATGCGGCTAGGCGTCAGGAGTCCACCTTGAAGAAGAAGCAGACTGATCTGGAGAGGCCCTTTTCATGATTTCTTCGGATAAGACATCTCAAGGTGTGACAAAGCGTCCCCAGTTTCAGCAGCATAGACCACTTATCAAATTAGTACCGGTAGATCAGAATAAACAAAATTTGCCCCTTCTAGTGTGCCAGTTTTGCTAGAAGACTGGGCATACCTCGACTGTATGTAGAAAGAGGTTGGGACTTTGTCTCCTTTGTGGATCGCCAGACCACCAAGTGCGAGAATGCCCTATAGCACCAGCTTATAAGCCAGTTTTGCAACAGCAGTCCGGAGGAGCACAACGTCAAGGACAAACATTTACGGCTGTGACTCAACCCCAAGACATAGGTAACTTAAATATGTTTCCTTGAAAGCCTTCTTTAGTTTTAGTTGTTAGATAGGATGTATACTTAGTTCGAATTATGCTTATTATTGATCAGTTCCTTTTAGATTCATTGTAGGAACGAAATCGTAAAGTAGAATACTCTAGAGGGGGGTGAATAGAGTAGGCAGCGGAATATTACTAATTAAAAGCATGTTAGCAGTTAGATCACAGATAAAATAATAATCACAAGAAGTAAATGACAGAATTTAAAAGTGATCAGAAGGCAAATGCAAACACCGAGATTTATACCGGTTTCCCTCTAGTGAGGACTAATCCAGTCGGAAGAACTCTAGCTTCCAGTTGAATCCACTATTGGAAAATCCCGTAAGTTTTCATACGAAGTCCTTGCAACTTCTACAAATGCGAGCTTTGATACGAAGAACTCATCCAACTTCAATTGTGAAGAGTTGAATCTTTTATCAAGCCTCTTATTACAATCGCTCTTGAAACTTCCAGACCGTACCGCACTGGCAAATCGACTACAGGATTGTAACTGGCTTGGGATTTGAAAATGAAAGCTTTTTAAGAACTCTTTGGAAGACTGAAAGCTTAAGAAGAGAGAAGATTGAAAGTGAATTGGTGTGTTGAAATGATCGAAATGCTTCTCTATTTATAGCTTTTCAAAAGACAGAACTCTAACAGAATTCGGGCAGAATTCGGACAGAACTCTTTGTAACAACCCGTAACTGAAGGATGACCAAGTTCAAAAACCCAACGTTCACCAACGTTCCACATGGCCGAACTCTGGCCGAACTCGGGCCGAGTTCTCCTGAGTTTCTGCCAATTCATTTTTGGAGAAAATAAATATTGGCTTTTTGAACAATCCTTCAAGGGCTTTTTGTAATAAGAATATTTTTCAAAAACATAGGTCATTTGTAAAAGAATAGGATGGTTTTGAAAAACATTTTCGGATAGCCTATTTGCCAGTACGACTCGGTGTACAAAGTGTTCCTAGACTTAAATAAAATGAAAAATACATTGCTTAGTAGGAAGTACATCCGGAGAGGCAAACGGCTTCAGTCTTGAACATTGTTTGATAACCATTGTTGAGCAGTGTCCAAAACGTCGTAGGTGATTATCTGAGTTGACTTGCATTTATATCGAGACAGAGTTTGATCAATTATTAAAATCAGGTTTGACCATGACCAATGGGCCAACAATCTCCCCCATTTTGATAATTAACAAACCTTGCCGATATAACATCTAAGCTTGAAATCAAATCAAAGTAGTAAAGAAAAATTGTTCATATCCTGTATTGAACAAAAATATGTTATATCCTTATTTATCCCCCGTTGTCACTTAGCAAAATAATTGCAAAAGAGAAAGCTCCCCCGTAATTAATACATAAGGAACAAACAATGAAGAAACACAAAAAAATAATAAACATGACAGGAAAAATAGAATAACAACACAGGCATGTATTTGTCTCAGGTAGTATGTAAAGAATGAATAGTGCTACTATAAACTGAAGCAAAATAAATAGTACTACCATAAACGGAAACAAATAGAGTGCTGAATAATAAACTAAGATGCCAAAAACTGAGGCATAATAAAAAATAACCATGTCCATGAATAGTCACATAAGAGAAAGTGCTGATAAAATCTAAAAAGTACTGATAAAATCTTGGAATGTTAGAGCATTTCCAAGTAAACATAAGACATAAAGTAACAGTCTCAATAATCTAACATATCAAAACTCATCATCATTATCATCATCAGCTGCAGCACCACCATGTCCAGAAGGACCAGCTCTAGAAGTACCAGCGCCAGAAGTATGAGGGGTGGCGCCAGCGGTACGATACCAATCATATGTATTCCCTGCCAGAAACAGAAGGGTCTCGAGGCAGAGAGCTAGCAGAATGTCATATCTGTGCAAACCTTAGATCGGCGAAGGAGTTAGCAATCGCCTGGAACCGAGTCACATCACGAAACTCATGTTTCCTAGAGGACTCAACATAGAAAGACTGCAGGTCTGATAAGTGCTGATGGATACCCTCAAAAGTCATAGGGTAGGAATGAGGAGGAACAGGTGCTGTGGGATCAGTGGGAGTAGGTGCAGGAGGAGTAGGTACAGTAGGTGGAGGAACAGATGCAATTCTGCGATGAGAGAGTTTGGGAAACTTGGGCTCGGGGTCGACAGCACAAGTAGATAAATCAATGTCAAATCTCTGAAAAATGCGAGGAATGAGCATCACATAAGATAATTTGCGGTCTCTCCCGCGACATCTACCCATCATCTGAATAATTGTCTTAGGGGCAGAAAAAGGAATCCCCTTAAGAATATGATAAAGAGCAGAAAGCTCAAGTGCAGTGACATCATCTTTTGAAGTGGATTTAGGAAGTAAGGTGGAATAGATGATGCGATGTAATTCGTAGTTAAACAAGTTCAAGTTATTGGCCTTGAACTTTCCAGGAAGAACGCGTGCAGGCGCACAAAGTTCATTCTTGAAACTCACGAGTGTCGTGCCATCGGGGAAATCAAAATTAGTGATGTCATCTAGCGGGGCACCTTCGTTAGGAATACCAAGGATTTTGCTAAGGTTTCATCAGTGAATTCGATATCAATTCCTCCGACACGTGTCCTCGCTGTAAAAGTGTCTAACACGAAATTACAGTAGAATAATCTAATGGCATTAGTGGCAGTGGGGAATTATAAAGTGACAAAATATTGTAACCCTAATGCCTCAAAATAAGGATGGTGATCCAAAAAAATAGTCTACTTGATCGATGATCCGGTGCAAATAGTACGCATGTTAAAGTCGGCGTACCATAATAACGCCTGATCGAAAGTTTTAAAATAAAACTCATCCGACGCACCATCGTTCGATTGGACCGGAGAAAAGAGGCAATTCGTATGTGGATCTGAAGACGATGCCTCTTCACTGGCATGGGTCTTCTTCCTCTTGAAAGGATTGAACTTAGGCATTCTTTCCAAAAAAAATCTATAAACCCTAAGTATTGAAAAGTGGTGGAAGAAGGGATTATACCTTCCAAGAATCGGATATGTTGAAGAGGATGACGATCTCCGCACGAATCCAAAGTTTTGGAGAGAAACACCACACCAGTTGGGAGAACAAAGAGGGAGTAGAACTAGGGTTTCGGAGGGGCGGAGCTGCTGTTGAGAGGATTTTTGGAAGTATGAAGAAGAAGGAGGCTTCGGGTAGCTGCTGTTATATATAAACACCCAGCCGAACTCTGGCCGAATTCGGACCGAACTCGGGCCGAATTCGCCTAGGGTTGCCTGGCTATATATATATATATATATAAAAATCAAAATGAGACCACATTCTTTTTTATTAATTTGTTTCAAATGCTTAATTCAAAGTTTAGTAATTTTAAATCTCAAAATAATATAATTAATATTATTTTATAAATTAATATTCTTTACTCAGCATCTGTCTCAGATTAGCTGTAGGAGTACTATCCCAGCTAACGGAGGTTCACCGGGGAACTCTTAAGTACCGCTTCGCTTCGACCGTAGTCGTAGTGACAGACAGACTCTTTTTAGGCTTGTCTCGAAAATAGTTTATGAGTATCGAATAAATAATTAATAAAACAAAATTAATTAATATTATTGATATCTAAAATTCCTAATTCTTGACGTAAATAATTGAAACGATCTTCCGCTAATGGTTTTGTGAATATGTCAGCTAATTGATTTTGTGTGTCTATGTATACAAGGTCTATATCTCCATTTTGTTGATGATCTCTAAGAAAATGATGTCGAATCTCGATATATTTAGTACGAGAATGACATATAGGATTCTTAGTCAAATTAATAAAACTAGTGTTATCATAAAAAATGGGTATATGTGTAAAATGCAATCCATAGTCTTCTAAGGTTTGTTTCTTCCACAAAATTTGTGCACAACAACGTCCTACGGCGATATACTCAGCCTCTGTTGTTGATAATGCAACAGAATTTTATTTTTTACTAAACCAAGAGACTAAAGCTTTTCCTAAGAAATGACATATGTCGCTGGTGCTTTTTCTATCTACTTTGCATCCGGCAAAATCAGCATCGGAAAAACCGGTTAGGTCAAACGACAGGGTTTTGGGATACCATAAGCCGACAGAAGAAGTGCCTTTAAGGTATCGAAAGATACGCTTAACTGCGCACAGATGTGATTCCTTAGGATTGGCTTGAAAACGAGCACATAAGCAAACACTAAACATAATGTCTGGTCGACTGGCAGTTAAATAGAGTAAACTACCGATCATACCTCGATACTTACGTATGTCGATAGGTTTTCCTTGCTCATCAATATCAAGCTTGGTTGAAGTCGCCATTGGAGTGCTAAGTGGCTTTGCTGCTTCCATGTTGAACTTCTTTAGTAGATCTTTTGTGTACTTAGCTTGATTTATGAACGTCCCATTGTTGGTTTGTTTGATTTACAGTCCGAGAAAGAACTTCAGCTCTCCCATCATGCTCATCTCAAACTCATTCTGCATACATTTTGAGAATTCTTGACAAAGAGATTCATCAGTAGATCCAAAGATAATATCATCTACATAGACTTGAATCAAAAGAATATTATTATTCAAAGACTTTATAAACAAAGTAGTGTCAACCTTTCCCTTTGAAAAACTGTTATCAAGTAGAAAAGAGCTTAGACGATCGTACCAAGCACGAGGGGCTTGTTTCAAACCGTATAAAGCTTTCTTCAACTTGAAAACATATTCAGGAAATTTGAAATCAGTAAAACCGGGTGGTTGAGCTACATAAACCTCTTCTTTTATAAAACCATTTAAAAATGCACTTTTGACATCCATTTGAAATAATTTGAAATTATGAAAACATGCAAATGCGCATAACATGCGAATGGATTCGAATCTCGCAACTGGGGCATAAGTCTCATCGTAGTCGATACCTTCTTCTTGATTGTATCTTTGAGCTACGAGTCGAGCCTTATTGCGAGTCACTAAACCATTCTCGTTTAGTTTATTTCAGAATACCCATCGGGTGCCAATGATCGGATGATCAATTGGCTTGGGAACAAGTTCCCAAACTTGATTCCGTTCAAATTGGTTTAATTCCTCTTGCATAGCATCTATCCAACAATTATCACTACATGCTTCATCAATATTTTTTGGTTCAAACTGAGATACAAAAGCAACACAAGAAGCTATATCTTTATTAGAGGAGCGAGTACTTACACCCTTGGTAATCTCACCAATTACCAAGTCCTTTGGATGATCAGCCATGAACTTTAATCTTTTTGGCAGACTCCGAAGGTAGCTGGTTCCTGGATCTTCTCTAGGAGGATCAGCTGGTGCTTTGCTAGGTACATTGAGATCTTCGTCATTGTCATCGATTATCGTTTGATTTAGTTCATCGAAGGTGACATTAATCGACTCTTCGATGATCATAGTTCTTTTGTTGAAGACTCTGTATCCTTTGCTTTTGCCCGCATAACCTAAAAATATACCTTCATCGGCCTTTTCGTCAAACTTTTCGAAATTATCTTTTGTACTAAAAATAAAGCATTTACAACCAAATATTCTAAAATATGAAACTAATGGAATTCTATCAAACCATAACTCAAATGGAGTCTTCTTCGATTTGGGTCGAATTCGAACTCTATTGAGAACAAAACAAGCTGTATTGATAGCTTCAGCCCAGAAATACTTGGGTAGACTAAACTGGTTTAACATTACTCTGGCCATTTCGGATAGAGTTCTGTTCTTATGTTCCACAACTCCATTTTGTTGTGGAGTCCTAGGGCATGAGAATTCGTGTATAAAACCGTGTGTGTCACAAAATTGCTCAAACTCTGTACTTTCGAATTTGCCTCCATGATTGCTTCTAATACAAGTGATCATGTAACCTTTTTCATTCTGTACTTTCTTGCAAAAGGTGACAAATTCCGATAATGTATTGTTTTTGCGTGTCAGAAAATATACCCACGTGTATCTAGAATAAACATCTACAATTACAAAAGCATATAGCTTATCTCCGAGGCTAGCAACTCTGCTAGGACCAAATAAGTCCATATGTAGTAATTGTAGGGGTCTAATAGTACATACAGCATTTACTGACTTGAAAGAGGATCGAGTAGCTTTATTCTTTTCACATTGACTGTATACCGAATCCTTCTTGAATGTAATGTCCGATAAACCGTGTACAAGCTTCTTTGTGGATAATCTGGAAATAGTATCCATATTTGCATGACCGAGTCTCATATGCCACAGATGACTCTCATCGCTTTTAGCCATTAAACATCTACCTGAAATGTTAGTATCTTCCAACAAATAGAAAACATAGATATTGTCTTCTCTAATACCTTCAAATATAGTATTACCAGTTGAACTATCAATAATAGTACATTTGTCTTTTACAAAGTTAATACCATAACCGTGATCAGCTAAATGACTTATGCTGAGCAGATTATGTTTTAACTCAGTAACAAGACAAAAATCTTTAATCACTGGATAAGGAGCTTTACCAATATCACCAATACCGATTATATACCCTTTAAAATTATTACCGAAGGAGACGTATCCTTCTTTATTCCTCTTCGACAGTGTTGCGAATAATGTAGCGTCACCGGTCATGTGCCGTGAGCAACCGCTATCGAGGATCCATTTGCTCCTAGCATGTGAAGGGTGTCCCACCTACAAAACAATTTACAGATGAAACTCTTGGTACCCATTTCTTGTAGGGTCCTGACTGGTTAGCTTTCTGTATCCATGTATAAATATTTAGATCTACTAGCTTTCTGATTCTACATGCAGAAGATATATGACCAATGAGGCCACAATAATGACATTTAGCATGTTGAGTGTTGAAAGCTGAGTGGTGTGCATGGTTGGTAGGTTTATGTTTTCTAGTATAGAAGAAAGCATACTTGTTATCCTATTTGGGCATAACCTTTTTAGGCAAAGGTTTGATAGGGTTAGGTCTGACAGTGTTAGGTTTGGAAATGTTCCAATTTTTCGGTAAGTAACATGTATTAGGGTAGGAAGCAGCAGTCTCAGGCTGTTTTCCTAACCTAATTTCTAATCTTTTGGAAGTGTCATATAACTTAGTATAGTCAGAAGTGAGTGCTTCCATTCTGATTTCTGTATTTGCAGACTTTTCTTCTCTTTAGAAAGTTCTTCTTTCAGTTGGTCAATAACCTTGTCTTTTTCTTCGGATGACTTGGTAGTCTCGTGTAATAAGAGCTTAATAGAAGAAAGCTCACCAGACTCACTAACATTATCTCTAACCTCAGCTAGTAGGTCGGTAAGTCTTCCTATTTCACCTTTGTACTCTTTGAGTACCTTCTTAGAAGTCTGATATTTGCTACACAGTTTCATGTAATCACTTAACAGTTCACTGAAGGCTTCTCCTAATTGCTCAAAGGTGAAGTCATCATATGTATCAACTATAGGTTCAGATTATACCTGATCGGATGCCATAAAGCATACATTTGCAGCGTCTTCTGATTGTTCATCTTCTGAATCGCTGGCTTCACTTTCATGCCATATGCTGGTGTTGGCATACTTTCGAGATGTTGATCTCTTCAGGTTCCCTTTCTCGTATCTGTTGCTCTTCTTGCTTATTGATGAATTTGTAGGATAGTCCTTCTTCATGTGTCCTTTCTTCTTGCAGCCGTAGCAGACAACATCATCTTGATACCAGTTGTTGTCGCCATTGTTCTCTTTTGTCTTCTTCTCATATCTCAAGAATCTTTTGAATTTTCTTGCAAGGAGTGCTTGATCTTCAGCATCAGATTCACTGTTGTCTGAATCATCTTCAGCAGATCTTCTGTGCTGAGCTTTGAAAGCGATCGTCTTCTCCTTTGGTGCAGGCTCTTCAAAGTCTTGTAGCTCTAGTTCATGAGTGAGTAGCTTACAGATGAGTACTTCAAGTGTCATGGTAGTGAGGTTGTTTCCTTTAATGATTGTAGTAGCCTTCGGAATCCAGTTCTTTATAAGTGCTCGCAGGAGTTTGCGAATCTTTTCATGGTTACTGTAATCTTTGCCTAGGGAGGACAAAGGATTTACAATATCCAAGAATCTCTCGAACATCTGAGTAACTGTTTCGTTGGGCTTCATCTTGAACGCCTCATACTCTTGAGTAAGTCTGCTGACCTTTGATTCTTTGACTTGAGTTGTGCCCTCATGTGTGACTTCAAGAAGTTTCCACACTTCATTTGCAGTTGTGCAAATATATACCCTGTTAAATTCAGTTCTATCTAAAGCACAAAATAAAGCGTTAATAGCACGTGCGTCAAGACTGGCCTTTTTCTTTTCTTCCTCTGTATATCTGTCATGGGGTTTTCAGTTAAAACTCCATCAACATTTATACGAGGTGGCTTTCTAGAGCCATCAATAACAATAGACCATAAATCAAAATCAAAAGATTTCAGAAAGAAACTCATACGTGTTTTCCAATAGGTGTAGTTTGTGCTGTCAAACAGTGGAGGTCTGTTTGTGGCTTGGCCTTCACTTGTGAATTTCACAGTTGCCATGTGTAAAGCTGTGATCTATATAAAATTGAATATAACTACTGTTTTACCTTGCTTTACCTGTATAACCCGCTCTGATACCAATTATAGGAACGAAATCGTAAAGTAGAATACTCTAGAGGGGGGTGAATAGAGTAGGCAGCGGAATATTGCTAATTAAAAGCTTGTTAGCAGTTAGATCACAGATAAAATAATAATCACAAGAAGTAAATGACAGAATTTAAAAGTGATTAGAAGGTAAACACAAACACCAAGATTTATACTGGTTTCCCTCTGGTGAGGACTAGTCCAGTCGGAAGAACTCTAGCTTCCAGTTGAATCCACTATTGGAAAATCCTGTAAGTTTTCATACGAAGTCCTTGCAACTTCTACAAACGCGAGCTTTGATACGAAGAACTCGTCCAACTTCAATTGTGAAGAGTTGAATCTTCTATCAAGCCTCTGATTACAATCGCTCTTGAAACTTCTAGACCGTACCGCACTGGCAAATCGACTAGAGGATTATAACTGGCTTGGGATTTGAAAATGAAAGCTTTTTAAGAACTCTTTGGAAGACTGAAAGCTTAAGAAGAGAGAAGATTGAAAGTGAATTGGTGTATTGAAATGATCAACATGCTTCTCTATTTATAGCTTTTCCAAAGACAGAACTCTGACAGAATTCGGGCAGAATTCGGACAGAACTCTTTGTAACAACCCGTAACTGAAGGATGGCCAAGTTCAAAAATCCAACATTCACCAACGTTCCACATGGCCGAACTCTGGACGAACTCGGGCCGAGTTCTCCTGAGTTTCTGCCAGTTCATTTTTGGAGAAAATAAATATTGGCTTTTGAACAATCCTTCAAGGGATTTTTGTAATAAGAATATTTTTCAAGTACATAGGTCATTTGTAAAAGAATATGATGGTTTTGAAAAACATTTTTGGATAGCCTATTTGCCAGTACGACTCGGTCTACAAAGTATTCCTAGACTCAAATAAAATAAAAAATATATTGCTTAGCAGGAAGTACATCCGGAGAGGCAAACGACTTCAGTTTTGAACATTGTTTGATAACCATTGTTGAACAGTGTCCAAAACGTCGTAGGTGATCATCTGAGTTGACTTGCATTTATATCGAGACAGAGTTTGATCAATTATTAAAATCAGGTTTGACCATGACTAATGGGCCAACAATTCATAGTCATTATCCCCCATGATATAGCGTAAGAATTATTGTTAGATTACTTGTAAGAGTTATTTATTCAAATTATTGGGCTATTTGTGACGTTTGGTTTTTGAGGACAAAAATCTTTTAAGGGGGTAGTTTGTAGCACTTGTCTCCCTAAATTTATTTATTTACTTTGGAGAGTACTTTTTTAAATTTTTTTTATCATTAGGTATAGAATGGTTTGAATCATAAGTAAGTAAAGGTTTGAATTTGATCTCACAAGGGTGCACACCTAGAATATAGGTCGTATGAGGTCACTATGCTCCCTAAGAGGTTATTTTACTATTTTAGATTTGTTTGTATTTTTTTAGATAATTTTATTATTTTCTTAAGCTTCTATGATTTACTGTGAGAGCACCTGAGAGTATTTTTGAGGTCAAATAAATTATTTTGGCTCTAGAACCCTAAAAATATGTTCTAGATTTTTCTAGGAAATTTTAGAAATTTTCTAGGATTTATTTAGGATTTTTAGGATTTTTTTTGATTTTTAATTAAAATTTTGTATTTAAAAAACTCTATTTTTTCCCTCATTACCCAGTCAGCTTAGCAGAGGGCCCACCCGTCAGCCTCTCTGGCATGGGGGGCAGACCCACCCGTCAGTGCCGGGTGGGTGAGCTGGCAGCTTCCATATATGGGAAGCCGAGGCGCGCTCTACTGGCTCTGCCCAAGCAGGGTGAGCCTCTGACCTTAGGATCTTGGCGGGGCACGTTGGATGGCTGACACGTATCCCTGCCCAGCCAACTGAGCTTCAGCCACCGCCTCTTTCCTATATATATATATATGTATAAAGTTTAGGTTTTTCCGAAAACCTTATATTTATTTCTAGCAGCTTTTGTGGGAGAGTTCAAGTGGAGTCCTCTACTTGGCGGAGGGTTTGTCGTTGATCTAGACGTCCATTTTGCACGCCGATTTTTGGTTAGAAGTGTATTGAGGTTAGGTCTCTGAATATAAACTTTTTTTTGGAATTTTGTTATCGAATTACTGGATAATTATTTGAGTTTCGGTTGTCCAAAATTCAATGCGTCACACGGTTTTTGAGATTTTGAGTGATTCCGAACTCCGATTCGCTATCCGTTTGATGTTTTGGAAAGCTGACACCGAGCTCTACAACATATAATTTTTCCAAAAATTTAGAGTTTCATCTAGTATTTTATTTTATTCGTAGAAGTCAAAATTGGTCAATGGTTCATCGATTTGGTCACGGTTAGCCATAATGGCGATAACTTTTGACCAAGTCGTGATTTTTGGCACGGTCGATTCCAGTGCACTCGTGGCACTGAAATCTACTATGTTATACACTCAAACTTTTGAATTCATAACGTTTGACTAGTTAGTCAACAGTATGTCTCGATTTGCGTGCTACGGGTCCCGAATTTGGAACCGTGGCTTTCTTTGGCCAACTATTTGTGTTTAGATTCTATTTTTAGATTTAAAAAGGTTAAAATAGGTTTTAGATGGTTTATTCCAGAATTAAAATAGGATTAATTTTGTTAACCCATTAGCTACTTTTATTTTTAGATGGTTTATTCCAGAATTAAAATAGGATTAATTATGTTAACCCATTTGCTACTTTCTAAGGTTTTTAGAGTGGGAATTGTATATCTACCTTGTGGTTGTTTGTGCGACAGGGTTCGTGGGATGATGGCATGATTTGATAGCTTCTAGGTTGGAGTTCATCTTATCTTCAACTTGTGAAATTAATCCATCCAGGAGTTCAGGCAAGCACATGTTGACACCTTCATATGCATTTACTTTATATGTTTATATTTCACTTATACATGATATTTCTGTGTCTTGACTGTTACACACACGAGAGTTGAGTGATTGACTATTGTTCGTATTTACTTATCGTTATTGAGACCGTGTTTTTTATGGTAGTGAGGTTTGGATATTGGAGGGGTACAATTACTAGACTCGTGGACAAAGCCCAGATTGTATTGTTGGCAACTCTCCCGGTTACGTGGGCAGGCCTTATAACCTCATCGTTCGCCCAAGCCGTCCATGTGTAGGAACGTTATACTTCTCACAACACGTGCACTACGAGTGATTATATGAGTCTCTTTACTTTTCATGCTTGTTACTTTCCTTAATAGTTTCTTCCATCCCATAATTTATTGCTCATATTGTTCATTGTTTCCATTAATCATTATTTTCCATGTTTATTGTTTTATTGCATTATATTTTACTTGTATCATGTTGGTTTAGACTTGTACTTGTTCCAATCCTAACTGGATAACCATTTTTCAATTATAGACGACGTGATATGTCTAGAGGTTTACGGTGAGTATGTTGGAGACACTGACGTCACTAGTGTACCCGGTTCCAGCACTGATACAATTTAGTATATTTTCTTCCTTATGGATTCGCATTAGTTAGTAGTAATAGTTATGGAGTTTAGTTGTCTATTTTATTTTCTGCTATCCGGGTTTGTTCCTGAGACTGACTGAGTTACAGTGGATTATTACATATTTATAATATTGAGACTATTGGATATTTTGGTGATTATTGCTGGCTTAGTTGTGGATGATATATGTGTGTGTTGTGCTTGTTGTAGACCATTGTTATCATAGAAAATGTACTACCGCCGATTCTGCGGCATATGCCGGACTTGACCACGAACTCGTATCCAAAAATTAGGAGCGGGTCGTGACACCCGCACCGTACAACAACGGCAAATTCTTTCATATCTCAGGAACCCTAATGCACATCGCATATGTGCTCGGTTTTCTATAAATAGAAGGAGTTCTTCTTCCACCAAGCAATCAATAAAAAGAGAGAGGGAACATTGACAATCGACAATCTTCAACGAAGCAGCGATCTCCATCAACGAAGAGTCGACCACCCTCATCCACCTATCAACCAAAGAACCCACCAACCAACCATCTTCAAGGGATCTTCTCATCCAGATAGCCTTTTGATCGGTGACCCCAGAGTCCCATCAAAGGCGCTAGAGAGCCATAGCAAGGTTGATTCATCGTCAAATCGCCAACGGAGTAAAGGAGCCGCTGTAGTGCTCGATCTCCACCGTCACACTTTCTCAGAAACCTCTTCTCCCTGTACTTAGAATATCCTGTTTAGGACTTCCTTTTTTGTACACAGATAACTTATACGTTCAATAAAGCAAAAAAGTTCGTTCAACCTTTTGTTACATCGAACAAATTGGCGACTCTGCTGGGGTCTACCTTCTCCTCCAACGAGAAGGCGAATCTAATTACAACTTGCTTGGAGCTTATCAAGACATGCTGGTCATACGCTTCGACCAACAGGCTTTTAAAGATCTCATTTCTGATGAAAAGTTGAAGACTTCGAAGCGGTTCGTACAACCGAAGAAGACTCGACGTGCCTGGAGGCCTAAGGCGGCTGCAGCCAGCAGTATGATGGCAGGAATTGCGTCTCAGGAGCCCCTCAATGTCAAGGCCACAGAGAAGATCCCGACTGCTACAGCCTTATCCTCTCCCCCGATTCCCGTCTCGGGAAAGCATGGCAAAGAAGATGGTGGTTCCATGGTTGATCTGACGAAGGAACGATGTCCAAGGAAGCGCACACCGGTCTAACCCCTCACGGTAGGAGTATTACAGGTAAGGAGATCTGTCTTTGACAAAATCGCTTTTCCTTCAGGTAAACCTTCGATGGACTCTGAATACTACTCACCCGCTGGGGGTAGTAGGAAGAGGTCCCAGGTGGCTTGTGCTCCGTACAACAAGCATGCGACACCTGTGACAGACCAGAGGCCCGTGTTGACAGTAATACGCGCAGCTGATGAAAAGCTATACAAGACTGGCTCTCGCGCTCCGATGCCTCGACCAATCGAATCTCCCTTCTATTGGGGTACTCTTGTGCGTAAGCCAAGCCAGGGGTATGTTCTACAGAGAGGAATCCATACGAGCAGCATTCCCGTAGGAGCGACAAGAGACTTACTCGCCAGACCCACTCTGACCGTGCTTACATGCAGTTTTCCTGTATGTACATTGGGAGTGCTACTACAGAAGATCCAACCCTTTCCCAAGCGAAAGAAGAATCTGTAGCCTAAGACGTGCCTAAATCAAGGCACTCTTATATCCAGATTACCATCAACTGTTGTTGTCAGCAGACGGCTGCGCCATCATCGAGCAGGCGTTCTGTTTTCCAGAGACTATACTCCACGCTGACTCCACGCCAGAGGCTTAATAGGGGGTCGGTGAGCCATAAGAAGACAAGCCCCGCATCACCACATGGTACGCGATGCTGGGTTCCAGAGCTTTCAAGAAGCCCTCCCAGAATCCTTCCATATCGGTTGCTAAACCGAAGAGGAGGTCAGAAAATAGTAAAGCTAAGGTACCCTATGTAGGTGTGTTCCAAGGCACTAGTTCCAAATCTGCATTGGGTGCCTTGTCAAAAACTGGGTGTAGCCAGCCTCCTACCATACACGATAACCCTATGTTCCAATCTGACGAGGCGCAATACGACAAGAATGTCTCCATTAGCGCAGCGAGTCACCAGACCAGGGGTAGCAAACATACTGAGTCCGAAGAAGATCACAATCTTATGGTAAATCCTCGGGACAAAGAGAATCATGCATTTGAGCCAAAAACTGAAGGATCCACGGCTCCCTCGAGTCACCCTCACACTCGGTCTGTGTTTATGGTCGATGGCAACGAGAAAGACAACAATGAAGCTCTCAGACGCATCGAAGTCCTTGAGACGAAGTTAGATACCTGATGGACACCATGAGGACCATGTCCTCGGTCATAATTGACCTCAAGAGTAGTATGGCCCCCGCTGCCTCTACACCTGCGCGTGATCCGCCAACCAATGATGAATCTAGCAGGTTGTCTACTGCCAATCAGGCAGGACCATCCTAGTCTACTCCATCGGCTACAGGCTCCGCATTGCCGGCCAAGATACAACAGGCCATCAAGGAGCTGTATGCTTGTCATGATGCCAAGGAGAAGCAAGAAATGCTCCGAAAGATGGGGATCCGGCAGCCATACCCTGCCGAGTGAGACAACGTCGTCTATCCTCCCAAATACAATCCGCAGACGCTTACACCTTGTGAAAGGAAGGGGTCTCGCCGATAATACTTTAGGTACTTTACCTCTGTAACGGGGCACCTACCAAAGGATGACGCCCTCATGTCCAAACTATTTATAGGAGCCCTGCAAGGGGTAGCCTATGAGTGGTTCTGCAGTCTTTCGGACGACTGTATCTCGTCATTTGAAGGCCTGAAGACTCGGTTAGTAGATCGATTCTACGAAGGAGGCATGGATATGACCATGTCGACCCTCATGGAAATTGTCCAGAGGGAGAAACAGCCTGTCTGCGCATGCATTGAGCGCTTCCGTCAGGCAGCCCTCAAATTACCACTCGACTTGCCCGAGTCCATGCTTATGGACTCCTTTCACAAGAACATGTTGCCTGCTATAAAATTGGGGCACAGTGCTCCCTGTATGGAGTGGACGCCTTTTATTACAGAGGCAGATGCCGCACAAAGGAAAGCCCAGGATGTGCAACTCCTTGGGCTACACTTTCCTGCGCTCGAAGACAAGGGGAGACGCTCGTCCAGCAACAACCCTAAAGACGGAAAAGGCAAGCAAGCCATGACCGTTAACATCTCCAAAGGTTCAGCAGCTGTGAACCCTAAGTCCGCGAAAGCGCGGAGGTCGAGGGAGACTTACTCCTTCAATGACGAGGATACGCTGGAGCTCTTCGAGATGCTTACGAAGATTGGCAAACTATCCATCCTGGCACCCAGGCATCCTGATGAAGTGGGAAAGGTGGACCATCCCAAGTACTGTCATTATCACCAGTACGTCTATCACTCAACACAGGACTGCTATGTGTTGAAGGGGCAAATTCAGCGCCTCATTAACGCCAACGTCATATCGTTGGATTACGAAGAGATGACTGTCATGGCCAACATGGTTACTCTAAAGTCTGAGAGTAGTCCAGCTGTAGGGGTACAATGTAATGTTATTCTTGTCCTCGACGTGGCAGTAAAAGTGGTCAATCTTCTAACAGCATCGGGTTACGAGCAAGAGGACACCCTGTACTCTGATGACAGAGCCGTTCGGGGCTTCGAGGAAACGCTATCTGCCAACATGGTCTCTCCAAACCCCTCCAGTAGAGGACGAAGACCAAGCGTTCGAGTACTGCGAAGATGAACCCTAGGCGCAGCGCTTAGGATCCCAATAGGTGTGGCATTTCGAGCAACGGGAACCCCCTACGGAAGATGAAGTCGTCCAGGTCGAATTAGGAGCTGAGGCCTCACCTAAGCCCATCTTCATCACCAAAAGTATAACAGAAGATGACAGGCAGTCCATGATACAGCTCATCCGCGTGTATATCGATGTCGTTGTAGCGCCCCGCTTTCGATAGGCGACGGAACTTCATAATATGCTAGCGCCGAGTTAGATCGGCCGGGAACTTAGATGGCCATCTGACTCGATAGCTAAGCATGGTAAACGTTAATGCCTTGCGGCATCGATTCAAATCGATTTGGACAGAAGTTACGAGAATCGATCCAACTAATGGAACGACTTCTGTTGGAATAAGTCCTAGATGCAGCGGGCTGCGTCTCGGCGAGTGAGCTCTCTATAAGAGTCCCTTCGACGGGACCGGACCGCTGTATGGTTTTCTTGGAGCTTTGCCGCTGGGCTTGATTAAAGTGCTTTTGTGTCGTTTTCATGGATGCAATTACAAATTTTGATACAAAGGGAAAAGAAGGAAATCTAACAAAGTGTTGATGCATTGCAGGAGCTCGCGTAACTAAGGATTGACGTTGCGTAGCGCTTCGACGACCTGCACAAAGCAAAGTGATCGGTGGGTGCTTCGACCCTTCTTTTCTACTCTGTCCCGCAAACTTATTCCTTGCTTCAAATTCATTCAAATCGAACGATGCCAAGTTAATTGCATGCCAATCCACTAAGTCAAGAACTCGGGAAAAACGTATCAATTTTGAGTAATCTACTCGAAAAAATACAAGTTTCTCACATAACTGGAAAAGTTTAAGGTTCTAGTAAAAAGATAGACTATTTCATGTGCTGCAAAATAATATGAAACGTCGATCATGGGTTATGATGCCTCAGACAATTTGGTGCCCACGGGACGCTAAATCGGTGTACGGCTTTGGGGAAAATGAATCGTTGCATGAGTTGCGAGAAATGATAATACTGTTCGATACTATCCGTGCTATACGAAACTGTTTGCATATATAAAACTGTTCGCACATAGGCATGGTCATGGACAGCTTGTGCACAAGTTCGTTTTCCTCGAAACGGTATCCGGGGCATCGGAACCGATTCGTCCTAGGGGGGAAAATTTATCGTGCTTCGGCGCGAGGCATGCGGGACCTTCAGTAAGGCTTGCAACCTAGGCTGAAAGGGTAGCATCGCATGCCAACTTCGATTAAGTCCCTAGTGGTGCGTGGCACCAATGACCGCATATAAGATAGTTTCATGCTCACCTATTGTCTTATACAGGGTAAATATTATCTCTGTTTTCATGCAGGAACGAGCACGGCCGTGGTAAGAAATATAAAAACTGTGATGTTATACTGTATGCTTTATTACTCAAAGACGACTATCGAATATGAACTGAATTCATTTAGTTCTAATAGAAAGACAACTCTAAAGCATGCCTACCCTAACAATCAGAGTCGGTTTAGACGAGTTGGTTCGTCTCGTCCACTTAGCAAGTGTGCTAATCCCCTCCCCTAATTTCCTCTGGTGCGGCAGGCGCTCCAACCTAAAACGAAGCTGAAGGACGGAGAGGCGTTTTGAAGCTCTTCCTATGCTGAAGTATTTTGAAGCCAATTCAAGTCGATGGCTTATGTATAAAGAGGCAAATGTATGGGACGGCAAGCGTAATTCAGGCAACTTGTCGAATGTATTTTCTTTCTGTTTTCAATCAATGTAGCCGCAACGGCATCCAATGTAAATTATGACTTGTACTTCGTTGCAAGCTATGAATGAAAAGCATTTCTATCTTCCTATACTGTATCTTATATTCTGATGTGATTTGTGAAGTTTTGACTTGGCGTATTAATATCAAAATCAAAAGATAACCGTTTGAGAACTTGTCATCTTATCTTGCACGAGCGTAACTCCAGGCTCGTGCGGCATCACGTCTTAGCGAGGACGATCGAATCAGCAAAAATTAACATCGGGGATGAACATTGCCGACTCGGGGCGTGACAAATTGGTATCAGAGCTCAGTTATGTTTCCTCGGATTTTCGAAATATGTTTCATTGTTGGAATGTCCGTTGCGATGGCTTGATTGAATGCTTGTCGGCATGCTGCGTGAAATACAAGTTCCATACAGGTAAGCCCGTAGATATTTTTGAAAAATACTAACGGGTTTATACTGTTTGTAGGAATGACTAAGCGAGATAAGAAAATCGCCGGCCCAACAACTCAAACTGTAGATAGTACGTCGAGCACAAAAAGCACTGAGCCTAGCGAGACGACTATGCAGAAGATGCTACAGTTGATGGAACTACAGCAGCAGCAGCTTCAGACACAATTCAAAGCCCAATTTGAGGCGCAACAAAAACAGATAAATGCCCTGACTCAGATAGTGAGCAGAATGACAGGCAATACCAAGACGACGGATGAAGAGACCGAAGAAAAGCAAGGTGATCAAAAAGAAGACGAGGAGGAAGAAGGCTCCCCGCAAATGATGAACTCTCCTTCCATGTTCAAAGTGAAGGAGTTTCACAAAATGAACCCGCCAAAGTTCAACGGCCGAGCAGAGCCCGACGTGATAGTAGGATGGCTCGCAGAGATGGAGGACTTGTTCGATCTCCTCTACATCGAAGGGTCCCAGAGGGTGGCCTGTGCGGTGCTGCAGTTACAACTTAGAGCACATGACTGGTGGGCGACGAAGAAACAAGAGATCTGTGAAACCGATTCCAACAAAAAGATTTCTTGGGAAATGTTCAAGACAGCCTTCCTTGAGCAGTACGTTCCTTGCGCCATCCGTCGACAGAAGGCAGATGAGTTCATGATATTGAGACAGGGGAATATGAGTGTGGAAGATTATGATGCAAGCTTCTCGAAACTTGCAAAATTTGCCGGCGCCTTCCTGCCCAACAAAGAAGAATGGTGTGAGTGTTTTCAGCAAGGCCTCAACGAAGAACTGCGTAGGGACGTCATGAACCAATGATGCCAAACTTATCGTGAATCCTACGAAGCCGCACTTGATAGTGAGCGAATCTTTGGCCGTATGTCACAAAGGGCCGTGCCTGTCGTTCGTAACAACTTCAACAAGCGTCCTAATGACGCTGGAGGATCGGGAGTACCAAAGCGCCCAAATACGTCTGAGAATCGTGGTCACTTTGCCACAGTAAATTGCGATGTATGCGGCAAGCATGGGCACCGAGCACCCGATTATAGACTGAGAACATGCTTCAAGTATGGCGTGGTAGGTCACATAGCAACGTTTTGCCCGCAGAGAGTTCAGAATCAACATAACCCACCAAGGAACATTCTGAATCCGCATAAAGCGCCGACACTGCATGGCGCAAATACGGTGCCCGTCAATCAACAGAATCAACGCCATGGGGCTCAAGGCCGAGTTTATGCATTAACTCGGGACGAGGCGTACGCGTCTGATACGGTTGTAACAGGTATATTACTCTACAACGATATACCTGCTCGAGTCCTATTCGATTCGGGTGCGACGAATAGCTTTATATCTGCTAATTTTGCGAAAGAAAATAAAATAACCATGCAATCACTAGATATAAATATTAGCGTTAGCACTCCGTCGGGAGTCGATATGCCTGCGAACTTTATTTGTAGGGATGGCCACATTTGCGTCGGAGGAAGATATCTATCCTTGGATGCCGTCGTGCTAGACATCAAAGATTACGACATAATCCTGGGCATGGATTGGTTGGGCGCTTGTCGTGCAACGATCGAGTGCACGGAGAAGAGAGTGGTATTTCGTCTTCCTGGCGAGACAGAGTTCTCATATTCGTGCGGTACGGCCTCAAAGATGGCGATGATGGTATCGGCAATCTCGGCGAGGCGTATGCTGCGTTCCGACTGCACGGGATACTTGGCATCAGTTCGAGACACGCGGACGGATAATACAAACACAATACAGACGGATGTTGTGGCAGATTTTCTCGACGTTTTTCCTGACGAGATGCCCGGGATGCCGTCGGATCGAGAAATTGAATTCAGCATCGACACCTTTCCGGATACACGGCCGATATCAAAGGCGCCTTACCGAATGGCTCCAGCAGAACTGAAGGAACTGAAGGTACAATTACAAGAGTTGCTAGACCGCGGATTTATTCGCCCTAGCGTCTCTCCGTGGGGAGCTCACATACTGTTCGTGAAGAAAAAAGATGGGTCGTTGCGGCTATGCATCGACTATCGGGAACTCAACAAGGCGACCGTGCGAAACAAGTATCCTTTGCCGTAAATTGATGACTTGTTTGACCAACTGCAAGGCGCGGCAATATTTTCAAAAATCGATCTTCGTTCAGGCTATCATCAGTTGAAGATCAAGTCCGACGACATATCGAAGTCTGCCTTCCGTACTCGATATGGTCATTACGAATTCCTCGTCATGCCGTTCGGTTTGACTAATGCCCTGCCGCGTTCATGGATCTGATGAACCGAGTCTTTGGACCTCAAATATATAAATTTGTAGTCGTATTCATCGACGATATCCTTGTCGACTCAAAGAATCGGGAAGAGCACGCGGAATATTTGAAGACGGTGCTGCAGATTCTGCGTGAAAACAAATTGTACTCCAAGTAGAGTAAGTGCGAGTTCTGGATGAGTAGCGTGACATTCCTCGGGCACGTAATCTCTGCCGAAGGTGTCGCGATGTACCCAAAGAAGATTGATGCGGTGGTGGATTGGAAACGACCTGCCTCGGCTAGCGACATTCGGAGTTTTTTTGGCATAGCGGGCTACTACCGTCGATTCGTACGAAGCTTTTCAAAACTAGCGTCGCCTCTGACTCGCCTCACCCAGAAGGGAGTAGTATTTAAATGGAGCAACGACTGTGAATCCAGCTTCCAAGAGTTGAAGCAACGGCTCGTCTCAGCTCCAATCCTTGCACTTTCAGACGGTCCAGAAGGCTTTCAGATATTCAGCGACGCGTCAGGAACTGGCCTTGGGTGCGTACTCATGCAGAGAGATAAAGTCATCTCCTACGCTTCACGGCAGTTGAAGCAGCATAAGAAAGCTACCCGACATACGACCTAGAATTGGCGGCGATCGTCTTTACATTGAAGTTATGGCGACACTACCTCTATGGTGTGGCATACAGAATCTAAACAGATCACAAAAGCCTGAAGTACTTATTTACACAACGGGAACTCAACCTAGGACAGCGACGTTGGCTCGAACTCATAAAAGATTACGAGCTAACGATCGAGTATACACCGGGCAAGGGAAACATGGTGGCCGATGCACTCAGCAGAATATTTATGGAAACACTGGCCATAAACAAGGAGATAAAGCGAGACCTTGAAGCGATGGGTATCGAACTTGGAATTGAGTATCGACACCTGCACCTAGCTCAACTGAAGTTAGGATCGAGCCTGCTTAACAAGATAAAGACCGCACAGGGGGACGACTCATTCCTGAAGAAAATATGCGAGCTGATTTCAACGGGAAGGGCGACTGACTTTGCGGAAGACGGAGACAGGACGATGCGACTAAAGGGAAGGCTCTGCATTCCTGAAACTGTCGAACTCAGAAAAGAAATTCTGACGGAGGCGCACTATGCGAAGTACTCGTTACATCCTGGAAGCACCAAGATGTACAAGGACTTGCGCACAAACTTTTGGTGGCACGACATGAAGAAAGACGTGGCTACGTTCGTATCGCAATGTATGGCATGTCAGCAGGTGAAGGCGGAACACCAACGGCCAGGCGGCGAGCTGCAGAACATCCCCATTCCCGAGTGGAAGTGGGACAATATCTCGATGGATTTCATTGTGGGAATTCCGAAGACGTCGCGGGGGAATGACGCAATTTGGGTCATTGTTGATAGATTGACCAAGTCGGCTCACTTCATCGCAATTAAAGTAGGATGGAGCGTCGATCGGTTAGCACAAATCTACGTCGATGAGATTGTTCGACTGCACGGGGTACCGGCCTCTATAATTTCGGACAAAGACGGGCGATTCCTATCGCATTTCTGGACGAGCCTCCAAGTGGCGATGGGGACCAAACTGAACATTAGTTCGGCATACCATCCCCAAACAGACGGTCAGACAGAGAGGGTAAATCAGATCTTAGAAGATATGTTACGTCTGTGTGCGATCGACCTAAAGACTAGTTGGGATACGCATTTGCCGCTTGCGAAGTTTACGTATAACAATAGTTATCAGTCGAGCATTCAGATGGCTCCATACGAAGCGCTCTACGGGAGGAAGTGCCATTCGCCGATATGCTGGGATGAAGTCGAAGAGCGAGAAGTGCTTGGACCGGAACTGGTGGAGCAGGCCGTCGAAAAGGTCCGCTTGATTCGAGATAGACTCCGCATCGCACAAAGTCGACAAAAGAGCTACGCAGATCTTCGTCGACGTCCGCTAGAGTTCTTGGTCGGGGACCATGTGTTTCTGAAAGTAACGCCCATGCGCGGTGTGACGCGGTTCGGCGTTAAAGGCAAGTTGAGTCCGAGATTTGTAGGCCCCTTCGAGATCATTGAGCGAGTTGCGACGGTTGCTTATCGGATCGCACTACCTCCTGCCTTAGCTGATGTGCACGATGTTTTCCACGTTTCACAACTACGAAAATATGTGCACGATCCAAGTCATGTGGTTAGCTTCGATCAGTTGGAGCTACGTACTGACTTGTCTTACTCGGAGGAGCCTATTCAAATTTTGGACCGCAAGGAAAAGGTGCTGCGAAATCGGTCGATGTCCTTAGTCCGCGTGCTTTGGCGGAACCATTCAGTCGAGGAATCGACGTGGGAGATGGAGGCGGAGATGAAAGAGAAGTACCCCGCGTTGCTTGTCTAAATTAAGGTCAGACCCTTGTTCTTAAGTTTCGGGACGAAACTTTTTCTTAGTGGTATATTATGTAGCGCCCCGCTTTCGATAGGTGACGGAACTTCATAATATGCTAGCGCCGAGTCAGATCGCCCGGGAACTTAGATGGCCATCTGACTCGATCGCTAAGCTTGGTAAACGTTAACGCCTTGCGGCATCGATTCAAATCAATTTGGACGGAAGTTACGAGAATCGATCCAACTAATGGAATGACTTCTGTTGGAATAAGTCCTAGATGCAGCGGGCTGCGTCTCGGCGAGTGAGCTCTCTATAAGAGTCCCTTCGACGGGACCGGACCGCTGTATGGTTTTCTTGGAGCTTTGCCGCTGGGCTTGATTGAAGTGCTTTCACGTCGTTTTCATGGATGCAATTACAAATTTCGATGCAAGGGGGAAAAAAGGAAATCTAACAAAGTGTTGATGCATTGCAGGAGCTCGCGTAACTAAGGATTGACGTTGCGTAGCGCTTCGACGACCTGTACAATGTAAAGTGATCGGTGGGTGATTCGACCCTTCTTTTCTACTCTGTCCCGCAAACTTATTCCTTGCTTCAAATTCATTCAAATCGAACGATGCCAAGTTAATTGCATGCCAATCCACTAAGTTAATAACTCGTCAAAAATGTATCAATTTTGAGTAATCTACTTGGAAAAATGCATATTTCTCATATAACTGGAAAAGTTTAAGGTTCTAGTAAAAAGATAGACTATTTCATGTGCTGCAAAATAATATAAAACGTCGATCATGGGTTATGATGCCTCGGACAATTTGGTGCCTACGGGACGCTAAATTGGTGTACGACTTTGGGGAAAATGAATCGTTGCATAAGTTACAAGAAATGATAATACTGTTCGATACTATCCGCGCTATACGAAACTGTTTGCATATATGAAACTGTTCGCACATAGGCATGGTCATGGACAGCTTGTGCACAAGTTCGTTTTCCTCGAAACGGTATCCGGGGCATCGGAACCGATTTGTCCTAAGGGAAAAATTCATCGTGCTTCGGCGCGAGGCATGCGGGACCTTCAGTAAGGCTTACAACCTAGGCTGAAAGGGTAGCGTCGCATGCCAACTTCGATTAAGTCCCTAGTGGTGCGTGGCACCAATGACCGCATATAAGATAGTTTCATGCTCACCTATTGTCTTATGCAGGGTAAATATTATCTCTATTTTCATGCAGGGACGAGCACGGCCGTGGTAAGAAATATGAAAACTGCGATGTTATACTGTATGCTTTATTACTCAAAGACGGCTATCGAATATGAACTGAATTCATTTAGTTCTAATAGAAAGACAACTCTAAAGCATGCCTACCCTAACAATCAGAGTCGGTTTAGACGAGTTGGTTCGTCTCGTCCACTTAGCAAGTGTGCTAATCCCCTCCCCCAATTTTCCCAGGTGCGGCGGGCGCTCCAACCTAAAACGACGCTGAAGGGCGGAGAGGTGTTTTGAAGCTCTTTCTATGCTGAAGTATTTTGAAGCCAATTCAAGTCGACGGCTTATGTATAAAGGGGCAAATGTATGGGACGGCAAGCATAGTTCAGGCAACTTGTCGAATGTATTTTCTTTCTATTTTCAATCAATGTAGCCGCAACGGTATCCAATGTAAATTATGACTTGCACTTCGTTGCAAGCTATGAATGAAAAGCATTTCTATCTTCCTATACTGCATCTTATATTCTGATATGATTTATGAAGTTTCGACTTGGCGTATTAATATCAAAATCAAAAGATAACCGTTTGAGAACTTGTCCTCTTGCCTTGCACGAGCGCAACTCCAGGCTCGTGCGGCATCACGTCTTAGCGAGAACGATCGAATCGGCAAAAATTAACATCGGGGACGAACGTTGCCGACTCGGGGTGTGACAGTCGTCACCTGGAGCTATGAAGATATGCCTGGGCTAAACTCGCAAGTGGCCATGCACCATCTCAATATCCTGCCCCATGTTAAACCGGTCAAGCAGCAACAGCGTCAGTTCTGCTCCAACATTATGGATGCTATTGAGGAGGTGGTCGACAAGCTCATCGAGAGCAACTTCATCCGTAAAGAGCAGCACCCAGATTGGGTCGTAAATGTCGTCCCTGTCTCTAAGAAGAACGGGAAGATACGAATTTGTATAGACTTCAGAGACCTCAATTCGGCCTGTCTTAAATATGAGTTCCCTCTCCCGATCACCGACGTGATGATTGACAACACCTGTGGCTTCGAGCATATGTCTTTTATGGATGGATTCGCCGACTACAACCAGATCAAGATGCTCCCCGAAGACGAAAAGCATACAGCATTTCGGACTCCGAAGGGGGTGTATTGCTACACAGTGATGCCTTTCGGATTAAAGAACGCGGGAGCTACCTATCAAAGGGTTATGAATACCATATTTTTTAAGAATCTCTGAAATACGGTAGAGTGTTATGTTGACAACATCGCTGTCAAAAGCAAGTACAAATCCAACCACTTGGATGATTTACAGACGGTGTGCGATCTAATCCGGACACAGCAGCTAAAAATGAATCCAACCAAGTTCTTCCTGGGCGTTTCCAACGACAAGTTCTTAGGCTTAATCATCACAGCAAAAGGAATTCATATCGACCCGGACAAGATCAAAGCAATTCTTGACATGGCACCTCCAAAGAACCAATGAGAGCTTCGAGGTTTGCAGGGGCGACTGGCATATATAAGGAGGTTCATAGCAAATCTCGCTGGTAAATGTCAAGCCTTCACCATACTAATGAACAAATGGGTCACTTTTGAATGGACCGAAGAGTGCCAGCGCACGTTCGACGACATCACGAAGTACCTCACCAGCCCTCCTGTACTGGTAGACCTAGTCGTGGAGAAGTCTTTCCTACTATACGTCCGAGCCATGAATCATTATCTTGGTGCCTTATTAGCCCGAAAGAATAAAGAAGGCCATGAACAAGCAATATATTATCTTAGCAGGACCATGGTTGGAGCCGAGCACTAGTATAATCCTGTTGAGAAGGAATGTCTCGTCCTTCTCTTTGCCATCTAGAAGATACGGCATTATGTGACCGGATAGACGATCCATGTGGTATCCAGGATCAACCTTCTCAGAGGACATGGTATTCATCCCACAGAAGGCAGTCAAGGGCCAAGCATTGGCAGATTTCCCTGGCGGCTCATCCAGTGCCAAAAAATTCAAAACTCTACGAAGAAATCCCCGATGAAGTACTGGAGTCCAACGTAGTTTCGGATAACTCAGTATGGCACATGTTCTTTGACGGGGCCTCAAGAGCGGGGCCAAAAGGTGAAATCAAAGCAAGGGTCGGGATCGTCCTTGTTACTCCGAACGACCTAGTTATCAATCGTGCATATTCTCTCACAGAGTCATGCACCAACAATGCTGTAGAGTACAACACCCTCATCATCATACTCCAACTCGCCAAACAACTGGGGGTTGACTACATCGAGGCCTATGGAGATTTGAAATTTATCATCAGTCAGGTTTAAGGTCAGTACGAGATTCGACACGAGGACATAATCCTTTACCACCAACCGACAATCGATATTATCTCCACCTTTACAGGATTCTTTATAGAACATGTGCCACGGTTGTAGAACTTTGAGGCCGATGCATTAGCCGGTCTCATCGCCTCTTTGGCCGCCCCCATTGGATCTCATCATACTGTTTCAGTAACGGGCCGGGAGTTAGTATGTCCAAAGAATGCCCTACGCACATGTCAGACTACTCGTTACAAGTAGGAACGAATGAAGGTACCAGGGATTGGCAGTTCCCATTTATAGACTATGCAGTTTATAGGATTCTGCCCGAAGACCCAAGAGAAGCAGCTTCTATTAGGAGGCACTCACTCTGTTTCTTCTACAATTCGGCCGCCAAAATGCTATATCGGCGCTCATACGACGGACTTCTCCTACGCTGTTTGTCTCATATAGAGGCACAAGAAGCACTCAAAAAAGTGCATGATGGAACCTGCAGAGCCCACCAGTCGGGCCATAAGCTACAAGACCGACTGCTCTATATGGGATATTACTGACCTACTATAATGGCAGATGTTGCTAAGTATGCAAAAAAATATCGGGCGTGCCAATTCCATGCAGATTTTATCCATCAACCTTCAGAATATTTATACCCCACGGTGGCCTTGTGGCCAATCGAAGCCTAGGGAATGGATATTGTAGGGCCAGTCAGCCCACCATCCTCCAAAGGATACCGGTTCATCCTTACCATTACGGATTATTTCTCCAAATAGGCAGAAGCAGTACAATTGGTAGAGGTGAAAACATCCAACATGATTAGTTTTATCAAACATCACATCATTTACCGCTTCGGAGTTTCCAGAAGGATCATTCATGATAACGGTCCTTAGTTCGTAAGCCATGCATTCTACCGGTTCTGTGATAAAGGCTGAATTCAGAATATGGCATCAATAGCTTACAACTCGGCAGCTAATTGATTGGCCAAGGCATTCAACAAAACTATTGTCAAACTCCTCAAAAAGTTCGTCTCCTCCAACAAACGTGACTCGAATGAGAAGTTAGGCAAATGTCTATGGGCCTACCGTACGACTGTTCGTACATTTACAGGTAGTACACCATTCTCCTTGGTCTATGGGAGCGAGGCTATCCTCCCCTTGGAGATTCAAATCTCGTCCTTACGGGTAGCCATCACTAATCAGTTAACCGTTGAAGACAATCAGTACAAGCGGTTACAAGAGCTAGAAGCGCTGGATGAAAAATGCTTGCTCGTGCAGCAAAGGATTGAGCTTTACCAAGCTCGCATCTCTGGGACCTTCAACAAAAAGGTCGGTGAAAGATCCTACCGGGTGGACGACCTCGTCTTGGCAGTACGGAGACCGATGGTGATGACCCACAAGACGGCTGGGAAGTTCGAGCCCAAGTGGGAAGGATCGTTCGTCATAGAAATGGTGTACTCCAACGGTACTTATTGGCTAGCTAAGCCTAATGGAACTTGCTAATGATGCCCATCAACGGCAACTTCCTAAAGAAGTTTTACGTCTGAAGACAAAACCAGCATAGGTACCTACATCCCCTGAAAAGGGTGCCCATGAGTTCTGGTAAGGGGATCTCTCGCTCTCCCTCCTATATATTCTCTCAAGTAGATGGAGCACTTCACATTCATATTACCACTGGATTGCTTCTCTGTGTCTGGAAGACGCGAGTACCATGTCCACATTACCTCTGATTAGTCGTTCTTCTCGCATCAGTTCTATGATTATCCCGGCGGTCTAGAAAATAGTTCACGTCTATATTACCTCTGGATTGTTATTCTATACCCCGGCAAAGATCAAACCTACCACGTCCATATTACCTCTGGTCAGGCATATCCATAATAAAGATTCCTTCTTTATTCTGGAGACAAAAGCAAAGGGAACAAGAAAGCTTCTACATATAAAAACATGTGGCTACAAAGACCTATTACAGACTCTTCATAGTTACATACATGAAAGCAAAAAAGCTAAAATTGCGGTATAAGCTCTCAATAGCGCGGGTGAGGCGATGACAAAGCCAATCGCTCTCCTGGTAAAGGATGCCACCGCCCAAAGCTGCCACAGGCCCGAGCCGGGGATGAAGAGTAGCACAGGACTCCCCTATCTCCCCAGCTAGCCACGGGAGCAACCATAGCTGCAGGCCTTGCTATTCCTCGGAATGGCAAGCAATCCAAACCCAGAAAGTAGAGGTCGAAGATGCTATTGACGCCCACGACATCCAGGACGATGGACGTCTCGAGATCCAGTAGTAGTTCTACTACAGCTTCTTTGGATAAAAAGATTTGCCACCGACGGCCTCCTCAAGCAAACTTCCAGATTATCAGGAGCCGAACATCGGGCAAGCAAAGCCATTGTGGAAGCAGCTGAGTCTTCTATTGAAGGGGACAGTCCTTTATATAGGTTGCTCATGTGGTCTAAGCATGAGCCAGACATCGGTCAGAAGGAAGCTTACAAGTTAAGCTAAAGCTCCACTCCATCACAGTTGACAGTTGTGCAGAGCACCAACGGAACGTGACTCTGAACCTCATCTGCTAAAGAGATTCGCGATCCCTACAAAGAAGCAAGAGGCTCCAATATCAAGAAGCCATAAGGAGCCCATGCTCTAAAATAATGACTCCGGACAATTAATGATAAGAGCTAGGCGTGACACCAGCCATCACCAAGCTCGTACAGTCCTCACATGTGTTCATGCTTCTTTTCAAAGTATCCCGAGCTTGACTCAAGTTTGGGGCACTTTGAAGGGGGACTTGTAGAAGCATAAAAAATCTCAGCTGAAGACATCCCTTCGCCAAAGCACAGAAGATGCAAAAGACTCAGGCTCAGGGCTAAAAAGGTAAAATAGAAGATATGGAGAGAAGTCTCTTTATTGTCATGTCTACTAAAGTCTAGTACAGAAACATCAGGACTATAGATAAGGGACCAATTATGTTCTTCCACAAAGGATCTAGTACAGATTCGACAGAGCCCATAGGGATCTACAAGGGATGAAGTCTTCGTCGAAGCGCAGTCTTCCTTCTTCTCGATACACACACTGAAGATTGACTTCCACTGAAGCATGTTCTAATTTTCTTGTGGGCGCAGCCCCTCAGAAGCATATCAGTAACTCAGCACTTTGAAGAAGCCAAAGCCTTCAAGCTAGAGGCGCAGCTACCTGCTTGTGCCAACCTCCGAAACAAGATGGTGGTAGGCCCCCTCTCCTTCTTTTACTTCGGAAGCCAGTGTCTTCACTCCAGAGGCACAGCTACCTACCTGTGCCAATCTCAGACGCACAACGGTTTCATACCCTTCCCTTCGTAGCCAATGCCTTCACTGTTCAGAGGCACATCTACTTATCTGTGTCCGTATGAGGTACAAGATGGTGATATATTCATACCATCTCCATTTCCACGGTATAGTCATCTGCTCCAGATCAGAAACTTAAGTTACTTCTCTACAAGAGACTTGGGAACTCCCATCGCAACCAATACAAGTCAACATGTTGCTCTAAAAGCACAGTAACCTCGTCAACCTAAAGTAGAAGCCTACTTGTCGTCTATAGCATAGTGACTTTGGTAGCCCAAAATATAGCTTCATAAGTTGCTCTAAATGTACAAAAGTCTCGTCGTCATTCGAAGCCAAGTCCACGCGTCGCCTGAAAGCATAGAGGTTCCGTCGTCTCCAAAAGTACGGTCTACTCGTAGACCCAGAAGTACAACAGCACTCGGTCCTCACCAGAGGCGTTGGAAGCATGGGTCTACCCCAATTGATTTGTTTAAACTGCCTCTTGTAGAGAAGATTGGGATTAAATCATGATTGATATCATATCAGATTTATTTAAATCTTAAACGAGTATCAATTAGACTCCAATCTAGGATACAATCCAAAGATTTACTCGACTGTATCCGAACAAGAAAATCGGCATGCACCATGTGTCACCTCCTTCGGTTATTTTTATAACCACCAGAGATCTCATTTGAGGGGAATCTCGATGTCCGCCGCGTGTCAGCACCACAGAAGCCCGCACCGTGTAATGACAGCAGATTCTTTCATATCTCAGAAACCCTAATACACATTGTATATGTGGTCGGTTCTCTATAATTAGAAGAAGTTCTTCTTCCACTAAGCAATCAATGAAAAGAGAGAGGGAACATTGACAATCGACAATCTTTAAAGGAGCAACGATCTCCATCCACGAATAGTCGACCACCCCATCCACCTATCAACCAAAGAACTTACCAGCCAACCATCTTCAAAGGATCTTCTCATCCATATAGCCTCTTGATCGGTGACCCCAGAGTCCTATCAAAGGCGCCAGAGAGCCATAGCAAGGTTGATTCGTCGTCACAACGGAGTAAAGGAGCCGTTGCATTGCTCGATCTCCACTGTCACACTTTTCTAGAAACCTCTTCTCCATGTACTTAGAATATCCTCTTTAGGACTTCCTTCTTTTTACACAGATACCTTATACATTCAATAAAGCAAAAAGTTTATCCAACCTTTTGTTACGTCGAACAGCTGCTGAGCTGACACGTGGCAGACGCTGGGATCTTTTATCAAGTTCTTTTGGAGAGTTATCAACAACTGAACAAAAGACACGTGGTGTGTGTTTATTGTTGATCGGATGAACCTAAGCATATTCTGTTCCTATCTCCGAGGTTGGAGTTTGTCTTATCATAGGGGGCCATTTATTTAAACAAACCGGTTGGATATGACCCTCATTTATGAGAACAAAGTCCATCCTTATATGTGGTTTAAACAAACCGATAAGATATTGTGCTTATCAATAGAATCAAACTCTATCTTATCTTAGAGCAACAGTTTAAACCACTTTATAAGGTGGTATCCTGAAATATATAAGCACCCATCTGGCCACGTGGAGCCATGTCACTTCGTAAGGCTGCGTCGCTAAGCGAGCTGTGCTTCTGGTAGAGTTTTTGATGCTACTGCACTTCTTGGCGACGAGCGGTCTTGTTCTTTCGGCGACGGAGTGACTGCGCTTTTAGGGCTATGTGTAGACTTGTGCTTCAGGCGATGGAGTCACTATGCTTTAGGGCGACGATTTGGACTTGTGTTTCAAACAACGGAGTCACTGTACTTTAGGGCGATGAGAAGAATTCTGCTTCAAACAACGAAGTCACTGTGCTTTAGGACGACGAGTGGACTTGTGTTTCAAACAACGGAGTCACTGTGCTTTAGGGCGACGAGAGGACTTATGCTTTAGGCAATGGTGTCACCAAAGTATCAGATGATGGGGGCCGTTGAATAGGATGAGCTTTTGGTTACAGCGAAGGCTCTGCGCTTCTGAGTTAAAGCTAGGGCGCAGAGCTTTTGGGTTTGAATGTTCTGTGCTTTTTAGCCTGAAGTGAGGGCTCTATGTTAAGAAATGAGCTATCTGTGCTCTGGGTCAAACAGGGGGCACAAGTACCTAGCTGCGCTTCTGAGTCGAAGGAGTTAGTGGCCTAGGACTCAGTAAAATGAACATATTAAATAAGGTTCGAGTCGGTTGTCCTCCTCTTTAATTGCCATTGTTATTTAGCGGAATTCCAGAAGTTAGTGGCCTAGGACTCAGTAGAATAAACCAATTAAATGAGGTTCATTGTGCTGAGTTCTAGGTTCATCCCATTAATTTGGGCATCTTTGACCGACGGCCACATGGCATGTTGGTTGGACCACACTCATCCTATATAAAGAGGAGTTTTTTTGAAGAGTCATCTTCCTTTCTTAGCATTCCAAACGTTATGCTCGATCTTGACTTAGCTTCGAACGGCCATTGGCCTTGTACAAGTCGGCTGATGGTTGTGGATCCCTTCGTTCAAAGAAGCTATGCCTTTGTAGAAGAACTGCTGCTGAGTTTTAGGATGTACTTCAGCATTTTGCATAGGAGTTCGAACCTGAACAATATCTTGGAGGTCTTTGAGATCCAAGCTATCGAATTTGGATTGATTGCCAATTCGAAGAGCCACAGATTATGCTCTATCCTGCTCAATGGCGGTGGCACGGCCTATGCTATGGACTGAGTTTTTGCTCAGGCCAATAGCTGGTTCAGTAAGTGGCTCGCTCTGACAGTGTTGCGCATCTGGGGGGCTGCACGTCTGTGAAGATTAACCTCCGTATATGGCATCTATGAAAATTAACCCTCTTGTAGATCTTTAGATGCCTTAGTTCTTTTCATGATGAATCTATAATAGATCCTTATAGGCAAAGATCTTTTCTTGTAGTCATGATGAATCTATAATAGATCCTTGTAGGCATGATTTAATAAAGATCTTTTTATGAGCTGTGGTTTCTGATCTTCTGTCTGTGCTTTCATGGTACCTATACTTTTATGAAGCTTTGTGTAGCGAGAACACTACTTGCACTTTTGATATGTCTGTGCATTTTTGTGCTTCTACAATACCCCCTTCAAAGTGTTTCGAACTTGAATCAAGCTCGGAATACTTTGAACAGAAGCATGACACGTGTCTTTTTCAAGTGAATGCTCGACGTGCCTACTGACAGGTTGTCGTCACGCTTAGGCTTCAGCATTGAATGCCTTGAGTTGTTGTATCATTAAAGTTGATCTTAATTCCTCGTTTCTAGGGAACGGTCATCATGATCCTAATTCGTCCCCATGTTGTTCGAAGAGTTCCCTTGATCATGAAGCGTTTCATCTTCTTTTGATGACATGGCTACACCCTATAAGTAGGGATTGTTGGGGAGAGAGAAAAACTTTCTTGCTTTCACCTACCTTCCTACAGAAGCTTTTCGTCAGAGTCTTCTTCTTCTTCTTTCAAACCCTAACTTTTCCCGTCGTAGCTCCCAAGAAACAAGAATCCCGAAAGCTCCCGTGGCAAGCTCCAAGACGACTAGTTGGCGCATAAGCTAGCCCCTGACTGGCTGCAATGACTGTGAGGCAGACTAGAATGTCGTCGGCAAGACAAGCCGGAGAGGCTTCTCGTCAGGCCAAAGGGAAGCAGTTGGCCTCTGAAGTCATCATTGAGCAAGCTTCTATTGTATGGGATATGCGGCCACCCATTTCTGGTAGATGTCTGATTGTTATTGACTTCTTGGTTTGCTGATGCATATGAGCGTCGACTCTTAGGAGCATCGTCTCAAAGATATGCTGATGTTTTTTTCTTGCTGATGCGCATGGACACCGCTCTTCGGGGTGGTATTCCGAAGACGTGCTAAAGTTTTGTCGACTAATGCACATAGTTGTTACTTTTCATAAAATATCGACTAGACGCTGAAGCTTTGCCCAATCAATGTCGACGCAAAGTGTCTTCTATGAAGTACCTGCATGGATGTATGTCAGCCGATGTGTGGTGAACTTTGATAGTGCCTGCACGGATGCTCCCTGCAAAGGCCATCTAGATACCTTCTTTTTATGGCACAGTACTTTCGTTTGACACATTTTTGTTTATGTGTAGTTCCTGTGTCCTTGTCTCTCTTCGAGGAAATTCTCTTTGCATTAACTGGCTATGCCGTAGGCAAATACGTCGACGAGGTGCTCACCCACTCTATTGAACAGTTTATAGCCTATGGTCAACCGAGAGGCCAACTAGCCATGATTCGGGATCAACAGCCCGCATACTTTCGTCGTATGATGGATCAGGGCAATCTGTCTCTTCCATTTGATGCTGTCAAGATGCTGAAACCTTTGTTTCTTTTTAGTGAACAGTTGGTCCTAGAAAATACCAAGCTCTTAGAGATAATCGAAGATTGGTATTTCGAGAACTACAATATTCCTCTGTACGTTCCTTCTGTCAACCGCCACCTTCTGCTCTCGACTTTCTTTTGTTTGGCTGAGAAGCGTTTCATGAAGTGGGAACTGACCCCGAACGTAAAAGGTTATATGAATATGGTAAATACAGAATCCTTTAGTGGTAGACTTTTTCTTACTCAGAGCTGATATGGACGTAGCAAGGATAGACTCTACAGGTGTATAGAAGGACTCAGAGGTAATATGAACGTGAAAGGTTTTATAGATAAATATGACAATTATGGTGGATTATCATGGAAGAGACGTTTACTTAGAGGTAATATGGACATGATAGGCACATCTTCGCTAGGGTATAGAATGACAATTCAAAGGTAGTATGGATATGAAATGTTTTCTAGGGAGTTATGACAACACAAGGTTATCATAGAAGAGATGACTACTCAGAGGTGATATGGACGTGGTAGACGTGAACTTCGCTAGGGTATAAGACGATAACTCAGAGGTGATATGGACGTGAATTATTTTTCTACTGGGGTAAAGTATAGAAGGGGTGAATTCCTTTAACATAATCCATTAATACCCACAGGGGATGTGGGAGCCTATGCTGGCTTGAAACTCAGTCATAATATTTCTTCAGGAACCTGCCATTGATTGGCATCATTAGCAAGTCAACCTTGGGTTTGGCCAGTCGGTAGGCACCATTGGTGTGGACCATCTCTATGACGAATGGTCCCTCCTACTTGGGCTCGAACTTTCCAGCCGTCTTGTGAGTCATTACCATCGGTCTTCGAACTAATAAGACAAGGTCACCCACTTGGTATGTTCTTTACCGGGCTTTCTTATTGAAGGCCCCGAAAATTCGAGCTTGGTAAAGCTCGATTCGTTGTTGAGCTAGCAGGCATTTTTCATCCAACACCGCTAAGTCTTGTAGCCGTCGGCGTTGATTGTCTTCGTTAGTCAGCTGGTGGTGATAGCTATCCATAGGGACTTGATCTGGATCTCCAGGGGGAGCACTGTCTCGCGTCCATAAACAAGAAAGAATGGTGTATTGCCCGTGGGTGTTCGAACGGTCGTACGGTAAACCCATAGACATTCGCCGAGCTTCTTATTCTAGTCATGCTTATTAGAAGAAACGACTTTCTTAAGTAGTTTGACAATAGTCTTGTTGAACGCTTCGGCTAGTCCGTTTGCTGTAGGATTGTAAGTCGTTGATGCCACATTCTGTATTAGATTTTTATCACAGAACCGAAGGACAGTATGGCTCACGAACTGAGGACCATTGTCGTAGATGATCCTTCGAGGAATGCTGAAGCAGTATATGATGTGATATTTGAAAAAGCTGATCACGTTTGCAGTTTTTACTTTGGCCAGAGATACCGCTTCCGTCCACTTAGAAAAGTAGTCGGCGATGGCAGGTATGAACCAGTGTTCTCTAGAGGATGGTGGACTGATTGTGTCATGCCCCGATCCCGCTAGGGTCGTCCGTCTTGCTTGGATCCCTGCGGGATCGATCGTCCTCGCTAAGGCGTGACACCGTGTAAGCCAAAGTTGCACTTGCACAAGGCCATGTACCTACACAAAAACAACTAGTCAAGCAAAACACAAGCACGCACCCATTAGTAAAGCAAAACACACGCACACACCCATTCATTGCAAAAAACCAAATGTTGGACACAGAGATTTGAAATGGAAATACTTCTTTTTATTCATAAGCTTGATAGGAATACAAGTACAAAGCTTTGTAACTCAGATTTGCCTTATAATTTGGCTACAGGATTCTCTTTGAAACTCTCTTTAAAAATAGCCACAATGCCCGTACATGAATCCCTTTATTGCAAGCTGGAATTGAAAGACACCTTCAAAGGAAATAAAAATTGGAAACTTGCAATTGACTGAAATAAAAAGTAGCTTCGAGGCGGTCCACAGCTCTACTGGGCTAGACGAGCTTCGGTGCCTCACTTGAAATCCTCTTGTCTCCTTTTGCTTTCTAAAAAGGATGTCCACAATGTGGGTCAGCACACATCATGTACTGGCGAGCGGCTCTTCGCCGAAACTCACAAATATCTGCACTAATTCAACATGTGAAGCTACATATTTACTAGTGCTCTTTCTACTTGTCTAGGTTCTTTTTAACAATTCATAAGAAACAATGATAGTAGAATAATCATAACCAACTTACTAACGTCGACAGTCATCCCTGCACAAGACAGGTTAGCACAATTTACATATGATGTAAAAGCATTCTGTTTGAATTCTGCATCTTTTGTTAGGTTGCAATGCACTCTGATTTCATAAATGCACCTAACTACATGTTGGTCCATGAGGTATCCCCACGATTAGCCGCTGTGACACATGGGTTCAGCTCGTCGCTATGTGGACATTGATTCAACACCCGAGGCCCTTGCACCTCGTAGTGTCTAGACAATCTCCCCCAGGCCGAGCGATTCTAGGTGCCCCCAGTCCCGCTCGAAAGATCTAGTTTCCTTGTATACAAGTTGTCCAGGACCTATGCATACTCTATAAGGCAACTGTTAGGCAACACATGTACTTATGCTTTGCTTTGGAACAATGACAGAGCTTATAGCTCCTAGCTTTGGAACAATTCTCTTACTGTGGTAATGCATACAAGTTCATCTGTACACATCTAAACATTTGAAGCATATTCATAGGCAACAGATGGAGTGGCAACATATAATCCAGCATATGATTCAATTCAGTGTCTTCTCTTTATCTTTTGTTATTGAGGTATCATTGATCACAGGGACAAGGCAACAGAGTGGACTAGAGATTATTTTTATTAGGACGGACAAATAAATGAAAGCCCGGTTAAAGCAACTCACCAAGATGAATCTTAGCTGAGAGAAGGAGGGACTTCACGTGCCGTTCACAAACAATTCACGCGGCCTACATTGGCACCAACAGTTGATTAGCATACTTCATGTCTTTCTCTCAAGATTCGGAATGCATGCGAAATACGATGAAAGCGAACAATGAAAACCAATCATCGAAAACCAACACGAAAATACATTCATCAAAACCAAGCAATGAAAGGAAACATCCAACAAAACTCTTGGATTCATTTCAATAGAAGTCAATGCATCAATTGGAAAGGTTCATTGCATTTCATCCGTGATCAATCGATACCGGCAAGGTTTTCCCAAAATACTCAGTTCAAGACTGAGTCAGCAAGCCGTAGGTATTACATAGTGGACCGCGAGAAGCGGGGCACTACATAATAACCCACTGAGAAAAAGTTTTGTCCTCAAAACTTAAGATGCAAACTCACCTCCACTTTTGGGATCAAGTAAGGTGGAGAGATTGTAGACGCACGCATTGGTCGTGGTGTTGGCATTCCGCAACAGCTGATTGTGCGGATTATCTCGGAGCGGCGGTGGGCCTGGCAGCTGCCCACGCTCCTCTGTATTATCTCTGTGTTAATTCTCTTTGGACAATTTCGGATGGCGTGACCTTGCTGGCCACAACCGAAACAAGCTTTGTTCAAGGAACGACATGCTTCCTTTGTGTGGCCCTTCATGCCGCAGTAGCTGCATTCAAATGCCTTCGTGCGACAATTATCTATGGTGTGGCCCAGACGGCCGCAGTATTCGTACTCTACTGTGTTGCGGCTATCTCTCTCTGTTTTCTTCTCGCCGTCGTGGTATCTTTTGGCGGGTTGATTGCGACTGTACTGCATCTTTGCTGACGCCTTCTTCTGGCAGAACTGTTCCACCTGTAGCGCCGCCTCAAAGGCTTGAGAATAGGACTCGCATTCTCGATTCAGCACACTTAACTGGATGTCATCATTCAGACCTCTAACGAATCGATTTATGCGAGTCTGTTCCATGGGGAGCATAGCAGCGGCAAAATTTGCCAGCTTAGCAAATTCAGACTCATAGTCCTCCACGGACATATTCCTCTGTTCCAGTGTGATGAAGTCATCCTCCATCTTCTTGCTCATGGCTGGAGGCAGATATTGATCCAGAAATGCCTTCTTGAACGAGGCCCATGAGATCTTCCCATTCCTAGCCGTTGCGAGCAGCGTAGGCTTCTTCGTCTTCCACCAATCCTTCGCCCGCAGTCGTAGAAGCATAACGGCACAAACTACCTTTTTGCTACTCGTAACTCCTATGAACGCGAACAGACTCTGCATTTTATCCATCCAGTCCATCACCTTATCGGGTGATATCCTGCCTTCAAATTCTGGAGGTTTCGCATCTAAGAAGTCCTTTGGCTTAAAGGAAGTGTGCCTTTGTGCTGGCTGGGGCACGTCACCCTCCATGGGCGCAATCTCGAGGGTTTCCGTTGTTTTGGTCGCTGCGATGGTATCCCGATTTGCCGCAAGCGCCGTGACAAGCTGAGTCAAGGAGTCCAACTGTTTCTGTTGGGCCTCATTTCGGGCATGTAGTATCTGATTACGTTCCTCATTTTCCTGCCTCTGCAGTTCCAACAATGTCATGATCCATTCTACAGGATCTGTTGAGGCAGATGGGCGAGGAGGGGCCATTTCTCTACAAAAAGAGTATAACTTCTGTCAGTCTCATAAAATATTATGGACTTATTGTATGGGGCATTGGTTTTAATAATTCAAAATCGGTACACTTTTAAAAGCCGTCAAAGTACTTTATATACTTTTTCAAAATCGATATTTGTAAGAGGGCAAGGACGTAAAACTGTGCTCTGATACCACTTTGTCACGCCCCGATCCCGCTAGGGTCGTCCGTCTTGCTTGGATCCCTGCGGGATCGATCATCCTCGCTAAGGCATGATGCCGTGCAAGCCTAAGTTGTGCTTGCACAAGGCCATGTACCTGCACAAAAACAACTAGTCAAGCAAAACACACGCACGCACCCATTAGTTAAGCAAAACACACGCACGCACCCATTCATTGCAGAAAACCAAATATTAGACACAGATATTTGAAATAAAAATACTTTTTTTATTCATAAGCTTGATAGGAATACAAGTACAAAGCTTTGTAACTCAGATTTGCCTTATAATTTGGCTACATGATTCTCTTTGAAACTCTCTTTGAAAATAGCCACAATGCCCATACATGATATCCCTTTATTGCAAGCTGGAATTGAAAGACACCTTCAAAGGAAATGAAAACTGGAAACTTGTAATTGACTGAAATGAAAAGTAGCTTCGAGGCGGTCCACAGCTCTACTGGGCTAGACGAGCTTCGGTGCCTCACTTGAAATCCTCCTGTCTCCTTTTGCTTTCTGAAAAGGATGCCCACAACGTGGGTCAGCACACATCATGTACTGGCGAGCGGCTCTTCGCCGAAACTCACAAATATCTGCACTAATTTAACATGTGAAGCTATAATTTACTAGTGCTCTTTCTACTTGTCTAGGTTCTTTTTAACAATTCATAAGAAACAATGACAATAGAATAATCATAACCAACTTACCAACGCCGACAGTCATCCCTGCACAAGACAGGTTAGCACAATTTGCATATGATGTAAAAGCATACTATTTGAATTCTGCATCTTTTATTAGGTTGTAATGCACTCTGATTTCATAAATGCACCTAACTGCATGTCGGTCCATGAGGTATCCCCATGATTAGCCGCTGTGACACATGGATTCTGCTCGTCGCTATGTGGACATTGATTCAACACTCGAGGCCCTTGCACCTCGTAGTGTCTAGAAAATCTCCCCCAGGCCAACCGATTCAAGGTGCCCCCAGTCCCGCTCGAGAGATCTAGTTTCCTTGTATACAAGTTGTCCAGGACCTATGCATACTTTATAAGGCGACTGCTAGGCAACACATGTACTTATGCTTTGCTTTGGAACAATGACAGAGCTTATAGCTCCTAGCTTTGGAACAATTCTCTTACTGTGGCAATGCATACAAGTTCGTCTGTACACATCTAAATATTTGAAGCATATTCATAGGCAACAGATGGAGTGGCAACATATAATCCAGCATATGATTCAATTCAGTATCTTCTCTTTATCTTTTGTTATTGAGGTATCGTTGATCACAAGGACAAGGCAACAGAGTGGACTAGAGATCATTTTTATTAGGGCGGACAAATAAATGCAAGCCCGGTTAAAGCAACTCACCAAGATGAATCTTAGTTGAGAGAATGAGGGACTTCACGCGCCGTTCACGAATAATTCACGCGGCCTACATTGGCACCAACAGTTGATTAGCATACTTCGTCTCTTTCTCTCAAGATTCGGAATGAATGCGAAATGTGATGAATGCGAACAATGAAAACCAATCATCGAAAACCAATACGAAAATGCATTCATCAAAACCAAGCAGCGAAAGAAAACATCCAACAAAACTCTTGGATTCATTTCAATAGAAGTCAATCCATCAATTGGAAAGGTTCATTGCATTTCATCCGTGATCAATCGATACCAGCAAGGTTTTCCCCAAATACTCAGTTCAAGACTAAGTCAGCAAGCCGTAGGTATTACATAGTGGACCGCGAGAAGCGGGGCCCTATATATTGGCCCAATGATATACATTCCCATGCTTCAAATGGCCAGGCGACCGTCAAAGGGTGCAGGAACTCTGAAAGCCGGTGGATAAAGTCAGCATACAACTGACACACCTATCACTTCTTTTTTAATCAACAGCATCTGCCATCATAGTAGGCCAGTAGTAGCCCATGCGACACAATCGGTCTTGTAACTTAGGACCAGGCTGATGGGCTACGCAGGTGTCATCATGTGCTTTCCTGAGTGCTTCTTGTGCTTTTAGCTTCGATAAACATCGCAGGAAAAGCCCGTCGTATGAACAACGATATAGCATCTTGGTAGCTGTGTCCTAGAAGAACCGGAGAGAGCGTCTCTTGATAGAAGTAGCTTCATTTAGGTCTTCAGGTCGGATTCCGCAGACTGCCTAGTCTATTAACAGAAATCGCCAGTCCCGAACGTCAAAATTAGCATCCATTTGTACTGAGTAACTCAAACACGTACGTAGAATGTTCTTTAGGCAAACCAGCTCCCGACACATTATCGTGATGGTATATTGGGTTCCCACAGGAGCTGCTGTAACGCTCCAGTCCTAAAATACTTAGTACTAAGTACGTAGACATGCCAGCTGCATACATACGAAGTATACTCCAATATATGGAAACCTCGTATATATACATAAGCTGTAAAATGCAGTAACCACAACAACTAATCACATCTACAGTAATATAAGAGAAATAATTATATCATATAATCTACAAGAATTGTCTTTACACAAGATGTTGGGCGGAGACAAATCCACTACCAACTATTTTAAAAGAGAGAATAAATAACAAAAGAAAGAGTTTTGCGAGTGAAGCAAAGATGATCCAAGTGCAACCATCCTCGAAGAAATAGAGACGATCACGGCAATGGCTCGAATACCTGTGAATGACAATAGCGTACACCTGGAGAGATAACCAGGTCCTCAGAGAGACGTAACAAGATACACAATATCGTGCCATATATACTGAATAAATACTGCTCAATAATAAGTCAATCAGATCATAACATGGTCCAACACTCCATCTTTGAATTAGCGTACCATCCCCCCAACCAAATAAGGACAGGAGATGGCATACTAACCCACGATGAAGTATCTTTCCAAGCCATGAATCCAATATGGTATCTGGACCACAACAAGGTTCAGTACCCTCTCATCGGAGTAGTGAGCCACACCTACAACAAACCAAGGACAAGATGTGGCAAACTAGTCCGTGCCAAGTTACTGTTCCAAGCTACGGTCAGATACAACTACCCAAACCAAGTGTACTCGTACCTAACGGATAAGGGAGCCTAACCGTTCAAAGTGAATGCAGTTTTATAAACGACCTTCAACGCATGCGCCCTGGCTAAAATGGGATCGGCATGGTCCCCTATTGGGGCAGCAGGGGCCTCAGGCATAACCGTTCCTCGAACGTCAGTGGCCAACAATAAATAAGGGGTCGTCAACCCGCATCTCCGGTGGAGCGTACGGTCACAAGAGAAATGTGAAAAGTAGCCCATACGCTAAGGATATGTCCTCCCCTCCCAATGCTTACTGTGTTGTATCCACAACACGTATAACCTCTATTAACCGCTAAGTCAAACTAAATCATGTAATACAACTAGCGGTAATCCTATCGTACGGCTTATACGTACTGGTGGCCAACCAGTCACGCATGCCCGAGTTCTATATGTGACTCACAACTCCGTGGTACAAATGTGTCAAGGCCTATGAATGCAACACAGAAAGGGTGGTCCCTTAAATCTAAGTTCAATATATAAGAAAATAGTACATAGCACAATAGAACTAAACAGTAAAATTCTATCTACATATGCCATGTAACACAGTTTATTTTACAGAAAGTAAATAATAAGTAAATGCATGAAATATGAGCTAAAATAAATAAACAGCTAATGGCAAGGTATCTTTCCTGAGGGTTGTACGAGATGTAGCAACATCCGACAAATCAGAATCGTCAGCACGAAAGTCAAAATCCACAAATAGCTCCGGATGCTGAAACAAACATCAAGAATGTTCTCGGTGTAAAAGATATATCTAGGAAATGCCTATCCAAACGTCAAATTCTGGAACAGGGGCAAAATCGTAATTTTGGGTCAAAACGATATCCGCCATTGAACTTGTTTTGTACCAAAATGCGTGCTAGTATCTACGGTCTCTAAAGTCTTCAAACTACATGTCTATGGATCTGGTTTGAGGAGACGAACCCAACCGTATGTCCAAAATTGGATTTCGACGGGCCGTGCACAAATTCGCCCGTTGGAACGGGTCGCGGGTCCGCCAAATAGGCGTTCTAATCGACCTTCTCAGAATCGGACCAAACTTGGCGTATAAGACCAGAAAAACGATACGGTCCTGATGGCGTAAGTTTCGTCTCACTACGACGAATGTGTACAAAGTTATTGGCTAGTTTGCAAAGTGTCGATACGGTGGTATCTTGACAGATATGCACTGATTTTGTCGTGCATACACAACGAAATCGAGTTCCGCCAATTCCCACACGTTGGCAACATCCATACGCACCTTTCGATGCATATAGTGCACGACTATTTTGCCCGGTTTATCGGGGCACATGCCGTATCGGTAAGATTTCCTAAGTTTCTGTTTTAAAATCTGATTTTTTTACAAACTTTGGAATAAAAAATCTTTTTGTACAGTAGATAAAAATTTAATCTACAAGAAGGGTTTTGCCTTGCTACAAGTCATCTAATTTATTGTTCATAAATTTTTGGGAAAAATCTATTGGGCTTATGGGAATCATCTTCTAAACAGAGGTACTCGAAAGCTGTTTAAACCGTCTTATAATTCAGTATTTTGGGAAATTTTGAATCGAGTTTCCGACTCGATGGATTGTCACCACAGAAAACTATGTGGTGGGTAAGGTATGGGGTCATATAGGCTATATACAGGAATTTGAGGAATAAAAAAACATTAGCCATGTTTGAAGAAATGGTCGGGGAAGAGAGGTACCTCACGGTCGGAAGTTACGGGCTACTCTGTTTTCAGTTGGTCGACGACCCCCTTTTCCGGTGGTTGAGGGTGCTGCAGTCGTCGTGATTGTGGCTGGAAGGTGCGCAGGACTGGTGGACGGCTCTGGGGTCGGTTCTCGTGCGATATCGAAGCACTCTGAGGACTTGTTTCTCTTCGAGAAAGTTTTCCTAAACGCTCGGTTACGCTCGATTTTTTAGGATTTATAAATCCCATTTTAGATCAAGTTAAATCTTAATTTAAATGTGATTCTTACATATGATGGGAGAGAATCCGAGTAGGGATTGGGAGGAAGAAAATTTGAAAAGGATTGATGGAGATTTGAGGATTTTGGATAAAATTTTGTTATTTTGTTTTTGTTTTTTATACATGGAGCAGTCGGGTTTACCCTCTCCGCTTACTGTGCTCGGTTTCTATGGCCGAGAACACAGTGCTTACTAAGCCATATGTGTGTGTGTGTATATATATATATATATATATATATATATATATATATATATATATATATATATAATGATAAATATATATAAAAAACAATTATATATATATATATATATATATATATATATATATATATATATATATATATATATATATATATATATATATATATATATATATATATATATAATTGTTTTTTATATATATTTATCATCATATATATATATATATATATATATATATATATATATATATATATATATATATACAATTCTAAATACTAAATCCAAATATAATTTTATATTAAATCCAAATACATGTAGGAAAATATTTTCTTATTAAGTAATTAACAAAATATTTTAATAAAAATATTTATGCATCGTACATATGCATGTATTATAAAAATCAGAAAAATATTAAAAATTCCTAAAACTCTTAAAAATATTTCTAGTATATATATATATATATATATATATATATATATATATATATATATATATATATATATATATAAATATATAAAATATATATATATATATATATAATATATATATATATAAAATCTAGAGCAACGTATAATTTTTTTTTAACATTATCCTTGTACAAACCTCAAATAATATGTATTAGGTAAAGTTATATGGTCCCCATAATAAATATCCTTACAATTAAAAATATCCTTAAAAAAACAAAAATTTTAATAAATAGATAAGAATATCAAAATCTCAGACTATTTTCTAAAGCCATTAGTAAATATATATTTATACTATAGATATTTATTTACCCCATTTGGTACAAAAAAAAATATAGAAAATAACACTACTTATATTATTTAATACTCATATAAAACACAATTACTAGCATACTTAATTATTCTAAGAAATGAAAATAAATGACTAATAAAATGCACCAAATAAAATATTAAGAAAACAACTAAGGGTTTATATTAGATATGTAATAGGAATACAAAAAAAAAGATTAAACTTACTTACTGTGTGTCAATCTTCTAAACAAAACTAAAATACTTTCAAAAAATACTTTTAAAAATTTAGGAATTTTATATCCTACCCAACTTATAAAAATTTTGTCCTCGAAACTAAAATAAAACTTAATATAACAAAATAATATATAATAATATAAAATGAGGCTGAATACGAAGGAAGAGTAAGTGTATTAATTCATAATTGATTTTTTTCGGGAAGATGTATGAGGTATTTAGTTTGTTTGAGGAAATGGTTCAATATCGTACAAAAAGAATCAAGTGGGACAAAAATAGGCATCTAGGATGTGTTCTAAGAGAAATTGTGTCATACATGTGGTTTAGCTGAAATGGAGCATAGGATGGTATATTTCGTGTGTCATGCGTGTAGGATGGCTCGTCTAGTTCATGATGGTGTAATTTGTTAGAAGGAAATGGCCAGTGTTGTGCTCCAAATATCAAAGTCACGGTAGAAGTATCAAAATGATATGGATAGAAATAAATGTTATAAACACATGATTTATTAGTTCTGTTGGAACCAATCTTAAATTGATTTAGATCTTGGATTGGTCGGACAAGAATCCAAAAGCTATCTGAACTATTTATATTTGGTTAGGGCAACCTGGAATAGATCTCAACTCAAGTGGTTGGGCTAATTGTCGACCGGGTTGGTTAAGTAGGTTCTGGAAGTTCTAAAGATGTTCCTTCTGTGACTTTTGTGTATAAGTAGCACACGGGATCCCAATTGAGTGGCACACTAGTGGTACGTGTGTGGTGGGCTTCGAGTAGATCACAACCATAATTTGGGTCAAGAGATTTGAGTCGAGGTTGGATCTCTTGCTGAAGTCAGAGTGGACAATGGTTTTATGGTAGGAGTTATGGCTAGCCTTTTTGACTCAAAAGTCGCATCATAAAACTAGAGTACAATGGGACATATTTTAGTGGGACATGATATGTCTACATGAAGGTGGAGTTGTCTATGTCTTGTATGTGAAATTTGTTGGAAGGTAATAGTTGGTCTCGTGCTCCAAATTTTAATGTCACGGTCGGGGACACGAAATGATCTAGATAGAAAGTGGGAGTTCATGAGGTACTAGTTTATTATCCTAATAGAAACCAACATATCCTAATCAATCGGTAATACTAGTATCCTAAAATTTAGATGCCTTACAATCTATACTCTATAGAACTAAGACAATGTTTGAGGATTAATGAGGTTAGAAAATTTCAAAGTCGTCTTGTAGTACTTCGACTCTTGATTATAAATGAATACTACCCGACGTAATAGAAATTATGATGTGGTCGATATGAATCAAGTCGAAGGTAGTTCTCCATTTTCGAATAGATGGAAATGATTATATATATAGCCTTTACGGCCATAGAAGAATACTTCATGTCTACGAGCGTTTGTTTTCCGAATGGGTGACGAAAACAATAAGAGTTCGAAGGAGATGGGATCGAATTTCAAATACGGGTTTCAAGGACAATTTTAATAGTTCAAAAGGAATTTGTCAAGGCCGTTGTGGATGAGATCCTAAAGGACAAGTTTAACTATATCTCAATCTACGTAGAGTAATCATAGGAAGCGCGAACCAAGGTGCACTAGGTTGATCAGACCATCATGCACCGGTTCTGATTAGACAATATGTTAGTGGACGTGCCCAAGTAACATATAACTTGAAACAAGCTCGATAAAAGGTGAGCTTGCAAAACTAGGCTATAGTAGCATTATTAGTCAAGATAGTAAAATATGAGTACGTGAGATAACGATGATAGAAAATACAACAAGTTTAAGTTCTTAAGAATCAAAATCTTGTCTGATGTTCGAGCCTATGCAGTTGTCCTATTGTCTTCTTGTCCAAGGCTTTTGTCGATAAAATGAGGTATAGTCCTCTAAGGATTTATAGTCTAGGTAATCTAAGTATTATCCTCTACAATGAGTCATAAGGACGAAGGGAATACTAGGTCGTGAGGTACTCTACCCAACTTATAAAAATTAAACTAGTAGTTTGATAGGACAATGTGTCTTGTCTACCTAGTATGGGTTACCTTCTTAACATCTATTAAGCACGAAGGAGAGATAAGATTTACAATAGAAGGAATCAAGCAAGATGCAATCAATGAGTCAAGTAAGAGTTCAAAATGGAATCAAGGTAAGAGGTCAAGTATGTGGATGAGATCCTAAACTCTAATCCTATACGCAGGCTTGCTTGGTACGGTAAAGTAACCAAACAATTTATGTTGACCTGCATGGGCCACCACAAAAACATGTAACACCTCAGTCCCAAAATACTTAGGACTAAGTACGTAGACATGCCAGCTACATACATACAAAGTATACTCCAATATATGGAAACCTCGTATATATACATAAGCTGTAAAATAAAGTAACCACGACAACTAATCTCATCCACAGAAATATAAAAGAAATAATGATATCATATAATGCACAAGAATTGTCTTTATACAAGATATTGGACGGTGATAAATCCACTACCAACTATTTTAAAAGAGAGAGAATACATAACAAAAGAAAGAGTTTGGCGAGGAAGAGAAGACGATCCAAGTTCAATCATCCTCGAAGAAATAGAAATGATCACAGGCATGGCTCGAATACCTGTGAATGATAATAGCGCACACCTGGAGGATAACCCGGTCCTCAGAGGAACGTAACAAGATACACAATATCATGCCATATATACTGAATAAATACTGCTCAATAATAAGTCAATCAGATCATAACATGGTCCAACACTCCACCTTTGAATTAGCATACCATCCCCCAACCAAACAAGGACAAGAGATGGCACACTAACCCACGATGAAGTATCTTTCCAAGCCATGAATCCAATATGGTATCCGGACCACAACAAGGTTCAATATCCTCTCATCGGAGTAGTGAGCCACACCTACAACCAAACAAGGACAAGATGTGGCAAACTAGTCCACAACAAGTTACTTTTCCAAGCCACGGTCAGATACAAGTACCCAAACCAAGATTACTCGTACCTAACGGATAAGGGAGCCTAACCGTTCTAAGTGAATGCAGTTTTAATAACAACCTTCAACTCATGGGCCCTGGCTAAAATGGGATCGACATGGTCCCCCATTGGGGCACCAGGGGCCTCAGGCATAACCGTTCTTCCAACGTCAGTGGCCAACAATAAATAAGGGGTCGTCAACCCGAATCTCCGGTGGAGCGTACGGTCACAAGGGAAATGTGTAAAGTAGCCCATACGCTAAGGATATGTCCTCCCCGCCCAATGCCTGCAATATTGTATCCACAACACGTATAACCTCTATTAACCGCTAAGTCAAACTAATCATGTAATACTATTAGCGGTTAATCCTATCGCACGGCTTATACGTACTGGTGGTCAGCCAGTCACGCATGTCCGAGTTCTATATGTGACTCAAAACTCTGTGGTACAAATGTGTCAAGGCTTATGAATGTAACACAGAAAGGGTGGTCCCTTAAATCTAAGTTCAATGTATAAGAAAATAGTACATTACAGGAAATAGAACTAAAACAGTAAAATTATATCTACTTATGCCATGTAACATAGTTTATTTTGCAGAAAGTAAATAATAAGTAAATGCATGAAATATGAGCTAAAATAAATAAACAGCTAATGGCAAGGTATCTTGCCTGAGGGTTGTACAAGATGTAGCAACATCCGACAGTCAGAATCGTCAGCACGAAAGTCAAAATCCACAAAGAGCTCCGGATGTTGGAACAAACATCAAGAACCTTCTCGGTGTAAAAGATATATCTAGAAAACACCTGTCGAAAAGTCAAATTCTGGGACAGGGGCAAAATCATAATTTTGGGTCAAAACGATGTCCGCCGTTGGACTCGTTTTACACCAAAATGCGTGCCAGTATCTACGGTCTCTAAAGTCGTTGTCACGACCCGCATCCAGTGTAGAGACACGAGAAGTGGGTACATCCAGCGTACGCCATAGTATCGGCGGTAGAACGCTGTCCTATGTCACTATCACAAACTAAATATAATATGATTTACTCTCCGAATGGAGGACAAATCACATTAGGTACAACTCAATCACAAATATAGAGATGGAAATAGCACGATATGATAAATATGAAATCCTCAAACTGAGGTACAAATAGAAGAGAAAGTCTAAGTGTCTAAACGACACAACATCACAACATCCAGAAAATAATATAACTCTAAAGTCAATACAAATGACATAATGAAATAAGATAAAGCCTAGATAATCTAGTCTAAGCAGTAGGGATGACGTCCTCAGCTAGAGCTAGATCCTCCTGTGGGTCCAACTCACAAGTGTCGTCTAGATGGGCTCCATAGTAGGTTGGGCAGAAGTCCTCGGTATCATCTGTAATATTTTCAACAGGTCCAGTCAGGACGGGACCGAGCACAGTATATCTTATGCAGTTCATATCATGGCAGGAAATATAAAGCAAGCAATAGAGTAAGATACATAAAATGCTGTAAGAAGATGTACATGAAAACAGAAGAGATATTTGATAACTCAAAATATATACATAATAAGTAAGAATTGTTAGTGACTAGTGATTTAGAGTACGAGATAGCCTGTAACTGGCTTGGGTTGAACATGATATACATGGGTGAACACGAGTGACACCAGCCACGAGGGTTGTGTTGTACATGATAACACATAAAAAGTAACAGAGTGAACATGATAGGTAAATCACATGACCATTTATACTCACCCCTACCCACAATCAATACACAAGGATCCAGTCAAGTTACGTTACGAACATGATGTTTTGGTTACACACGAAGCATATGAGAAAACATGAACGTACATGAGAGCACATGAAAGTACATGAGCGTACATGAAAGCACATGAGAGAACATGAGTGTACATGAATAACGCAAGAACAAGGAATACATGATGTACATGAAACACACGACATAAAGTATTCGATGCTCCCGCTAAGGGGGATAACATCCCATAAAGAGATTCATATAGTACCAATCCATGATAACAAGTTTCAGCATCAAGTAAAGTAATCTAGAGCAAGAATATAAGTCGTGACAAGTATGAAACGATCAGAGAATGTACTCGCCTGTGATCTGAATGTCTGTGAGAATACACTGTCTGAAATGAGGTATCTGAGTCCTATTTAGAGCAACACAAGTCATGATGTATACAAGGGGGTTATAAATGAAGTGTACAATGCATCTACATGATTTCTAGGTTAATCTGGGCCAAAGTCAACTCTAGGTCAACTCTGGTCAACTGTACAGTCAAACTAGGTCAACTCTAGTCAAATTAGGTCAAACTAGTTAGGATTTGGTCAATCTTGGTCAACTAGTCTAAGTTAGTCTAATCTAGGCTTAATAAGTCAATCCTAGGTTTAACAAGTCAATTCTAGGTATCCAACACATAGCCTAGGCAACTAACTATACTACACACAAAGCTAAACCATAGTCTAGCATCACATGTAACTAGCTAAGCACACACAACCAAGTAATCTAGTCTAGTATCACATTTATATTTACATTCACATATATAAACCATATATATATAGGGTATATATATATAGGTTGTGTGTGTATAAACATTGTAGCATTTGGTAAAGTAGAACTTCTAGCTAACATATGTGTATACATTCATATATTGCATTGCATGTATACATTCATATATTTCTATCTTCATACATTCATATATATATATATACATACATATATACATGCATATCTTCATACATATATACATAGAGAGATATAGAGAGGGTTAAGGAGGGGTATCCATTGATGTGTGTGTGATGAACTTTGTATAGGTGAAAGTGTATGAGACCAACCTATGAAGCCTGAACCAAATTTCTGAACTAAGACATCCTATGAAATTGTCTGATACAATGGGGTTGGACAGGCAATGTGACAAAGGGTGAAGTGTATCATAAATTTGGAGACTGTTGAGTTAGCAAGTTCAAAACCCAAATCCCAAGTTCAATTCAAAACCGAGTTCAGTTCTTAGGTATAAAACAAATCTCAGATTTTTAGTTTTAATGCAACAGTCCTCAGCTTTCAAATGGTTCTCACGCTTCCTAATGTGCCATTCAATCTCAGTTTCACTCAACCAAACTTAGGATTAGAATTCAGGTTTCAATTCTCAGTTTTATATCAGGTTATCATATAAAGTTAACATTATCAATTCAAAACCTATTTTAGTTCTACATATCAATTTTTAGTTTTAAAACAAAACATTCAAACATCAAAGCTCAGTTAACTATCCCAGCTTACATGTTAAATCCCAAACACAGTTAACAACAATTTCAGTTTACAGACGTTGCAAATTCTAAGTTAACTCTTAACTAGAATCTCAGGTTTTAACTTAAATTCAGTTTTCAGTTGGATCTCAGGTTTAATGCTTACTGGAATTTCTCAAGTTACCTACATTAACAGTTAACAACCCAGTTTCTATAAATGCTAATCCATTCATTAAGTCCCTAGCTAACTAACCACAGTTAACTAACCTCATATCAATATGGTTATTTACATTACTGATATTAATCTCAGGAAACAGGTCCAGATATAATAACTGTTAGTTCATATTAAACAAAATATGGTAATGAACTGATACATAAAACCTAAATTCAAAAACCTAAAACCAAACGAAATTAACAATCAGGCATGTAGGTGTGTTCTCCCACATGCACACGTGTCCAGGGTGTATCATTCGTGTCCACAAGAATGGACACGAAGTGTCAAACTTCATACGAACACACACAGACACGCACACACAGTACAGCATCGTGTAGTAAGGATACGGTGTCGTACTCACGACACAAGAAACATGACACTTCGTGCTCGTGTCTATGTGTTCGCCACATTTAGGGCTACACATTCGACACAATACGAGGTGTCAAAGTGAGTCATGACAGGTGTACAAGACACGTATCAGTACAGATTTTCCCGCGTGCACAGTGTGTGTAAAATCTGTACGCGTGTCCGTGCTCCTTCGACACGATACGACTCGACACAAAACTTTAGTGGAGCCTTGTCAGACATTTCTCCTACCCCTGTGTCATGTTTGACATGTCCACGTGTCCTGTGTAGGGAGAAATAGGGGTCGGATAGCAGGACACAGCACGGGGGTGTCGTGCAGCGTGTTCGTATCCATTTTCGACAGGGACACGAGTCCAAACATGCTCTGTCAGTGGAGAATTCAAAGTACACATATAGATCTACATTTTTGTTCAATTAGTTTTGCAAATAATTGATTTTTCAATTCTATGGGACATTTCATCGAACACATGTTTAAAAACACCGATACGTATCCGATACGGACACGAAATGGACACGAATTTCTACCAAACTTGGGCTACACCTAGGGAACTCTAATGGATGCATCTATGGAAGGAAACTGAAATTTAAATAGGTTTTAGGGCAATTACCTATCGAGGGTGAAACCTCAATAAAAAGGGTGAGGATGAGTGTTTTCCCTTGAACTCCAATTGCCCAAAGCACTCCCAATCCTAGCTAGCAAGCCCCTACTAGCTTCCACTATGGTAGAGGGTGATGATGCAATTGATTAGGATCAAATTGGACTTAATTTGGATATTAGGGGAAGAATTTTGGGGAGGAACTATTAGGGTTCTAAGTGAATGTAAAAAGACGCAAATGCTTTCTTAAGGATCCTTTATAGGAAGGGGGGATCCTATTGTGGCTGCCATTAGATGAATTAGGGTTAGATATTAGGTCTAGATGAGTGGCAAGGAGTTATCCACCCAATTATAAGCCTTCCTATTGGTTCAACTAGTCATAAAGCTTTCTTTTTCATAAATATCCTAAAGGAAAATATCCTACTTAGAATATCTAGATATTATTAACCTTTTCATTACTAGGTTACCCTAATCAATACTCTAAGCTTAAGGCTAAACTAGATTGGGCTAAGTTTTTATGTCAAGTCTCAACCTAACAAATAACACATATTTAATTAATAAAATTTATTTTCATTTAAAGTCAAAAATGACCAAAATACCCTTAGTCTAAAAAATAGTAATATCACATTCTAATCACATGACTAGGCTCCCTTGTTCACGGTTCTAGGCTTAGCAATTCTAGGGTTACACTAGCTAACCATCAAAATCACATTTCAATATTTTAAATAGTTTTAAATTGATTAAAAATCACCAAAAATCATAATATAATTTAAATATCATTATTAAATGATTATAATTATAAAATTTCAAAATTACTCTTATTTTAGAAAATTGGGTGTTACAAGTCTACCCCCCTTAGAAGAATTTCGTCATCGAAATTAAGATGGTAGTACTCATTCTAGGTCAACTACCACAACAATTATAGGCTCAAAATCACACGGTTCGATAATCATATGCGTCTATCCAAAATTATGATACTCAGAGTCTTCGTTATGCTAGTGAGCAAGGCTACGATAATCACAGAGTCCTCGACTAAGGTACATATCTCTAGAATCATGGTATTTAAAATTTTTGTATTGCTGTATGCTTGGCCGCGAAAACATTAAATTCCCATACCCCAGAAACACGTCCAAAACCAGACTATATGTCCTCACTATGCCAGCTAACATGACTATAGAAGACTCTCGATCCATAACAAAGGCGACCTAGCCCATACGACTTATCTCAGAAGAAAATTAAATCATAATGAAACACTAGATCAAAACTTATCAACAACAAGAAACAGATGGAATCGAATTTCAAGACAATTATAAGGAGGCAAAAACAGAAATGGAATCGAGAAGAATGGAACCTACAATAAGCTCTCCTACTGCCTCAGCATCCTCAACTGTCATAGCGTATGTTCACCCCTGCTGGCCTCCTTTAGCCTGCTGCTGGCCTACTAGAGCCCTGGCTCCTGCTTCCTGAGCTGTCCGACCTGCAGACTTGGGATACTCTTTCAACTGATGATCTGATGATCCGCATAGTAGGCACCTGCCTAGCCTCATCAGGCATTTGCCCCAATCATGCTCTGGTTTCTTACAAAAAGGATAAAGGATAACATGCTGCTGTCTAGGGGCCTGATGTTGTCTCTGCTGCTGTTGTATCTGCTGAAAAGGAGCATGACCCTGAAACTGCTGCTGAAAGTGGACCCTCAGCTGCTGATACTACTGCTAAATCTGTATGTGAGGCCTCTTAGCCGGGCCTCCGCTACTGTTGGCTCCATGAGCGTCTCGTCCCCTCTTGAGCTTCAGCTCAAGATCATCCTCTCCTGCTAGGGCGCCCACCAAGATCTCCTCAAAAGTGGCACCGCGGGCACTCTTGGTATATGACTTTACCTCCTTGACCAGTCCCTTCCTGAACCTCTGGGCCTTCGTCGCCTCGGATGACCCCTCGACAAACCTGTCCAGACGTCAGAACTCTCCAGCATACTCCTCGACAGTCAGACTGCCCTGTACTAAAGCCTCGAACTGAGTCTCGAGGGCTCCAAGCGCTGCGTCTGGGAAAAAATTCTCCTTGAATAGATTCTTGAAGGTTGCCCAAGTCTGTCCATCCGTACTAATCCTCGGGTCGGTCTGGTACGATATATGGGCCAAATTCTGCATCATACTGGCTGCCGCCTCGATCTGTAGCCTCGCTGGAATCTCTGCCAGTCTGAAAATCTCCTCCATATGCTCAATCCACTCATCAGCGTATAGAATGCCCTCTGTCCCCCTGAAGTCCCGCAGGTACATCTTCTGGAAGTCTTGGATGCCTTTCTCCTTCGGTTGATGCTGCTGCTGACTTGCCGACTGCTGAGCTGTAACTCTCTCAACTGTCGTCAGGGCCAGATCAATGCCTCGACTGAACTCCGTCGTCTGACGCTGCTGCTGAGCCGGCTGGGCCTCCATAAACTGCTGGAAGAAGCTAAACAACTACACTGCATCAACTGATCCCATAGGTGGTGGCTCTGAACAGGAGGAGGCATACCCCCAAAAGCTACAGAAACTTTGACATGCGAAGTGGTGGGAGGAGCTGCAGTCCCAGCGTCTACAATCGGGCAAGAGGTGGCAGACCTCTCATATGCGTCTGCTGGGCCAGAGCGATGCGATCGTGTCTCGATCACCATCCTGGAGACAGATCGAACAAGGAATCAATACTGAGATAGAATCGATAAATCAAGGGAGGACAGTTTATTTCAAAAGGAAGTATTAAAGTAGCAAGAATTTTGATAACAAAAATCAGGTTAAGAGCTTTTCCTAATATGATTGAGTACCTCAAAATATTCTACTCCTACTGCAGGCTGTAGTAATACTCTAGTTCGAATACCACTACATAAACTCGACCTACATGGGCCACCACTAAAAACGTGTCACGACCCGCACCCAGTGTAGGGGCACGCGAAGTGGGTACGTCCAGCCTACGCCGCAGTATCGGCGGTAGAATACTGTCCTAGGTCACTATCACAAACTAAATATAATATGATATACTCTTCGAACAGAGGACAAATCACATAAGGTACAACTCAATCACAAATCTAGAGATAGAAATAGCACGATATGATAAATATGAAATCCTCAAATTGAGGTACAAACAGAAGAAAAAGTGTCTAAACGACACAACATCACAACATCCAGAAAATAATATAACTCTAAAGTCAATACAAATGACATAATGAAATAAGATAAAGCCTAGCTAATCTAGTCTAAGCAGTAGGGATGACGTCCTCAGCTAGAGCTGGATCCTCCTGTGGGTCTAACTCACAGGTGTCGTCTAGATGGGCTCCATAGTAGGTCGGGCAGAAGTCCTCGGTATCATCTGTAATATTTTCAACAGGTCTAGTCAGGACGGGAGCGAGCACAGTACATCTCATGCAGTTCAAATCATGGCATGAAATATAAAGCAAGCAATAGAGTAAGATACATGAAACGTTGTAAGAAGATGTACATAAAAACAGGAGAGATATTTGATAACAATAAATATATACATTATAAGTAAGAACTGTAAGTGACTAGTGATTTAGAGTACGAGATGGCCTGTAACTGGCTTGGGTTGAACATGATATACATTGGTGAACATAAGTGAAACCAGCCGCGAGGGCTGTGTTGTACATGATAACACATGAAAAGTAACAGAGTGAACATGATGGGTAAATCACATGACCATTTATACTCACCCCTACCCACAATCAATACACAAAGATCTAGTCAAGTTACGTTACGAACATGATGTTTTGGTTACACGAAGTACATGAGGAAACATGAACGTACATTAGAGTACATGAAAGTACGTGAGCGTACATGAAAGCACATGAGAGAACATGAGTGTATATGAATAACTCAAGAACAAGGAATACATGATGTACATGAAACACACGATATGAAGTATCCGATGCGCCCGCTAAGGGGGATAACATCCCATGAAGAGATCCATATAGTACCAATCCATGATAACAAGTGTCAGCATCAAGTAAAGTAATCTAGAGCAAGAATATAAGTCGTGACAAGTATGAAACGATTAGAGAATGTACTCGCCTGTGATCTGAATGTCTGTGAGAATACACTGTCTGAAACGAGGTATCTGAGTCCTATTTAGAGCAACTCAAGTCATGATTTATACAAGGGAGTTATAAATAAAGTGTATAATGCTTCTACATGATTTCTAGGTCAATGTAGGCGAAAGTCAACTCTTGGTCAACTCTGGTCAAATGTATAGTCAAACTTGGTCAACTCTAGTCAAATTAGGTCAAACTAGTTAGGGTTTGGTCCATCTTAGTCAACTAGTCTAAGTTAGTCTAATCTAGGCTTAATAAGTCAATTCCACGTTTAACAAGTCAATTCTAGGTATCCAACACATAGCCTAGGCAACTAACTATACTACACACAAAGCTAAACCACAGTCTAGCATCACATTTAACTAGCTAAGCACACACAACCAAGTAATCTAGTCTAGTCTCACATTTATATTTACATTCACATATATAAACCATATATATATAGGGTATACATATATAGGTTGTGTGTGTATAATCATTGTAGCATTTGGTAAAGTAGAACTTCTAGCTAACATATTTGTATACATTCATATATTGCATTCCATGTATACATTCATATATTCCTATCTTCATACATTCATATATACATACATACATACATATATACATGCATATCTTCATACATATATACATACAGAGATAGAGAGAGGGTTAAGGGAGGTATACATAGATGTGTGTGTGATGAACTTTATATAGGTAAAAGTGTATGAGACCAACCTATGAAGCCTGAACCAAATTTCTGAACTAAGACATCCTATGAAATTGTCTGATACAATGGGGTTGGACAGGCAATGTGACAAAGGGTGAAGTGTATCAGAAATTTAGAGACTGTTGAGTTAGCAAGTTCAAAACCCAAATCCCAAGTTCAATTCAAAACCGAGTTTAGTTCTTAGGTATAAAACAAATCTCAGATTTTCAGTTTTAATGCAACAGTCCTCAGCTTCCAAATGGTTCTCAGGCTTCCCAATGTGCCATTCAATCTCAGTTTCACTCAACCAAACTTAGGATTAGAATTCAGGTTTCAATTCTCAGTTTTATATCAGGTTATCATATGAATTTAACATTATCAATTCAAAACCCATTTTAGTTCTACATATCAATTTTCAGTTTTAAAACAAAACATTCAAACATCAAAGCTCAGTTAACTACCCCAGCTTACATGTTAAATCCCAAACTAAGTTAACAACAATTTCAGTTTACAGACATTGTAAAATCTCAGTTAACTCTTAACTTGAATCTCAGGTTTTAACTTAAATTCAATTTCCAGTTGGATCTCAGTTTTAACATGCTTACTAGAATTTTTCAGGTTACCTACATTAACAGTTAACAACCCAGCTTTCTATAAATGCCAATCCATTCAATAAGTCCCTAGCTAACTAACCACAGTTAACTAACCTCATATCAATATAGTTATTAACATTACTGAAATTAATCTCAGGAAATAGGTCCACATATAATAACTGTCAGTTCATATTAAACAGAAACTGGAAATGAACTGATACATAAAACCCAAATTCGAAAACCTAAAACCAAACAAAATTAACAATTAGGCATGTAGGTATGTTCCCCCACATGTACACGTGTCCAGGGTGTGTCATTCGTTTCCAGAAGAGTGGACACGAAGTGTCCAACTTCACGTGAACACACACAGACACGCATAAATAGTACAGCGTCGTACAGTGAGGACACGGTGTCGTACGCGCGACACAAGACACGTGACACTTCATACTCGTGTCCATGTGTTTTCCACGTATAGGGCTACACATTGGACACAACATGAGGTATCCAAGTGAGTCGTATCTGGTGTACGAGACACGTATCAGTGCGGATTTTCTCGCATGTACAGTGTGGGTAAAATCAGTGCGCGTGTCCGTGCTCCCTCGACACGACACGACTCAACACAAAACTTTGGGGGAGCCTTGTCAGACATTGCCCCTACCCCTGTGTCAAGTTTGACATGTCCACGTGTCCTGTGTAGGGAGAAATAAGAGTCGGGTAGCAGGACACAGCACGGGGGTGTCGTGCAGCGTGTTCGTATCAATTTTGGACACGGACACGAGTCCAAATCATGCTCAGTCAGTAGGGAATTCAAAGTGCACATATAGATCTACATTTTTGTTCAATTAGTTTTGCAAATTACTGATTTTCAATTCTATGTGACATTTCATCGAACACTTGTTTAAAAACACCGATACGTGTCCGATACGGACACAAAATGGACACGAATTCCTACCAAACTTGGACTACACCTAGGGGAACCCTAAATGGATGCATCTATGGAAATAAACTGAAATTTAAATAGGTTTTAGGGCAATTACCTATCGAGGGTGAAACCTAAATGAAAAGGGTGAGGATGAGTGTTTCTCCTTGAACTCCAATTGCCCAAAGCAATCCCAATCCTAGCTAGCAAGCACCTACTGGCTTCCACTATAGTAGAGGGTGATGATGCAATTGATTAGGATCAAATTGGACTTAATTTGGATATTAGGGGAAGAATTTTGGGGAGGAACTATTAGGGTTCTAAGTGAATGTAAAAAGAGGCAAAGGCTTTCTTAAGGATCCTTTATAGGAAGGAGGGATCCTATTGTGGCTGTCATTAGATGAATTAGGGTTAGATTTTAGGTCTAGATGAGTGGCTAGGAGTTGTCTACCCAATTCTAAGCCTTCCTATTGGTTCAACTAGTCATAAAGCTTTTTTTTTCATAAATATCCTAAAGAAAAATATCCTACTTAGAATATCTAGATATTATTAACCTTGCCATTACTAGGTTACCCTAATCAATACTCTAAGCTCAAGGCTAATCTAGATTGGGCTAAGTTTCTAGGTTAAGTCTCAACCTAACAAATAGCACATATTTAATTAATAAAATTCATTTTCATTTAAAGTCAAAAATGACCAAAATACTCTTAGTCTAAAAAATAGAAATTGTGATATTCTAATCACATGACTAGGCTCCCTTGTTCACGGTTAGTCTCTAGGCTTAGCAATTCTAGGGTTACACTAGCTAACTATCAAAATCACATTTCAATATTTTAAATAGTTTTAAATTGATTAAAAATTACCAAAAATCACAATATGATTTAAATATCATTATTAAATGATTATAATTACAAAATTTCAAAATTACCATTATTTTAGAAAAGTGGGTGTTACAGTCGTCAAACTACATGTCTATGGATCCGATTTGAAGAGATGAACCCAACCGTATGTCCAAAGATGGATTCCGACGGGCCGTGGACAAATTTACCCGTTGGAGCGGGTCGCAGGCCCGCCAAATTGGCGTTCCGATCGACCTTCTCAGAATCGGAACAAACTTGGCTTACAGAACCAGAAAAATGATACGATCCTGATGGCGTAAGTTTTGTCTCGACATGACAAACGTGCACAAAGTTATGGGCTAGTTTGCAAAGTGTCGATACGGGGATATCTTGACGGATACGTACTAATTTCGTCGTGCACACACAACGAAATCGAGTTCCGTCAGTTCCCACACGTCGACGACATCCGTATGCGCCTTTCGATGCGTATAGTGCATGACCACGTCACCCGGTTTGTCGGGACGTACGCCAGTTTGTCGGTAATATTTCTTAAGTTTCTGTTTTAAAATCTGATTTTTTTTACAAACTTTGCAAACAAAAATCTTTCTGTACAGTAGATAAAAATTTAATCTACAAGAAGGGTTTTTCCTTGCTACAAGTCATCTAAATTATTGTTCAGAAATTTTCAGGAAAAATCTACTGGGCTGATGGAAATCATCCTCTAAACAGTAGTATTCGAAAGCTGTTTAAACTGTCTTATAATTCAGTATTTTGGGAAATTTTGAATCGAGTTTCTAACTCGATGGATTGTCACCACAAAAAACTATGTGGTGGGCAAAGTAGGGGGTCATATAGGCTTTATATAGGAATTTGAGGAATAAAAAAACATTAGCCATATTCGAAGAAATTGGTCAGGGAAGAGAGGTACCTCACGGTCGGAAGTCATGAGCTGCAGCCGTCGTGATGTTGGTTGGAAGTTGTGCAGGACTGGTGGGCGGCTCCAGGGTCAGTTCTCGTGCGATATCGAAGCACTTTGAAGACTTGTTTCTCTTCGAGAAAGTTTTCCAAAACGCACGGTTATGCTCGATTTTACGGGATTTAAATCTGATTTTAGGTCAAGTTAAATCTTAATTTGAATGTGATTCTTACATATGATGGGAGAGAATCCGAGTAGGGATCAGGAGGAAGAAAATTTGAAAAGGATTGATGGTGATTTGAGGAGTTTGGATAAAATTTTGTTTTTTGGTTTTTGTTTTTGTTTTGTTTTTATACATGGAGCAGTCGGGTTTCCCCTCCCCGCCTACTGTGCTAGGTTTCTATGGCCGAGAACACAGTGCTTACTAAGCCATATGTGTGTGTGTATATATATATATATATATATATATATATATATATATATATATATATATATATATATATATATATACAATTCTAAATATATACTAAATCAAAATATAATTTTATACTAAATCCAAATACATGTAGGAAAATATTTTCTTAGTAAGTAATTAACAAAATATTTTAATGTAAATATTTATGCAGCATATATATGCATATATTATAAAAATCAGAAAAATATTAAAAATTCCTAAAACTCTTTAAAATATTTCTAGGATATATAAAAAGAAAAATATATATATATATATATATATATATATATATATTTTAAAAAAATCTAGAGCAACTTATAATTTTTTTTTAACATTATCCTTGCACAAATCTCAAATAATATATATTAGGTAAAGTTATATGGTCCCCATAATAAATATCCTTACAATTAAAAATATCCTTAATAAAATTAAAATTTTAATAAATAGATAATAATATCAAAATCTCAGACTATTTTCTAAAGCCATTAGTAAATATATATTTATACTATAGATATTTATTTACCCCATTTGGTACTTATATAGAAAATAACTCTACTTATATTATTTAATACTCATATAAAACACAATTACTAGCATACTTAATTATTCTAAGTAATGAAAATAAATGACTAATAAAATGCACCAAATAAAATGTTAAGAAAACAATTCAGGGGTTATATTAGATATGTAATAGGAATACAAAAAAAAGATTAAACTTACTTACTGTGTGTCAATCTTCTAAACAGAACTAAAATACTTTCAAAAAATACTTTTAAAAATTTAGGGATTTTACAGCTGCCAGAGAAACGGCGAAGCCAGCAGGTGCGTCGGCCTCCAAGTTCTGTAACCGAGGTACATGTTCTATAAAGAACCTTGTGAAGGTAGAGATGATATTGATTGCTGTTTGGTGGTATGGAACCAGATTATCATGCCGGACTTCATATTGTCCTCGAACTTGGTTGATAATCAATTACGAGTCGCCATAGGCTTTGATGTAGTTAACCCCCAATTGTTTAGCGAGCGGGAGTCCGATGATGTGAGCATTATACTCAGCGACATTGTTGGTGCATGACTCCATGAGAGAATATGCTCGATTAATGACCAAAAGCCGTTGGGAGTGATGAGGACCACTCCGACCCCTGCTATGATCTCGCCTTTGGGCCCTATTTTTGAAGCATCGTTAAAGAACATGCGCCAAACTGAGTTATCTGAGATGGCATTGGACTCTAGGACTTCATTTGGGATGTCATCCTAGATCTTTGATGTTTCTGGCACAGGGTGTGCTTCTAAGAAGTCGGCCAACGCTTGGCCCTTGACGGCCTTTTGTGGGATGAACATCATGTCATAGGTAGTCAAAAGTATCGCCCATGTGGCTAACCATGAGTTCATGGCTCCTGGATTGGTCATGAGGACCCTGAGGGGGTTGACTCGGGAGATGACGTGGATCGTCTGTCCGGCCACATAATGATGCGTCTTCTGGATGGCAAAAAGCAGGGCAAGACAATCCTTCTCCACAGGATTATACTAATGCTCGGCTCCAATCAAGGTCCTACTAAGGTAGTAGATTGCTATTTGTGGCCTTCATTGCTTCTTTGGGCTAGCAAAACATCGAGAGAATGGTCCATAGCTCGGACATATAGCAGGCAGGGTCTCTCCATGACTGGTGCTACTAGTATTGGAGGACTAGTGAGGTACTTCTTGATGTCGTCTAACGCATACTGGCATTCTTCTATCCAAATGAAAAAAACCCTTTCTTCATTAATTTAGTGAAAGGTTGACATCTACTAGAGATATTTGCTATGAATCTTCTGATATATGCCAATCTCCCCTGCAGGCCTCGGAGCTCACATAGATTCTTCGGAGGAGCCATGTCCAAGATCGTGTTAGTCTTCCCAGGGTCGATATGAATACCCTTGGCTGTGATGATAAAGCCCAAGAATTTGCCACTAGAGACTCCCAGAAATGACTTGGTTGGGTTCATCTTCAGTTGATGTGTTCGCATTAAGTTGAATACTGTTCTCAAGTCGTCCAAGCGACTGGATTTCTTTTTGTTTTTGACGATAATGTCATCACCGTAACATTCTAATGTCTTTCGGAGGTGCTTACGGAATATGGTGCTCATTGTCTGCTGGTTTGTTGCTCCTGCATTCCTCAACCCTAAGGGCATCACTGTGTAACAATATATCCCTTTTGGAGTCTGAAATGAAGTATGCTTCTTGTCTTTGGGAAACATCTTGATTTGGTTGTAGCCTGAGAAACTATCCATAAAGGACATACGCTCAAAGCCACAAGTGTTGTCGATCGTCACATCGGTGATCAGGAGAGAAAACTCGTCTTTTGGGTAGACCGAATTGAGATCCCTGAAGTCTATACAGACCCGAATTTTCCCGTTCTTCTTAGTGACTGGGACAATATTGCCCACCCAATCTGGGTGTTGTTCTTCACAAGTAAAGCCACTCTTTAAGAGTTTGTCGACTTCTTCCTCGATAACATCCATGATGTTGGGACGAAAATGCCGCTGTTGCTGGTTGACAGGCTTAGCATCGGCTAGGATGTTGAGACGGTGGAGGGAGACTTGCGGGTCTAAACCCGCATGTCTTCGTAGTTCCATGCAAAGACATCGATGTATTCTCGAATAAGCTGTGTCAGAGATTCTTTATCTTCCCCTGTCAAGCTTTTGCTAATGAAGATGGGTTTAGGGGAAACCTCATCTCCTAGCTCGATTTGGATGACTTCTTCTTCAGTGGAAGGTTCACGCTGTTCGAAGTGCCATTCCCATTTGGATCCGAGGTATTGAGCCCTGGGTTCATCCTTGCAGTATTCGAGTATTAAAAATATTTCTAGGATATTTTTTTTTAGGATATATATATATATATATTTAAAAAAATCTAGAGCAACGTAAATTTTTTTTTAACATTATCCTTGTACAAACTCAAGTAATATATATTAGGTAAAGTTATATGGTCCCCATAATAAATATCCTTACAATTAAAAATATCCTTAATAAAATTAAAATTTTAATAAGTAGATAAGAATATCAAAATCTCATACTATTCTCTAAAGCCATTAGTAAATATATATTTATACTATAGATATTTATTTACCCCATTTAATACTTATATAGAAAATAACTCAACTTATATTATTTAATACTCATATAAAACACAATTACTGGCATACTTAATTATTCTAAGTAATGAAAATAAATGACTAATAAAATGCACCAAATAAAATGTTAAGAAAATAATTAAGGTGTTATATTAGATATGTAATAGGAATACAAAAAAAGGATTAAACTTACTTACTGTGTGTCAAACTTCTAAACAGAACTAAAATACTTTCAAAAAAATACTTTTAAAAATTTAGGGATTTTACAGCTGCCAGAGAAGCGACGAGGCCAGCAGGTGCGTCGGCCTCCAAGTTCTACAACCGAGGTACATGTTCTATAAAGAATCCTGTGAAGATAGAGATGATATTGATTGCTGCTTGGTGGCATGGAACCGGATCATCATGCTGGACTTCGTATTGTCCTCGAACTTTGTTGATAATCAATTTTGAGTCACCATAGGCTTTGATGCAGTTAAACACCAACTGTTTAGCGAGCGAGAGTCCGATGATAAGAACGTTATACTCAGCGACGTTGTTGGTGCATGACTCCATGAGAGAATATGCCCGATTAATGACCAAGCCGTCGGGAGTGATGAGGACCACTCTGACCCCTGCAATGATCTCGTCTTTGGGCACTGTTTTTGAAGCACCGCCAAAGAACATGCACCAAACTGAGTTATCTGAAATGGCATTGGACTCTAGAACTTCATTAGGGATGTCATCCTAGAGCTTTGATGTCTCTGGCACAGGGTGTGCTGCTAAGAAGTCGGCCAATGCTTGGCCCTTGGCTGTCTTTTATGGGACGAACATCATGTCATAAGGAGTCAAAAGTATCACCCATGTGGCTAACCATGAGTTCAAGGCCCCTGGATTGGTCATGAGGACCCTGAGGGGGTTGACTCGGGAGATGACGTAGATCATCTATCCGGCCACATAGTGACGCATCTTTTGGATGGCAAAAAGCAGGACAAGATAATCCTTCTCCACGGGATTATATCGATGCTCGGCTCCAATCAAGGTCCTGCAAATGTAGTCGATTGCTTGTTTGTGGCCTCCATTGCTCCTCTGGGCTAGCAAAGCACCGAGAGAATGGTCCATAGCTCAGACGTATAGCAGGAAGGGTCTCTCCATGACTGGTGCTACTAGTAATGGAGGACTAGTGAGGTACTTCTTGATGTCGTCTAACGTGTGCTGGCATTCTTCTGTCCAAGCGAAAGAAACCCCTTTCTTCTTCAATTTGGTGAAAGGTTGACATCTACCATAGAGATTTGCTATGAATCTTCTGATATATGCCAAGCTCCCTTGCAGGCCTCGGAGCTCACAGAGATTCTTCGGAGGAGCCATGTCCAAGATCGCCTTAGTCTTCGCAGGGTCAATATGAATACCCTTGGCTGTGATGATAAAGCCCTAGAATTTGCCAAAAGAGACTCCCAGAAATAACTTGGTTGGGTTCATCTTTAGTTGACGTGTTCGCATTAAGTTGAACATTGTTCTCAAGTCTTCCAAGTGACTGGATTTTCTTTTGCTTTTGACGGTAATGTCAACAACGTAACATTCTAACGTCTTTTAGAGGTGCTTGCGAAATATAGTGCTCATTGTCCGCTGGTATGGTGCTCCCGCATTTTTTTACCCGAAGGGCATCATTGTGTAATAGTATATCCCTTTTGGAGTCCGCAATGAAGTATGTTTCTTGTCTTTGGGAAATATCTTGATTTGGTTGTAGCCTGAGGAACCATCCATGAAGGACATACGCTCAAAGCCACAAGTGTTGTCGATAATCACATTGGTGATCGAGAGAGGAAACTCGTCTTTTGGGTAGGCCGAATTGAAATCCCTGAAGTTTATGCAGACCCAAATTTTTCCGTTCTTCTTAATGACTGGGACAATGTTGGCCACCCAATCTGGGTGTTGTTCTTCACAAATGAAGCCACTTTTAAGAGTTTGTCGACTTCTTCCTTGATAACATCCATGATGTTGGGATAAAAATATCGTTGTTGCTGTTTGACAGGCTTAGCATCGGGTAGGATGTTGAGACGGTGCAGGGCGACTTGCGGGTCTAAACCTGGCATGTCTTCATAGCTCCATGCATAGACATCGATGTATTCTCGAATAAGCTGTATCAGAGATTCTTTGTCTTCCCCTTGTCAAGCTTTTGTTAATGAAGATGGGTTTAAGGGAAACCTCATCTTCTAACTCGATTTGGATGACTTCGTCTTCAGTGGAAGGTTCACGCAGTTCGAACTGTCATTCCCATTGGGATCCCAGGCATTGAGCCCTTGGTTCATCCTCGCAGTATTCGAGTATTAAAAATATTTCAAGGATATATATATATATATATATATATATATATATATATATATATATATATATATATATATATATCCTTGAAAATATATATATATATATATATATATATATATATATATATATATATATATATATATATAAAATATATATATATAAATATATATATATATATATATTTTTTTTATATAAATATATATATATAAATATATATATATATATATATATATATATATATATATATATATATTAGTATTAAAAATTATACGTTGCTCTAGATTTATATATATATATATATATATAAAAATATATATATAAAATATATATATATATATATATATATATATATATATATATATATATATATATATATTTTTTTTTTGCAAATCTCAAGTAATATATATTAGGTAAAGTTATATGGTCCCCATAATAAATATCCTTACAATTAAAAATATCCTTAATAAAATTAAAATTTTAATAAATAGATAAGAATATCAAAATCTCAGACTATTTTCTAAAGCCATTAGTAAATATATATTTATACTATAGATATTTATTTACCCCATTTGGGACTTATATAGAAAATAACTCTACTTATATTCTTTAATACTCATATAAACACAATTACTAGCATACTTAATTATTCTAAGTAATGAAAATAAATGCCTAATAAAATGCACCAAATAAAATGTTAAGAAAACAATTAAGGGGTTATATTAGATATGTAATAGGAATACAAAAAAAAAGGATTAAACTTACTTGCTTTGTGACAATCTTCTAAACATAACTAAAATACTTTCAAAAAATACTTGTAAAAATTTAGGGATTTTACATCTGCCAGAGAAGCGGCGAGACCAGCAGGTGCGTTGGCCTCCAAGTTCTACAACCGCGGTACAAGTTCTATAAAGAACCCTGTGAAGGTAGAGATGATATTGATTGCTGCTTGGTAGTATGGAACCAGATCATTATGCCAGACTTCGTATTGTCCTCGAACTTGGTTGATAATCAATTTTGAGTTACCATGGCCTTTGATACAGTTAACCCCCAACTGTTTAGCGAGCGGGAGTCAGATGATGAGAGCGTTATACTCAGCGACGTTGTTGGTGCATGACTCCATGAGAGAATATGCCCGATTAATGACCAAGCCGTCGGGAGTGATGAGGACCACTCCGACCCCTGCGATGATCCCACCTTTGGGCCCTGTTTTTAAAGCACCGTCATAGAACATGTACCAAACTGAGTTATCTGGGATGACATTGGACTCTAGGACTTCATTAGGGATGTCGTCCTAGAGCTTTGATTTCTCTGGCATCGGGTGTGCTGCTAAGAAGTCGGCCAATGCTTGGCCCTTGACTGCCTTTTGTGGGACGAACATCATGTCATAAGGAGTCAAAAGTATTACCCATGTGGCTAACCATGAGTTCAAGGCCCCTCGATTGTTCATGAGGACCCTGAGGGGGTTGACTCGGGAGATGACGTGGATCGTCTGTCCGGCCACATAATGAGGCGTCTTCTGGATGGCAAAAAGTAGGGCAAGACAATCCTTCTCCATAGGATTATACCGATGCTCGGCTCCAATCGAGGTCCTGCTAAGGTAGTAGATTGCCTGTTTGTGGCCTTTATTGCTCCTCTGGCTAGCAAAGCACCGAGAGAATGGTCTATAGCTCGGACGTATAGCAGGAAGGGTCTCTCCATGACTGGTGCTACGAGTACTGGAGGACTAGTGAGGTAGCTTGATGTCGTCTAACGCGCGCTGGCATTCTTTTGTCCAAACGAAAGAAACCCTTTTATTTATCAATTTGGTGAAAGGTTGACATCTACCAGAGAGATTTGCTATAAATCTTCTGATACATGCCAAGCACCCTTGCAGGCTCGGAGCTTACAGAGATTCTTCAGAGGAGCCATGTCCAAGATCGCCTTAGTCTTTTCAGGGTCAATATGAATACCCTTGGCTGTGACAATAAAGCCGAAGAATTTGCCACTAGAGACTCCCAGAAATGACTTAGTTGGGTTCATCTTCAGTTGATGTGTTCGCATTAAGTTGAACACTGTTCTTAAGTCGTCTAAGTGACTGAATTTCTTTTTGCTTTTGACGGTAATGTCATCAACGTAACATTCTAACGTCTTTCAAAGGTGCTTGCGGAATATGGTGTTCATTGTCCGCTGGTATGTTGCTCCCGCATTCTTCAACCAGAAGGGCATCACTGTGTAACAGTATATCCCTTTTGGAGTCCAAAATAAAGTATGCTTCTTGTCTTCGAAAAACATCTTGATTTGGTTGTAGCCTGAGAAACCATCCATAAAGGATATACGCTCAAAGCCACAAATGTTGTTGATCATCACATCGGTGATCAGGAGGGAAAACTCGTTTTTGGGTAGGCCGAATTGAGATCCCTGAAGTCTATGCAGACCCAAATTTTTCCGTTCTTCTTAGTGACTGGGATAATTTTGGCCACCCAATTTGGATGTTTTTCTTCGCAAATGAAGCCACTCTTTAAGAGTTTATCGATAACATCTATGATGTTGGGACAAAAATGCTGTTGTTGTTGTTTGACAGGCTCAGCATCGGGTAGGATGTTGAGACGGTACAGGGCAACTTGCGGGTCTAAACCCAGTATGTCTTCGTAGCTCCATGTAAAGACATTGATGTATTCTCAAATAAGCTGTATCAGAGATTCTTTGTCTTATCCTGTCAAGTTTTTGCTAATAAAGATGGGTTTAGGGGAAAGCTCATCTCCTAGCTTGATTTGGACGACTTCGATAGCAGTAAAAGATTCACGCTGTTCGAAGTGTCATTCCTATTGGGATTCCAGGCATTGAGCCCTGAGTTCATCCTCACAGTATTCTAGTATTTTGTCTTCATCCTAGATTGGGGGATCTGCAGAGACCATATTAACAAACAATATCTTCTTGAAGGCCTGGCCGATACTGGTATCAGAGACCCAGGTTGAGGAATCGTAGGAGTGTGAATGCATCATGGCCTCCGGCTCTGAGCTCTCGGAAATTATTATTATAGGTGTAACATAACCGAACCCTCGGCGAGTGCACTGATAATAGTTTTGGTATTTTCATTTTGGAGCATGAAGTCGCAAGAAAAGGCGTCGACCTTTGCCATAGTTCAATCCTCTATCACTATTTAAGTCATAAGCCATTTTCTGGATGAGGTTTTTGGCTTGAGTAGTGTAACAGTAGAGTCACATTTTGTCGTTATCGAATTCTGGTTCTGCAGGAGCCAGTCGCTGAGGATGCTTCAATCGGCCGAAGATGATGGATTTTTCCTTCTTCTTTCTTGCTGGAACCAAAAAGTAGGCATCTCGAGGAGGGACAACTCGACTTACGAGGTTGGCGGTTGTCACTTGTGTTTACAGCATATATAAAGCATTGTTTAAGAAATACATAGTGTTCCGATGTGCACAAGAGTAATTCAAAGACAACTTCCTATTAATGAAATGCAAAATTTTAACCCGAGGGATTACATCATCAAAAGAATGTGCTTTAATATTGGTGTATATATAGTCTCCCAACTCTTCATCCGTGAGCACCAGGACTGTTAGGGGAGAATGTGGAGGATGTTTCCCCTTCATCTTGACTACCAAGGGTGCTACGGTCGGAGGTTCATACGACCTCAGAGTTGGCTTTGGAGCCTTCCGAGGAAGCCTTATTTGCATAGGCTCTTGGCTATCCTCTGACATGATCGAGGATGATCTAGCCGGAGCTTTGCCACGAAGCTTGATGATGAGAGGGGCTAATGTCCGAAAGATCTTCCCCTCAACTGAACCCTCAATGGTTCTTCAGCAATAGCTGCACTTTCTGCTTCGTCGTCGGCATCATTGGTGTCATCGTCCTATTGGACTGATTTGTACAGATCAGCATGTGTACAATATGCTTCAAATCCTCGGATGGGATCAATGTCAGTGAACTCGGTCTTGATAGTCCCATCGCTGGCCACATACTTCATGCACTGATAGAAAGTGGAAGGCACGATCATGTATTCATGAATCCATGGTCGTTCCAATAGCATGTTGTAGTTTATATCTGCATCAATGACATAGCAAGTAACGTCAGTCTGGAGATCGCCTATTTGGCATTTCAGGCGGATCTTATCCAGGGTTCACTTTTTTTAATATTGAAACTGCTGATTGTAGACGCAGTTAGCCGATGCATCGGGATCACCAAATTTTGGAGTAAACTCCGAGGAATGATACTGAGAGAAGAGCTATGGTCGATGTAGATGTGATCGACCTTAATGGCACCTACGTACCCTGTATAGTACAGGGCTCGGTTGTGCCGATTATTTTTCAGTACCATGTCCTGCTGAGTGAAGGTGATATTAGGGATCACCTCAGCCATACTATGACAATATGGACATTCAGCAGGGTTCTCCTTGGGCGGTTACACCAGAGTGAGGAAGGAGTCAGCATTTTGTAAAGCTTCTCTAAGGGCATCTCGAGTTTCTTTGGAGAGACGGAGAAGCTCGAAGAGTGATAGTCGAGCCGGAGTGTTGGCCAGCTGTACCAATATGTCAAAATTATAAGGCTTGATTGGCCCTACTGTCGAGTCTTTTCTCAGAGGTTTGTCAAAGCGAACATCATTCTGCTTCTGTTTATCTGCAGCAGGAGCTTGAGATGGGCCTGCTTTCGATGTATCGGGGGCGTTGGCCGTGACGGGCGGAGGTGTCTCTTCCTCGGGGGCTTGGTTCTCTTCTTGCCGATGAACCGAGCGAGTGGTAACCAGGATGTCATCTGTTGTCGTAGAGATCATGCGACACGACCTGACCTTCTTTCCTTTGACAAAGCACGCTGCAGGCGTCATCATGTCAGGAGTAAGATTGGGATGGATCCACATAACTTTGCCTCGTAGCGTTGTAAATGGAATGAGCCCCTGAGCATTATCACAAGCTGGTGGAAGATTGACTACTTCTATTGTCGCTCTGAGAATGGGGACTATGCCGTCTTGTACCTCCGTGGTCGAAAAACTTCTAAATTGGAGAGTAACTATGTTGGCAGTATCAGCCTTCTCCTCATATTCAAGTGAGATAAATTTGGCGTCGATGAGATGCTGGATCTGTCTTTTCAACACGTAGCAATTACGTGTCGAATGGTGGACGTACTGATAATAGTGGCAGTACTTTGGATTGTCTACTTTTCCTATTTCATCGGGGCACTTTGGTAGTGGGAGTGAAAGCTTGCCGCTCTTCGTTAACATATCGAAGAGTTCTAATGTATCTTCATCGTTAAAGGAGTAGGTCTTCTTCGGCCTCTGCACTTCCGTAGGCTTCAGGATCATTGTTACTAAACCTTTGGAGATGTTGACGGTCATGGCTTGCTTACCTTTACTGTCTTTAGGGTTGCTGCTGGACGAGTGCCTCCCTTGTCTTCGACAGAAGGAAAGTTTAGTCCCAAGAGCTGTGCATCCTGGGCCTTTCTTTGTGCCACATCCGCCTTTGTAATGAAGGCTTCCATTCTGTACAAGGAGCATTGTGCCACAACTTGATTGCATGAAGCATGTTCTTGCAGTACGAGTCCACAAGCATGGGCTCGGGCATACTAGAAGGTAACCTCAGAGCTGCCAGGTGGAAGCACTCAATGTATGCGTGTATAAGCTCTTTCTCCTTCTGGACGATGTCCCTGAGAGTCGACATCGTAATGTCCATTCCTTCTTCGTAGAATCGAATGAGGAATAGAGTCTTCAAGTCTTCGAACGATGTAATGCAATTGTCCAGAGGACTGTGGAACCATTCGTAGGCCAACCCCTGCAGGGCTCCTATGAATAGGTTGGTGAGGAGAGTGTCGTCCTTCGGCAGACGCCCTGTTACTAAGGCAAAGTACCTCAAGTATCGTCAGGGAGACTCCTTCTTATCGAAGGGTGTGAGCGTCTGCGGATTATATTTTGGAGGAAAGATAATATTATCCCATTCGACAGGATATGGTTGCCGAATCCCTATCTTTTGGAGTGTTGCTCGCTTTTCTTTGGCATCATAGCGAACGTATAACACTTGGAGGGCTTGCTGCATCTCAGTTGACATCGCAGGTCCTATTTTTTGACGGAGTAGACGACGACCGTGCTACTTATTTCACGAGAGGAAGCGCATTGGATCCACCGTTAGCTGTTGGGTCAGGATGACAGAAGCTAAAGACTGCATACTAGTATTTAACGTATTTAGGCTCGTCTCGAGAGCTTCTAAACGTTTTACCTGACTAGAGCCTTTGCTGCTTTCCGCGTTATCGCCGACGGCCATAAATATAGACATCATGTGTAGATGGGTTGAAAAGACAGTAGATCTCTCGCTCTCTGGCTCGGATGCTTGAGTTCCATCGTCTTTAGGATAGACTAGAAGGTTGCAATCATCCTCAGACTCATTCTAGTTGCTACCCATAATTTGTTGGCTAGCTCTGCCTGCGGAGGCATATGTGTCATACAATCCTTCGTTGGATTAGAATGCAGGATTGTCATAAATGGTAGAGGACTGGCCACCTCTATCATTCGACGTAGCATCTGATGGAACTGGGGATTCCCAGGACTGTTACTTCGGTGAGCATATTGATCGATAGAAAGTTAAACATATTTAATACGTGTTCTAACCCTTCATAGACAGAAACTAGGGTTCACAAATTATACCTGCGGTGGGAAAAAGACAAGTAGTTCCTGGCAATCTCGAGCGGACGACCCCAAGATCTTCTGCACATATTCCTTCCTCGAGTTGGACGTCGTGTGGGCAACGATCTCCCAACCTTTTCTTCTCCTTGGCAGCCCTCTCTTTCTCTCCTTACGTGAATCACGAATTTAGTGAAAGCTACAGATTTCTGATCAGTCATTTGGCGGCCAAAGAATAGAGGATATATATAGGTTACGACAGGGACCATGAGAAGAAATTAGGGTTAGGCCTCATAACGGAAATGGATATCCCGTGCTCAGCCCGAACACACAATCCAGGCCCATTAAGAATAGCTCAGTCCACTAATGAGCTATTGTTGCACTACCTCGCTAATCCTAAATTATGTTTATGGGCTCCTTTTATTATATGCTCGTTTGGCTTCCCATGTTAAGATGTCGAATGTCCGTCGATCAAATTAAGTTACTGACAACTATATTGAATTGACATCTTTTATCCTTAAGTAGTACCGCTCAACTTTATTTGTCATTTCGGATATAATCCACCTGTAGGGTTTACATGACAATCCTTATGAGCTCCTTAAGGGGACATCATCAACCTGATGTATCGGGACATGGATTCTATTTATAATCAACAACCCATCATACATACAATGTTATTACCCAATTCATAGAGGTTGTTGACCCATAATGAATCTCACTCTTTCATGAGTCAAAGTAATGCACACTGCATATAAATGTCTGTTATTATATCCGAATTAAGAGCACAAGCATCCATAATAACAGAGGTGTTTGTTCACTTATGTAGTAAGTACAAAGAGAACAACCTCAAGCGGTCCTGTTCAATACACACAAAGTGTACTAGTGTAAACCTATAGTCAAGATAGACTAATACCAGATTATACTATAACCTTTCCAATAGATTGTCTAAGTCCATCTAGGTTGTGAACTATTTATGTACTCCATAAGAAACTGATAATAAGATCTTCTATGTGACACCACACACCATATTATCTTCAATATAGAATATCAGACATTTGCATTAACACTTGCAACAAATACAATATGCAAACATTTGCCCATATGATTATCATTCAAAATTTAAGGAAATAAGTTTACTACAAAAGTGATGCTTTTAGTACATAACCCTAACAATCTCCCACTTACTCAAAGCATTGCTTTTCGGTATACTGTCACAAATCTCCTACCTATACTTAAAGCCATGCTGCTACACATCTGACTCCCATTCCCTCAATATGACTATCAAAAGCCTTAGCTGGTAAGCTCTTTTTAAAGGGATTATCTAGGTTATCGGTTGATGCTATCTTGATCATAACAACTTTTTCTTTCTTTACGAAATCTCGTATCAGGTGGTACTTGTGCTCAATGTATTTACCCGTCTTATGGGCTCGTGGTTCCTTCGAGTTTGCAACAGCACCACTATTAACACAATAAAGTGTAATAGACTTAGGCAAACTAGGGACCACGTCCAAGTCTAACAGAAAGTTTCTGAGCCAAACTGTTGCTTTGGCTGCCACATACTCGACTTCCATGGTGGAATCAACAATACATTTTTGCTTGATACTCCTCCACACAATAGCTCCACCTTCTAAAGTAAACACATAACCTGAGGTAGATTTCCTGGAATCCCTATCTGACTGAAAATCTGAGTCTGTATACCCCAATGGAACTAAACTATCTGCCTGTTAAACTAGTAGATACTCTTTAGTCCTTTTCAGGTACATCCAAATATGCTTTACGGCAGTCCAGTACTCTTGTCCTGGGTTAGACTGATATCTGCTGACCATGCCTACGGCAAAGCAGATGTCTGGTCTCGTACATAGCATTACATACATTAAGCTGTAACACCCAGTTTTTGAAATAAGGGTATCTTTGAAATTTTGTATTTATAAATATTATTTATTTGTATTTAAATCACATTATGATTTTTGGTGATTCTTAATCAATTTAAAACTGTTTTAAGTCATGGCTTATGATTTTGATGCCTTGCTTGTGTAACCTGAGAGACTGCCTAACCTAGAGTCTGACCATATCATTAGGATAATTATTATTACTTTTGAGCATGAGGGTATTTTGGTCAATTGGCCTCTTTGAATTAATTCATGATTTATTGCACTGGTGATTGTTGATTTTTACTTTTAACTAGCTGTGACTTAAGAGACTGTCCTAGATTTTGACCTTGACTTGGTGACCTAGTTAACATGGTATGGACCCTAGTCTAACTTAAGTCAACTCAAGTTAGGACACTTAGGACCAAGTTTGAAATAGGAGGATTGGTGTTTTGGTCCATAGGCTTGAGACCTAAAAATTGGTTCCATGACTAGTGTAACTTGGCCCATAGCCATTAGACTAAACCCTAACCCTCATTTTCCATTTTATGACCAGCCACTAGGGCTCCCCCTTTCCTATAAATAATCTCCTCATTGTTCTTGCCTCTTTTATTATTTTTTTCAAGCTTTGAAGAAAGAGGTAAATAGCCATTCCATAACTTTTTCATTTTAACTCCTTTTTAACTCTAGTCTTTTGCATTAGGACCTAATTAGTGTTTATTTACTGTTGGTGGAGAGTAATCCCAGATTTTGAGCAATTTGGGGATTCGAGCTAGCAAGAAGGAACGCTTCATTTTGGGGCTTTTTCTTGCTATTTGCACCTATAGGTAAAACCCTATAAATTGTATTAATATTTCATTTTCTTTGCATTCAGGGCTAGATCTAGGAGTCCCCTACCTGTCCCTGAAGTTTGGGTCAATTTTGTGTCCGTATCGGACACGTGTCGTAGTGTATGTGTAGGTGTTCGACGAAATGCCTCAACCAACATTTTGTTCTAATTTTTGAAATGTTTTTGAATGGAATCCTAGCTCTAGGGCTTGCTTAGTGATTTGTATTATTATTTCCTGATTTTGGTGTCGTGTCGTGTCCACACGGGGACACGAACACGAACACGCGGGAACTGAACCGTACATAGTGCCCTGCTGCTCGGGCACTGTAGCGGACACGATACTGCACGTCTTGACACAAAATTTTGGACACACCTAGGACACATGTCTGACACAACACCCACAAATTTTTGGATGATATCATCGAGGGGTTTGGGAGAAATCCCATACGCACGGGTTTTATACTGAACTGCCCGCGCACAAAAATTGCGTCTGATACGCGTTGATTTCCTTGGACACGGCTTAAGTGGACACGATACAGACACTTCATCATGAAGAACTACTAAGGGCGAACCCACATGCATGAGCATGAGACACGGGTCGCCCTGTGTCGTTTCCTAGGGCGACCCACACGCACGTACGAGGCTGCTGTGCTGTCTTTTTCAATACACTGAAAAATCATGTTTGGACACGTTCGTGTCCACTTGCACGAACACGAACACCATGGTTGACACGCACAAGTATGACACTTCACTTACCAACCAATATTTTGGATTATTATCCTGATTTGGCTTTCAAAATTTATTTTCTTAGTGTTCACTGATATGAGCAATTCCAGTTTTTCAATTTTGAACTTAATATGCACTGAACTGATTTTTATTGATGTTTAATTGCCATATTAGATTCACTTACACATGTGTAGTTCACTGTTAATGATAGTTTAAGTTTTGTGTATGAGAATTGGGTTCGATTGAACTAACAGTAAATGGGAACCTGATTTTCAAGTCGCTGATTCATTGTTTACTGTTTTTTAATGTTTTCAAGGATTCAATTCGATTTCAAATGAGTTCATACATATGTCTGGGTTGATGTTAATTTCAATATTGGTTTCATATAGGGTTCTCAACTAATTTTCGTATTATTAACCTGAGTTCAGTGTTCGAAATTGGTTTTGTGGTGTTCAGTCGTCTTCTTTACTGATATTGATTTTGGTTTATGATTGTGAGGGAAATTGGATGACTTGGGTTCGAATTGTCTTTGGTTTTAAGCATTGAATCCCTATTTTTTTTTCCAGTTTCCTGATTATTGATTTACTGAGTTCGAATGTAGGTATAACTGATGATTGAGTATATTCATAATGTTGGTTCACTAATCCATCCCTGGATTGACCTGCCATGAATGGGTCTTATGTTTAGCATGAAAATTGTTTCGAATTTTTCCTATGGGGCCTTGAATGGCATGGACAGATACCTATCTACACACATTAATAACTGTTAACCTATGAATGAAATGCAACCTGAAATTCCTGCACACACAACCCTGTTTCCTGGTTTTGACAAACATATGTGACACTCTACAAAATCAGAGATATAGGTTCATGTTTTGGGATCTTCCAATTGGATGGACTGCTATGTTAAATATTGTGTAATTTCTGAACTGAGGACATGGTGTTTCCTGTCACACACTTGTTTTCAAATATCTGTACACACACACATTCCTGATTAACCCACTATTTTCAGATTAACACATGGACACACAATGCTCGCACAGACTTCTCTGTATGACACATACTTGACACCATGTTCAACACAACACTCCCTATACCTGTTTCCTGAGGCACTGGAAACCTGGAATTTCAGTTCACACACCATGACACACACACCTACACACTGAAATCTGAAATGGATACGCCTTGCACACATTGATTTACATGTCTCTCATACTCATGTGCACACATATTAACACGACCATGTGTCTTGCTACACACACATCAAGAACTGAAGTTTACACAAATTATAACTTGTGACACCCAACACTGATTCTAATATCACATATCCACACACCCACATGCCAAAACACGAACCCCATTCCCGGTTTTCCTAAACACACACAAGCATGTGCCACATTGACACATAAAATTAACTCATGTGTTACTCACACACACACAAGTATAGGCATATCCCTCTTGCACCCCTGCCTCCACAATTGTACCCTTGGCATTTCACTCTAGCACTCCCTACCTTCACATCACATCCTTCATTGCCCTCATTGCATCATTGCAATGTATCTGTCCTTCTTCTCATACACTACACTTCTGACACTTCACTACACTATATACGTTGTACACTAGCTTTAATCCCTAAACCTATCACACCCATGTATGTGTGCATGTTGATTTCATAATGATAGGCAAATATGCTAGTTAATGATGTTGTTGAATGAATGTATGAATGAATATATATGCATGAATGAATGATGATGTATAAATGCATGTATAAATACCTTAGCCTATGTGTATATATATATATAAGGGAAATACTTATGATAAATGATATGGTTTATATTTAGGAATTTTGAGTTAGTTGATTTATGTTTAGGCTAAAACCTAGTTGCCCTCTACATAGCCTTTAGACCAAAAATCTTAGACTAGACTAACTAAGACCAATATGAACCCTAGATAGTCTAAGTTGACTAGATGTTGACTTAGAGTTGACTTTGACCTAGATTAGCCTAGAAATCATGTAGATTGCATCATAAACTTCATTTGTTTTAATTAAACATATTATAACCTGTATTCCTCTGTTTAGGACATTGTGACTCTGTTGCAGACATCTGGTATTACACTACTCTTTTCAGAGTATCAGGCGAGTACATTCTCTGATAGTTCTCTCATTTACTTGTCAATTACTGTACTTCAGTTCTAGTTAGTTGTATGCGATTCTCTATTACAACACGTATGGATATTCTGGATTCATGTATACGACACACATTTATTGTCCGGCCTCTATTACTGGAATCATTCTGGAATCATTTACTGGTATCATCATATTCTGGCTGGACTCATCTTGAATCATTGTGTCGGAATTCTGGATTCACTTGCTGGGAGGAGAAATACTAAAGTAAGACATATAGACATACCCTAATTCTGGAATCACCCCATGCTGGAATCAAACTGGAATGATAGCCATCTCACACCCGGCCAGGTGTGTGATGTGCCGGATTACCTATAGCCGTTTACATGTCGATCTCGGTATTTTAAAACATACTGCTAAAGTATAGGCTGGACTCACCCTGGAATCATTGATCACTATGACTGGGATCGTCCCTTATTGGATTCATCTTATATTAGATTCATCTTGTACTGGACTTACATTGGAGTTACACTTGTCTACATTACTGTCTGGACTTATATCATATTACCCTGGTTCAGCTAGTTCTATTTTTACAGTCTTCATTGCCATGATTCTTCTCTTGTTTAGTTATTTACTTTCCTTGCACCTTATCTGTCTTTCTTTACCATCACCTGAATATAAACTGCCATGTTTATCAATACAACTGTTTATAACTGCTTTATAGTTTTCTGTCATTTACTTGGGTTTTCTAGATGAGATTGTGCTCATTCCTATCCTGACTGGACCTGTTAAAATATTACAAATACTTGCGCTGAGGACACATGCCCTACATATTATGGACCCGGAGACGGGACGGCTACCTTTGGCCTCGACACTCAGCAGTGATCGGGATTTAGTTTAGTAGACTAGCATCTATTTTCATGTAGAGCTTATTGTATAGAATTGAGACTTGAGATGTATTTGAGATTGTTCGAGATGTTGTTATTATTTCAGTAGTTATTGTTGTCTTCAATTTCTTAGTTATATTTCGGTGTTATCTTATCGTGCTTAGACTGTGATTGAGTTACACCATATCTTATACTTGTCCTCCGTTCGGAGTTGATCATGATAAGTACATTATATACTGCATGAGTTAATGGTTAGTTAGAGACTTAGAACAGCGTTCTATCGCTGACACTGCGGCGTAGGCTGGGCGCTGTTACATACTTGTACCCTCACAGTGGGTGCGGGTCATGACACGTTTTTAGTGGTGGCCCATGCAGGTCGAGTGTCGCATTAGTGCGATATCGTGGTAGTACAGCGACTTAGTTGTACTGCTGCGAGCCTGCGATAGGATTGAGAGGTAGGTTTTAACGGAGAGGCACTCAATCACATCTTGCTGATTTGTCTTCCTTGAAAATTTACTGTCCTCCTTTGATTTATCGCTTCTATCTCAGTATTGATTCCTTGTTTGATCTGTCTCCAGGATGGTCAAGACTAGATCCCATCGCTCCGAACCGAGGGACGCTGCAGAGGGGTCTGCCACCTCTCGTCTTCAGCAGCAGCAGCCAGCTCCCGGTGCCGCAGCTCCAGTCATGCCAGCTGGGGTAGGCATTTTAGCTGCGTTCGGAGGAGCCACTCCACCGGCAGCAGGGCCCAGGTAGATTTCGGTGATTCCAGAGATGTTCCAGCAGCAGCAGCCATCAGGATCCATGGACGCAATCCAGCTGTTCACTTTCTTCCAGCAATTCATGGAGGGCCAGCAGGCCCAGCAGCAGCATCAGACTGCGGAGATTAGTCGGGGCATTGATCTGGCCTTGACAGTAGTTGAGAGAGTAGTAGCCCAGCCCGTAGTAGCCCCGCAGCCGCAGCAGCCGAGAGAGAAGGGCATCTAGGATTTTCAGAAGATGCACCCTAGGGACTTTCGGGGTACAGAGGGGATCCTGAATGCCGACGAGTGGATCGAGCACATGGAGGAGATATTCAGATTGGCTGAGATTTCGACGAGACTCCAGATAGAGGCGACGGCCAGTATGATGCAGGATCTGGCCCGTATATGGTACCAGACCGACCCGAGGGTTGGTACGACAGAACAGACTTGGGCAGCATTCAAGAAGCTGTTCAAGGAGAAGTTTTTCTCGGATGCAGCGCTAGGAGCCCTCGAGACCCAGTTCGAGGCCCTAGTCCAGGGCGGTCAGTCCGTAGAGGAGTATGCAGGAGAGTTCTGCCGTCTGAGCAAATTTTTCGAGGGGTTGTTTGAGGCGACAAAGGCCCAAAGGTTCAGGAAGGGGCTGGTCAAGGAGGTGAAGTCCTATACCAAGAGCGCCCGCGGTGCCACTTTTGAGGAGATCTTGGTGGGCGCCTTAGCAGCAGAGGATGATCTTGAGCTGAGGCTCAAGAGGGGACGGGATGCTCACTGTATCAGCAGCGGAGGCCAGGCCAAGAGGCCTCATGTACAGATTCAGCAGACATAGGCACCAGTGGGAGTTCAGTAGGTGCAGCATCAGTATCAGGGTCAGGACCCGAAGGCGATTAGTTGTTCCTACTACAAGAAGCCGGGACATATTTGGGAGCAGTGCAGGAAGAGGTTGAAGGTTTACTATTTCTGTGGGTCAGCTGTCCACCAGAAGATAGACTGTCCCATTGTACCTCCTTTTGTGGGGGCTAGGCCACATGTAGCTCAGCACCAGAGGGGTGGAGCTTTTGCGATGGCAGCCGAGGAGACTGACGTTGCAGGTGATGGATTAGCAGGTTTGACCTTCTTGTCCTTCCTTCCTACTTTCATGTATGATTTCCCTTAGTACCTGCCAGGATATTGCTTGTGATTGCTAGATAGTGTAGCTACCCTGTTCGAGACTGTGGAATCACGACCAGTAGGATTGTGTTGCTTCGACTTTGATTGATTGGGGGTTTGACCTAGGAAGGGTGCGATCATCTTAATTTCGAGGACAAAATTTTTCTAAGGGGGATAGACTTGTAACACCTAGTTTCTGAAATGAGGGTATTTTTGAAATTTTGTATTTATAAATATTATTTATTTGTATTTAAATCACATTATGATTTTTGGTGGTTTTTAATCAATTTAAAACTGTTTTAAGTCATGGCTTGTGATTTTGATGCCTTGCTAGTGTAACCTGAGAGACTGCCTAACCTAGAGCCTGACCATATTATTAGGATAATTATTATTACTTTTGAGCATGGGGGTATTTTGGTTAATTGGCCTCTTTGAATTAATTTATGATTTATTGTACCGGTGATTGTTGATTTTGACTTTTGACTAGCTGTGACTTAAGAGACTGTCCTAGATTTTGACCTTGACTTGGTGACCTAGTTAACGTGGTATTTACCCTAGTCTAACTTAAGTCAACTCAAGTTAGGACACTTAGGACCAAGGTTGAAATAGGAGGATTGGTGTTTTGGTCCATAGGCTTGAGACCTAGAAATTGGTTCCATGACTAGTGCAACTTGGCCCATAGCCAATAGACTAAACCCTAACCCTAATTTTCCACTTTATGACCAGCCACTAGGGCTCCCCCTTCCCTATAAATAATCTCCCCCTTGTTCTTGCATCTTTTATTAATTTTTTTCAAGCTTTGAAGAAAGAGGTAAATAGCCATTCCATAACTTTTTCATTTTAACTCCTTTTTAACTCTAGTCCTTTGCATTAGGACCTAATTACTGTTTATTTACTGTTAGTGGAGAGTAATCCCAGATTTTGAGCAATTTTGGGATCCGAGCTAGCAAGGAGGAACGCTTCATTTTTGGGCTTTTTCTTGCTATTTGTACCTATAGGTAAAACCCTTTAAATTGCATTAATATTTCATTTTCTTTGCATTTAGGGCTAGATCTAGGAGTCCCCTAGCTTTCCCTGAAGTTTGGGTCAATTTCGTGTCCGTATCGGACACGTGTCGTAGTGTATGTGTAGGTGTTCGACGAAATGCCTCAACTAACATTTTGTTCTGATTTTTGAAATGTTTTTGAATGGAATCCTAGCTCTAGGGCTTGTTTAGTGATTTGTATTATTATTTCCTGATTTTGGTGTCGTGTCGTGTCCACACGGGGACACGAACACGCGGGGACTGAACCGTACACAGTGCCCTGCTGCTCGGGCACTGTAGCGGACACGACACTGCACGTCTTGACACGAAATTTTGGACACACCTAGGACACATGACTGACACAACACCCACAAATTTTTGGATGATATCATCGAGGTGTTTGGGAGAAATCCCACCCGTACGGGTTTTATACTGAACTGCCCGCGCACGAAAATCGCGTCTGATACGCGTTGAATTCCTTGGACACGGCTTAAGTGGACACGATACAGATACTTCATCACGAAGCCCTACTAAGGGCGAACCCACATGCATGAGCACGAGACACGGGTCGCCCTATGTCGTGTCCTAGGGCGACCTACACGCACGTACGAGGCTGTTGTGCTGTCTTTTTTAATACACTGAAAAATCGTGTTTGGACACGTCCGTGTCCACTTGCACGGACATGAACAACATGGTTGACATGCACAAGTATGACACTTCACTTACCAACCAATATTTTGGATTATTATCCTGATTTGGCTTTCGAAATTCATTTTCTTAGTGTTCACTGATACGGGCAATTCCAGTTTTTCAATTCTGAACTTAATAGGCACTGAACAGATTTTTATTGATGTTTAATTGCCATATTGGATTCACTTACACATGTATAGTTCACTATTAATGATAGTTTAAGTTTTGTGTATGAGAATTGGGTTTGATTGAACTAACAATAAATGGGAACCTTATTTTCAAGTCACTGATTTATTGTTTACTATTTTTTAATGTTTCCAAGGATTCAATTCGATTTCAAATGAGTTAATACATATGCCTGGGTTGATGTTAATTTCAATATTGGTTTCATATAGGGTTCTCAACTAATTTTCTTATTATTAACCTGCGTTAAGTGTTCGAAATTGGTTTCATGGTGTTCAGTCGTCTTCTTTACTGATATTGATGTTGGTTTATGATTGTGAGGGAAATTGGATGACTTGGGTTCGAATTGTCTTTAGTTTTAAGCATTGAATCCCTATTTTTTCTAGTTTCCTGATTATTGATTTACTGAGTTCGAATGTAGGTATAACTGATGATTGAGTAAATTCGTAATGTTGGTTCACTAATCCATCCCTGGATTGAACTACCATGAATGGGACTTATGTTTAGCATGAAAATTGTTTCAAATTTTGCCTATGGGGCCTTGAATGGCATAGACTGATACCTATCTACACACATTAATAACTGTTAACCTATGAATGAAATGCAACCTGAAATTCCTGCACACACAACCCTGTTTCCTGGTTTTGACAAACACATGTGACACTCTACAAAATTTGAGATATAGGTTCATGTTTTGGGATCTTCCAATTGGATGGACTGCTATGTTAAATGTTGGGTAATTTCTGAACTGAGGACATGGTGTTTCCTGTCACACACTTGTTTTCAAATATCTGTACACACACACATTCCTGATTAACCCACTGTTTTCAGATTAACACATGGACACACAATGCTCGCACACACTTCTCTGTATGACACATGCTTGACACCATGTTCAACACAACACTCCCTATACCTGTTTCCTGAGGCACTGGAAACCTGGAATTTCAGTTCACACACCATGACACACACACCTACACACTGAAATCTGAAATGGATACACCTTGCACATATTGGTTTACATATCTCTCACATTCATGTGCACACATATTAACACGACCATGTGGCTTGCTACACACGCATCAAGAACTGAAGTTTACACACATTATAACTTGTGACACCCAACACCGATTCTAATATCACATATCCACACCCACATGCCTAAACACGAACCCCATTCCCGGTTTTCCTAAACACACACAAGCATGTGCCACATTGACACATAAACTTTACTCATGTGTCACTCACACACAAACAAGTATAGGCATATCCCTCTTGCACCCCTGCCTCCACCATTGCACCCTTGGCATTTCACTCTAGCACTCCCTACCTTCACATCACATCCTTCATTGCCCTCATTGCATCCTTGCAATGTATCTGTCCTTCTCCTCATACACGACACTTCTGACACTTCACTACATTATATATGTTGTACACTAGCTTTAATCCCTAAACCTATCACACCCGTGAATGTATGCATGTTGATTTCATAATGATAGGCAAATATGCTAGTCAATGATGTTGTTGAATGAATGTATGAATGAATATATATGCATGAATGAATGATGATGTATAAATGCATGTATAAATACCTTAGCCTATGTGTATATATATATATAAGGGATATACTTATGGTAAATGATATGGTTTATATTTAGGGATTTTGAGTTAGTTGATTTATGTTTAGGCTAAAACCTAGTTGCCCTCTACATAGCCTTTAGACCAAAAATCTTAGACTAGACTAACTAAGACCAATATGAACCCTAGATAGTCTAAGTTGACTAGATGTTGACTTAGAGTTGACTTTGACCTAGATTGGCCTAGAAATCATGTAGATTGCATCATAAACTTCATTTGTCTTAATTAAACATATTATAACCTGTATTCCTCTGCTTAGGACATTGTGACTCTGTTGCAGACATCTGATATTACACTACTATTTTCAGAGTATCAGGCGAGTACATTCTCTGATATTTCTCTCATTTACTTGTCGATTATTGTACTTCAGTTCTAGTTAGTTGTATACGATTCTCTATTACAACACGTATGAATATTCTAGATTTATGTATACAACACACATTTATTGTCTGGCCTCTATTACTGGAATCATTCTGGAATCATTTACTGGTATCATCATATTCTGGCTGGACTCATCTTGAATCATTGTGTCGGAATTCTGGATTCACTTGCTGGGAGGAGAAATACTAGAGTAAGACATGTAGATATACCCCAATTCTGGAATCACCCCATGCTGGAATCAAACTGGAATGATAGCCATCTCACACCCGGCCAGGTGTGTGATGTGCCGGATTACCTATAGTCGTTTACATGTCGATCTCGGTATTTTAAAACACACTTCTAAAGTATAGGCTGGACTCACCCTGGAATCATTGATCACTATGACTGGGATTGTCCCTTACTGGATTCATCTTGTATTAGATTCATCTTGTACTGGACTTACATTGGAGTTACACTTGTCTACATTACTGTCTGGACTTATATCATATTACCTTGGTTCAGCTAGTTCTATTTTTACAGTCTTCATTGCCATGATTCTTTTCTTGTTTAGTTATTTACTTTCCTTGCACCTTATCTGTCTTTCTTTACCATCACCTGAATATAAACTGCCATGTTCATCAATACAACTGTCTATAACTGATTTATAGTTCTCTGTCATTTACTTGGGTTTTCTAGGTGAGATTGTGCACCTGTTGAAATATTACAAATACTTGCGCTGAGGACACATGCCCTACATATTATGGACCCGGAGACGGGATGGCTACCTTTGGCACCGACACTCAGGAGTGATCGGGATTTAGTTTAGTAGACTAGCATCTGTTTTCATGTAGAGCTTATTATATAGAATTGAGACTTGAGATGTATTTGAGATTGTTCGAGATGTTGTTATTATTTCAGTAGTTATTGTTGTCTTCAATTTCTTAGTTATATTTTGGTGTTATCTTATCGTGCTTAGACTGTGATTGAGTTACACCATATCTTATACTTGTCCTCCGTTCGGAGTTGATCATGATGAGTATATTATATACTGCATGAGTTGATGGTTAGTTAGAGACTTAGAACAGCGTTCTACCACCGACACTGCGGCGTAGGCTGGGTGCTATTACGTACTCGTACCCTCACAGTGGGTGCAGGTCGTGACATAAGCTTCCTACTGATGAAGCATAAGGAACTGCTTTTATATTCTCTATCTCTTTAGGTGTCCTCGGACACTGTTCCTTTGATAGAGCAATTCCATGTCTAAAAGGTAAGAAACATTTCTTAGAATTTTGCATACTAAAACGAGTTAGTACAGTATCGATATAGGAAGCTTAGGATAAGCCCAACATTATTTTCCTGCGATCTCATAGAACTTTGATCCCAAAGATGTGACCGACTTCTCCTAAGTCCTTCATATCAAACTGTTTTGATAACCATACCCTTACATCAGATAACACCTTCACATTGTTTCCAATGAGCAAGATGTCATCCACAAAAAGTACTAGGAACACCACCACGTTTTTGTTACACTTTCTGTATACACATGATTCATCCTGACATTAATCAAATCTATAGGATTTTATCACCTGATCAAAATATATGTTCCAAGATCAGGAAGCTTGCTTAAGTCCATAAATGGACTTCTTGAGCTTACAAACAAGATGCTCTTAGCCCTTTTCAATGAACCCGTCTGGTTGCTTCATATAGATGTCTTCCTCAAGACTTATATTAAAGAAATCTGTCTTGACATCCATTTGCCAAATCTCATAATCGAGATGAGCTGCAATAGATAAAAGAATCGGGATAGACTTAAGCATGGCTACTGGAGAAAAGGTTTCCTCATAATCGATACCCTCTCTTTGAGTAAAACCTTTTGCTACAAGCCGAGCTTTAAAGGTTTCAACCATACCGTCTGATCTTTTTTTTTCTCTTATAGACCCACTTGCATCTAATGGCTCTTACACCAACGGGTGGTTCTACAAGCTCCCAGACTTGATTAAAATCCATAGATTCTATTTCAGATATCATTGCTTTTTGCCAAGACTCTGTATCTTTATCTTAGAGTGCTTCATTGTAGGTACAGGGAACATAATCTTGTTTCTCAGGGATAAAGTTTGACGACTGTCCCAAGAACATATATCTATCAGGTTGTATCACAACCCTCCTACTACGACGAGGCACTATCGGTGGTGGTATAACATTTGTGACAAGTTGTGCAGTTATTTGTGGTTCATCCTCTTGTACTGTTGGTACTGAAGTACTTGGTGTCTCACCCCTCAGTTGTTCTAGAACAACTCTACTTGTGGGTTTATGGTTCATCACATAGTCTTCCTCTAAGAATCGGGCATTGGTGCTAACAATGACCTTCAGATCCTTAGGACTATAAAATAAACCTCCTTTCGTTCCTCTTGGATAGCCTACAAACAAGCGTACTTCTGTACGAGATTCCAACTTATCTGCTTTCCCATTCAGCACATGTGCTGGACTACCCCAAATGCGAACATGTTTCAGACTAGGCTTCCGCCCAATCCACAACTCTGTGGGAGTAAGAGGTACTGACTTAGAAGGAACCAAGTTCAAAATATAAGCTGCAGTCTCTAAGGCGTATCCCCAAAATGAATCTGGTAAATCCGAATAACTCATCATTGATCTAACCATCTTCATAAGAGTTCTATTCCTTCTTTTGGCTAAACCATTCGGTTGGGACATTCCAGGTGCAGTCAATTGGGATGTAATCCCAGCCTCTGATAAATAATTTCTATACTCTCCAAAGAGGTACTCGCCACCACGATCTGATCGTAACGACTTGATACATTTTCTATGACGTTTCTCCGTTTCAACCTTGTACTCTTTGAATTTCTCAAAGCACTCAGACTTACGGCGCATCAAATAAATATATACATACCTTGAATAATTGTCAATAAATGTGATAAAATATTCAAAGCCACCTCTAGCTTGGATAGTCATGGTTCCACACAAATCAGAATGAACCAATTCTAACACATCTTTGGCCCTATACCCTTTTGTCGTAAAAGGCCTTTTGGTCATTTTACCTTCCAAGCAGGATTCACAGACTGGTAGTGCCTCCACTTCCAATGAACTCAAAGGTCCATCTTCAACCAGTCTTTGAATCCTTCTTAGGTTAATATGCCCCAATCGTAAGTGCCAAAGATATGTTTGGTTCATACAAGAAGGTTCTTTTCTCTTATTTAAGTTAGATGACATATTATTCATTTGCATAAGTTGCATTGTGGGCAAAATAGGATTAATGACATACAGATTATCAACTAATGTACCAGAACAGATAAAATGTTTATTCTTTCTAATAACAATATTGTCATTAAAATAAACTGAATATCCATCCTTAACTAACATAGAAAGAGAAACTAAATTCCTTCTAAGTGAAGGTACATAAAGACAATCTCTCAATTCAAAGACTTATTTCTACCAAAAGATAAAGTAACATCTCCTAATGCAACGACCGCTACTTTGTAGCATCACCCATGAACAAGCATATGTCTCCATCACTGAGCCGTCTGGTTTCCTGAAATCCCTACAATGTATTACAAACATGATTAGTAGCTCCTGTATCTACACACCAGGTGCCGGTAGATAACACCGCTAAACATGGTTCAACTACTAGTAAATGAGATATACCTTCTTTGTTCCCTTGTTTGAGAAGTGGACAATTAGTCTTCCAATGTCCTGACCCTTTGCACTTGAAATATTTGCCTTTCGGCTTTTTCACCGCGCCTTGAGGTCCCATGCCCTTCTTTGCTGAGTTTTCCTGTTTCTGAATGTTATTCTTCTTCTTATCGCCTATTGGCTTAGAAGTAGAAGCCTTTTCAGAAACAAAAATATGACCACTTTGCCTAAAGAGAGATTCTACATCCTGTAGCTCTTTTGAAAGTTCTACCAAACTATACAACCTTTTGTTCATATTGTAATTAAGGCAGAAATTGTCAAAACTTTCAGCCAGACTCCCGAGAATGATATCGACCTGGGATTCCCTATCGATTTCAGCTCCAAGGATCTCCATCTCATTCAGACGACCCATCATCTTGAGAACATGATCCCTTACTGGTGTACCCTCAGCCATTTTTGTATTCATCAAACACTTCATCGCAAACTGCCTAGCTGCTCTACTCTAATGTCCGAAAAGTTCCTTGAGGTTATACATCATGTCATAAGCCGTGGCCATGGCCTGATGCTAATATTGCAGTACATTTGACATAGATGCCAGAATGTAACACCGCGCCATCTCATCTGTCTTTTTCTACTTCTTATAAGCCTCTTTGACCTCTTCATCTGAGTTAGCATCAGGCTTAGGTGGGCATTGCTCAATAAGTACATATTTGTACTCCTCAGCAGTCAAGACAATGTCCAGATTATATTTCCAGTCAATATGATTAGGTCCAGTAAGTTTGTTTTCTTTAAGAATCACCATAAGTGGACTGAAAGAACCCATTTTTGAAATCCTGAGAGTCACATAAATAAAAATTATGTAGGGCAAAAACTTTTTGAATTAATTAAATAAGGATTTACCAACACCTTGAACATCATGAATTTAGCATGTTACGATAGTGTGGACGTATACAAATTCAACTTTGTTTAAGTAGGTACTACCTATTAATTTTACTATCATGTCAACATAACTTTATGACAAATAAAATTAATATGTTGGTCTTGCTCTGGTCATACAAATAATAGCAGTGACTCTAATGGGGAGGATACCATTATTTGTATCTAAGTGTATACCATTACTTAATACTAAGTCCACTACCTTGTAATGAGTTCCTTCAGATGGAGAAGTGAACACATACTAGGTAACTTTCTACAATTATCCCTAAGAAAGTTTGTACTGGTGATCCATAATTATACTCATCCGATATGGAGGAAGGCACTAAAGCCAACGCGCAAGTATAATTACATCACCTACAAACCAGTAATGGAGACCATAGGATTTATACTAAACAAATATCCTCCCCCACTTAGTTATTTAACAATGAAGGTATTTTTACTAGTTGATATTATGTCCATGTTGTCCATTATTATTGTAGGCTTAGTTTTTCAAAAAAAATATCCACACAATAATAAACATGCATAATCAAAAAAACTAAAATGACAACAAATAAGAGAAAAATATCTAACTATTATGGTCATCTTTCCTGCTCCGTCCTCAACTATCCGAATCCAAAATTTCGTGCTGTGCAGATCTATTCAGGGTTCGACCTGCCCGGTCAGGTCGCGGGGTTCGTGGCAGCGCCCTACTTTTTTTAGGTTTTGGCTGTAGTGCCCCATACCACTCAGTCAATCGAAGGAATTGGAATGCCGACGGTGTTCGGACTTAGCCTTGCAATGGCTGCTCGAAGACTCGCTCGATCGAGGTGACTCCTCGCTTAGGTGGGGTAGTTTCGATGAACTGGTCTCATCTTAGCCTTCACATATTAACTCGCATGTTTTCAACTTGCACAAGTTAGGCTTGATAATAAAAGAGACGCATCCATATAGCTAAGGGAATAATTTCGACGGGTCAGAATGTGTTATAACATAGAAAATGGTCCTACAGTCTGCTTAGAAGTCTGCTCAGCGTGCTTTCAAAATGACACTCGGTCCTTCGTCCCATGGCTTAGGAGAAGGAAGTTGGCCTAAATAGCTAAGTTGCCACAACACTCGAATGAGCCTAAGTCATAGGCGTCGCCCGCGTGAATGCCCGATAAAGCATGAACGGTCCCATCGTCCAAGGCCTGGCATAGCCTTCGCATGTCTCGTGGATTAAGTCGTATCGTACGGCTTTTTGCTTAAGTCTAGGCACCCAAAAACTTGGTTGTTCAAGTCGAACGCGTGCACGACACGTACCCTCGATGTAAAGCTTGGCGTAGCCATTGCTCGTCAAATTGTTGTCCGAATAAGTTAGACGAGAGTTGTGCTGGGCTATCGGAGTCATAGCAAGCACTGTCTCCTATTTTTTTCGGTTGCTAAGTCACTTAGTCCCACGAGAACAAGGCTCGTCATATAAAGTATGTGATTTGAGCGATAGCGTCGCCCAGAGAACAAGGTCTGTATAAGGCACGAGCCACGGTTGGTTTAGTGAAAAGCATGCCACTGACAAAGGAAGTCCACGTGACTGGTTGTCGCCGAGATCGGTCTCGCTACTTGGGAGTCTCGATAAGTCTCGTTCACGAGATCGATCCCGCTACTTGGGAGTCTCGTAAAGTCTCGATAAGGAATCATGCGAGATCGGTCCTGCTACTTGGGAGTCTCGATAGAAAGATGGAAAGCATGGTCATGATTAAGGAAGGACTTGATAGATCGAGTTAAGTCTTGCATGGTCATTGGACAACTTGTACGAAAGGGCAAAATTCCTCCAGCGATCCCGGGGCGCCGAGTTCGTGTCGGCCTAGGAGGAATTACAGATATTGTATGGCCTTCATCGACGGTACGACTCATTGAAGTGAACCATTACAATAGAGGCTGCGGGTCATTCGGTGGGAGCTCGTACCTTGCCACGCGAATGGTGACCATATACATAAGATCTAGGATAGCTTGATATTGCTAGTGATGACTTATATAGATGTGTCGGCAAGAGCGGCTATCCGCATGTATGCCTTTGGATTGCGTCGAGTACTAGCTGGTTATGAGTCGGGTTAACAAGTTATGCTTATAGCAAGTGCTAACCTTGAATCGGCACGAGTTGGGTGTGCACGGTTGCATCACCATTCTAGAGCCTAAGAGTTGGCTATAGCAAGGATATGTGCTTCGACATGAATGTGGCCTTATTTCGAGTTAAGTCACGAAGGGCCATAAGGCAAGTTGACTAAGTCTGGTTGGTACTTGGGAGGCACGGCCTCGATCTTAAGGCACGATCAAGTCTTTCGGCACGACCAGCACGAGTCGTTATCTTGACGTCGTTGGCACGAGAATAGTCTAAAGGCACATAAAAACAAATGAAGGTCTTGGCACGGCCGAGTTGCATAAGTTGCAACTCGACGAGGCACTATCTCGAATATGTATTGAAGTCATGAATAGAGTATAGCACGACCCCGTCATTGTGTTGCCAAGTATAGGCCAAGGCATTGTTGTCTTAAAATTGATCCTAAGGCAAGACTAGAAAGACAATCGAAAGGAATTTAAGCTGCACAAAGTAAATGAACGTGTCGGTTTTGTATAGGTGGGCGAGGAGCTCACTCCACTAGTACAGTTGAGTATTGACACCCACACAGTTTTTATGTACAGGCACAGGTAGAAGCTCATGGAGCGGAGCTCGCTTGGATGCGTCGAGGCACGGAGTTCCTTGGCGATTCGAAGCGTGCGGCCGCATGGAGTCAAGACTTATACGGGACATAATATATGGACATTGCCTTCCGAAGCATCCGCTAGCTCAAGCATTGTATCGAAATATGAGAGAGAGCAGAGAGACTTATAAAACAAGAGAGACAAGTGAGCTTGAGAGACTTGTAATCAAGGCCTTGCGCCCCATTGTAATCTGATTGTTCAATATCAATAAAGAGCACATTTTGAATAACTTGTGTTTTGCTTCTAAATTTTGCTGCACATTCAATATTTCTGCTTCGGACTTCTGTGCGACGACCCCATCTCATCCGCTGTAATCGGCCATTATGAAATAGCCTTGCATGAGCACAATCTAGGCTTGTGCGGCATCACGCCTTAGCAAGGACGATCGCTCCTACGGGAGCAGGGCGTGACATAATGGTATCAGAGCGCGGCTTTACGTCCTTGGACTTCAAGTTGAATCTTTCAGTTTTGAAAGCTCGTCGTTGACAAAGATGTGTGCGCTCTCTCTCAAATGTCCCACGGCATGTCCATACAGTAAGTCTAAATATTTTCAAAAGCTCATACAGTGTTCAATCGAACGCATCGGTAGGCGTTGGCCTTTGTGCCGAATGGTGTCAAACTTGACTTGATTGAAAACTCATGCTAAAATTAGCAAGTCACGTGTGTGCCTAAATATTCTGACGTCGATCTTAGCAAATGAGCGTGCAACTTCGAGTATAGTCCGTATGGGATAGATATGCACACGACCCTTTGGCTAAGTTGTGCCGTGTGTTGCGCACCTAAACTTTATGGTGCAAACAAATCACGAGCAATATTAAGTATCGTTTGGTCGGGAACAGAGATACACTTAGAGTGTATATCGATAGAAACGCTACCGAACTAACGCTTAGGCGTGCACGAAAGAGTGATTTGGATTTTGAGGAATAGCGCGAACGACATAGTATGTTGAGACGATGTGTGCGGTTACGCTAGAGATTCGTCGAACAAATCTGAAAGATGTATTAGCGAATAATACGAACGTGATAGTAGACTAAATTGGATGGCTCGAATCCTGAGTGGTGTATGGTCCGTCTTGGAAATCATTTGAGCAAAAATTAAGGATTTGGAGTAACAAAGAGTATGTCGATGAGGCGATACGATCGCGCAAAGCCTTAGAACATGTCACGCTTAGTTGGTCGTAACTTTGAAAGTCCTAAACGTGATGTTGTTTGGACAACTTGTGAATAAGCAACGTGAGTTAGAAAACTATATTGAATCAGGACTCGAAACGATGAATGAATGTGAATATCTTGATCGAGGAAGCCTAGAAGATCGCACTTGTGATTTCGGAGTTGATCGAATGGAATTGAAGTATATCCAATTCGGACAATAGTATCAGTTGTACGACTCGGAGTACGTTGCAAAGGAAGATCGTCAGGTTACGTTTATCATCGATGGTATTAAAGTGTATCAAAGATCGATGTACGATAACTCGAGGGTACTCTGATTCGAGAAATGATGATCGTTTAAAATGTCATTGTTTCGATGGATGCCATACTCGGGATGTTGGAATGTGTCGAAGAAAAGATAGAATTGGCTCGAGGATTTTTCTAGTTGAACGAATGTCGAACTGAGATCTTGGCTTGAATGATAATGAAATGTTTGGATTGCTTCGACGATAACCGCAACATTGACGTTCTTGTCTTATGCGAGCGCAATACCAGCCTCGTACATGTGTCACGCCGATTAGGGCAATCACTCCGCGTGAGTACTGGTATGGTGATTCATATAGCGGGGGTGATCAAACTTCCATGGCATTGCAATTTGATTGCTTCGACTTATGGTTTGACGTGAAGGTGGACTCGAGAATGACTCAGTGTGCTTGACAATTAAACTTGAGGATTGAGTAGGTCCAATTCGCGTATCGAGAATGAATTAGTCTAGACTCGAGTGAGAGTTACGCTCCAATGAGGGCGATTATCTGCGAGAACGTGGCATGGTGATTCATGTCTAACGTAGATAATCAAACTTGCGTGAGATTGGGCCGTGACAAATTGTTGTGCTGGGCGACCTCGTGAACGAATAGATGAATTGGTTAGAATTGGTGAATTGAACAAATTTGAATATGTGCAACAAGTGCCTTGATACGAATTAGGTGATTATGCTCGATGTTTAGAAATCTGAGTAACGCGAGCTTGGGTAGAAAATCCCGTACTATCAACTTGGTTTGACCCTAGGATTGGGGTCAGTGTTAGCATTATTGTTGGGGAACTATGATTCCAATCCTGACATTGACTTAGCCTTGAGAAATGGTCTAGCGGTTAGGCGAGATGTCCCTGTTTTAAGAGTTAGTAATCGAAAGATTGATCTTGAGGATTGGTATGGATTGATAGAGTGAATCAAGAATATAGGAATACACCTCACGAGATTCGGCGGACATGCATATATTTCAGGGACGCCTGAATATGTGCACGATACGACTCGAGTGAGAATGACAAATTCTCTATCATGCGGCTTGGCTAAAATACATGTATTTTGGGGACGCCTGGAATGCATGCACGATCTAACCAAGTAATACTTTGAATTCAAGTAAGACTTGAGAAAAAAAAAAGTGTCGAAGAATTTGAAATCGTATTAAAGGAAGGATTGATAGTAGTACGAGCGTGGCTCCGAATCGAAGAAACGCGGAGGCGGAGTGTGTACGAGTGTCCTTGGATCAAAGTGGTCCATAAGTAAGTACTCAGTTAGTTTTGAGGACAAAACTTTTTCTGAGTGGTGTATGATGTAGTGCCCCGTACCGCTCAGTCAATCGGAGGAATTGGAACGCCGACGACATTCGGACTTAGCCGTGCAACGGCTGTTCGAAGACTCGCTCGGTCGAGGCGACTCCTCGCTCAGGTAGGGTAGTTTTGATGAACTTGTCTCATCTTAGCCTTCACATATTAACTCACATGTTTTCAACTTGCACAAGTTATGCTTGATAATAAAAGAGACGTATCCACATAGCTAAGGGAATAATCTCGACGGGTCGGAATGTGTTAGAACATGGAAAACGGTCCCACGGTCTGCTTAGAAGTCTACTCAACGTGCTTTCAAAATGACACTCAGTCTCTCGTTCCGTGGCTTCGGAGAAGGAAGTTGGCCTAAGTTGTTATGTTGCCACAACACTCGAATTAGCCTAAGTCATAGACGTCGCCCGCGTGAATGCTCGATAAAGCATGCACGGTCCCGTCATCCAAGGTTTGTCATAGACTTCGTATGTCCCGTGATTTAAGTCGTATCAAACGGCTTGTTGCGTAAGTCTAGGCACCCAAGAACTTGGTTGTTCAAGTCGAACACGTGCACGGCACGTTCCCTCGATACGAAGCTTGGCGTAGCCTTTGCTCGTCAAATCATTGCCCAAATAAGTTAGACGAGAGTTGTGTTAGGCTATCGGAGTCATAGCAAGCACTATCCCCTATTTTTTGCGGTTGCCAAGTCACGTGGTCCCATGAGAATAAGACTCGTCATATAAAGTCTGTGACTTGAGCGATAGCATCGCCTAGAGAACAAGGTATGTCTAAGGCGAGCTACGGTTGGTTTAGTGAAAAGCATGCCACAGACAAAGGAAGTCCACGCGACTAGTTGTCATCGAGATCGGTCTCGCTACTTGGGAGTCTCGATAAGTCTCGTTCATGATATCGGTCCCGCTACTTGGGAGTCTCGTAAAGTCTCGATAAGGAATCATGCGAGAACGGTCCCACTACTTGGGAGTCTCGATAGATAGATGGAAAGCATGGTCATGATTAAAGAAGGACTTGATAGATCGAGTTGAGTCTTGCATGGTCATTGGACAACTTCTGCGCAAGGGCAAAATTCCTCGAGCGATCCTGGGGCACCGGGTTCGTGTCGGCCTAGGAGGAATTGCAGATATTATACGGTCTTCATCGACGGTACGACTCATTGAAGTGAACCGTTACAATATAGGCTGCGGGTCATTCGGTGGGAGCTCGTACCATGCCACGCGAATGGTCACCGTATGCATAAGATCCAGGATAGCTTGACAATGCTAGTGACCACTCATATAAATGTGTCGACAAGAGCGGCTATCCGCATGTATACCTTTGGATTGCGTCGAGTACTATTAAGAGTCGGGTTAACAAGTTACACTTATAGCAAGCGCTAACCTTGAATTGGCACGAGTTAGGTGTGCACGGTTGCATCACCACTTTAGAGCCTAAGAGTTGGCTCTAATAAGGATACGTGCTTCGACATGAATGTAGCCTCATCTCGAGTTAAGTCAGAAAGGGCGGTAAGGCAAGTTGATTAAGTCTGGTTGGTACTTGGGAGGTACGGCCTCGATCTTAAGGCACGATCAAGTCTTTCGGCACGACCAGCACGAGTCGTTATTTTGACGTCGTTGGCACGAGAATAGTCTAAAGGCACATAAAAACAAGTGAAGGTCTTGGCACGGCCGAGTTGCATAAGTTGCTACTCGGCGAGGCACTGTCTCAAATATGTATTGAAGTCACGAATAGAGTGTAGCACGACCCCGTCGTTGCATTGCCAAGTATAGGCCAAGGCGTCGTTGTCTTAAAATTGATCCTAAGGCAAGCCTAGAAAGACAATCGAAAGGGATTTAAGCTGCACAAAGTAAATAAACGTGTCAGTTTTGTATGGGTGAGCGAGGAGCTCACTCCACCAGTACAGTTGAGTACTGACACCCACACAATTTTTATGTGCAGGCACAGGTAGAAGCTCATGGCACGGAGCTCGCTTGGATGCGTCGAGGTACGGAGTTCCTTGGTGATTCGAAGCGTGTGGCCGTGTGGAGTCAAGTCTTATACGGGATATAATGTATGGACATTGCCTTTCGAAGCATCCGTTGGCTCAATCATTGTATCGAGAAATGAGAGAGAGCAGAGAGACTTGTAAAACAAGAGAGAAAAGTGAGCTTGAGAGACTTGTAATCAGGGCCTTGCGTCCCATTGTAATCTGATTGTTCTATGTCAATAAAGAGCATATTTTGAATAACTTGTGTTTTGCTTCTAAATTCTGCTACACGTTCAATATTTCTGCTTGGAACTTCTGTGTGACGACCCCGTCTCAGCCGCTGTAATCGGCTGTTATGAAATAGCCTTGCTCGAGCGCAATCTAGGCTCGTGTAGCATCACGCCTTAGCGAGGACAATCGCTCCTACGATAGCGGGACATGACATTGCCTGTCGATTCCTTCATCAAAAATCATTTGTCGGCCTTTGTACTGCTTAAAACCAGTATCTCGTCCGACGTCAGAAACAGTCACCACCACCATTACGATTGATAAAAAATAATTAAAATTACATCAATCATATGCCTCCCGAAGGAGTTCACACATAATCTAGATTAAAAAATTAAAATAATAAGCACGATCAACCCTTGTGATTCTAATTACTTCCACAAAAACAACAACATCCATCACATGTCCGTGGTTTAAATAACACAATCAACAACATGTATTGGACCATAATTGTTGGATCTAAGATGCCTACAAAATTAAGTTAGAACAGATCTACATCTACCGTCTATCACACAGCACAGGCTTTATTGGACAACATGGACGTGTCAATCAATACGCAGATCCAAAGTGGCTCTGATATCAATTGATGGAACTGGAGATTCCCAGGACCCTTACAGCGGTGTGCATATTGATCGATAGAAAGTTAAACAGATTTAACACGTCTTCTAACCCTTCATAGGTGGAAACTAGGGTTCACGAATTATACCTGCGGTGGAAAAAAGATAAGTAATTTCTGGCAATCTCGAGTGAACGACCCTAAGATCTTCTACACGTATTCCGTCCTCGAGTTGGACCTCGTGTGGGCAACGATCTCCCAACCTTTTCTTTTCCTTGGCAGCCCCCTCTTTCTCTCCTTACGTGAATCATGAATTCAGAAAAAGCTACAGATTTCTGATCAATCATTTGGCGGCCAGAGAATAGAGGATATATATATGCTACGACAGGAACCATGAAGCAAAATTAGGGTTAGGCCTCCTAACAGATCTGGATATCCCGTGTTCAGCATGAACACACAATCCAGGCCCATTAACATTAGCTCGATCCACTAATGAGCTATTGTTGCACTACCTCCCTAATCCGAAATTATGTTTGTGGGCTCCTTTTATTATATGCTCATTTGGCTCCCCATGTTAAGATATCGAATGTCCTTCGATCAAATTAAGTTACTGACAACTATATTGATTCGACATCTTTTATCCTTAAGTAGTACTGCTCAAATTTATTTGTTATGTCGGATATAATCAACCTGCAGGGTTTAGATGACAATCCTTATGAGCTCCTTAAGGGAACATCATCAACCCGATGTATCGGGACATGGATTCCATTTATAATCAATAACACATCATACATACAATGTTATTACCCAATTCATAGAGGTTGTTGACCCATAATGAATCTCACTCTTTTATGAGTCAAAGTAATGCACACTGCATATACATGTCTGTTATTATATCCGGATTAAGAGCACAAGCATCCATAATAACAGAGGTGTTTGTTCACTTATGTAGTCAGTACAAAGAGAACAACCTCAAGTGGTCCTGTTCAATACACACAAAGTGTACTAGTACAAACCTATAGTCAAGATATACTAATACCAGATTACACTACAACCTTTCCAATAAATTGTCTAAGTCCATCTAGGTTATGAACTATTTATATACTCTATAGGGAACTGATAATAAGATCTTTTGTGTGACACCACTCACCATATTATCTTTAATATAGAATATCAGACATTTGCATTAACACTTACAACAAATACAATATGCAAACATGTGCCCATATGATTCTTATTCAAAATTTTAGGAAATAAGGTTACTACAAAAGTGATGCTTTTAGTACATAACCCTAATAATCGCCTACTTATACTCAAAGCATTGCTTTTCAGTATACTGTTCCAGCATCTCCTTGCGGCAAGGAGCCAAACATGTTACGCGTGTGTTGGAACACACCTGTGTTAGGCACTTTCGTATTGCTACTCCCAGCCGCTTCTTGGGCTTGTTGGCCGAGGGGGAAGGATTTTTGGCCAGCTGTTTGAGAGATGGAGAACCACGTGCCACGTTGCAAAGAGAAATACGGAGTTCCTCTTCTTTCTCGCTTGACGACCCCCGGTCGAGTCTCTGATGTACAGCCGCCATTGGTCGTAGTCTTTGGAAGATGGACTGTCTCCTCAGTGGTGACGTGGCTGCTTGGTGACAGCAACAGTTGATGGTGATCTGGGTGCAAGTATGCCTTGGTTTAGGCATACCTTGAGCTGCAGGCTCCTCTTCTGCTTTACGCTTGTGGGAAAGCATTGGGGTCTTCATTCCTGTACTCTCATTGTATGTGCAGGGAAGCTGCGTACAGGAGTGAGGATACGGAGATAGCTTCTCTCTTCTTAGTTTCTACGTACGGGACACGCTTGGGTCCTGATCAGAAAGTTGCTGATGAGGTAGACTCCTTCCATGCTTACAGGAACACTGTTTGTGCGAGTCTTTCTCAGTAGAGTGTACCCCTGGCTAGAGTTATGCACATAAGTGCTCAAGCAACAGTGGGGTTCTACCGGTCGAGGTGTTGAGGCACTCAGACCAATTTTGTATAGTTTTTCATTGGCTGTACGAATGGCTTTCAACGCGGGCCTTAGGTCGACTAATGGCATAGCACGTTGGTTGCACAAGGTGCGTGCTGTCTTGGATCTCCACCTACAACCCCCAGAGGGTGCGTAGTATTCGAAATCCAATGTAGTAGTTGGCATAGCACTTTGGCCGCATAGGGCATGTGCTGCCTTGAATCTCTTTATGTTACCTCCAACAGGTGCATGACGTTCAGAGTCCAATATAGCCTTACCCGATGGGTAGGAATTCTATCAAAGACGTATCTTCTCGTCGGCACCGCTCCCTCTGTAAGCGGTTGAGCTACTGTGCGCTTTCTGTAGGACCGTTGAGTACCTCTAGAGGGGGGGTGAATAGAGTGTGTGTGTGTGCAGCGGAAAAACAATCACCAATTTAAAATTAACAATGGCAGAAAATAAGAGACAGTAAATAAATGAAGCAAGAGATAGAGAGATCAAACTCAGTGACCAAGCGATGTATACTGGTATCCCTCTGAGAGGACTAATCCAGTCTCGAGTACTCTTGCTCGATGTTAATCCACTATGGCACAAGCTAAATGAGAGCTTGCAGTCTCTTACAACACCGTGCTTGGTGACAAGTGCACGACCGACTTCACAACACCGTGCTTGGTGACGAGCGCACGACCGGCTCCACAACAGAATAGTTTCTAAACTTGGAACGACCTCTTTACAACTTTTGGACACCAAAAACTCTAAATCAACATAGATATTACTGGCTTTTGGCTAAGAGATGTATAGGTATAGTTTGAAAGCTTTAGAACGTTTTGAAAACACTTAAAGAGTAGAGAAGAGAAGATAAAGAATGAATGAGTGATTTGAAATGAAAATTTCTCTTCTATTTATAGGTGTTTTCTGGGACCGAACTCGGACAGAGTTCTGATGCAAATATTTCGCATAGAGACGTTGCTCGCAGATTTGGAGGCAACTAACATTTGAATTTGAACTGATCGAACTCGGGCAGAGTTCGGACCGAACTCGGACCGAACTCGGTTTTGAGTTCTGTCAAGGATTTTTCGAAATATTTATCAAAACAGTTTGTAAGAAAGTATTTTGGAATATTTTGTAAAAGATGAAAATGGGTAGGCTTTTTCGAAATATGGACTGGGGTAACCCTAAGCCAGTATTACCAAGTTGATTTTACAAAATAAATCCTAGACTCAATAAAATATAGAAGTACAGAATAAAATATAAAATGAGTCAACTTCAGATTTGATGATGTCTATGCTTTGTTGATGCAGTACAACGCCCGTTGATATTGATTTCATATCTCCTGAAATGATTAGCAGCAGTTTGTATATTTTGTGTATTGACTTAAGTGCATGTTGATTATCGAAATCTGGGGTGACCATGGAATGGGACAACAATCTCCCCCATTTTGATAATTGACAAACTTGAGTCTATACCAAAATATATCTAAAAAAATATAACAAGTACCTGAACAAACAAATACCTGAGCAAAGGATGGTTTGATTTTGTTTGGATTGAATGCTATTGATTTGATTTGCAAAGATGTTTTGGTATGGTACTCATTCTCCCCCTTTGTCAATTAAAAAAAATGAACTTGGCTCCCCCGTAATGTGTGAAGCCAACAAAAACAACAAACAAAGTAAAATGATAAAGTACCATAAACATAATAGAGACAGATAACTAGTACTGAAATGAAAGTGCTGAAATATAAAAATGTCTCACTACAAATCCAAAGTACAATCAGAAATACTAAAATGTCTAACTATAAAGTTTAGACAAAAAAAACTACATCATGGCATAATATTATCAACTAACTCCTATCCATAACCATCAGCTGAATCCTCGTCACAAAGTAGCGTCATCACCGCCAGGGGCCTCTAGAGGAAAGTAGGCTGCAGTGGGATCGAAGTACTGAAAAGATGCCTCGTCTCCAAATCGAGGACCAGGGAAGTCTGGATGAGGCAGAATGGTGACGGGACGGACTGGATCATGAGATAGACTGTAGTAGAGATCCGCAAGTCCGTTCCGAAACACCTGGGCCTGATAAATGTGGCGAAACTCCGAGTCAACATAAGATTGATGACGCTGTGCTGAAAGAGCAACAAAGTCATTAAATCTCTGATAGAAACCTGGATCAAATCCCGGAGTAGGGGCTGGAGCAGGAGCAGCATCAGGAGCAGGAGCCTCGGCACCGATGTCTGGACCAGGCTGAGCACCAGGTACCAGAGGTAGAGCAGGGTATCTGCGAGATCTGGTGAGCTCAAAGGGAGTAGAGAAGTATGCACAGGTTTGAAGGTCAATATCAAACCTGCGGAAGATGGCTGCCAAGTGCATAGGATACACTAGGTTACGTCCTACATTTCTGCAGTTCAGCATCCAGTCCATCATTGTCTTTGGAATAGAGAAAGGAATTCCAAAGTGAATGTGATACATGGCGGAGAGTTCTAAGAAAGTGATCTCGTCAGTAGATCCTTTCTTAAGAAGGAGAACTGAGAAAATAAATCGATGGAGTTCATAAAAGTTCTGGTTTAGATTCTTAGAAAATACTCTCTGAAGAACGGGGTTGGGATGACAAATAAGTTCCTTGAAAGATGCAAGGGTGACATCCTCTAGAAATTGGACATGGTTAATGTCCACCAAAGCAGCACCAACATCAGGAACATGAAAAAATTCATGCTGAACTCTAATTCTTGCCCAGCAACGCAAGAATAAAAGTTGCCATTGGGTTTTACTTGCAAGTTGCAGTAAAACATCCTGACAGCATTATCAAAAATATTTTCGGCCACTTCGAAAAAATCTCGGTAGCCTAAATTGTCGAAAGTAGGAGCATATTCAGAAAAGATTGTGAAATTAACAAAAGCTCCATAACAAATTTTACGTCCGAAAAAAGAGTCGAACCATAGGTCAGAAAATTCCTTGTCGGGGAATACGGTAGAGTCATAATCCTCTGAGCCTAATGGTCGTGCTGGACTGAACAGACTAGCCGGAGTATAATCAGAAGAGGAGGATCCGGCTTGGGAAGCAGATCCCCTCTGACGCTTAGGAGCCATTTGAAAAAGATAGAAGGAAAGGATGTATATTACCTTTAAAGAGGAGGAAGAACAAGAGGTTGGGTAGCTCACCAGATCACCTAGGATGCTTGCTAAGGAGGAGTAGGAAGTAGTTTTTAGGTGGAAGGAGAAGTTTTCTCGAGTTGGTGAGTAAAAAAGAGGAGAGGAAGAGGGGTATATAAAGGGGTTAGGGCCGGCTGTTCGTTTCTGGAAACATAACATCGCCGACCGAACTCGGCCCGAACTCGGTCAGAGTTCAGCCCGAGTTCGGCTACTTGCATTCTCGAGATAATAAATGCAGTTCTGGTGGTTAAAATTTACTTTTATGACTTTTGACTTTGTATTAAGTAACGAACATTATTAATGGGTTAACTGTAGGGGTTCTGTCCCAGCTAACGGAGGTTCACCGAGGAACTCTTAAGTACCGCTTCGTTTCGACCGTAGTCGTGGTGACAGACAGACCCTTTTTAGGCTTGTACCCAAAAAATAATTTTTGTTAAGTAAATGTCAAAGTTTCAAGTTATAAAATTAAAATTAACTACCTTATTATATTATAAATCTGAAAATTCAAGTATACCGAGCTCACGCCTCAATGTGTTAAACCGATCTTCAGCCAATGGTTTTGTGAATATGTCTGCTAGTTGATGATCTGTGTCAACAAATTCTAAAAAGATATCCCCGTGTTGTTGATGATCACGTAGAAAATGATGTCGTATCTCTATGTGCTTTGTGCGTGAGTGACAAATAGGGTTCTTAGTCAGATTTATAGTGCTAGTATTGTCAAAATATATAAAAATATTAGTGTAGTGCAGATTATAGTCTTCCAAGGTTTGTTTTATCCACAAAATTTGAGCACAGCAACGACCTGCGGCGATATACTCAGCCTCAGTAGTTGATAATGCTATAGAATTTTGCTTTTTACTAAACCAGGAGACTAAGGCCTTTCCTAGGAAATGACATGTGCTACTGGTACTTTTACGGTCCACTTTGCATCCTGCAAAATCCGCATCCGAATAACCTATCAGGTCAAAGGATTTGGTTTTAGGATACCATAAGCCAACTGTAGAAGTTCCTTTAAGGTATCGGAAGATACGCTTAACGGCACTTAGATGTGATTCCTTAGGATTTGCCAGATACCGTGCACAAATGCAAACACTGAACATTATATCAGGACGACTAGCAGTTAAATATAATAAACTACCAATCATACCTCGATACTTACGCTGATCGACAGGTTTGCCATTTTTATCAGAATCAAGCTTTGTAGATGTAGCCATAGGAGTCCCGATTGGCTTTACGTTTTCGAAGTCGTACTTTTTTAGTATGTCCTTCGTGTACTTAGCTTGGTTGATGAACGTTCCTTTTGAGTGCTGTTTGATCTGTAGTCCTAGGAAGAAGTTTAGCTCTCCCATCATACTCATCTCAAATTCACTCTGCATACACTTAGCAAAATCTTGACAAAGTTTTTCGTTAGTAGAACCGAATATTATGTCATCTACATAAATTTGCACAAGGAGAATATCATCATTCAAAGATTTGATAAACAAGGTAGTATCAACTTTACCTTTTGAAAAATCATTATCAAGTAAGAAGGCACTTAGGCGTTCATACCAAGCACGAGGTGCTTGTTTGAGTCCATATAGTGCTTTCTTAAGCTTGAAGACGTGATCAAGTTTTTGAAAATCTTCAAAACCAGGGGGTTGTTTCACAAAAACTTCCTCTTTCAAAAAACCGTTTAAAAATGCACTTTTCACGTCCAATTGAAATAATTTAAAATCATTAAAGCATGCAAATGCACAAAACATGCGGATGGCTTCTAATCTAGCAACAGGAGCATAAGTCTCATCATAATCAATTCCTTCTTCTTGATTATAACCTTGTGCTACTAGACGTGCTTTGTTGCGTAGAACTTGTCCATCTTCACTGAGTTTAGAACACCCATTTGGTACCAATTATCGATTGACCAATAGGTTTAGGAACGAGTTCCCAAACTTGGTTTCCCTCAAATTAATTTACTTCCTCTTGCATGGCATGAATCCAAAACTCATCAGAAAAAGCATCATCTATATTCTTAGGTTCTATTTGAGAAATAAATGCTACATTTGCTGCTATATCATAATGTTTAAGAGAGGAACGTGTACCTACACCTTTAGATACATCACCTATAATGAGTGTTTCTGGATGATCTAGCAAGAATTTTAATGAATCAAACTTTTAGGTCAGATCTTCTACAGAACTCTTCTCAGTCTTTGCATGTGTATCTTCATCATCACTGTCGCTAGATCTGTGACTATTCAGCTCATCAAAAGTAACATTAATAGATTCGTCAACAATCATAGATCTTTTATTAAAAATCCTATATCCCTTACTCTTAGCAGCATATCCGAGAAATATCCTTTCATCTGCTTTAGAGTCGAACTTTCCCAAGTTATCCTTGGTGTTCAGGATAAAACAGCGACATCCAAAAACTTTGAAATAAGAAATGTTTGGAATTCTTCCAAACCAAAGCTCATATGGTGTTTTCTTCGAGATTGGTCGAATTAACACCCTATTCAAAACATGACAGACTGTACTAACAGCTTCTGCCCAAAAATACTTAGGAAGATTATGCTGATTTAGCATGACCCTAGCCATTTCGCTTAGAGTACGATTCTTCCGCTCCACAACACCATTTTGTTGGGGAGTTCTAGGACAAGAAAATTCATGGTAATATCCACTATCTTCACAAAACTTTTTGAAATCAGAATTTACGAATTCGCCACCATGATCACTTCGGATACGAGTAATCATGAAGCCTTTTTCGTTTTGTACCTTTTTGCAAAATATTTGAAATTCAAAAATAGCATCACTTTTGTTTGATAAAAAGTAAACCCAAGTAAATCGAGAGAAATTATCAACAATAACAAAAGCGTAGAGCTTACCGCCAAGACTAGCGACTCTACTAGGTCCAAATAAATCCATATGAATTAACTGCAAGGGTCTGGAAGTACTTACAGCGTTGATGGATTTAAAAGTGGATCTATATGCTTTGTTCTTTTCACAGTCAACACATACCATATCTCTCTTGAATGGAATTTCAGGAAGTCCTTTTACCAACTTTTTAGTACTGAGTCGTGAGATAGTATCCATATTTGTATGTCCTAGTCTCATGTGCCATAGCCAGCTTTCATCTAGATTAGCTACTAGGCATCTACCTGCATTATTAGTATTCTCCAAAAAGAAAACATAAATATTGTCTTCTCTAATCCCTTTATATACGGGATCACCATATGACATATCATATATGGTACATTTATCTTTCACAAAATTGATACCATAACCGTTATCAGCCAAATGACTTATGCTCAGTAGGTTATGTTTTAATTCTGTTACTAGACAAACATCTTTTATTACTGGATAAGGAGAAATACCTACAGTACCATTACCAATAATATCACCTCTCAAATTATTTCCGAATGAGACATATCCTTTTTTCTTCATCGATAGCGTAGCGAACAAAGATGCATCACCGGTCATGTGTCGCGAACATCCGCTATCGAGGATCTATTTGCTTCTAGCATGAGAGGGTTGAGAGTCCACCTACAAGACAAGTAGATAAATCCTTTGGTACCTATTTACTGAAGGGTCCATTCTGATTAGTTTTAGGCCTCCAGAATAAAGTGTGATTGTCAACAAACTTCCTTGCCAAACAATACTGTGATATGTGTCCATGCGTGCCACAATAAGTGCAAGTAAGTTTAGAATCAGATGTGGTCAAAACGGTGTTTACATGCTTGTTTGGTTTCTTGGAGAACCTATAAGTGAAAGCATGGTGATAGTCGTATTTCTTCTGTGCTTTCTTATTTTTAGTCCTCTTAGGTGTATGCTTAGCATTAGGACTAAACTTAGGCTGTGTCACAGGTATTGCCTGTTTGCCTAACTTGATTTCTAACTTTTTAGAAATCGCAATAGACTCTTCATATCTAGCAGTCATATCTGAGAGTCTTTGTTCTGCTACTAAGTGCTTCTTCTTCTCTATGTTATATAATTCTTGCATCTTGACATAGTCTCTTTCTTTCTTTTCAATCTTGAGGATAGCCTCATGATAGTCTACCTTGAGTTTGGCTATCTCTTCCGTGTTACCGGTAGTAGACGTCTCTTTAATATCTTCAATAAGATTGGACAGTCTAGCTAACTCGGTTGTGTATGCCCTTATTTCTTTTCGAGATTGCTTATACTTGTCAAGCACAGTTTTGTGATCTTCAAGTAATTCGCTAAAGGCATTTTCTAATTCATCGAAAGTAAAATCATTATATAGAGGGTTTGAAGATACCTTATCAAATGCCATAAGACAGACATTTGCATTGCCGTAGGGTCTGTCCTCTTCTTCTATATCACTGGCATCACTTTCATGCCAGATACTTGTGTTGGCATACTTTCGACCGGATGTTGCTTTTCTGCTTGGTCTTGATCTGTCATATGGACTACTTTTCTTTAAAGTTGGACAGTCCTTCTTCATGTGCCCCGTCTTCTTGCATCCAAAGTAAATGGTTTCATCTTTATTGCTTTCTTGGACATCTCTCTTCCTTCTGCTTGATTTCTCAAACTTTAGGAAATTTCTGAAGTTCTTCACAAGTAGGGCTTGTTCATCATAACTTGAGGATTCTTCATAAGAGTCATTGCATGTTGATTTTTTTGTTTGAGCTTTGAAAGCAATAGATTTTTTTTTTTTGGTGTTGCTTCTTCAAACTCTTGAAAATCAAGTTCATGGGTCATGAGCTTGCCCCTCAGTGTTTCTAAGGACATAGTGGTGAGATCGTTTCTTTCAATAATTGCTGTGGCTTTTGGATTCCAGTTCTTGGTTAGAGCCCGCAGTACTTTTTTGATCTTCTCATGATTGCTGTAATTCTTGCCAAGAGATTGCAGAGGATTAGTTATATCAAGGAAACGAGTAAACATCTGTGTAATTGACTCACCGGGTTTCATCTTGAAAGATTCATATTCCTGTGTTAGTCTACTAATTTTGGATTCCTTCACTTGGGAAGTACCTTCATGAGTTACCTCAAGAAGTTTCCAAATTTTGTGAGACGTCTTACAGGTTGAAACTCTGTTGAACTCTGTTTTGTCAATTGTACAGAATAGTGCATTGATGGCACGAGCATCTAGACTAGCCTTAGCTTTTTCAGCTTTAGTGTATTTGTCATGAGGCTTGTCTATAAGCTGGCCTTCAACCACTGTGGGTGCTGGTTTCTTATAACCATCAATGACTATAGACCAAAGATCAAAGTCAAGAGATTTTAAGAAGAAAGTCATTCGTGTTTTCTAATAGGTATAATTAGTACCATCAAAAAGTGGGGGTCTATTTGTGGATTGCCCTTCACCGTTGAATATTGATTTCACGGCTGCCATATATATACTCTCTGAGGTTTGTTATATAAGAATATAACCTGCTCTGATACCAATTGTAGGACCGTTGAGCACCTCTAGAGGGGGGGTGAATAGAGTGCGTGTGTGTGCAGCGGAAAAATAATCACCAATTTAAAATTAACAATGGCAGAAAATAACAGACAGTAAATAAATGAAGCAAGAGATAGAGAGATCAAACTCAGTGACACAGCGATGTATACTGGTATCCCTCTGAGAGGACTAATCCAGTCTCGATTACTCTTGCTCGATGTTAATCCACTATGGCACAAGCTAAATGAGAGCTTGCAGTCTCTTACAATACCGTGCTTGGTGACAAGTGCACGACCGACTTCACAACACCGTGCTTGGTGACGAGCGTACGACCGGCTCCACAACATAATAGTTTCTGAACTTGGAACGACCTCTTTACAACTCTTGGACACCAAAAACTCTAAATAAATATAGATATTACTGGCTTTGGCTAAGAGATGTATAGGTATAGTTTGAAAGCTTTAGAACGTTTTGAAAACACTTGAAGAGTAGAGAAGAGAAGATGAAGAATGAATGAGTGATTTGAAATGAAAATTTCTCTTCTATTTATAGGTGTTTTCTGGGAACGAACTCGGGTAGAGTTCGGGCAGAGTTCTGATGCAAATATTTTGCATAGAGACGTTGCTCGCAGATTTGGAGGCAACTAACATTTGAATTTGAACTGACCGAACTCAGGCAGAGTTCGGACCGAACTCGGACTGAACTCGATTTTGAGTTCTGTCAAGGATTTTTGGAAATATTTATCAAAATAGTTTGTAAGAAAGTATTTTGGAATATTTTGTAAAAGATGAAAATGGGTAGGCTTTTTGGAAATGTGGACTGGGATAACCCTAAGCCAGTATTACCAAGTTGATTTTACAAAATAAATCGACTCAATAAAATGTAAAAATACAGAATAAAATATAAAATGAGTCAACTTCAGATTTGATGATGTCTATGCTTTGTTGATGCAGTACAACGCCCATTGATATTGATTTCATATCTCCTGAAATGATTAGCAGCAGTTTGTATATTTTGTGTATTGACTTAAGTGCATGTTGATTATCGAAATCGGGTGTGACCATGGAATGGGCCAACACTTCCTTCGGCGTTGTGCCTTTGTTAGGCCCACCACAGGAGAGCCGCACACTTTGCTGCGCTTTCCCGAAGTGGGAATTGAGCGAGGCAATATGGCAGCAGTACCCAAAATCTTCTTCGGGGCTTCGTTGGTCAAGGGGTTCTGGAGCACAGTCACCTCCATCGTGTTGTTGGAAGCAGCCGCCTTCGGCACCCAGGTGCGTCGAGTCTTCTTCGATTTTATGAACCGCTTCAAAGGACTCGACTTCTCCTCACAAAGGAGATCTTCAAAAGCTTGTTGGTCGAAACGTACGACCAACGTCTTCTGGGAATATCCCAGCAAGTTGTTGTCAGATTGTGCTACTACCTTCTCGTTGGAGGAGAAGGAAGTCTCTAGCAGAGTCGCCAATTTGTTTGCCATGACAAATGGTTATAGGAACATTTTGTATTTTAAAAGTAGAAAGAGTACAATCGATTCCTGAACAAGAGATCTAAGTACAAAATTCCTAGAAAAGTATGGCGATAGAGATCAAGCATTAAAGCGGCTCCTTTTCTCCGTTGACGATCTAATGACGAGTTGAACTTGCTTTGGCTTTCTGGTGCTGGTGATTGAAACTCTAGCATTACCAATCAAGAGGATGCCGAAGTTAAAGATTTCGAAGCCGCTTTATCGAAAAAAAACTCCTTCTATTTACAGGGGAGCACATATGCGATGTGCATAAGGATTGTGCAGGAGCGTTGCACGTAGAGATATGAGAGAATCTCGAGGTTGATGGGGGCTGCTGTTGAGCTGACACATGGCAGATGCTGGGATTCTCTTTTATCAAGATATTTGGGAGAGTTATCAATAACTGAATAAATGACACGTGGTGTGTATTTATTGTTGATCGGATGAACCTATGCAAATTATGGTCCTATTTTCGAGGTTGGATTTTGACTTATATTAGGGGGCCATTGATTTAAACAAACCAGTTGGATATAGCCCTCGTTTATGAGAATAAAGTCCATCCTTATCTGTGGTTTAAACAAACTGATATGATATTGCTGTTATCAACAGAATCAAAATATATCCTATCTTAAGAGCAGCGGTTTAAACAAACGGATAGGGTGGTATCCTGAAAGATACAAGCACCCATCTGGCCACGTGGAGCCATGTTACTTCGTAAGGCTGTACCGCTATGCGAGCTGTGCTTCTGACGGAGTTTTTGTTGCTACTGCGCTTCTGGGCGACGAGCGGTCTTGTGCTTTAGGCGACGGAGTCACTGCGCTTTTAGGACTATGAGTAGACTTGTGCTTCAGGCGACGGTGTCACTGTGCTTTAGGGCGACGAGTAGACTTGTGTTTCAAACAATGGAGTCACTGTGCCTTAGGACGACAAGTAGACTTATGCTTCAAACAACGGAGTCACTATCCTTTAGGGCGACAAGTAGACTTGTGTTTCAAACAACTGAGTCACTATGCTTTAGGGCGATGAGTAGACTTGTGCTTTAATCAACGTAGTCATTGTGCCTTAGGGCGACGAGTAGACTTGTGCTTTGGGCAACGATATAAACAAAGTATCAGATGATGGGGGCCGTTGAATGGGATGAGCTTTTGATTAAAGCGAGGGCTCTAAGCTTCTGAGTTGAAGAGAGGGCGCGGAGCTTTTGGGTTTTAATGTTCTGTGCTTTTTAGACTGAAATGAGGGCTCTATGTGAAGAAATGAGCTATCTGCGCTTTTGGGTCGAAGAGGGGGCGTAGGTACCTAGCTGCACTTCTGAGTCGAAGAGGGGGCGTAGGTACCTAGCTGCACTTCTGAGTCGAAGGAGCTAGTTCCTGTAGAAGTTTTTTAAGAGCATTTAATGACTGTTCTTCTTGATGGCCAAATCGGTCGTCCTCCTCTTTAATTGTCACCGTTATTAAGGGGAAATCGAGAAGTTAGTGGCCTAGGACTCAGTAGAATGAACCTATTAAATGAGGTTCATTGTGCTGAGTTCTAGGTTCATCCCATTAATTTGGGCGTCTTTGACCGACGGCCACGTGGCATGTTGGTTGGACTACACACACCCTATATAAAGGGAAGTTTTTCTAAAGAGTCGTCTTCCTTTCTTAGAATTCTAAATGTTATGCTTGATCCTGACTTAGCTTCGAATGACCATTGGCCTTGCATATGTCGGCTGATGATTGTGGATCCCTTCGTTCAAAGAAGTTGTGCCTTTGTAGAATAAATGTTGCTGTGTTTCGGGACGCACTTGAGCGTCTGGCATAAGGAGTTCGAACCTGAACAACGGCTTAGAGGTCTTCGAGATCCAAGCTTTCGGATTTGGATCGGTTGCCAATCCAAAGAGCCATAAGTTGTGCTCTGCCCTGCTCAATGGTAGTGGCATGGCCTGTGTTGTTGACTGAGTTCTCGTTTGGGCTAATAGATGCTTCAGGAAGTGGCTCGCTTTGACAGCGCTGTGCATCTGGGGGACTGCAGGTCTTTGAAGATTAACCCCTTGTATGGTGCCTGTAAAAATTAACCCTCTTGTAGATCTTTAGATGCCTTAGTTCTTTTCATGCTGAATCTGTAATAGATCCTTGTAGGCAAAGCTCTTTTCTTGTAGTCATGATGAATCTGTAATAGATCCTTGTAGGCATGATTTAGTAATGAGCTTTTTATGAACTATGATTTCTGATCTTCTGTCTGCTCTTTCCTGGTACATGGGCTTTTATGAAGCTTTGTGTATCAAGAACACTACCTGCACTTTTGATATGTCTACGTATTTTCATGCTTCTACACCCTGCAAAGGATTGCTACATATTGAAGAATCACATTCAACAATTATTAGATTCGAAGGCCATCATGTTGTATAAAGATAAGAAATAGATTTCTATATATCTTGTTTCCCTCCAATTTGGATATCACCCTGCAATTGAAGTTAATGTCACACTCCAGAACCAGAATACTGGAGAGCGGGGGACAGACACAATCAGCTACGTACATTAAAGTATAATCTACCTCGATATACGGTCACGGCTGTCTAGATGCATGAGTGTTTATCTACAAGCCAACAGTCTCTTATCGTCATGAACAAGCCTAGTGTCTCAATCTCAACAAGCAAGTAATTGTCACAAGATGTAAGATCATCAGACATACAAAGTAAGGCATCCCAAACATTACATATTTAGATGATAATAAAGCTAGTCATACAAAATACGAAGACTAGCAAGAGTTTAGGTCATACATGATCAACCCTAGGATTTGTCAATCATGTAACAGCCCGTAGGCAGACAGAAATTAAAGTTTCAACACGAGCTAACACTTGCTCGGCGGCTAAACGCCTCAAAAGAATAATTTACAATAAAGTGGGAGAGCAAAATAAGAAACCTACTCATTGCCAAGATTACGTCTGGTGTTCACCATCTGGCTGGAAGACAGGGAGATCCTCGGGAGCTACTACGAAATCTGGCCAAACAAAACCAGCTGGGTCAGACCCCAGAAAGAGCGAGTACCACAAGGGAGGCTTCACTTAAGAACTAAAACCAGCATATTAGCACATGATACATAAAGGATAACGAAAGACATGATTTAGAGAAAACAGGGTGATAAAAGATAAGATAACTAAATGACTATTCTAGTAACCAAGTTACAACCCGTAAACCAAACAAGGACCAGGGTTGTAACCCTTCACCTAAACAGAAATTAGTCTCTAACCAATTATCGAATAAGTAAATCATAACAGTAACGGGCTGAAGTAACCATGTACTGGCCTTATCTAGGCAAGACTAGACTAGACTCCATCCATCAATCACGGCCAAGCAATGAGTACGGCTTGATACTTTAACTAACTAGGGTTATCACAAGCCTACTTACAAACAAGATGAACTGAGATGTTCCAACAGCCACAAGTCCTACAGACTCAATCCAGGTTATCCAGTTGCAAGTTGAGAGAGTTCGATTAGGTGACTTGGGGGTGCAACACATGACAGTGTGTTGGAAATGTGCCCTACTCGGCGGCAGGCTACAAGTCCAATTAAAGCGCCCAAATAACGGGACTGCATGCAGCTGGGAAATCTCTTCATGGACTACTTGATCAATCTAGTCATTATCCTAGTCAGATTCAGTATTAATCCCTGACCGTGGTAACCTGGGATCCATGTCCTAGATATGATGCAAGATGAGACATGTAGCTTATACAAGCACAAACATCCACGGTGTCAAGGCAAGAGTTACTTAGCAAGTCAAGATAGCCGTCGCAACAGCATATCAAGATTATCATGTTAGGTTACTTTATCAAGTCAAGAGTACATCACAACGGACCACCATCAAGAATTATCATGTCAAGTTACTTGTCTAGAGTGCACCACGATGGGTAACTATCAAGAATTATCATGTTACTTGATACTTGTTAAGAGTGCGCCTTAACAGGCCACTATCTGTTCTATCCTTAATTATCATGAATGAGAGAAACTTGTATAAAATAGCTAGTAACATATTCTTGAAGTCAAGGAAAAGATCTACAACTTTCATGTTTTGAGATTTTTAAGATTTTAGCTACAAAACAGCTCAAAGAGGCAAAAACAGTCATTTGGAGTGACCTGAGCGCAAGTTGCGCGAGCAAAACTACCCACGGCGCACGTTGCATGGCATAAAATCGTACGGGCGTACGGCCGCGCAAGTTGCGCGTTATGCGCAGGAAAAATTGCCCACGGCGCACGTTGCGCGCAACCACGACACGCGGCAGAAAATCGTACGGGCGCGCGGCTGTACAAGTTGCACGTTGCGTGCGGGCACAATCGCCAACGGCGCACGTTGCGCACAAGCACGACGCGCGGGCACGCAACAGAAAATCCCGCGGGCGTGCGGCCGCGTAAGTTGTACGTTATGCGCGAGCAAAATCGCCCACGACAAACGTTGCGCGCAAGCACGGCGCACGTTGTGCGGCAGAAAATCGTACGGGCGTGCGGCCGCACAAGTTGCATGTTATGCGCAGGCAAAATCGCCCACGACACACGTTGTGCGCAAGCACGACATATGGGCACGCGACAGCAAAGACACTGCACGCGACACTGTTCATCGTCCCGACAACACCAAAAGTTATGGGAAACCCATGAACACGAAAATGGCATAACTTGCTCATATGAAGTCTAAATCAAGAGGTTCAAAAGCCAAAATTTGGTAAAATTGAATTTTCTACAACATGGAACCATTAGATCTCGAGAATAATCAAGTTTCAGAGATCAAAACCAAGAAAAACTAAAAAATTATAAACTTAGATCTACAAGAATCCATCTATCAAACCTAAAAATGTTAAGTTCTAAAGAGGCTTAGAATCAAGTAAGGAAGAGAATGGAATAATAAAACTTGAGATCCATTATGAAGCAAGTTGCACTTGTCTAGGACTTGGTAGGTAGGAGGACTAAATGGAGAAGATGAAGAAGTAAATATAAATAATGGAGGAGAGAGAAGGAGTTGGTTTTTTATATAAAATCTCTCAATCTTAAACCAAAACAAACCAAGCCAAGGCAAGTCAAATTGAACCGAACAAATTATAATAAACTAAGTCAAGATTAAACCAAGACTAGGCTAAGCAAGACAAGTCTAATTACAGTCCACCTGACAAATGTCAGAAATTCGTATACGTATACTGAAAATACGTACAACAGAAAACGGGAGTGACAATTCTACCCACCTTAAAAGAATTTCGTTCTCAAAATTTAATCAAGAGGCTAGAGGTGTCGGGGCGAGCTATACTAATACTGGCAATCTACGACCAGCAGTCAACCAAGCAATCATTCATGCAAGCAAGGAAGTAAAAGCATAAGGCATAAGGAAGACATTATACCTTATGAGTCAAACAGGTGTGGATATTACGATCGGATATCATCATCGCGCTCCCACGTTGACTCACCTAAACAGTGGTGACCCCAAGCCACACGGACTAAACTAATAGTCTTGTTCTTGAGTACCCACTACTACAAAAATGGTTAACAATGACGGCCAAAAATGGTCATTGATGACATTTGTTTGGCCGTCATCTACGTTACCGTCATCTTTACCATAAGAAAACAATGACAACTCGACACATGTCATATTTATCAATGAAAGATGACTTTTGTGTGTCATCTTTATTTATAAAAGATGACTTATATATGTCATCTTTATTTACCAAAGATGACTTCTATTAGGAGACAACAATGACGGATTACACACGTCATCTTTTTTATATGAAAGACGACTTTTAGATGTCATCTTTTTATATAAAAGATGACTTTTAGATGTCATCTTCTTGTATTAATGAGGACTTACGTGCGTCATCGTTATTTATAAAACGTGACATTTATCGTGGAAAAATAATGACGGGTCAACGCTCGTCATTATTATTTACAAATGATGACTTATATATGTCATTGTTATTTACAAAAGATGACTTATATGCGTCATCTATATTTACAAAATATGAATTTTATCGAGGGTACAATAATGACAGCTCAAAACATGTTATATTTGTTTATAAAATATGACTTTTATGCGTCATCATTATTTGCAAACGATGACTTACATGTGTCATTATTATTTATAGAAGATGACTTTTAACATTGAAAAACACCGCTCAACACACATCATTATTATAAGAAGATTGACTTTTATTGAGTATACAACAATGACGGCTCAAAATAATGAAATGCACATACAACATCCCATTGAAGAAAATAAAGAAGAAAACTAATACATAACACCAACAAAAAGGTATTTCATTTCATAATTATTCAAAGTCATGACATTGAACTAAACAATATTCATTTATTCTCACATATTTCAAAACATAAATTAATAATACTTCCAAAATTTCTTAATACATATTGTCTTCATTAACAATATCCATTATAAACTTCGTCAGCTCCCCTCTCATTTCATCAAATTCTTTGATGGAGTAATCCTTTCTCCCAGCAAACTACAAAAAAAATAAACACAAAATAGTAAATATAAGGTCATACATCAAGCATTACTTTATCTTAACATCTAACTTACCACTTTGTCTAAACAGTTTGCATTCTAGAATTACGTAGTTGCATAGGGTCATATATCCAGCGTTAATGTTAACATTACCATAGGACATAAATGTACGATGAAACAAATAAATACATGCATCTAACCATACATTCGTAAATATAAGAAATTTATCCAATTGTTCATGCAAATATTCATAGCCAATGATATATGGACCTTAGTGATTGGCTCAAACAGTAAGCTTAAGACACCATGCATTAGACATCTGCATGAACAGAATAGCAACAAGAAAAAGTAATAACTGCTCAACTCTTCAAGAAAAAACAAAAACACTTCACAAATACTAATTTTGCATGCAAGGGAATCACCACATAATAAGTACCATTCAGGAATTGAGTGGAAGCTCCAGATTAAAAAGAATGGTTGTCAGTGGCTTCAGGTTTGGAATGTTTGTGATTTAATCATCCAGCATCGGAAAAATCTGCAATCCAACATTGTGAATATCTTGCAATTAAGTGGCAAGTAGTGACAACTAAAGAAAATGTAAGACAAGTCATTGTGATGATGACCATACCTCTTAGAAAATGTGCTTCGGGGAATGTAGCTACATCCAACATAGAAGCATAAGATGTACATAAAAGAGACTCTAATGCCACAAAATTAAAGATACCTGATGCAACAAAGAACATGTTACGTAGTAAGCATAGTCTCAAAACCTGTCACTCAATTCTCCTAGAGTACCTAATCTATCATAGAACATAAAAATACTGCCAATTTAAGTAAGAAATCGTAGAAAGAAAAGAAACCAACAACCTAATTCCCAATTGTTCCAATAAGAAGCAAGAACCCACAAATCAAATATGCCATAGAACACTAAAAAAAATTCAATTGAGGTGAACTAGTTCGGATTTTCCCAAAAATAAACACCGTAATAACCTCAATGTCCAACAAAATGTCAAATTAGTTACATCCTGTAATAACCTCAGTAAGAATGAACTCAAAATCCTACCATAAGCAGAATTTTCACATAATTCTCACTACAATTCAGTTCCCCATAAAAAAAGAAAAATGACCCACATAACAAAACCTATAATTAAGCTGAATTCACTAAAAATTAGTTCAAATTGAACATGTTACTTACTGCAGTTCAATGCTATCTTAGTTGGCATTAATATATTTGAACTCTCCTCTCATAGCCCTACCATTGTAGTCTTTTAAAAACTTATAAACAGTGGAAATTAGGAAACACAAGAAAACTATTCTACAGAAGGTGGCAACATAGCAGATGCAAAGTATTGAACCTAAACAAAGAAGCGAAATGTTAGGACAATCAAAGGAATTGACTTGTTCAAATTTCTTCTATTGATTTATCCTACTTTGCTTGAACTTGAAAGCAACATGGTAATGTCCAACCTTAGTTTGTTAGCTAGTGCAGCTTGAGCTTGCTTGATTAAGCTACATTAATGTTTAACAAGCCTATCTCTGCTTGATTAGTTTGTTCAAGTTCTCAGTCTTCAACATGTCTCATTTATTTCGATTTTATGTGTGTGTGTGTGCATTTTTCCAGTATGCTTTCAGTTTTTTTCGTCCCCCCACCCCCCACCCCACACACACACACGCACATAAAATTGAGGCATGTAAAGCCATGAACCGACACTTCTGTAAGAAACCTGAACAACAATGAATTTGTTCAAGACTAGATAGCTCAAAATTCAACAAAATAAATAAGACATGCAAACCAAATATTTAGGAAATTTGAATCTTTCCGGTGTCCTTTTGTAATTACTCTCTCCCTTTCTTGCGCAATTCATAATCTCCTACATTTTAGTTTATCCCAAAATCCAGCAAGAAAAATTATTAATCCTATAATTTTTCAAGCTAGAACCCATAACAGAAACTATGAGAACCTATTTTCAAAATGATTGCATAAAACGTGTCAATAATCCTGCAAGAAGCACACTTAATTTATTAGGAGATAATAATAAAATTTGTTGGCTAACCCACTGAAGCAACCTAACATGCTGCAGCTCTCTAGGCCACCTAGCAAATTTTGTGTAAGAACCTCAATGATTTACAATTTTTTGTGTAAGAACCTCAATGATTTACAATTTTTTGCTTTGGTCGATATGTCACCACTGTATCGGCTTGATATCCAAAGATATTATTATGTAAAAAAGAATTTATATAAACTGAAGTTTTAAACAGTGCTGAAGGCATTACCGATCAGACAATACATTAATGCAATATGAAAAGAATGTATATAACCTGAATGTATATAACCTGAAGTTTTCATTAATCCTATAACCTGAATGTATTTCATTGCAATATCCAGACTTTTGATAACCAGAAGTTTTCATTAATGCTATAACCTGAAATTTCCATACAAATTTATGCAAAAAATGACATGCTTGGACATTATCATTACCTCTCATGTGAATTGCACGTTAGTATACTTGTTATCAATGCCAGAAGTTTATTCGAAAACCTGAATATTACAAAAGAAAATAGAGAAATTCAAGTTGAAAGCAATATATGTATGTGAGCTCTGAAAGAAACCCTGAGAGAAAGTCATGCATCAAATCAGCTCCATCCCACATCATAGACTTTAATTGAAGAAAACTCAATATAAGAGAAAGAACGTACTTTTTGGATTACTATGGTATCTCAAATGATTAAAACCAGCATCCAATAGAACATCGAATGGGAATATGATTTAGAATAATATGAAGGCTGCATAGAAACCCTCACCAATGAAAATATGTAAAGAACATGGTAATGAGAAACGCTATGCAGGCATTAAATAAATGCAAAATTGTGCACCATTGATTAAGAGGGACGGCTCCAGCTTAGGAAGCACAGTCTAAATCAGAGTAGATTATTTTTATGTAGTTTACATATAAGGCACAACATGTTTAGACTAATAATGTGAATCTGTATACCAAACCTTTGCGTCGACGAGCATGTAAATATGAAAAAAGGGAAAATAAGACACAATAATATGTTAATATGTGATTATATATAGTCATTATTTTCTCTCGTATGTACAGTCTTATAGGTTCAAGTAATTCCTTTATAAAGGAGGAGTTAATGTATAAATTTCTTGAACTTGAAAGTATACAAGAAAACTACTTATATGATTATTACATGAAGAATTGTTGGGTATGAGAGACAATATTACACCTTGCCCTTTGCAATGCCCTTGGCAACCTCTCTAGTCCTCCAATCATCTGCATCCTGATCAGCTTTATCATATGCCTCACACTCCTGCAGAACATTAACAATGACAGAAAGTCATTAACAAACATGACCTATATGTGACTGAACTGAAGACAAACTACCATATGATACACACAACAGAAGTGAACTACTCAAACCACTCTTCCAGGCATGTAGCTCTAAAAGGACAACATAAAAAGAAATCTAGAGACATATAGCACAAGTGTATTAGAATTGAGGTCCTTACCATAAAGAAAAAGTGCATCTTCTTCTAGCTTGAGAAACACCCAATTTTCTTGAGTGAGGAGACATCATTTCAAATTAGTTATTAAAGGTACATGAGTAAACAGAGAGCTATGTGAAATATGTTAGTTATTAAAGAAAAAAATAACAAACAAGTATTATGAAAAGCCAAGAGTTGATTCTAAAATTAGCTGTGAGGTTAAACGCTGAACTCCCATTGCCTACAGGTTCCAGCGGAACAAGTGTACATCTTCAAATATTTAAAAATATATGGATTATGTAGTCTTGATATGTTTGCATTTACCTAACAAATTACAATTTGGATTAGTGAGCGATACTTTTGAAACCTCATTCAGTAATATTGCCGACACTTTTATTCAATATTACTGCCGGACATAGAGTAGTAGGTAAACTTTGAACCATCAGAGGTTTCCATTCTTGCGAAAAAAATGACTTCTTGTTGTTCATGAGAATTTTTTTGTCCACTATTATAATTCTAATAGTTGGGATTGGTAACTTCATATTGCTTGCTTCAGTTCCATAAGGAAAAGGGAGTTCAATACCTGGTCAACAATGACATGGATTTCTCCTGCAACATCATGTAAAGATTCCTTTGTAGAAGTCCAATCATTACAAGGGAGGATCGAGCTTAGGGTGCTGCTTTGAGGATCTTGTATGTACTCTTCAAGAGCTGCACATGTGTCTCCAGCAACTCTGTATACAGAACGGTATATTCTTTGCAAGTTAAGAGTATTCAACTATGTCTCACTTTTTTGGGAAGTATTAAAACCCAAAATATAACAAGAAGAGGAATGTCAAGACCCAGCAGAGCCCGATAAGCCTGGAAAAGAGAAATGCTCATCAGTTAGATATCTAAAAGATTGTGATCCTCTATACAGAACTACTAAACAAGTTGTATGGACTGAACAGGTGTTGTTACGTTGTGCATTGTGGATGATGACAAATTAGCTGCTCCAAAAATCATGTTCTTGACCTCTTCCCTACATGATTTTACACAACAACGGTTCCCAAAATGCAAGTTTAACAGAAGTGCATTCTTCAGTGATCCTCTATGCAAAAGTACTAAATGAAGTCCTTAATTACATCAGGAAAGAAATATGATACTGAAGATGAAGAATCAGAATTGAGAAAAAGCAAAAAAGCAAGCTAATCTTTACCTTTGGTCCAAAAATCAATAAAAGTACGAACGCATGCGAACCGAGAAGAAGATTAATGCCTTTGATCCGTCTCCCCGCCTGCTGACATACTCTACTCTCTATTGTCCCTACTTGATACCCTCCCTACTCTACTCAATACTTTCCATACTCGACTTATGAAAAGTATCAAATCACAGCTATATAAGATAGAATATTGAATTTTAGGGACATAGCTTCAAGAGTGCAAAAATCAGTGGACCCATAGAAGCCTTTTAAAAAAGAAGACAGCTCCTAAGTCCTATCAGCTTCTTCCTTTGTTAGAATAGACAAAAGAAACAAACTAGTAAACCTATAGAAAGAACAATAAAGTAGGTCAAAACAAGGAGAACATGTGAAAGATATATTCATGTCAAGAACATGTGATATGAACTGAATGTGACATGCGAAAAAGTAAAAAAAAAATCTATAATAAAAAATAAAGCCTGATATGAAGTTCTAAAGTAAATAGTACGCTTTCACTGATGGTTTTAATATGACTGTTCGAGGAACTTGCTGATGAACAAAGTAAATACTACGATTTCAATCCCAAATATTAGAATTTGAAGAAAACTAATCAAATCAATCGACATGATAGATTAAGACAACAAGAAGCTATATGACGTCCATACAATTAATAACTACTAAAACAAGATAAAGCAAATTTATCCTAATTATCTTTTGAACTCAGCCTGTGCATATGTCCAATCACTAGGAATACACAATTGAAATTGAAATCAGGAAATATGAGATGGATTTTGTTTATGAAGAGTTTATATGGAAGCACAATTTGAAAACAAAAGTTTATGATTAGCAGTCTCAATTAGTTCAACATAACACATAAGATATTGTTAACCAAAATTAAAAAAGAAATAAAAATGTAAACCAATATTTTAAAGCATTTTTATTAAGATGCAATATATTTCCACAAATGAGCAGGAATGTCACATGGCTAAGGTGCATAAATATTATGTGTAAGATATTTCATTATTTGGTACGAAGTTGTGAATTATGGTTGAGTAGTCAAGAACAAAAGAGTTCTCTAGATGTTTGAAGTAAATTAACAGAGTTAACGCTTAATTTAGAACACATGGCTAGCTAGCCCAATATACTTGTAACCCAACCCTCCGTTGCCTTCTCCAAGTGTTGCTTCTGTTTTAAAAATTTAATGCACAATACTTATTACATGTTTGAATTATCCGTGTACTCAACACTGCGTCGAGATGCAAGAATACTAAATATTGACTTTGAGATAAGTCAGTACTCCACATCCTAATTCATCGTTCTAGAGAAATAACTAACTGTTGAGAAAAGAAAGAAACAGGAAAGGAGTCGAATCTTACCTCTGCATTGATCTCGACACAGGATATTGGCATAGTGATCACACCGGAGATACGTTGTTGTACGTTGTTGTAGAATGCTACGTGCTTCTGGAAGGGGTCGCTAGAAGAGTTCATCGGTTAGAACCGAGTCACTCTGTGTTCGATATGAATACTATAGTATCCAATAATCGTCTGTGGCTTTCGACCAAACATTACTCGATCATACACAAGCAATAGTTATTACGAATGATTGAATTTGTTCTGAGTTTTAGAGGAAGAGAAATCAAAGCATGAAATTGATAAGCCATGAGAACTCAACTTGGAACATGGAACGACGAGAACCTATCTTCGTCGAGATCTCAACGATACTATATCGAAATCATATAGTTGATCAGTTGATCACATTTTATTTAAAATCAAGAACAAACTAAAAAATTGACTCAAAAGAAGAACCCACCGGTCAACCACATCGTCGACGACAGAGGCTCGAACTCTCCATCAATTGTGAAGAGAGAGGATCTCGCCGCCACTCAGTGGAATCCACCGCTCGAACTTGCCATAGACGATGAAGAAAGTAACCTTCGACGTAGAAACAGCTACGATAAGGAGGTGAGCCAGCTAGGCCAACTAGCGGCGGTATGCTCCCCAGAGAATACACTAAAATTTGTTGATGCCGCAACCGCCTACTTTTTTCACTCGTCCATCGGAGTCGAGTACAAGTGCGAAGTATGTGGTTTCTAGGTTAGGATTAGGGTTTGGGGCATGCTAGAGTTTGGGATTTGGAAAGAGGATGAGGGATTTGGGGGTTCTCGGGAGATGAGGATGAGGATGGATTAGGGTTTAAAAATTGGAAGAAGGAGGAGGAATTTGGGTTTCTCTCATGGTAGATGAGAATGAGGAGAAGGCAGGGGTAGAGGGGGTTTTGATTGGGTCAAAAAAACAAATTTGAGCCAACCCAAAAAGAGAGAGGGGCTGAGACACAAAAATTTTGTTTTTTGTTATTTTATAACTTTCGAATATAAAATTGTTATAGAAGTACATACTATATATAATATTTTTATATAAAATGTATTATAATATGCTAGAAATTTTTACGGATCTTCATAACATATTTTACAAAATGTTATAATAACATTTTTACAAGCGTTATAATAGAAATTTTTTTCTTGTAGTGATAGATCTAGGGTTCGGGAAGTAAAAACTCAAAGAGGGAATGAAAATGTAGAGGGAGGAATGAAAATTTTAATGAAAAAGTCAGGTGGAAATTTTTTTTTAAGTAAAACATATCTATCACAATGTGCGCTACAAATGCGTCTTCAATTACAGCTTGTCCTAAAATATGTCGTAAATGAGTCTTCAATTATAATGTGCCATAAAGTACGTTGTAAATGAGTCTTCAACCACAACATGCAAAAATTCATGCCATAAGTAAGTTTTCATTCACGGCTCGCAAGACGCACGCTGCAAAAGTAATTTTTTTAGCTCTTTTACGACTATTTATCATTACAACGTGCAACCGATACACGCCGTAAAATGCACATTGTAAATGAACACTTTTCCTGTAGTGATACTTTCAATATCATTAAAATATTTATATATATATTCAAAATTTACGTTGATGCATAATGATCAATTCCAGATCAACAAGTTAACCATCACTGGAAGTACAATTCGGTCTCAAACTATAAGACATGCTTTTAGTAATGATTGATGTATAGTTCTATGAGAGTTGATCCCCATTATTTTAATAAAAAGAAGAAAATAAAAAATGTTAGAGATGACATACCACATGTCTTTGTCATTGTTTAAACTATATATGACTCTTAATATCATTATGTCATTGTTAGTCACACATCTTTTTTATTCACAACACAAAAGATGACATCTAAAATTGTTTTCATGACCCATGTCTTTGAAATTGTCATCTTATAGTACTTACCATGACATTATTATTTTTTAATGTCATTGATAGAATTATTAATGACGATCGTATAATAAGCTGACATTAAAAGTATCATTAATGACATTTTTAGATGGGTGTCATCTAAAAAGTGTCATTGTTAACGTTTTTTGTAGTAGTGACCTTATCTCTTCGGTCCAATATGGATACGAGCCTCTCCTCATACGAAAGTTTGGTACCGACAACCAATTCTGAATGATCAAGGATACGGCTCGGATCCAGGATATACGTCGCAATTGGGATACATGGAAAACGTCATGTATCTCACGTAATGACGGCAGAAGAGCGAGACGATAAGACACATCACCTACTCGTTCTAGAATGTCGAACGACCATATATACCTAGGACTAAGCTTTTCCTATACGTCGAATCGAATGACGCCACGGGTAGGCGAGATCCTAAGGAAAATGTGGTCGCCGACTGAAAACTCAAGGGGACGTCGATGAGAATCGGCCCAATGGCGCTAGCGATCTTGGGCAATTCGAAGATGATCTCAGACTTGTCTGACCACCTCGATTGTCTGCGTAATCATCTCTAGACCAAGCATCTGTCTCTCACTGACATCATCCTTAGCTAAAGATGATCTGCACTTCCTGCCATACAGTGCTTTAAAGGGAGCCATCTGGATACTGGCCTGGAAACTGTTGTTATAGAAGAACTCTACTAGGTGTAGGTGATCTTCCCACGAACCACCGAAGTCCACCGTACAAGATCGTAACATATCTTAAAGAGTCTGAATCGTATGTTCTGACTGACCATCTGTCTGCGGATGATAAGCTGAACTGAACTTGATACGAGTCCCCAAGCTCTCTTGAAGACTCCGCCAAAAGTGCGATATGAATCTTGAATCTCTGTCTGATATGATACTAACTGGCACTCCATACAATCTGACAATCTGCCTGAGGTACATCTCTGCAAGCTGATCCGTCGAATGGCCAATTTTAAAACGGATAAAATAAGCTACCTTGGTGAGTCTGTCAACTATAACCCAGATAGCATTTCTTCCAGCTAGGGATTTAGGTAATCTAGTTACAAAATCTATGGTAATGTGCTCCTATTTCCATTCTGGGATCGGTAAAGGTTGAAGAAGTCCAGCTGGTCTCTGATGTTCAGCCTTAACTTATTGACAAATTAAATAATGAGAGACAAACCGTGCTATCTCTCTCTTCATGTCATTCTACCAGAAATGTTGACGGATGTCTCGATACATCTTCATGCCATCGGGATGAATTAAATACTGAGAACTGTGAGCCTCTGCCATAATCTCATGTCTGATATCACCACTGGGTACACAAAGACGTCTCCCATATCGGAGAGTACCATCTTCGTGAATATATAACTCTGCTCTCTGACCTGCTTCACACTCTGCTCCGAGCCGCTGAAGCTTGGAATCTGCTGATTGTGCCATCTTGATCCTCTCAACTATGCTGGATTGAACTTGCATGCTGGCCATCAATGCCACATTGGTAGGGAGAACTATTTTTATCCCCATCTTCTGAAGATCTGCTAACAATTCTCGTTGTGCTATTAGAAAATAAACTCCGGCTCTTCTGCTCAATACATCTGCAACAACGTTAGACTTCCCAGGATGATACTGCAAGTTGATGTCATAATCCACAAGTAACTCTAGCCATCTTCTTTGACGCATATTGAGATCCTTTCGAGTAAACACATACTTAAGACTCTTGTGGTCAGTGAAAATCTCCACCCGATCTCCATACAAATAATACCTCCACAACTTGAGTGCGAAAACCACCACTGCTAATTCCAAGTCATGTGTTGGGTTATTCCTCTCATGATCATGAAGCTGACGTGATGCATAAGCTACTACCTTACCATGCTGCATCAAGACACATCCCAATCCTATGACAGAATCATCACAATAAACTAAAAATCCTGCAGTCCCATCTGGAAGCGTGAGAATAGGAGCCGTCATCAATCTTTGCTTCAACTTCTCGAATGAACTTCGACACTATGCTGTCCAAGCAAACTGTATATCCTTGCGGGTCAACTGCATCAATGGTGCTGAAATTCGAGCAAAGTCTGACATAAAATGTCGGTAATAGCCGGCCAATCCTAGGAAACTCCGAACTTATACGACGGTGCTAGGCACTGGCCATGTCTCTATAGCCACTATCTTTTGGGGGTCCACTTCTACTCTACCTCTAGTGATGATGTGACCTAAGTACGAAATACGATCCAGCCAAAACTCGCACTTACTGAACTTTGAATACAACTGGTGTTCCCTGAGTATCTGAAGAACTACACGTAGATGCTGCTCATGCTTCGCTTCATTCTTGCTATAGACTAAGATGTCGTCTATGAATACTATCACGAACTGGTCCAAATAGGGCATGAAGATATGATTCATGAGATCCATGAATACGGCTGGTGCATTGGCCGCTCCAAACGGCATAACAAGGAACTCCCAATGTCCATATCTAGATCTGAATACTGTCTTTGAGTTGTCTTGCTCTCTGACTATGATCTGATGGTACCCTGACCGCAAGTCAATCTTCGAGAATATTGTTGTCCTACTGAGTTGATCAAGTAAATCATCTATCCTTGGTAGAGGATGTCTGTTCTTGACTGTTACAGAGTTCAATGTACGATAATCAACACATAATCTTGATGTACCATCCTTTTTTTTACAAGAAGTATCGGGGCTCCCCAAGATGATCCACTAGCATGAATGAATCACTTGGTTCTCAGTTCTTCAATCATCTTGTACAAGATCTCTAACTCTGAAGGTGCCATCCTGTAGACTTCCCTTGACACTGGTGCCGTCCCTGGAAGCAAATCAATAGTGAACTCTCTCTCTCTCTGGGGCATGCCTGGAAGCTCTTCTGGAAATACATCAGTAAACTCTTCTACAACTCTAGGAAATTGAACTGCTTCTGCTACTGCCATTCGCAATACTGGTGGAGAAGGTTCTACTTCGCCTCTAGAAAATAAAAACTCTGGTTCGCCTGGAAAACCAAAAATAATCCTGCCAATGTGGCAGTCTATTTTTGCGTATTGATCCTTCAACCAATCCATTCCTAGGACCACATCATAGTCGGCCATCGAAAATTCTATCAACCTAGCGGGAAACTCTCTACCGCTAACTACGATTCGACACGAGAAATAGACTCTATCTACCCCTACAAGACCGTTACCAGTAAGTGTATTAAGCCTTACTGATAATGACTCGGGCACCAGTCCCACCCGTGTTGTGAATCGTGTTGACATAAATGAATGTGATGCACCCGAATCAAATAATATTAATGCTAAAAAAGAGTTGACGAGAATGGTACCTGCCACCACCTTTCCTGATGCTAGTTTTTCTGCCACGGTCAGAGCCATAGCCTGACCTTGTCCTCTTGGTGCTGGTCCCCTCTGCAGGTGACCACTCTGCCTGTTCTAAATCTGAACCTGGGCATACTATTGAGGCTGAGGCAGCAACAGCCTCGGAGGCTGGTACTGCTGATGCTGTACTGGTACTGGACCTCTAACCGATGGATTGTTTAGGTCTGATAATAATGAACTAGTTCTATTCGGACATGATCCTATCTTGTGGTCCGGTGCCCCACAAGCCAAGCACAATCCCTGTGCTTTGCGACATTCTGATACTACATGTCCTGGCTTCCTACAATGAGTGCAGCCTATTGCGGAAGACTGCTTCTGCTTCTATTACTGAGGATACGCCGTCGTCGAGTGCTGAACTGACGAAATTGTGGTCGCCCTCCTAGGAGGCCTAATAGTCAAAGCCCTAGATGTCGGGGTTGGTACTGATGACTGGGACATCTGCCCATGAGACCTCTTCCGTCCTCCACTTCTATCTATAATCCTTTGCGAGGTATACTCCTACCTCTTCGCTACTCGCAAGACGACATCTAACGTCTGGTGCTCAAACTACTCCACCGATATAATAATCTCTAGGTGGAGCCCCTGCTAGAATCGTTGGGCTCGATCCAATTTGGTTGCCACCAAGGTAGGAGCAAACCGACTGAGTCTAGAAAACTCGACCGCATATCCATCGACCGTCTTCCTATCTGCTTAAGATTAGTGAATCTCGTCTGCAGATCATACTAAGCTACTGCATCGAAGTACTTGGTCTGGAACTTTTTGCTGAATACTGCCCACAAAACAGGCGTCGGTAATCCAACTGTTAGCATCGCCCACCAGCTACGGGCTAAGTCCAATAACTGCAGGTGCACAACGGCCACCTTCTCTTCCTTAGGAATCCTAGTTGCCTCCAGGATAACTTCTTTGTCCTGAAGCCATGCGTCAGCAGCGATAACATCTTTTCTGCCGTCAAAGAAAGGAGGGTTCAGACGCTTGAAGCTGTTGGCCGCGTTGTTCCTTTAGTAACCAACTCTGCCCAAGGCATCTTGTACTGTCTGGTATAGGGCATCGCCCGACGATCTTGAGATACAATCAATTCCCTGATGAGACCTACCAGGGTTCCATTGTCAGGCTTTGCAGGCTGGACTGGCTGAACTTGGGGCTCTGGATCCCCAGAATATATGACTCGGGAGGCCGCTCCAGAGTGCTGGGCTTGGTCTCCAGGTTGCTGCTGGTTCACTGGAGGTCCTCTACCTTGCTGATCGGTAGGACCAGGAACAATGTCGCTGAAGAAAGGACATGGAGAACAATAAGGAAGGACCATGATAGATCGATAATATAAGCATGTAATCAGGTCAAGATTTCGGAAAGAATAAAAGACACGAGTAGAGATCAAGGGCGAATGATGATTGAGACATCTATTCCGTAAAACCCTCACACATCTTGATTTACAAGACCTGCATGGGCCACCACTTAAACCGTGTCACACCCCAGAACCAGAATACTAGAGAGCGGGGGACAGACACAGCCAGCAACGTACATTAAAGTATAATCTACCTCGATATACGGTCACGGCTGTATAGATGCATGAGGGTTTATCTACAAGCCAATAGTCTCTTGTGGTCATGAACAAGCCTAGTATTTCAATCTCAACAAGCAAGTAATTGTTACAAGATGTAAGATCATCAGACATACAAAGCAAGGTGTCCCAAACATTACATATTCAGATGATCATGAAGCTAGTCATAAAAAATACGAAGACTAGCAAGAGTTCAAGTCATACATGATCAACCCTAGGATTTGTCAATCATGTAACAGCCCGTAGGCAGACAGAAATTAAAGTTTCAACAGGAGCTAACACTTGCTCGACGGCTAAATGCCTCAAAAGAATAATTTACAATAAAGTGGGAGAGCAAAATAAGAAATCCACTCGTTGCCAGATTACGTCTGGTGTTCCCAATCTGGCTGGAAGACAGAGATCCTCGGGAGCAATCTGGCCATACAAAACCAGCTGGGTCAGAACCCAGAAAGAGCAAGTGCCACAAGGGAGGATTCACTTAAGAACTAAAACGAGCATATTAGCACATGATACATAAAGGATAACGAAAGACATGAGTTAGAGAAAACAGGGTGATAAACGATAAGATAATTAAAGGACTATTCTAGTAACCAAGTTACAACCAGTAAACCAAACAAGGACCGGGGTTGTAACCCTTCACCTGAACAGAACTTAGTCTCTAAACAATTATCGAATAAGTAAAGCATAACAGTAACGGGCTGAAGTAACCATGTACTCGCCTTGTCTAGGCAAAACCAGACTAGGCTTCGTCCATCAATCACGGCCAAGAAATGGGTACGGCTTGATACTTTAACTAACTAAGGTTATCACAAGCCTAGTTACTAACAAGATGCATTAAGATATTCCAACAGCCACAAACCCTGCAGACTTAATCTAGGTTATCCAGTTGCAAGTTGAGAGAGTTGGATTAGGTGACTTGGGGGTGCAACACATGACAGTGTGCTGGAAATGTGCCCTACTCGACGGCAGGCTACAAGTCCAATTAAAGCCTCCAGATAACGAGACTGCCTGTAGCTGGAAAATCTCTTCATGGACTACTTGATCAATCTAGTCATTATCCTAGTCAGATTCAGTATGAATCCCTGACCATGGTAACTAGGGATCCATGTCCTAAACATGATACAAGATGATACATGTAGCTTATACAAGCACAAACACCCACGGTGTCAAGGCAAGAGTTATTTAGCAAGTCAAGATAGCCATCGCAACAGCATATCAAGATTATCATGTTAGGTTAATTTATCAAGTCAAGAGTGCGTCACAACGGACCACTATCAAGAATTATCATGTCAAGTTACTTGTCAAGAGTGCACTACGATGGGTCACTATCAAGAATTATCATGTTACTTGATACTTGTTAAGAGTGCACCTTAACAGGCCACAATCGTGTTCTATCCTTACATTATCATGAATGAGAGAAACTTGCATAAAATAGCTAGTAACATATTCTTGAAGCCAAAGAAAAGATCTACAATTTTCATGTTTTCAGTTTTTCAAGACTTTAGCTACAAAACAGCTCAAAGAGGCCAAAACAGTCATTTGGAGTGACCTGCACGCAAGTTACGAAAGCAAAACTGCCCACGACGCATGTTGTGCGCAAGCACGGCGCACATTATGCGGCATAAAATTATGCGGGCGCGCGGCCGCACAAGTTGGGCGTTGTGCGCGTGCAAAATCACCCAAGACACACGTTGCACGTAAGAATGGCGCGCAGGCGCGCTGTAGAAAATCGTGCGGGCGTACGATCGTGCAAGTTGTATGTTGCGCACGGGCAAAATCACCCACGGTGCATGTTGCACGCAAGGCGAGTATTTGAGATCGTGCTAAAGGAAATGATTGATATTAGCGCGGGCGTGGAAAAGTGTCGAGGATTTGAGATTGTGCTAAAGGAAAAAGTGTCAAGGATTTGAGATCGTGCTAAAGGGAAAGATTGATAGTAGCACGAGCGTAGCTCAGAATCGAATAATCGCGTAGGCGGAGTGTGTGCAAGAGTCATTGGATCAAGGTGGTCCAAAAGTAAGTACTCAGTTAGTTTCTAGGATGCAACTTGTTCTGAGTGGTGTATGATGTAGTACCCCGTCCCGCAAGGTCAAGTGGATGAATCAAAATGCCGACGACGTTCGGACTTAGCCTTGTAATGGCTGCGCGAAGGCTCGCTCGGTCGAGGCGAGTCCTCGCTCAGGTGGGGTAGTTTCGGTGAACTCGCCTCATCTTAGCCTTCACTTAATAACTCGCATGTATTCAACTTGCACAAGTTAGGCTTGATAATAAAAGAGACACATCGACATAGCTAAGGGAATAATCCCGATTGGTCGGAATGTCTTAGAACGTGGAAAATAGTCCCACGGTCTGCTTAGAAGTCGGCTCAACATGCTTTCAGAATGATACCCGGTCCTTCTTCCCGTGGCTTGGGGGAAGGAAGTTGGCCTAAGTTGCTAAGTTGCCACAACGCCCGAAATTAGCCAAAGACATAGGCATCGCCCGCGTGAATGCTTGATAAAGCATGCACGGTTCCGTTGTTCAAGGCTTGTCGTAGCCTTCGTTCGTCCAGTGGTTTAAGTCGTATTGTACGGCTTGTAGCTTAAGTCTAGGCATCCGAGAACTTGGTTGTTCAAGTTGAACGCGTGCACTGCACGTTCTCTCGGTGCGAAGCTTGGCATAGCCTTTGCTCGTCGAGTCGTTGCCCGAATAAGTTAGACAAGAGTTATGCTGGGCTATCGAAGCCATTTCTAGCACTGTCCCGCTCTATCTGCGGTTGTCAAGTTATGTAGTCCCTCGAGAACAAGGCTCGTCGTATAAAGTATATGACTTGAGCGATAGCGTCGCCTAGAGAAAAAGGTCCGTCTAAGGCACGAGCCATGGTCGGTCTAGTAAAAAGCATGCCACGGACAAAGTAAGTCCACGCATCTAGTTGTCGCTGAGATTGGTCCCACTACTTGGAAATCTCGATAGTTTCGCACACGAGATCGATACCGCTACTTGGGAGTCTCGCTAAGTCTTGAAAAGCCTCGTATACGAGATCGGTCCTGCTACTTGGGAGTCTCGATAAGGCTCGCACACGAGATCGGTCCCGCTGCTTGGGAGTCTTGCTAAGTCTCGATAAGCCTCGCACACGAGATCGGTCCTGCTACTTGGGAGTCTCGCTAAGTCTTGATAAGGAATCATACGAGATCGGTCCCGCTACTTGGGAGTCTCGATAGAAAGATGGAAAGCATGGTCATGGTTAAGGAAGGACTTTATAGATCGAGTTAAGTCTTGCATGGTCATTGGACAACTTGTCGAAAATGTATAGCCATCTCGAATGATCGCCGGGGCGCCGGGATCATGTCGGCCCGGGGGAAGCGAGAGGCTCAAAGTAGGATGCTGGATAACCGCATGGAAGTTATAACACCCAGTTTCTAAAATGAGGGTAATTTTGAAATTTTGTATTTTAATTTATTTAATTATGATATTTAAATAATAATATGATTTTTGGTGATTTTTAATCATTTAAAACTATTTTAAATCATGACTTATGATTTTGGTATTTTAATAGTGTAACCTTGGAGACTGGTTGACCTAGAGCCTAACCACGTTATTAGGATACTTAATTGTCATTTTAGCCTTGAGGATATTTTTGTCATTTTTTTGAATTATTTGAATTTAATATATTTTATTAGGAATTTTAAAATGATTTAATTGAATGGTGTGATTTTAATACTAGTTAATTGATTTCCATGTGGTTTTGGTTAGCCTAACCTAGATTGTACCTAACCTAGATTAGCCATAGCTAGCCTAGTTAGCCACATTGAAAATTAGTTAGTATGAGATAGTGGGTTGAATCATGTTTAGCTATGTAGAGTGGTTGCAACTTAACTAGGTAAGAGCCCTAGATTTTAGGCTACTCATTAGCCTTAATTTATTGCTAGCCCTTAGATGAAACCTAAAAACCCTAACCCTACCTTAAGTGGCCAGCCAAGACCCCCCTTGCCTATATAATAACATTTTAGAAAGTTGTGCCTCTTTTTATTAGTTCATCATTTTTTCTAAGAATAAGGTGAGCCTACACTTCTTTTCTCCATAGATTAATCAATAGATCTCTATTTTCATTGGAATTTCTTCCATAATATTCTAATCTCTGTTCTCCAACTATTTGTGGAGTCAAATCATAGGATTGAATCAATTTGGAGAAGTTGGGTAGCTTTTGGAGATCCCCTCTTTGGAGCTTGTTCTTGAGTTCTGATACTCAATAGGTAAACCACATAAACCCTTGTTTCTTCTTGATTTTCTTGCATAATAGGTTAGATTTAGGGGTTACCTAACTGCCCACAAAATTTGGGCATAATTCGTGTGTCCGTATCTGACACGTATCATATTGATATAGTGAGTGTTTGTAGAAATACCACTTAGGAAATTTTTTTTGCATTTTTGAAAAATAATTGCATAGATTTGTAGATCTACATGAGTGTATGAATATTTGTGAAGGTTGTATGGTGTTTTGTGTCCGTTTGTGTCATGATTTTTGACCTGGACACGCAGCACGAGCCCTTGGCTGTGTCCTGCCTATCAGGGGCTAGAACTCGAGACACAGGACACGTCGAGACCCAAATTTTTGTGGGAAGCAAGGGGCAATGACTGTCACCATGCTCCCAAAATTTGGGAGCATCTCGTGGAGTGCACGTGGCGCAATCGCCCCCGTACTGGCCGCGTGCTGTCGAGCGCAGGCGGCTGTACACGCGCACAGGCGCTGCTGACACAGGGTTCGTATCGTGCCTATGTGTCACATGGATACGTTTCAGGATGACACCAACCTAGCCCTACCCTAGGCGAACCTAGGTGCACACCAACGTGTTGTGTCGTGTCGTGTGTCGTATCCTAGACACGAGTGCACACGTGCACGACGATTATTCGTACACTGTCTCGTGTCTGTGTACACGTGTAGTTTGGACACGATTCGTGTCCAATTCCTGGACATGAATACATCCTATAGTAGCTTCACACATATATTATCAATTACCAACCCTTTATTTGTACTTTTGATGGAGATTTGAATTCCAATTTTTGAATTCCCATTGTACACTGTAGAACACTGATATTCTGATACTTCCATGTTTTTCCTTCTTCTTTTTTCATTTCGAGTTGTGAAGAATTAAATTTGATTTCTCATTTCTTTCTGAGATTATATATGTATGTTGTTATACTTCTAGGATACAAGTTGTGTTGTAGTTTCGGTTTGAGAACTATAGGTTTAGTTCAATGTTTATTCGAATTCCATTATAGGGATTGAACCTATAGACTAAACTGAGATTAAACCTGAGAACCTTACTTTGTAACCTGAGAACTGATATAATCTGAGAATAAATTGATAATATTGGTAATGTTAGAGTTTTCTTTGTATATTGAAAACTGAGTTTAGGTTTCCATTAGGCATGATACTTGATGATGTTAATACATTGTTTGGTGTACACTGCTAAATCTGGAAATGAGTAAACTGAGATGACACACACACTCACATTATCAACCCTTCATTGATAACCTGAAAAACTGAATACACATTTCACACATGAGTTCACTCACACAACCTATCTACTACTATCTACAGATTTTCTATTGATACTCTTCACTAACCTGAGACCATTACACACTACAACATCCCATGGCCTGTCACTCATTCACCATTCCTGAGATCATTTGCACACACATTCACTGTTTTTCCTAAATTTCTGAGATTTATATACACTCTGTACACAATGTTTCCTATGTATCTATACACACACTGTCATACACATTAACACCCATCCCCACATTACCCATATTTCCATGTTTCCTGAGACACATTAAACTGTTTCCTATTCACTGTTTCTAAAATGATACACTGATTCCTGATTTTGACACACATAGCACTACCAATTAAACACACATGTATGTAAATCACATTGACACCTTAAACCTGATATTGTTCCCTTGACACTCTATGACACACACACACATGTCCTCCTATCTAAATCACTAATTTCAGTCATGTAAACCTTCACACACAATCACATTCCTGTCACACACACACACACACATTATATATATCCCTTTATATGTATATATATATATATTTTTTTTGTATTTTTTTTTTGTATATATATATATATATATATATAAATATATATATATATATATTTCCTAATCTATTTATATGTGTATTTACATGTATCTTCATGTATGTGATTTTACATATATATATGTATTGTGGGTAAATAGTTATATTAGCCTATGTGTAATGTGTAGTAGGTTGTGTGGTAGGATTTCATTTGCCTAATTGTATTTGCCCTATGGCCTAGATAGATGGCCTATGGCATGTGTGTATCACCAGGTTAGATGACTTGTGTGATATTTAGCTAGTTGACCTAGAATTGGCCTGTTAAGCCTAGGTTTGACCAACCTCGACTAGTTGACCAAGTTTAACCTCGCTTGACCTAGTTTGACTTATTTAGACTAGAACTGACCTAGTTTGACTGTTAGGGTTGACTAGAGTTGACCAAAGGTTGACTTTAGCCTAGTTTGACCTAGACATCATGTAGATACATTATAGCAGTCTATTTTCTTATTTTAGACATGTTGTAACTTGTGTTGCTCTGATTAGGAGACGGACACCTCTCCTCAAGCAGTACACCCTCTTCGGACATTCAGTTATCAGGCGAGTATATTCTCTGACCGTTTCATATTATATTCTTGCTCAAGATTACTTTACTTGATGCTGACACATTGGTAGCACAGATTGGTACTATATGGATCTTTTCATGAGATGTTATCCCCCTCGGGAGCATCGAATACTGCATGTTTTGTGCGTTTCACGAATCATCACGTATCTTTATTCTTCCACTGATTCACGAATCACTTGTGACATATGTACTCTCATGTTCACAAAGCCATCATGAATCACCTTCACGTATCACTCATTTTATGAGCCATATGAAGTTTCACGAATCTTAACATAACTTGAACAGATCCTTGTGTATTGATTGGGGATGGGGGAGTAGAAATAGGCATGTGAATATTATCCAAGTAGCTGTAGTCATGAATCACTCTCTTAGCTGTAGTCATGAATCTCCTATGCCATTCACATATTTATATTTTACTCTGACTCACTAGTCACTGCTAGTTCTCTATTTATAGTAGATATTTCCTTACAGTTATCTCTTTTACTTCATATATTCTCTTTCAGCATTTCATGTATCTTACTCTATTGCATGCTTTATTTTTCCTAACTTGATATGAACTGCGTGAGATGTATTGTGCTTGCTCCTGTCCTGACTGGACCTGTTGAAAATATTACAGAAGACGAGGAGGAGGCCTGTGTGGATACCTTCTATGGGGCAGCCCTAGACGACACTTGTGAGCTGGACTCTCAGGAGGACCCAGCTCTAGCTGATGACTTTACCCCTACTGCCTAGACTAGCTTAGATAGGCTTTATGTCTGTCATTGAGATCTGGATTGTATATATTCTTTCATACTTTTTAGTTGAGACCTTGTATTTCTGGATGTTGCTGAGATGTTATCTTAGACTCTTTTGATCATCTGTATTTCTTTGAGTTCTATATCATATCGTACTTCTTCTTTTTTATTTGTGATTGAGTTTACATTATGCTATGTCACCCCCATTCGGGGAGTATAAACTGCTTAGCATTATATTGTTAGATGTTGTGACCTAGGACAGCGTTCTAACGCCGACACTGCGGCGTAGGCTGGGCGTTGTTACGTTCTCGTACCCTCACAGTGGGTGCGGGTCGTGACACATTTTTAGTGGTGGCCCATGCAGGTCGAGTTTATATAGTCGTATTCGAACTAGAGTATCACTACAGCCTGCAGTAGGACTAGGATATTTTGAAGGTACTCAATCACAATAGAAAAAACACTTATTCAGATTCCGTATATCTACATTTTGCTGCTTATTGTCTCCCTTGAATATAACTGTCCTCCCTTGATATTTTGACTAATTCTCGGCAATTGTTTCTTTTTGATCTGTGTCTCCAGGATGGTTGAGACGAGATCGCATCGCCAGGGCTAGGGGGACGCCGATGAGAGGTCTGCCACCTCTCATACTCAGCAGCCAGCCCCTGGTACCGCAGCCCCAGTCATGACAGCTGGGGTAGGCGTTTCGGCTGCTTTCAGAGGAGCCCCTCCACCTGCGAGGCATGAGCCGAGTCCGGTGCTTCCGGATGCACTTCAGCAGCAGCAGCCACCTGCAAGGACAGTTAACGTTGTTAAGCTGATAGCTTTCTTCCGACAGTACATGGAGGGTCAGCAGACCCAGCAGCAGAGGCACACAACAGAGCTCACACGAGGCATTGAGCTGGCTGTGACTACGGTAGAGAGAGTTGTAGCTCAGCCAGCGGCAGCCCTGCAGCCGCACCAGCCGCGGGAGAAGGGCATCCAAGATTTTCAGAATATGCACCCGAGAGACTTCCGAGGGACAGAGGGGATCTTGTATGCCGATGAGTGGATTGAGCACATGGAAGAGATATTCAGGTTGGCTGAGATCCCGACGAGGCTCCAGATTGAGGCAGCGGCCAGCATGATGCAGAATCTGGCCCGTACATGGTACCAGACCGACCCGAGGGTCTGTACAGCAGGACAGACTTGGGCAGCTTTCAAGAAGCTGTTCAAGGAGAAGTTCTTTCCAGATGCAGCGCTGGGAGCCCTCGAGACTCAGTTCGAGGCCCTAGTCCAGGGGAGCCAGTCTGTGGAGGAGTACAAAGGAGAGTTATGCCGCCTGAGCATATTTGTAGAGGGCTTGTCGGAGGCGACGAAGGCCCGGAGGTTCTGAAAGGGCTTGGAAAAGGAGGTCAAGTCCTACACCAATAATGCCCGCAGTGCTACCTTTGAGGAGATCCTGGTGGACGCTTTAGCTGCAGAGGATGATCTTGAGCTTAGGCTCAAGAGGGGGCGAGACTCCCAGGAAGGCAGCAGTAGCGGAGGACCGGCCAGTAGGCCGCACGTTCAGCATCAGTTTAAGCAGCAGTTCCAGGGTCAGGGCCTTCAGCAGGGACAGCAGCAGCCCAGACAGCATCAGGCACCCAGACAGCAGGCAGTCTGTTGTCTCTACTGCAAGAAGCCGGGACATGGATGGGGTGAGTGCAGGAAGAGGCTGGACAGGTGCCTACTATGTGGAGTAGCGGACCACAAGCTGAGGGAGTGTTCCCAGTACATAGGTAGAGTAGTACAAAGAGCAGCACCAGGAGCAGGAACCAAGGCTCCGGTAGGTCAGCAGCGGGGACCGTTACAGACACAGCAGCAAAGATTTGTGCAGTATCAGCATCAGGCTGGAGGAGGCCAGCAGGGGCGAGCTTATACCATGTCAGTCGAGGATGCTCAGGCAGTGGGAGAGGTGCTTGCAGGTTCTGTTATTTTTGATTCCATTCCCACCTTGCCTTATTATATCTATCTTGAAATTCAATTTCATCTATTCTTATCTGCTTCCTTATTTGTTGATAAGTTTTGATCTGGCATTCTTTTCGATTTCATTTTCTTTCGAGATAAGTCGTATGGGCTAGGTCGCCTAAGTTATGGGATCTAGAGTCTTCTGTAGTCATGATAGCTGGTATTGTGAGGACATATAGTCAGATTTTGGATGTATTTCTCGGGTGTGGGAATTTAAGGTTTTCGCTGCCAAGCATGCGACAATGCAAAAATTTTAAATACCATAATTCTAGAGGTATGTACCTTAGTCGAGGACTCTGTGATTATCGTAGCCTTGCTCACTAGCATGACGAAGATTCTGAGTATCATGATTTTGGACAGACGCATATGATTATCGGACTGTGTGAATTGAGACTTTGATTGTGGGGTGTTTGACCTAGAAGGATTACTACCATTTTAATTTCAAGGACAAAATTTTTCTAAGGTGGGTAGACTTGTAACACCTAGTTTCTAAAATGGGGGTAATTTTGAAATTTTGTATTTTAATTTATTTAATTATGATATTTAAATAATAATATGATTTTTGGTGATTTTTAATCATTTAAAACTATTTTAAATCATGACTTATGATTTTGGTGTTTTGATAGTGTAACCTTGGAGACTGGTTGACCTAGAGCCTAACCATGTTATTGGGATACTTAATTGTCATTTTAGCCTTGAGGGTATTTTTGTCATTTTTTGAACTATTTAAATTTAATATATTTTATTAGGAATTTTAAAATGATTTAATTGAATGGTATGATTTTAATACTAGTTAATTGATTTCCATGTGGTTTTGGTTAGCCTAACCTAGATTGGACCTAACCTAGATTAGTCATAGCTAGCCTAGTTAGCCACTTTGAAAATTAGTTAGTATGAGATAGTGGGTTGAATCATGTTTAGCCAAGTAGAGTGGTTGCAACTTAACTAGGTATGAGCCCTAGATTTTAGGCCACTCATTAGCCTTGATTTATTGCTAGCCCTTAGATGAAACCTAAAAATCCTAACCCTAGCTTAAGTGGCCAGCCAAGACCCCCCCTCCCCTTGCCTATATAATAACATTTTAGAAAGTTGTGCCTCTTTTTATTAGTTCATCATTTTTCCTAAGAACAAGGTGAGCCTACACTTCTTTTCTCCATAGATTAATAAATAGAGCTCTATTTTTATTGGAATTTCTTCCATAATATTCTAATCTCTGTTCTCCAACTATTTGTGGAGTCAAATCACAGGATTGAATCAATTTGGAGAAGTTGGGTAGCTTTTGGAGATCCCCTCTTTGGAGATTGTTCTTGAATTTTGATACTCAATAGGTAAACCACCTAAACCCTTGTTTCTTCCTAATTTTCTTGCATAATAGGTTAGGTTTAGGGGTTACCTAACTGTCCACGAAATTTGGGCATAATTCGTGTCCATTTCGCATCCGTATCGGACACGTATCATATTGATATAGTGAGTGTTTGTAGAAATGCCACTTAGGAAATTATTTTTGTATTTTTGAAAACTAATTGCATAGATTTGTAGATCTATATGAGTGTATGAATATTTGTGAAGGTTGTATGGTGTTTTGTGTCCGTTTGTGTCGTGATTTTTGACCTGGACACGCAGCACGAGCCCTAGGTTGTGTCCTGCCTATCGGGGGCTAGAACTCGAGACACAGGACACGTCGAGACCCAAATTTTTGGAGGAAGCAAGGGGCAATGACTGTCACCATGCTCCAAAAATTTGGGAGCATCTCGTGGAGTGCACTTGGCGCAATCGCCCCCGCACTGGCCGCACGCAGGCGGCTGTGCACGCGCACAGGCGCTGCTGACATGGGGTCCGTGTCGTGCCTATGTGTCACGTGGACACGTTTCATGCTCACACGAACCTAGCCCTACCCTAGGCGAACCTAGGTGCACACCCACGTGTTGTGTCGTGTCGTGTGTCGTGTCCTAGACACGAGTGCACGTGTGCACGACGATTATTCGTGCACTATCTCGTGTCTGTGTACACGTGTAGTTTGGACACGATTCGTGTCCAATTCCTGGACACGAATACATCCTATAGTATCTTCACACATATATTATCAATTACCAACCCTTTATTTGTACTTTTGATGGAGATTTGAATTCCAATTTTTGAATTCCCATTGTACACTGTAGAACACTGATATTCTGATACTTCCCTGTTTTTCCTTTTTTTCATTTCGAGTTGTGAAGAAGTAAATTTGATTTCTCATTTCTTTCTGAGATTATATATGTATGTTGTTATACTTCTAGGATACAAGTTGTGTTGTGGTTTCGGTTTGAGAACTATAGGTTTAGTTCAATGTTTATTCGAATTCCATTATAGGGATTGAACCTATAGACTAAACTGAGATTAAACCTGAGAACCTTACTTTGTAACCTGAGAACTGATATAATCTGAGAATGAATTGATAATATTGGTAATGTTAGAGTTTTTTTTGTATATTGAAAACTGAGTTTAGGTTTCCATTAGGCGTGATACTTGATGATGTTAATACATTGTTTGGTGTACACTGCTAAATCTGGAAATGAGTAAACTGAGATGACACACACACTCACATTATCTACCCTTCACTGATAACCTGAAAAACTAAATACATATTTCATACATGAGTTCACTCACACAACCTATCCACTACTATCTACAGATTTCCTATTGACACTCTTCACTAACCTGAGACCATTACACATTACAACATCCCATGGCCTGTCACTCATTCACGATTCCTGAGATCATTTGCACACACATTCACTATTTTTCCTAAATTTCTATGATTTATATACACTCTATACACAATGTTTCCTATGTATCTATACACACACTGTCATACACATTAACACCCATCCACACATTACCCACATTTCCATGTTTCCTGAGACACATTAAACTGTTTCCTATTCACTATTTCTAAAATGTTACACTGATTCCTGATTTTGACACACATAGCACTACCAATTAAACACACATGTATGTAAATCACATTGACACTTTAAACCTGATATTGTTTCCTTGACACTCTATGACACACACACACACATGTCCTCCTATCTAAATCACTAATTTCAGTCATGTAAACCTTCACACACAATCACATTCCTGTCACACACACACACATTATATATATCCCTTTATATGTATATATATATATATATAGATATTTCCTAATCTATTTATATGTGTATTTACATGTATCTACATGTATGTGAATTTACATATATATATATGTATTGTGGGTAAATAGTTATATTAGCCTATGTGTAATGTGTAGTAGGTTGTGTGGTAGGATTTCCTTTGCTAATTGTATTTGGCCTATGGCCTATATAGATGGCCTATGGCATGTGTGTATCACCAGATTAGATGACTTGTGTGACATTTAGGTAGTTGACCTAGAATTGGCTTGTTAAGCCTAGGTTTGACCAACCTAGACTAGTTGACCATGTTTAACCTCGCTTGACCTAGTTTGACTTATTTAGACTAGAACTGACCTAGTTTGACTGTTAGGGTTGACTAGAGTTGACCAAAGGTTGACTTTAGCCTAGTTTGACCTAGACATCATGTAGATGCATTATAGCAGTCTATTTTCTTATTTTAGACATGTTGTAACTTGTGTTGCTCTGATTAGGAGACAGACACCTCTCCTCAGGCAGTACATCCTCTTCGGACATTCAGATATCAGGCGAGTACATTCTCTGACCGTTTCATACTTGCCAGGATTTATATTCTTGCTCTAGATTACTTTACTTGATGCTGACACGTTGGTAGCACGGATTGGTACTATATGGATCTTTTCATGAGATGTTATCCCCCTCGGGAGCATCGGATACTGCATGTTTTGTGCGTTTCACGAATCATCACGTATCTCTATGCTTCCACTGATTCACGAATCACTTGTGACACATGTACTCTCATGTTCACAGAGCCATCATGAATCACCTTCACGTATCACTCATTTTATGAGCCATGTGAAGTTTTACGAATCTTAACATAACTTGAACAGATCCTTGTATATTGATTGGGGATGGGGGAGTAGAAATAGGCATGTGAATATTATCCAAGTAGCTGTAGTCATGAATCACTCTCTTAGCTGTAGTCATGAATCTCCTATGCCATTCACATGTTTATATTTTACTCTGACTCACTAGTAACTGCTAGTTCTCTATTTATAGTAGATATTTCCTTACAGTTATCTCCTTTACTTCATATATTCTCTTTCAGCATTTCATGTATCTTACTCTATTGTATGCTTTATTTTTTCTAACTTGATATGAACTACGTGAGATGTATTGTGCTCGCTCCTGTCCTGACTGGACCTGTTGAAAATATTATAGAGGACGGGGAGGAGGCCTGTGTGGATACCTTCTATTGGGTAGCCCTAGACGGCACTTGTGAGCTGGACTCTCAGGAGGACCCAGCTCTAGCTGATGACTTTACCCCTACTGCCTAGACTAGCTTAGATAGGCTTTATTTCTGTCATTGAGATCTGGATTGTATATATTCTTTCATACTCTGTAGTTGAGACCTTGTATTTCTGGATATTGCTGAGATGTTATCATAGACTCTTCTGATCATCTGTATTTCTTTGAGTTCTATATCATATCGTGCTTCTTCTTTCTTAGTTGTGATTGAGTTTACATTCTGCTATGTCACCCCCATTCGGGGAGTATAAACTGCTTAGCATTATATTGTTAGATGTTGTGACCTAGGACAGTGTTCTACCGTCGACATTGCGGCGTAGGCTGGGCGTTGTTATGTTTTCGTACCCTCACAGTGGGTGCGGGTCGTGACAGGAGATTCGGCGCTTCTGGGGCTAGCTACCCGCAGAGGGATGGGCCGATATCCCTGAGCCAGTCCAAGATAGCTTGACATTGCTAGTGACCATTCATATAGATGGGTCGGCAGAACAGCGACCAACCGCGTGTATGCATTTGGATTGAGTCTAGAACTTGAATGCATGTCCAGTCGGTAACACAATGTCCGGGCCTAAGATTGGACTGCAGCATAATCATCGTGCTAGGCACGATACTTGGCATCGGGATGTTCATGAAATCGATACTATGTTTCACAAGTCTTGACTAAGTTGGTTTATGAGTTGAGCAGGAAGGCCGCAAGGCGGTAGTATGGATAAGTCTTGATAAGTTGCGAGGCACGGCCTCAATCTTGAAGCACGAACAAGTCTAAACAAGGTCTTAAGGCACAATCAAGTCTAGCGACTGGACCAGCATGAGTCGTCCCCTTGTCGCCTTTGGCACGAGAATCATTGGCACGAGAATGGTCTAGAGGCACATAGAACAAGTGGAAGTCTTGGCACGGCCGAGTTGCCTAAGTTGCTCCCTGGCGAGGCACTGCCTCGAATACATTGAAGTCATGAACAGAGTATAGCATGACCCTGACAATGTGTTGCCAAGTATAGGTCGAGGAGTCTTGTTCTAAAATAAATTCTAAGGCAAGACTAGAAAGACAATTAAAAGGGATTTAAGCTGCACAAAGTAAATAAACGTGTCAGTTTTGTATGGGTGGGCGAGGAGCTCACTCCACCAGTACAGTTGAGTACTGACACCCACATAGTTTCCATGTGCAGGCACAGGTAGAAGCTCGTGGTGCAGAGCTCGCTTGGATGCGTCGAGGCACGGAGTTCCTTGGTGATTCGAAGCATGCGGCCGCGTGGAGTCATGACTTATACGGGACATAATGTATGAACATTGCCTTCCGAAGCTTCCGCTGGCTCAAGTATTGCATCGAGAGATGAGAGAGAGAAGAGTGACTTATAAAATAAGAGAAAAGTGAGCACGAGAGACTTGTAATCATGGCCTTGTGTCTATTATAATCTGATTGTTCAATATCAATAAAGAGCTTTTGAATAACTTATGTTTTGCCTTTAAATTTCTGCTGCATGTTCAATATTTCTGCTTGGGACTTCTGTACGACGACCCCATCGCAGCCGCTGTAATCGACCGTTATGAAACTGCCTTGCATGAGCGCAATATAGGCTCGTACGGCATCACGCTTTAGTACGGCATCACGCTTTAGCGAGGATGATCGCTCCTACGGAATCAGGGCGTGGCATAATGGTATCAGAGCCCGGCTTTACGTCCTTGGACTTTAAGTCGAATCTCGCCATTTTGAAAGCTCGTCGTTGAAAAATAAGTGTGCGCTCTCTCTCAAATGTCCCGCGACATGTCCATACAATAAGTCTAAATATTTTCAAAAGCTCATACAAGTGTTTAATCGAACGCATCGATAGGCCTTTGTGCCGAACGGTGTCAAACTTGACTTGATAGAAAATACGTACTAAAGTTAGCAAGTCGTGTGCGTGCCACACTTTGTCAAAGTGAAAACTCAGAGTATAGTCCGTACATGATGGCTATGCACACGGCCTTTTGGCTAAGTTGTGCAACGTGTCATGTACCTCAACTTTTTGGTGCAAGAATCGCGAACGATATTAAGTATCGCTCGGTCGGGAACGAAGATACACTTAGAATGTATAGCGATAGAATGTTATCAGACTAACGCTTAGGCGTACACGTAAGATTGGTTTGGATTTTGAAGAATAGTACGAATGACTTAGTACGTCGAGATGACGTGAGCGATTACGCTAGAAATTCGTCGAACGAATCTGAAAGATGTTTAGCGAATAATGCGAACGTAATTGTCGACTAAATTGGTGGCTCGAATCCTGAGTGGTGTATGGTTTGTCTTGGAATTCATTCGAGCAAAAATGAGGATTAGAATTAATGACGAGTATGTCGACGAGGCGATACGATCGCGGAAAGCCTTAGAACGCGTCACGCTTAGTTGGTCATGACTTTGAATGTCCCGAACAAGTTGTCATTCGGACAACTTGTGAATAGGCAACGCGAGCTAGAAAACTATTCGGAATGGTGAATAAAAGTGAATGTCTTGGTCGAGAAAACTTAGAGGATCGCACTTGTGATTTCGGATTTGATCGGATGAAATTGAGGTATATCCAATTCGGACGATAGCATCAGTTGCACGACTCAGAGTTCGTTGTAAAGGATGATCGTCAGGTTACACACATCATCGATGGTATTGAGGCGTATCAAAGATCGATGTGCGATAACTCGGGGGTACTCTAATTCGAGGAACGATGATCGTATAAGATGTCATTGTTTCAATGGATGCTATACTTGGGATGTGAAATGTGTCGAGGAAAAGATAGACTTGGCTCGAGGATTTTCTAGTTGAACGAATGACGATCAGACTGTCGAACTGAGATCTTGGCTTGGATGAAAAAGAAATTGTTTGGATTTGCTTCGTTGACAACCACAACGTTGACATTTTTGTCTTATGTGAGCGCAACTCCAGCCTCGCACATGCATCACGCCGATTAGGGCGATCACTCCGCGTGAGCGCTGGTATGGTGATTCATACAGCGGGGGTGATCGAACTTACATGGCGTAGCAATTTGTATGCTTCGACTTGTGGTTTGACGCGAAGGTGTACTCGAGAATGACTCAGTGTGCTTGATGATTGAACTTGAGGATTGAGTAGATCCAATCCGTATATCGAGAATGAATTAGTCTAGACTCAAGCAAGAGTTACGCACCGATGAGAATAATTATTCCGCGGGAGCGTTGCATAGTGATTTATGAACCACCGTGGATAATCAGACTTGCATGTGATTGGGTCATGGCAAATTTTTGTGCTAGACGACCTCGTGATCGAATACTTGAATTGGTTAGAATGGATATGTGAATTTTGTCGATTTGGTGATTTTAACGAATTCGAATTCGTTGTACTGTGCGACGAATGCCTTGATGTGAATTAGGTGATCATGCTCGATGTTTAGAAATCTGAGTGACGCGAGCTTGGGTAGAAAACCCTGTATTATCGACTTTGGTTTGACCCTAGGATTGGGATCAGTATTGGCATTATTGTTGGAGAATAATGATTCCAATCCTGACATTGACTTAGCCTTGAGAAATGGCCCAGAGGTTAGGCGAGACGCCCTATTTTGAGAGTCAACAATCGAAAGATTGATCTTGAGGATTGGCATGGATGGATAGAGTGAATCAAGAGTATAGGAATACCCTTCACAAGACTCGGCTGACATGCATATATTTCAGGGACGCCTGAATATGTTTCCGATGCGACTTGAGTGAGAATGACAAATTCTCTATCATGCGGTTTGGCTGAAAGCATGTATTTTGGGGACACCTGGAATGCGTGCGCTATCCAACCAAGTGATACGTTGAATTCAAGTGAGACTCGAGAAATGGAAAAGTGTCGAGGATTTGAGATCGTGCTAAAGGGAAAGATTGATAGTAGTGCGAGCATGGCTCAGAATCGAATAATCGCGTAGGCAGAGTGCGTACGAGAGTCCTTGGATCAAGGTGGTCCAAAAGTAAGTACTCAGTCAGTTTTGAGGACAAAACTTGTTCTGAGTAGTGTATGATGTAGTGTCCCGTCCCACAAAGTCAATCGGATGAATCAAAACGCCGACGGCGTTCGGACTTAGCCTTGCAATGGCTGCTCGAAGGCTCGATCGGTCGAGGCAACTCCTCGCTCATGTGGGGTAGTTTCGGTGAACTCGTCTCATCTTAGCCTTCACTTAATAACTAGCATGTTTTCAACTTGCACAAGTTAGGCTTGATAATAAAAGAGATGGATCCACATAGCTAAGGGAATAATCCCGACGGTTCGGAATGTCTTAGAACAAGGAAAATGGTCCCATGGTCTGCTTAGAAGTCGTCTCAGCGTGCTTTCAAAATGACACTCGGTCCTTCATCCCATGGCTTGGGGGAAGGAAGTTGTCCTAAGTTGCTAAGTTGCCACAACGCCCGAAATTAGCCTGACATAGGCATCGCTCGCGTGAATGCTTGATAAAGCATATACGGTCCCGTCGTTCAAGGCTTGGCATAGCCTTCGTTCGTCCCGTGGTTTATGTCGTATTGCACGGCTTGTGGCATAAGTCTAGGCACCCGAGAACTTGGTTGTTCAAGTCGAATGCATGCATAACACGTTCCCTCGATGTGAAGGTCGGCATAGCCTTTGCTCGTCGATTCGTTGCCCGAATAAGATAGACAAGAGTTGTGTTGTGCTATCGAAGCTATTTCTAGCATTGTCCCGCTCTATCTGCGGTTGTCAAGTCGTGTAGTCCCTCGAGAACAAGGCTCGTCGTATAAAGTATATGACTTGAGCGATAACGTCGCCTAGAGAACAAGGTCTGTCTAAGGCACGAGCCACGGTCGGTCTAGTAAAAAGTATGCCACTGACAAAGGAAGTCCATGTGACTAGTTGTCGCGAGATCGGTCCTACTACTTGGAAATCTCGATAAGTCTCGCACACGAGATCGATCCCGCTACTTGGGAGTCTCGCTAAGTCTCGATAAGCCTCGCACACGAGATCGGTCCCGCTACTTGGGAGTCTCGATAAGTCTCGCATACGAGATCGTTCCCGCTACTTGGGAATCTCGCTAAGTCTCGATAAGCCTCGCACACGAGATCGGTCCCGCTACTTGGGAGTCTCGCTAAGTCTTGATAAGGAATCATACGAGATCTATCCCGCTACTTGGGAGTCTTGATAGAAAGATGGAAAGCATGGTCATGGTTAAGAAAGGACTTGATAGATCGAGTTGAGTCTTGCATGGTTATTGGGCAACTTATCGACAAGGTGTAGTCTTCGCGAATGATCGTCGGGGCGCCGGGATCATGTCGACCTGGGAGAAGTAAGGGGCTCAAAGTAGGATGCTGGATAAACGAATAGGAGATTCGACGCTTCTGGGGCTAGCTACCTGCGGAGGGACGGGCCGATATCCCTGAGCCTGTCCAAGGTAGCTTGACATTGCTAGTGACCACTCATATAGATGGGTCGGCAGAACAGCGACAAACCACGTGTATGCCTTTAGATTGAGTCTAAAACTTGAATGCATGTCCAGTCGGTAACATAATGTCTGGGCCTAAGATTGGGCTACAGCATAAGTACCGTGATTGGCTCGATACTTGGCATCGGGATGTTCATGAAATTGTTACTATGTTTCACAAGTCTTGTCTAAGTTGGTTTATGAGTTGAGCAGGAAGGCCGCAAGGCGGTAGTATGGATAAATCTTTATAAGTTGTGAGGCACGGCCTCAATCTTGATGTACGAACAAGTCTAAGCAAGGTCTTAAGGCACAATCAAGTCTAGCGGCACGACCATCACGAGTCGTCCCCTTGTCGTCTTTGGCACGAGAATCGTTGGCACGAGAATGGTCTAGATGCACATAGAACAAGTGGAAGTCTTGGCACGGCCGAGTTGTCTAAGTTGCTCTTCGGCGAGGTACTGCCTCGAATACATTGAATTCACGAATAGAGTATAGCATGACCCTGTCATTGCGTTACCAAGTATAGGTCGAAGGGTCTTGTTCTAAAATGAATTCTAAGGCAAGACTAGAAAGACAATCGAAAGGGATTTAAATTGCACAAAGTAAATAAACGTGTCAGTTTTGTATGGGTGGGCGAGGAGCTCACTCCACCAGTACAGTTGAGTACTGACACCCACATAGTTTCCATGTGCAGGCACAGGTAGAAGCTCGTGCCGCGAAGCTCGCTTGGATGCGTCGAGGCACGGAGTTCCTTGGCTATTCGAAGCGTGCGGCCGCATGGAGTCAAGACTTATACGGGACATAATTTATGGACATTGCCTTCCGAAGCTTCTGCTGGCTCAAGTATTGCATCGAGAGATGAGAGAGAGCAGAGTGACTAGTAAAATGAGAGAAAACTAAGCACGAGAGAATTGTAATCATGTCATTGCGCCCATTGTAATCTGATTGTTCAATATTAATAAAGAGTACTTTTGAATAACTTGTGTTTTGCCTTTAAATTTCTGCTGCATGTTCAATATTTCTGCTTGGGACTTCTGTACGACGACCCCGTCGTAGCCGCTGTAATCGGCCGTTATGAAACTGCCTTGCACGAGCGCAATCTAGGCTCGTGCGACATCACGCCTTAGCGAGGACGATCGCTCCTACGGGAGCGGGGCATGCCATCCTTGTCCTAGACATGATGCAAGATGGGACGTGTAGCTTATACAAGCACAAACACCCTCGGTGTCAAGACAAGAGTTACTTATCAAGCCAAGATAGCCGTCGCAATAGCATATCAAGATTATCATGTTAGATTACTTTATCAAGTTAAGAGTGCGTCACAACGGACCACCATCAAGAATTATCATGTCAAGTTACTTGTCAAGAGTGCACCACGATGAGTCACTATCAAGAATTATCATGTTACTTGATACTTGTTAAGAGTGTGCCTTAACAGGCCACTATCGTGTTCTATCCTTACATTATCATGAATGAGAGAAACTTACATAAAATAGCTAGTAACATATTCTTGAAGCTAAGGAAAAGATCTACAACTTTCATATTTTGGGTTTTTCAAGATTTTAGCTACAAAACAGCTCAAAAAGGCAAAAAAAAAGTCATTTAGAGTGACCTGTGCGCAAGTTGCACGAGCAAAACTGTCCACGACGCACGTTGTGCGCAAGCACGACGCAATATATGTGTTGGCTTAACTTGCGTGCTTAATGTGCCAAGTAAATGATGCTATGCGTAGTCTTTCAATATGAGAACCTGCTTAACATGTCAAATTCAGTATGCTAGAAAGATGCCTTGCTATGAATATTTCTCAAACATAATATACATGCTAAGTGATGCTTGAAGTGAGATTTGCCATAACATGTTTAAGCTGATAATGTTAACGATGCCTCAAAGAAGCCTTTGCATGATAACACCAAGAATGCTATAATGATATGTCCGCATGAATGCTACTAAGAATATGTTTACATGATTCACTCTGATTATTGCCCATGAACTGTAAACTGATGCTAGGCCCCAAGTAAAAAGAACACTCTATTAAATGCTTGCTAAAATTGACCAGTTAGTGTTGGTTTAGGCGAGTGGATTGGATTCTGCTCGCCAGTACATAGATGATGTGATGACCCATGTTTTGTGGATAGGTGCTCGTGCTTGGGATATTCTACACACGAAGATTGGCTTGATTGGTCCTGCGGCATCGAAGATTTATTGGGCATAGAGAAGCTCTCCTTATTCAAGATGATGTCTTCTATTTATAAAGGGCATAATATTTGGAACATTGTAATCAGTTGTACCAGTGAGTTGTTAGCTAAGTTGGTATGTCAAGTTGTAATCCTATATATCCAAGTATCAAATGTAAGCTTTGTAGCATTGTTCAGTTGGCTTTCAATGTAAAGTGAGATGTGTTGTAAGCATTGTACTTCAATACAAGCCTTGTACTCTTCTTCAATTATCAATAAAGAGAATAAAGTTCTATATATCTCTGTGTGACTCCAAGTTATCATTTTATCTCTACTGCTATAAAGATGTGATGTACTTCTATTCAATAAGAAAGAATGTCCTCATTAACTTCAATTTGTCTGTTTCTGTCGCTGCGATGTGTTCCTATTTGAAGATATCGATTATGTACCATCCTTGCCTTGTACAAGTGCAATACCAGACTTGTACGGCATCACGCCCAAGCGAGGACGATCGATTCCAAGAGATAAAATATGTGAATAAATGACTCTACGAATCGGGGCATGACAAGATCTACAAGAATCCATCCATCAAACTTAAAAATGTCAAGTTCTAAAGATGCTTAGAATCAAGTAAGGAAGAGAATGGAACAATAAAACTTGAGATCCATCATGAAGCAAGTTGCACTTGCCTAGGGCTTGGTAGGTGGCTGGAGTAAATGGAGAAGATGAAGAAGTAAATGTAAATAATGGAGGAGAGAGAAGGAGTTGGTTTTTTTATATAAAATCTCTCCATCTTAAACCAAAAAAAACCAAGCCAAGCCAAGTCAAATTGAACCGAACCAAATTAAAATAAACTAAGTCAAAATTAAACCAAGACTAGGCTAAGCAAGACAAGTCTAATTACGGTCCACCTGGAAAATGTTAGAAATTCGTATACGTATACTGAAAATATGTACAACAAAAAACGGGAGTGACAATTATAGACGGTGTCACGCCGATACCGAAGGTGACATTACAAGTTATCAATCTTCCTTCGATACATGATCAGACAACGAACTTGTACCACTCGCTACTCAGTATGGTAAAGTCATATGGATCCATCTGGATTTTTCTAAAGATATGGACCCAAAATCTGCCTCATCTACTTCCAAGATTCAGCGGAAGAAGAAGAAGAGTAAGTCATGTAATATGGTCAATGAAGCTCTAATCGGAGAAACTAGATCCGAAAAGGCATATCTGCGTGCCTCCAATCAAGCGCAAGAGGATAATCCTTTTACTATAGCCTCTACTCCTAATCCACCTGCTATTCTGTCTCCATCCGAATTAGGACCAACAAAGTAGACCTCACAAGAAAAAAAAGAAAAATAAAAGAAGTGAGGTTTGACAAGTCCTTGAAGAAATCTAACCTACTCGGACTTGATAAACCTTCTAATTTTGATATATTGGTACAGCTTCGCAATACCCAGCTCAATTGTCCATATTTGAGTTACTTTGTCTATCCAAATATACACGCGAGGCACTGAGTGAGGCGTTGTAGCATGTAGACTCGTATTTGTCTTAGATAGTGGAACCTGATGATGATCCTATGACTTGTCCCCATTGTCATAGTGTATCAGAAAAGATTCCTAACATCACATTTACTCAATGAGACATGTTCTTGAAGAATAATCTCCACGATAGACCCCTATATTATATAGGGTACATCGATCAGGGCTTGTAAGGAGGACCGCATCCAAATTCATCCCGGCTCATCTGTCAGTGTGATCCCTCGAAGTTTGCTTCAGGTGTTGGAAATCCTAATGCACAAGTTGTTACCTACTTCTACTACCATCACTGGCTTCAATGCTGGACGAAGTCATTCTCTGGGGAAGCTCCGTCTCAAGTGTCAGATGGGGAATCTTCGGACTGAAGTCACATGTTATATTATTGATGCCAATGTCTCCTACAATGTTTTGTTAGGACGATCGTAGATACATAAAAATCTTCTTGTACCATCTACTCTTCATCAGTTTTTCAAGTATGTGAACGAAGGAGTAGTCTATACAAAATTTGTAGATATTGATCCTTTCAAAGGGGTCGAAGTCTACTTCTCTGATGTAAGGTTGTATAAACCTCTAGATCAGAGACCCTCTGATGATGAACCACCGCATCTGGTGGAAGTCAATGAGAAAGATGTTAAAGGCGAGCTAGAAGAAGCATCTACTAATCAAACTGCAGAAGAACCTCTAGCCATATACATGAAAGGCATTGTGTGGACGGAGTCGGTTGAAGAGCCCTTAACTGTATACTTGAAAGGTCCCGTGTGGAAGGAGCCTGTTAAAACTTCACAAGAGACTTATTTAGGGGGTGGTACACATTTTGTTATTGACTTACACAAGAACAAAACGAACATCACGATAGGGGAACCTCTAGTATTTGATTTGAGGACAAAAGAAAGAGGAACCGCTGGTGATTTATCTGAGAAGAAGGAAAAGCTTTTGATTACTTTGGTGTTCCTGAAGCTGGTCTAAGAATTATTGACTCTTTGTGTTTACTTATCATGGATACAAAGCTGTCATTGCCTGTGTCTATTTCTTCTAAAACTAGTACTCCATGTCTGTCATATGAGGATTCTTACTTTGAGGTGCCAGCTAGGTCGATTGGTGAAATGTCGATCATTTTTTACCGAGTCGAGGTTCCTGAAGAAGCTTTGATCGATGATCCTGAACCAGATTCTGGTAGAATGCAGCTTTGCCATTATACTACTTAAGCAAAGAATATCATTTAAAAAATGGGTTATGACTTAAATAGTCAGTAAGGCCTCAATTTTGGTAAAGGTCGTTGTCTACCATTGTGTATCCCAACTCCAAAAGGGAAACCTCAAAATTACTATCATCATGCTCGTTCTGGGCTAGGATATGTAACTCCTCCAACTACACCAAAAATCTCAGATGAAGAAGATAGTGATATACATTCTTATTCTTCTGATTCTTCGGTATAGGATTTAGTTCATATTGTGGAAGCAATATTTAGAGATGTTTTCTCAACCTATATGGTATCTGGCGACCTAACAGAGGATGATGATCTTTCTATTGAACCTTTTGAAGTTGAACCCTGGGCCCAATAGCTTGATACCTAATGGAAAAAGTGGTTTGAACAACGAAAACCTCCTACTGAAGATAAAGTTGTTCAAGTTAATTTAGGTGACTCAGAATTGCCTAAACCAATATTCGTCAACAAAAGTTTATCTTATGAAGATAAACATTCTCTTCTTGAGCTCATTAAAGAGTATATAGATGTGTTTGCTTGGTGTTATGAAGATATGCCTGGGCTTAATACTCAAATAGCAATGCATCATCTTAATATACTTCCTTTATGCCAAACCTTTGAAGCAACAACAATGGTGGTTCCATCCAGATATGATAGAAGCTTTTGTGACTGAAGTAAAGAAACTTATAGACAGTGGCTTTATTCGAGAAGAACAATATCCTGAATGGGTTTCTAATATTGTCCTGGTCATTAAGAAAAATATGAAGATTAGGGTATGCATCGATTATTGGGACCTTAATCAAGCTTGTCCAAAGGATGAGTTTCCTCTTCCAAATCACAGATGTTATGATTAATAACACTTGTGGCTTTGAACGTATGTCCTTCATGGATAGGTTTTCAATCCATAAGCAAATTAAAATATTTTTAGTTGATGAGAAGCACACATCATTCTGAACACTGTTGGCGGTATACTGCTATACGGTGATGCCCTTTGGTTTAAGAATGCTGGCGCTACATATCAACGACCATGAGAACAATTTTTTGTGAACATTTGTGAAAACGGTGGAATGCTTCGTCGATGACATTGTAGTTAAAAGTCGTTCAAATGGCGATCACCTTTAAGACTTGAGAACGGCATTCGAATTGATGCGTATGCAGCAACTCAAGATGAATACTATAAAGTCATTTTTATTAGTCTTTAGCGGCAAATTTCTTGGATTTGTCATAACTTGAAAGATAAAACATATTGACCCAGACAAAGTTAATGGAGCCACCAAAGAATATTAAAGAACTTCGTGGTTTACAAGGCAAGTTGGCCTACATTCTAAGATTCATTTCAAATATGTCCAGGCGATGTCGACCCTATACTCAGTTAATGAAGAAAGGAGTCTCTTTCGTCTAGGATGAAAAATGTCAGCAAGCATTCGAAAATATTAAATAATATCTCACCAATCCTCTAATATTGGTGGCTTCAATTGTAGGTAAACCATTCTTGCTATTTGTTTATATAATGGAACATTCTCTTGGTGCACTATTAGCTCAAAAGAATAATTAACGGCATGAACAAGCTATATATTATTTAAGTCGTATGATGTTCAGCGTAGAGCATAGATATAATCCCGTTGAAATGGAGTTTCTTGCGTTAATTTTTGCAATCCAAAAGACGCGTCACTACGTAATAGGACAAACTATCCATGTTATATCCATGGTTAATCCTCTCAGGTTCTCATGACCAAACCAAGTGCGCTCAACTCTTGTCTTACTATTTGGGCAATATTGTTATCTTCCTATGATATGGTTTATGTATCCTAAAAGGTATTTAAAGGACAAGCACAGGCTGATTTCTTAGTTGTACACTCGATTGAAAATACTTCTAAACTCTATAATAAAATTCTGGATGAAGTATTGGAGTCTAATACAACAACGAAAGAGTCTGTTTGGAGGATGCTCTACGATGGAGCTTCAAGAATGGGTCCCAAAGCCAACATCATAGCAGAAGTGGGGGGCGTTGATATCTTCTGATAATCTGGTCATCCATCGTGCTTATTCTCTTATAGATCCTGTTCCAATAATCTTTCAGAGTATAATGCTCTACTTATTGGACTTCAGTTGCGAGAAATAATCAATCATAAGCGGGGGTTAAAAGAAGACGATGTCTCATGCAACATACCCTCCATTGGGTATTGCTCACAAATCACCATCAACTGTTGTTGCTCTCAGACAGTAGCGTCGACAAATAAGCCATCCGTCTTCTAACGGCTATAACAAAAAGCGAGAGATGAACCAATTCTTGCTTCCTGCTATCTGCCTAAAGGGATACTTCCATCGCGAAGGGCTCAAAAGATACCCTCTTCCTCAGCCAGCATGAAGAGGCCGCTAGCACAAAGGTTAGCCTACCCGGTTATGCCTACGACAAGGTATTCCAGGGTACTCGATCAAGGGTATTCTTGAAGAAAGGTGTGCCACAACCAGGAGGTACATGTTGCCCGCCTATCTTCCATACTGGGGGTAGCAACCCTCCTAGGATAAGACGCAAGGCTAGCTGCAGACTTTCACCTAACTAAGCTACTATTGGTGGTAGCCAACCGCTGGAGTCAAAAGACACCACTACTACGTGTTCCTAACCTGACAAAGACGGAGCCATTGGGATGAAGTCAGACTACACCATAATCTGGCCAAACCTCATACAATGCAAGTCTGTCTATATGGCCTCCGACAATAAAGCCATGATCAGAGAAACTAGATCCATCAAGAAATATGGGCGTAGCAATGACCCTAACCAAGAAGAGGTCGTACCTCCAAATGTACTAGTTGTCGCCGAGGTACCAGAAGGGGCTATATCCAAACTGCCTACCGTCGATAAGGGAAGATAGAAGGAAACCCGGTTCAATACACCCCTGAAGAGTGTATCCTCACCTGGGCTAGACAGGACTTACAATTATGACATTCTGGCTCAACTAGCCAATACTCCAACTAGGCTGTCAATCTTCAAGCTCCTCCACCTCTCCAAAGACATACGGGATGCGCTGAGCGAAGCACTTCAAAATACTAATTCCTAACTGGAATAGGCCAAGAAGCTAGAGGATGACCCGATGGCATGCCCCCATTGCCACAGCATAATGTACAGTTTGCCAAGCATCACGTTCTCGCATCAAGATATACTGTTGTAGAAAAACAGGCACAGCCGGCTCTTATACTATACGCGGTACATTGGTGCCATCAAAGTGGACCGGATGCACATCGACTGGAGGTCATCTATCAGCATCATCATCCTGTTGAGCCTCCTCTAGAGTCTCGGATCCCCATACATCGGTTGTCGGCTACTAGCACAATTGTTAGCGGCTTCAACACCGGAAGGCGCTACCCTCTCAAAAAAATTTGCCTAAAATACCAGATAGGTGATCTGAAAATAGAAGCCACCAGTTACATCATCTATGCAAATTTATCTTATATCGTCTTGTTCGGGCACCCATGGATACATGAACATATGCTTGTACCTTCGATACTTCACCAATTCTTGAACTACGTCGATAATGACGGCATAGTTAGAACATAATTTACTGATGTCGATCCTTTCAAAGGGGTTGAAGTATTTTATGCAGATGTCGCCACATAGCAAGAAGCATCACCGAAAGAATCCTAAAATTTTGACGACAACGAAAGGACCAGGGATACCTTTGGACCCATGGAAACACAAGCGAAAGGCTACACCCCAGGCAACGAGACAAGAGGAGAGCAGACCACCCAAGAACCTCTAAAGCTCTGATCAAGTGGCAAGCTCCAAAGATTCCTGTCATTGTGGTTGAGAACCAAACAAGGGGCAAATGCCAGAAGTCATAAGGACGAGATCCAAGCCCATCGTCAACAATATCAAAGGAGTCGGTGGTGGTGAAACTCCAAAGATCCCGCAAGAAAAGCGTTGCCAAAGGTGGATTCTGTCACGTCCTGATCCTAAAGGATCGAAAACTAGCTACTGGGCGTGATGTCCTACAAGTCTAGACTACACTTGTATAAGACAAAACTATTACAGTTACTGGTATTTCTCATAAGACAACAACAGCGCAGCAAAACTAAGCAGATAAATGGAAGTCATAATAAGATATGTAGAAATGTATCTCTTTATTGATAATTGTAATGGATTACAAGACTCACAGTGGAATACAGAGTTTACAACTGATTACAAGGCACTTGAATAGCCAACTGAATATATACTTGCCGTTTAGGATTTATAACCGAGCATATCGACTTTGCTTGTAATGAACTTGTCGATTTTGCTACAATCTCACTCGTATAACTGAGTTACACTGTTCCACACATTATGTCCCATATAGCAAAAAATATTGTCTTGTAAGAAGAGCTTCTGCACACCTATCCGATTCATCAATGCCAAGCACTAATCAAATGATTTCCTCCATACACGAGCACCTGTAATATTTCCCACAACATGGGTCAGTACATCATTAATGTACTAGCGAGCGGTGCTGGCCAAACTCACCTAAGAAGACAATACTAAGTAATCATATTATAGAACATTATTAGTAGTGGTCTTTCTCGTTGTCTTAGGATCAATTTCATGTTTATAGCCGACAAGAAGTAAAGCATGTAAATCTCATAGCCAACATAATTTAAAGCATACAGTTATCACCCTTAGGTGAATCTTACCCACGGTCGTGTAGCCATCCCTGTATATTTATAATACTTACTCTGTCTGCACAAGACATTATTAGGAACAATATCATAATTAAATATAATTGTCACCATTTAGACGATTCTTACCAACAGTCGACATCTTTTCCTGTAATTGAGTAATAACTTACTATGCCTTCATAAGACATCATTAGCACTGGACCTATCTATATGAAGGTCACTAGCGACACGCCATCTTGGACCGTCTTTCTGGCGAACGGCTAACTTCGAATGGGGTACAAATCCATAGGAGGTTTTTGAAACACCGTGCTACTACTTCAGCACCATGGGTATTTCGGTGTCCTTTCAGTGGGCGGTAGCAAGCCCCTACTGCAAGTCCCAAAATCCTGATGTTAGTACGTCGACACCATCCTTGTTCCCCCTAGGATGAACCGGGTCCGTGGCCGCAAAGTACCATTCTGGGAATGTTTGCCATGAAATATAAAAGAGCAGAACAATTATCGAAGGATTGGACTTTTACTTCACGATACAAACTCGCTTGTACAAAGAAAGCCTAGGGACGAAAACCTAGGTACAGCAATCTAAGTACAATTATTTATTTTAGATTCTGGGGGGTGACGATAGAGGCTCGGGAAAGCGACGGCAGCTCTACCTTACTCCTTGGACGATCGGATACAGCCTTGGCTCGGGAAAGATCTGCTTGGTGTTGAAGAAATGCTCTCTTTTCTCTCTCTCTTTTTCTCTCCAAGTGTTCTGGTGCTCTGATCTCGAAAAAAGGGTCCTTCTACAAGGGAATGGCACCTTGCTATTTATAGGAGTGGGATACAATCCTTAGGGTTTACAATGATTGTCCCTTCTTAAAGTGGCGGCGGCCTATTGATTGATCAATCTGGGCCATTAGTCATGAGTGTGATGAATCTGGGCCATTAATGTAGATTGTGCCGAATCCTATCAGTAATTAATGCTGATTGCAATTAATCTCCATCATGATGATTTGCTGCTGTCTATAAATCTGAATGAATAAATTTAATTTATTCTTCTGCCACGTGTCCCAGATTATTAGGATTTGACCCAATCTTTGATTGCAGTAAATCTGGGTTATTGAGATTGATTGGCTTTATGACACGTATCCTGCCACGTGGCTCAACCGCGAGCCACTGAGGAAATTTGAGGCGCATGAGGATTGAGCCGCATAAGGCTGACCACGTGTCAAGGCTGCTTGGGGAGTGGCCCCTGAACATTCGAACCACATAATGATGATCTGGGCCGCATAATGGGTAGCTCCTTCGTGAGCCGTATAGAGATAGTCCTTGTGAGCCGCATAGGAAAGCCTCTGCTTGAGCCACATAGGGGGAGCCTCTGCTTGAGCCGCATACGACTGTCCACGTGTCGAGGCCGTATGACACTTTCTGGATCTCGGGGGATTGTGTCAGAGATCTCCTTCGTTTCACTAGGAGTCTGCCATTATGACAGAGTCATAATTGTATCTTTGTGTCAGAACTGTCACCTTGTCAGAGCTGTCAGCCGTCGAGACATTTAATGCAGTATAGGCCAAAGAGAAGAGTTGTTGTCGGCCACGTGGCTCCTCTCTGAGCCGCATGGAACTTATCGAGCCGCATAGACACTTGAGCCGCATGGATCAATGAGTCGCATGGATCCCTGACCCGCATAAGCTTTCTGAGCCGCATGGGGCTCCCTGGCCGCATGGATCTTTCTTTATTCTTTTCCATGCTTCTACAAGACCCCCTTCAAAGTTTTCGATTTGCAAAATTGAAATACTTTGAATAAGAAGCATGGCTGTGTATAAATTCTTCTGGCCGCATATGAGGTCCTAGCCGCATGGATGGCTTGGCCGCATGGATTTTCGGCCGCATGGATGGCTCAGCCGCACAGCTCCTTGCCACGTGTACGTGTCTTTAATTGCCTCAAATTTGTTTTAGTGCCGTCTTTAGGGGAAAATCCCAAGGGTCGGCTCATTAAATCTTTTGGAATTTATGCCCTGGTAAATCTTCTTTATGAGAGTAGGGACGAAATCTGAGGAGTCGGTTTCATCTTTTACGAGGCGGTTATTAGTCCACGTGTCTTCCCCCCTCTCGTCCTCCTATAAATAAAAGGAGTTTGAGAGAGAGAACTTCTTTACTTTCTCTTTTACTTCAAACCTTTCCTACCCCGATTTTCATCTTCTTCTTCGATCAGCAAATGGCTTCCAAGAAGACTGTTGCGGTGAGAGGTAAGAATGCAGCGTCTTCGTCGACTGCGGCAACGAAGGGCAAGAAGACTGCGGCCGCTCCTCCACCGGCCGACGTGCCTGCAGCTCACTCTGACGTCTACCCCCCCATTGCTGGAAAAGACATTATTATGAGTTTAAGGAGCCCTAACTGCTATGGCTACGTCGCATACTTTATGCACGAGCCTTTATCTTCATGTGAGCCGTATGTTCGTCCTATGGCCGAGCCGCGAGCCGCATAACCGTAGCCACTGTGACCACATATGTGCTTCGCCAACGAAGCCGCATAAGTTATGCTGAGCCGCATAGATTTACATCAACTTGTCTGTCATGTGGCCCGTGCGACCTTATCCGGACCCTGAGAGCCCTATGAGAGCACTGCCGCGTGAGCCTTCACTAAACGGAGCCGCATAAGTGTTCTCCTGAGCCGCATGAGGCTTCGTTAAGTCGGAGCCGCATAAGTGTTCTCCTGAGCCGCATGAGACTTCGTTAAGTCAGAGCCGCATAAGTGTTCTCCTGAGCCACATGAGGCTTCGTTGAGTTGGAGCCGCATAAGCTCGAAAACACCCATTAGTTCTTTTTGTCCATCTTTTTAACTTATCTTTTTCTGTCTTCTTCTCAGTGAATTTGTCGGTTAATACTGTTGGAGAACTCCTGGTAGGTAGTGCCCAAGCTGCTTTGGGCTATAGCTACGACCATATAGTTAAGCGTGTGGTGGACCAGTTTCCTAGTGATGAACCTCCGGCGAGATTGAAGGCCCTCAAGAACCAGCCTTTCTATTTTCTCAATGCTATGATGAACTCGGGGAAATTAGAAGGGGAATACCTGAAGCCTGCGTTCTTCTTCGGAGACGCCTTGACTGTGAAGAACAGTCAAGTTCTGGAGGTGTCAGAGAACTGGAGTTTTGTTTCTAACGGGATGGCGATCCGCATCCCCCAAATGGAGCGTCACTTCCCATTATCTTGGTTCAATATGCTCCCACTGGACCGGAAGATGGAAGAGTCTTTAACTCCTATCCGAAGTGGGATGTTTGTAGGAGACATCCATTATAACAACAGCCTGAAGTCAGTATGTGCGGGCAAGGTGCACACCAGCCGTTCTGTAATGGGATTGGCCCCGGGTACTTTCTTGAATGTGCCGGGTCCCAATTTCACGTTTTCTACAGCCGACACTTTTATGAACCAACTTGTTCGGAAGGGCTCCTATCCCATTGGCCGGTTGATGCTCCCTAGTTGGATACATCCTATTCCCTCATGGACCAATATGTCTATGTAGATCTTGCAAGAGTATAAGGCCTTTCTATGCGAGATTGGCCTTTACCATGCTATTCGGGGCACCAGCCATGGCTTGCCCATAAATAAGAGATTATTCATATCTTTGCTGGAGATGTATAACCGCTGTACGGGAACCTTCTATACACCCATAGGGGAGATGGGACTTGTGCTCCATGAAATACACGTGGTCTCCAAGCTTCCTTGGGGGGATGAAGCTTTCGAGGCGTATACTCCCACGAATGAGGAGTTCGAAGAGTTGGACAGACGGTATCCAGGCTTTGTGGCTCATTATCAAGAGGTATTGTGCCACTATAGCATATGTCAGCAAATAGCCAAGAAGAAAAGCAGCTCGGAAGGGAATGCTCCCCACACCAAGGACTGGGTGCGCTATCTCTTCCCGACGGATGCCTCAGGTCAAGTTACTTTTCGACGTCCTCTATCCCGGGAGGCGGTTAAAGCCTTAGTGTCATCGGCTAAGAGGGTGGCCACCACTAATAACAGATTCGGGAGTAAGACCGACTCTTTTGGTTATTTTTATCAGGATACCCAAGGGCTGTCAGAGAAGGCGCTCCTGGTGTGATTTTTGATGATATGGCTGCAAAATTGTGTGGTTTCGGGAGGAGCTGGTTCTATCGAGAGGATCAGTCGTAATTTTATCCTTCCGGCTGTGAAATTAGTTTTGCTAGTCAGGCTAGCTCTCCTCCCGGCCATGGTGTGCAGCAAACACCGTAGCCTTCGCACTTTCGCATCCAAGGTCATTGCCCATGATGTGACAAAAGATTTTGAACGGACTGAGTTGCCCTATCATTATCTGATGGGGTGGCTGTTGATACATTATCCGTCTTTGATGAGACCGGGCTCTGAAGACGGCGTAACTGATGATGACGCTTTTATCTTTCGCTATCGTAATGAGTCTTGGGAGTACGAGACCATACGCGCCTGTCGTATGGCACTAGCGAGAGCATATATGTACAACTTTTTTGTATATGTCCCTCGTTTTACTGCTGAGGAAATAGCGGCTGTACATCTCGACGGTATTGCGCCCCCTCAACTTCTGGATGACCAGATGCTCTTGTGGCTGCGTAACATCCGCCCCGCTCATCTGGTGTATCGCAACCGTAATATTGTCTTTCTGGAGCCTTATCTGCCTAGCAGATTTGCCCGACAGTTTGGATATAGCCAGCTTTTTCTAGACAGTCCCAGCTCTTGTCTGGGTTTTAAAGGTAGCCTTCTCGACGGCATTAGGGCCTGGCATTACTATGATATATTCCATACCCGTACCATTTTCTCGGTTCGTGCTATTAAGGCATCAGTAGAGATCTTGTATATGGCGGCTCTGTACCATGTCATGGCGAACAAGTCCCATGTCGGTTTTAGCCCGGGTGCCAGTTTTATTGTTGGTACTGGCTTGGATGAGAACCCCCAAGGGGCCAAGACGAGGAAGAAGAATAGAGCCGAAGTGCCAGACTCAGACTCCAACGCTGCGGATGATGAGGATGATGAGCGTGATGCAGATAACTCTTCTTTCCCGGTTGAAGATGCTGGGGCGGATCAGCCGCCTGTTTCGTTAAATGAGATGATGGCGGATCAGCCACCCGTCGCATCCGGCTCTGTACGGAAGCATAGCAGACAAATTTCCCCTGTTGGCGGTATTCCTCACTCCCGAAAATTGGCTGCGACCAGACATTGCAGGCTAACTATAAAGGAGAGAGAAGAGGAGGTCGATCCCGCTTCGGAGGTAAAGCGAGTTACTACCATTTTTATTCAGTTCTTATTTTCTTCCAATTTTGATCTTAGTCATTTTCCTTCCCTCCCGTAGGTGTCAGAAGAAAAGGAACCTCAAGTTACCGAGGTCGCGACTCGAGATGACGGGGGCTTCAATGAACCTGTCCCTGAAATTGCTGATTTTCATCAAGATGACGTTGAACGAGGCGTATCTCCCTCCGGGGCGGTTGGGGCAGAGGAGCCGGCCGAATTTAACTTAGAGATCGCGGGTGAGGAGACCATGTTAGCTGCGAACGAGCTGCAGCCTCTATGCTCCTCTCCTGGTAAGATAAGCCGAATCTTAACCTGCGAGAAGGCCTATCTGCTCTATCATCACGTCCTTCGGGTCACATCAATTGATTGTTGTTTTGGGCATACAGGTCCTGCCTCTCCAGTGCCGAGGATGGACATTATTGAAACACACTCTGCCGAAGGGGTACTGGCTGAGAGGAGCGTACCCCCTCCCCTTCCGGCTCGTCTTGATGGGCCTCCTGCGGACTCGAGTTCGACGAGTCAGGTAGTAGGACAGCCGGGGCAGGGGACGATGGTCCTTGCGTCCTCCTCTGCTGGGGCGGCTCCGAGAGTCAACTTCTCTGCCCTACCAAGTGTCCAGGCTCTTCGGGCGGCGGAGGAAGAGTTAGCCGCTATCCACGCCTCGTTCTGCTCGGGATCTGTCCCCTTGGTGGCAGGTTCTAGCACCACTCCTCCGATGTTGCCGGCCATGCTTCCTCTGATGCCGTCCTCTACAGAGGTCTTGGACGACGCGTTACAGGACGTGGTTGACAGTTTTTATCGTCACTTGAAGAGGGGGATAGTGGCTACTGTGGAAAGAGGGACCTCTTTCGTCTTGGCCCGGCAATGCGCCCAGGATCAAATTGATATCCTTAAGACTCTTCTTGGCGGCGCAGGAATGGCTGCGCTTCTGGAGGCAAAACTGCTGGAGACTGATCAGCTGGTGGCTCAGCTTCAGGTGCTGCGGCAGGCTGATCTGTCTGTTGCTATAGATCAGGAGCGCGGTTCCCTCACCGCTGCTATGGAGAAGACAAGGGTTGCTCGGGATAAAACCAGGCCGACCATACTGAAGGACCTTCGCGATCTGTCTGCTCGATATGATCAATTGAGCCACGAGAGTGAAGATGTTACGGCTCGGGAAGTGGCTGTCTCCCGTGGGATTACTAACACGCGGAAGCAGATCCTTGAGCTTCAAAGGAAATTAACTTTTCTGGAGTCTGAACTTGAGGCTGCCCGTATTGACAGGGGACTGATTATCCAGGAGGCTGACATGGTTAATCAAGCTTCGGCTGACCTGGAGATTGCCTTGAAGAAGTTGGAAGACGACTGGCGGGCACTTATGGACTTGGGTGATGGGGAGCAGTTGTCCCAGGAGGCTGAACGTCGAGCTAAACAGCGGCTCGAGCAGGAGGCCATCTTGGTGAAGAATCGCCTTTTGGCATTATGTAATGCCGAACCATAGTCGGCTCTTCTTTCTTTTGTTTCTGTTCTCTTTTCTTTTCTTTTCTTTTTTTTTTCTTTTTTTTTGAGAGGGACGTGGTCCCAAAACATGTAATGTTTTTTTCGTCTTTCAAATAAAGAGTACTTTCTATTCTACCCTTCATTTGTATTGTTTGTTGTGTCTGTGGTATTATGGTGTTGTTTGCCCCGCATGGGGACTTGTCTGTGGACCTGTTACCCCTGGCATACCTTGGTTTTACGTACGGATAACAAGTTTGATTGGGGATACCTAGAACAGTTCCATGGTAAGGTGGTCATGGACGTTCCTGGTAGTGGAAGAGGGAATGCCATGGAGCAGCTGGGCTCCCGGGGCATGATGAGAGATGATGGGCCTGTACTAAGAAACTTAGCAAAGGATATTTATGGGCCTATTATCCTTGGCGTACCCTGGCTTAGGATACGGATAATAGGATAAAAGGGAATCAACATACTTACTCAGAGGTAATGAGGACATGGCCAGTATGAAGGCCTGTTTCGTCGCGAAATCTTTCTACTCAGAGGTGATGAGGACTTGGCAGGAGTGGACTCAATGGTGGATATTTGTGGTCAACTGAGGACATTTGTGGACCTATTATCCTTGGCGTACTTCGGTTATGGGTACGGATAATAAGTCGAAAGGGAATCAACATACTTACTCAGAGGTAATGAGGACATGGTAAGCATGAAGGTTTCTTCGACGGAGCCTTCCCACTCAGAGGTAATGAGGACATGGCAGGAGTGGGCTCAATGAAGGGGGTACATAGAACAACTCAGAGGTAATGAGGACATGAAAGTTCTATGTAGAGGGGTGATTTGTTTTTGGCGGAATTGAGACGACTCAGAGGTAACATCGACATAGTCGTTTTGGAAATTTGTGGATCTGTTACCCTTTTTGTGCACTGGGAGTGCGGGTAGTGGATCATGAGGAAGGATCTCCTTCAGGAAGAAAGTTCAGAGGTATGGTCATACATAACTTTCCAACAAAAGAGTGACCGGGATGTAAATTCAGGGGTACCAGCGGGTACATAACTCGACAATCCGGGAATTTTGGAATCAAAATGTAAGTTCAGAGGTACCGGAGGGTACATGACTCGATAATCTGGGATTTGGAGGATGTGAGTTCAGCGGTACAAGAGGGTATATAATTCAATGTGAAAGTAAGTTCAGCGGTACCAGCGGGTACATGACTCGATGATCTAGAATATTGTGAAAGTGAGTTCAGCGGTACCGACAGGTACATGACTCAAAAATCTGGAAAATAGTGAATATGAGTTCAGTGGTACCAGCGGGTACATGACTCGATGATCTGGAATATTGTGAAAGTGAGTTCAGCGGTACCAACGGGTACATAACTCGATGATCTGGAAAGTGGAAGTGAGTTCAGCGGTACCAGCGGGTACATGACTCGATGATCTGGAAAATAGAATTGAGTTCAACGGTACCAGCGGGTACATGACTCGATGATCTGGAATATGTCATTTAGATATAATATTTCTTCAGGAACTTGCCATTGACGGGCAATATGAGCAAGTCTCTATTTTGTTTTGCGAGGCGGTAAGCATCGTTGGAGAATACGGCCTCAATGATAAACGGACCTTCCCATTTTGGCTGGAACTTGCCGGCGGTATTGTGAGTCATAACCATCGACCTCCGGACTGCCAGAACGAGATCGCCCACTTAGAATGTTCTGATTTTAACCTTCTTGTTGAAGGCTCCAGAGATGCGTGCTTGGTATAGCTCGATTCGTTGCTGAGCCAAGAGGCACTTTTCATCTAAGGCCTCCAACTCTTGCAGCCGACGACGGTAGTTATCGTCCGTCGTTAATTGGTAAGTAAGGGCGACGCGGAGTGAGGGTATTTGAGTCTCCAACGGGAGGACTGCCTCACTCCCGTATACCAGGGAAAATGGCATGTTCCCAGTGGCTGTTCCGACTGTAGTACGGTACGCCCATAAGCATTCACCAAGCTTCTCGTTCCAGTCGCGTTTGTTGGAAGATACAAACTTCTTAAGAAGTTTGATGATTGTCTTATCGAATGCTTCTGCCAACCCATTCGCTGCCGGATTGTATGGTGTTGAAGTAATATTCTGGATGCGATGCTTGTCGCAGAATCGATAGAAGGAGTGGCTTGCGAACTGCGGACCATTATCATGGATGATCCTTCGGGGCAGTCCAAAGCGATAGATGACATGATGCTTGAGGAAGCTGATCATGTTCGACGTCTTTACTTCTGCAAGTGGGACAGCTTTCGCCCATTTGGAAAAATAATCTATAATGGCGAGTATGAAACGATGTCCTCGGGAAGAAGGTAGAGCGATCGGACCGATGATATCCATTCCACATGCTTCAAATGGCCAGGATGCCACCGTCGGATGTAAAAACTCGGATGGCTGGTGGATGAAGTCCGCGTGGACTTGGCAGGCTTTATATTTTCTCGTATAGTCTATCGCATCTGCTACCATCGTGGGCCAGTGGTAGCCCATTCGGCGAAGACGGTCTTGTAATTTAGGGCCAGGCTGATGGGCCCCGCAGACACCGTCATGAGCTTCGCGTACGGCTTCTTTGGCTTCTGCGTTTGACAGACACCGAAGCAATAACCCGTCGTAGGATCACCGATACAGCTTTTTCGTCTTTGTATCGTAGAAGAATCTGAGAGAACGCCTTCTGATGGAAGTGGCTTCCTTTGGGTTCTCAGGCAGGATGTCGTAGACTACGAAGTCTATGAATGGTTGTCTACAGTCTGGCGCTTCGTCGATCGTTTAGGCGGAATAACTCGCCACGACTTAAACGTTGTTCTTGGGACAGACCAGTTCATGGCCTATCACGTCAATATGAGTATGGTTCGGCACTGCTAGGAAGGCGGCAAGGCCTGCAAGGGCATCAGCTTCGATGTTCTGGAGTCTGGGAACATGTTCGATGAAGAATCCCTCAAATAACGAAATAATGTTGATCGCTATTTGGTGATAGGGGATCATGTCTTCGTGACAAACTTCGTACGAATCCCTAATCTGATTGATAATTAACTACGAATCGCCGTATGCTTCAAGATATTCTACCCCCAGCTCTCTTGTAAGTTGGAGGCCAATGACCAAAGCGTTGTACTCGGCCACATTGTTAGAGCAGGGTTCCGTGAGGGAGTAAGCGCGATTGATCACCAGTCCGAAAGGAGAAATCAGCACTACCCCGACTCCAACGACGATGTTGCCCTTGGGTCCAGTTCTCGAAGCACCATCGAAGAACATTCGCCATATATCATCATAAGAGGCCACATGTGAGTCGGCGACCTCATCTAGGATTCCTTTATATACTCTGGACGACTCCGAGCCTGGGTGAGCTGCTAAAAAGTCTGCCAGAGCTTGACCTTTAACAGCCTTTTGCGGGACGAAGACCATATGATAAGGAGACAGCAATATTGCCCATGTGGCGAGGTGGGAGCTGAGTGCCCCTGGTTTAGTCATGAGGACCCTGAGAGGGTTGACTCGTGAGATCACATGTATGGTTTGTCCTGTGACATAGTGCCGCATCTTTTGAATGGCGAACACCAGGACGAGGCATTCCTTCTCCACAGCGGTGTATCGATGCTCTGGCCCAATCATCATTCGGCTGAGGTAATAAATAGCTTGTTCATTGCCTGTATTATTGTTTTGTGCCAGCAGAGCGCCGAAGGAATGCTCCATTGCTTGTACATATAGCAAGAATTGTTTCCCAGCAACCGGAGGCACCAGGACTGGAGGGCTCGACAAGTATTCTTTGATGCTGTCGAAGGCACGTTGGCATTCTTCATCCCATACGAATGAAACGCCTTTCTTCATGAGGTAGGTGAATGGCCGACACCGCCCGGAGAGGTTAGAAATGAACCTCCGGATGTAAGCTAGCCTTCCTTGAAGGCCTCTGAGTTCGCGGAGATTTCTCGGGGGACCCATCTCCATAATTGCCATCGTCTTCTCTGGATCGACATGAATTCCCTGGGCTGTAATAATAAAACCCAAGAATTTTTTGCTGGATACGCCCAAGAAGGATTTTGTGGGATTCATCTTCAGGTTGTGTGCTCGCATCAGGTTGAATACCGTCCTCAGATCCTGCAGATGGTCTTTCTTATAGCGACTCTTGATGGCGATGTCATCAACATAGCACTCCACAGTCTTGCGTAAGTGTTCTCTGAAGATGATGCTCATGGCTCTTTGATATGTGAAGCCAGCATTCTTTAAACCAAAAGGCATGACTGTGTAGCAGTACGTGCCAATCGGTGTTCGGAATGATGTGTGCTTTTCGTCGTCAGGAGACATCTTGATTTGGTTGTACCCCGAGAAACCATCCATGAATGACATACGTTCGAAGCCGCATGTGTTGTCAATCATGATGTTTGTGATAGGGAGAGGGAATTCATCTTTGGGACATGCCTCATTCAGATTGCGAAAGTCGATGCAGATTCGAATCTTTCCGTTCTTCTTGAGGATCGGTACTATGTTGGCGACCCAGTCTGTGTGTTGCTCTTCACGAATAAAACTGCTGGATATCAGTTTGTTAACTTCAGCTTCGATCACATCCATGTTACCTTGGCGAAAGCGTCGCTGTTGTTGTTTGACCGGCTTTGCATCTGGCCGAATGTTGAGCTTGTGAAGGGCAAACTCGGAGTTTAGTCCTGGCATGTCTTCATAGCTCCAGGCGAACACATCAAAATATTCTTTGACAAGTTCCAGTAGCGATTCTCGCTCTTCGTCTGTTAGGCTTTTACTGACGAAGATTGGTTTTGGAGAAGATTCGCTGCCGAGGTCGACCTGTATAACCTCATCTTCAGTAGGAAGTTCTCTATGTTCGAACCGCTTTTCCCATTGTGCATCCAGCTGTTGGGTCCACGGCTCTAATTCGAGTATTTCAGGAATGTCTTCATCATCTTCGTAAGCGTCGGCGAATGCCATATTGACTGACATGACTTGTCTGAATACGTCTCCGATGCTGGTATCTGAATCAGAAGTTGGTGACCCGGTTGAATGTGAATGCCAGTCGCATTCCTCATCTGAACTCTCGGGGGTCGTTGTGGGCGTGACATACCCTAATCCACATCGGGTCTTGCTGTAGTAGTCCCGTGGTTTGCCAATCGGGACTGGTGGCTTGAAAGGTAATCGTCGACCGGTGTCGTAGTTCAAGCCTGGCGTAGTCTCCAGATCATATCCCTGCTTTTGCATGAGGTATTTGGATTGGGGACTATAAAGATACAGAGGCAGTCTCCCGGCGTCTGATTCAGGATCGACTTTCTCTATGGTGAAGGGCTGTGGATCATCCTTCCGGCCAAAGATGATTGGATGGTCCCCTCCTTCGACTATGCGGTAAGCGTATTCTACTGGAGTAAGCTGGTTTGTGGTGTAAACATTTGTCACCTGTGTGTGTAGGTGAGTGCCTATACCGTGTTCCATAGCATACATTGTACAAAGCTTATTAAGCTCGAGGTAGTTCAAAGATACCCCTTTATTGATGAAGTAAGGTATCTTTTCTAGCGGGATTACATCATCCGCGGAAGGAACATCAGTGTAGGCAGCCCCATACTTGGCCAGTTTCGGTTCTTCTTCGGTCACCCCCTGTATAAATGAAGACTGAGAGGATGACCTGGGTAGTTTGATCATCAAAGGTTGTAACGCCCCAGTCCCAAAATACGTAGGACCAAGTACGTGAACATGCCAGCTGCACATATACGAAGAACACTCCAATATATGCAATCCTTATATATGCACATAAGCTGTAAATAAATAATCACAGGCCAGAATAACATAACTAATCTCATCACAGCTCAACACAGAAGTTAATGATGTCCAAATAAATCAATAAGAGTATCAAAAGATAGCCGGGTGAACATACTCACTCCAAACAGCTATGAAAAATAGTCTCACAAGATCGGAGTCCGACCTCCGCAAATAGAAGAAAAGAGATGTAAAATAATGTCTACAATTGTCTTAAATATAGAATAAACTAGAAATCAGTAGTGACTGCCTCGTCATCAATGTAGGATAGCTCCAATGCCGCTCCGTACTCCTGTGGAAAATCGTCTAAACCTGGAGAGATAACCAGGTCCTCAGGGGACGTAGCAAGATACAAGAAAACACCATGCCATATAACTGTGATAGTATAATCAGATAAAGGTATGCATGCAATCGGGTTCCTGACCATTATACTGTGAATATGCAGGTGAGATACAATCCTTCGACGCATGAGCCCTGGCTGTAAATGGGATCGGCATAGTTCCTATAGAGGGTACCAGGGGCCTACGTCCATAACGCTCGGGAAGCGTCAGAGGGCACCATGTGCAAGGGGCTACGTCCATAACGCTCTAGGAAACGTCAGAGGGCGCCTGGAGCCTGCGTCTCCAGAGGAGCGCACAGGTAATCATGGAAGTGTAACGAAGCCCATACGTCAGGTATTGTTCTCCCCACCCAGTGCCTAGTATCATCATCTCCATGACTGATATGAACCTCTAGTAACCACCAAGTCTTCTAACATGCGATACTATTGGCAGTTACCCCTATCCGTCGCACGCTCCATACGTATCGGTGGCCAGCCAACTACGCAAAAACGTGTCCTACATATGACTCACATCACGTGGTACAACAAGTGTCAAGGCCATATGAGATATACCAATACCTCAACATCAATGGGTGGTCAATAAACTAAGTCAATGCAAGAGAATACATAAAGCAAGAAAAACGACCGATAGAGTCGCTTGCACCCAAGTGTGACTTGGACGCACAGTTTAAATATCATGAAATAAAATGCTGAAAATAACAACTAAAAATAAGAATATAATAATCACAGTGTAAGGTGGCAAGGTATCTTGCCTGGTGGTGCAAGTGGTAAGTCCAAGAGTAGCAAGTGTCAGCACCAAAACTCACAAATCACAGATGACTCCAAACGCTGAAACAAACATCAAAAATGATCTCAGTGAAGAAGATATACCTAGAAAATGCCTGTCCAAAAGTCAAATTCTGGAACAGGGGCAAAATCGTAATTTTGGGTCAAAACGATGTCCGCCGTTGGACCCGCTTTGCACCGAAACGCGTGCCAAAGTCTATGGTCTCTAAAGTCGTCAAACTATATGTCTACGGTTTTAGTTTGAGGAGAGAAACTCAATAGTATGTCCAATTTTGGATTCCGAGGAGCCGTGTACAAAATCGCCCGTTTGAGTGGGTCGCGGGCCCGCCAAAATTGGGTTCCGATTCGACCTTCTCAGAATCGAACCAAACTTGGCATGCATGACCAGAATTTTGATTCGGACCTGTTGGCGCAAGTTTTGTCTCGATCCGACGATTGTACACGAAGTTATGGGCAAGTTTGCAAAACGCCGATACGGGGGTATCTCGACGGATACGCGTTGATTTCGTTGCGCACACGCAACGAAATCGAGTCCCGTCAGTTTCCACACGTCGGTAACATTCATACGCGTCTTTCGATGCATATAGTGCACGACCACATCGCCCGGTTTGTCGGGGCGTACGTCGTTTCGTGGAAATTTTCTGAAATTAATTATTTTGAAAACAGTTTTTCGCACAACTTTAACATGGGTTTAATTCTCGCACAGAAAACGAAATACAGATCTACCAAATGCGTTTTAATCACTGTTATGTTGTCTTCACATGTGTTTAATTAGTTTTTACGAAAGTTTAATGGACAGCGAGAAAAGTGGCCGTCAAGTTGGCGTTTCAAAACAGTTTTTAATATTCAGAAAAGTGGGTTTTTCTCCAACTTTGTCTCGATTTTTCGAGCAAGTTGGATGGCCATGTCAAAATCTACCTGGGGGATCTTGAAGAGGGTCATGAGGGCTTTCTACACGAATTTGCGGATCTAAAAACGGACTAGAATCGAGAGAGAAATCAAACGGGGAAGTTTGGTACCTTGAGTGGGAAAGCTGCTCCGTGGGTGACGCGGGGCTGGCTTCCGATGCTCCGTTCGTCGCGCACAAAGCTCTGCCGCTAGTGAAACGAATTCGTATGCGAAGTGGGTATGATCAGCCTCAACTTTCGTTTTGGAAGTTTAGGGTTTTGAGGCTTGTGGAAAAAGTTACATATATACCAAGTTGTTACAAAACCTAATACTAATGGGTTTGGAACTAAGGTCCCTACGGGTTTGTTCGGGTTTTGCTTGCTGCCGCATGCAGCAGAGTTATTTGGGGAATGCGGGACCCGCCCACATCATGTGGGTGGTTAGTAATATATATATTATATTTTTTTTTCTTTTTCTTTTTTTTTTCTTTTCCTTTTCTTTCTTTTTCTTTTTTTCCTTTTCCTGAGCTGTGGTCAGTCTGGGACCGACCACCTCAAGATTTTTTTTTTACTAACAATTATATATAATACTTATATATATATATATATATATATATATATATATTTTATATATATATATATATATATATATTTTTTTTTTTTTTTTTTTTTTTTTTTTTTTTATATATATATATATATATATTTATATATATATATATATATATATATATATATATATATATATATATATATATATATTTTATATGTAATATATATATATATATATATATATATATATATATATATATATATATATATATATATTATATATATATATATATATATATATATATATATATATATATATATATATATATATATACATATATATATATATATATATATAATATATATAAAATATATCATTTAAGCTACCAAAAAATGTCTAAAAATCACAATAAATTCCTAAAAAATCCTAGATTTTATTATACACCTTATTTAATAGAATTACGAACAAGCACACATATAGTATTATATGTGTACACCCATACCTTAATTATACTGTTAAACTAGTAGTAAATAAATCCATAATTAATGAAATGCTTAACGAGAATTAATTTAAATTATAAAAATCAATTATAAATTATGGGAGTTTACATCCTACCCAACTTAAAGAAAATTTCGTCCTCGAAATTAAACTAAGGTCGGGGGATTAAATGCAATGCACGTAAAATACAAATGCAAGACATACCTTCGCCTTCGAACAACTGCGGGTAGCGATTACGGATGTCGTCCTCACGCTCCCAAGTAGACTCCCCTGGCGAGTGATGCTTCCATGCCACGCGAACCAATTGAATAGATTGATTCCGTAACACCTTTACTCGGCGATCGAGGATACCTACTGGTTGCTCTTCGTACGACAAACTCGGTCCAACTGTGATCTCAGAGTGATCAAGCACATAATTGCTGTCCGCCACGTACCTTCTCAGCTGAGATACATAGAATACGTCATGTACTCCCTCTAGTGACGGTGGCAAGACCAAACTGTAGGCAACCTCTCCAACACGTTCCAAGACATCGAAAAGGTCGATGTACCTTGGACTCAACTTGCCACGTCCTCCGAATCGAATCATGCCTCTAGTGGGGGATATCTTCAAGAACACATGGTCACCCTCTTTGAACTCCAAGGGTCGACGACGATTATCTGCCCACTGCTTCTGACGATCCTGCGCTGCTCGCAGGTGGTCCTGAATCTTCTTCACTGTCTCCACTGTGCTCAAGACCAACTCGGGACCCAATAGCTGTCGCTCTCCTATATCGCTCCAACAAACAGGTGATCGACACTTTCTACCATACAATGCTTCAAACGGAGCCATTTGAATGCTCGCTTGATAGCTATTGTTGTAGGAAAACTCAATAAGATGAAGATGGTCCTCCCACGAACCGCCAAAATCAAGCATACACGCTCTCAATATATCCTCTAGTGTCTGAATGGTACGCTCCGACTGGCCGTCTGTCTGCGGATGATACGATGTGTTAAACTTCAATCGGGTGCCCAAACTCTCTTGCATGCTCCTCCAAAAGTGCGAGGTAAATCTCGAGTCACGGTCCGACACAATACTAACAGGCACACCGTGTAATCTCACAATCTGCTCCATATACATCTTCGCCAATGCCTCTGTCGACTGGCCTACTCTAAAAGGCAAGAAATGTGCTGACTTCATAAGTCTATCAACAATCACCCACACTACATCACGTCCTCTAGGACTCCGAGGAAAACTCGTGACGAAATCTATAGTAATGTGCTCCCAGTTCCACTCGGGAATGGGTAGCGACTGTAATAAACCGGCCGTCCTCTAGTGCTCCGCCTTCACTTGTTGACATACCAAGCACTTGGCAACGAAACAAGCTATCTCTCGCTTCATTCCATGCCACCAATAATACTGTCATAAGTCACGATACATCTTGGTCCCTCCGGGATGAATAGAGTCAGTCGAACTGTAAGCTTCTGCCATCAGCTCCTGCCGTAGCTCTCCATTGGAAACATAAATGCGATCACCACATCGCAATGCTGGTACTGGTGCTGGTGGTTGTGGTGGAGGTCTAGCCATAGCTGCCATCATCGTCTGTCTCATCAGCTCAGTCTGCTGCCACTGAGCCTGCATCATGGTATACATAAACTGAGTAGTAGGGCTTCCATCAGTCGGTGGAGGAGGCATCTGAGGTCCCGATTGCAGGGGAAACTGCTGAGGGAATGGTGGTGGTGGTGGCAGTGGTACATTCCCTCCCGGTGGCGTGGTAGTAGTTTGTCCAGCCTGGCTGCCTGGGGGTGCTGCGATATTTGGGTACTCCGTCGTTGGTGTCGTAGTAGGCTGCGACAGTTTTGGCTGGTATGGTGTTGCTGGAGTCATGGGAGGATTCTGTCCCTCCGAAGTAGTCTCCTCGCTAGATATGAGGGCCAAGGCAGAAGTGCGTCCGCTATGTAGATTCATACTGTTGGCACGAGGAAGATAAGTTGATATTAGGAAAGATTAGATATGAAGTAAACCGAATAATCAAGGAAGTTTCGAAAAGATTGGAAGTCAAGGGACAGTAGTAGTTTTGGATGAGATATTCCTATTCCTATATGCAGGCTTGTTAGGCACAGTCATGTAACCCAACAATATTAAATCTGACCTGCATGGGCCACCACAAAAACATGTAACACCCCAGTCCCAAAATACGTAGGACCAAGTACGTGAACATGCCAGCTGTACATATACGAAGAACACTCCAATATATGGAATCCTCATATATGCACATAAGCTGTAAATAAATAATCACAGGCCATAATAACATAATTAATCTCATCACAGCTCAACACAGAAGATAATGATGTCCAAATAAATAAATAAGAGTATCAAAAGATAGCCGGGTGAACATACTCACTCCAAACAGCTATGAAAAATAGTCTCACAAGATCGGAGTCCGACCTTCACAAATAGAAGAAAAGAGATGTAAAATAATGTCTACAACTGTCTCAAATATAGAATAAACTAGAAAGCAGTAGTGACTGCCTCGTCATCAATGTAGGATAGCTCCAATGCCGCTCCGTACTCCTGTGGAAAATCGTCTAAACCTGGAGAGATAACCAGGTCCTCAGGGGACATAGCAAGATACAAGAAAACACCATGCCATATAACTGTGATAGTATAATAAGAGAAAGGTATGCATGCAATCGGGTTCCTGACCATTCCACTGTGAATATGCAGTTGAGATACAATCCTTCGACGCATGAGCCCTGGCTGTAAATGGAATCGGTATAGTTCCCATAGAGGGTACCAGGGGCCTACGTCCATAACGCTCGGGAAGCGTCAGAGGGCACCATGTGCAAGGGGCTACGTCCATAACGCTCTGGGAAACGTCAGAGGGCGCCTGGAGCTTGCGTCTCCAGAGAAGCGCACAGGTAATCATGGAAGTGTAACGAAGCCCATACGTCAGGTATTGTTCTCCCCACCCAGTGCCTAGTATCATCATCTTCATGACTGATATGAACCTCTAGTAACCACCAAGTCTTCTAACATGCAATACTATTGGCAGTTACCCCTATCTGTCGTACGCTCCATACGTATCGGTGGCCAGCCAACTACGCAGAAACGTGTCCTATATGTGACTCACATCACGTGGTACAACAAGTGTCAAGGCCATATGAGATATACCAATACCTCAACATCAATGGGTGGTCAATAAACTAAGTCAATGCAAGAGAATACAAAAAGCAAGGAAAACGACCGATAGAGTCGCTTGCACCCAAGTGTGACTTGGACGCACAGTTTAAATATCACAAAATAAAATATTGAAAATAACAACTAAAAATAAGAATATAATAATCACAGTGTAAGGTGGCAAGGTATCTTGCCTGGTGGTGCAAGTGGCAAGTCCAAGAGTAGCAAGTATCAGCACCAAAACTCACAAATCGCAGATGACTCCAAACGCTGAAACAAACATCAAAAATGATCTCGGTGAAGAAGATATACCTAGGAAATGCCTGTCCAAAAGTCAAATTCTGGAACAGGGGCAAAATCGTAATTTTGAGTCAAAACGATGTCCGCCGTTGGACCCGCTTTGTACCGAAACACGTGCCAAATTCTATGGTCTCTAAAGTCGTCAAACTATATGACTACGGTTTTAGTTTGAGGAGAGGAACTCAACGGTATGTCCAGTTTTGGATTCCGAGGAGCCATGTACAAAATCGCCCGTTTGAGTAGGTCGCAGGCCCGCCAAAATTGGGTTCCGATTCGACCATCTCAGAATCGAACCAAACTTGGCATGCAGGACCAGAATTTCAATTCGGACCTGTTGGCGCAAGTTTCATCTTAATCCGACGACTGTACACGAAGTTATGGGCAAGTTTGAAAAATGCCGATACGGGGGTATCTCGACGGATACGCGTTGATTTCGTCGCACACACGCAACGAAATCGAGTCCCGTCAGTTTCCACATGTCTAACATCCATACGCGCCTTTTGATGCATATAGTGCACGACCATGTCGCCCGATTTGTCGGGACGTACGTCGTTTCGTGGAAATTTTCTGAAATTAATTATTTTGAAAATAGTTTTTCGCACAACATTAACATGGGTTTAATTCTCGCACAGAAAACAAAATATAGATCTACAAAATGCGTTTTAATCATGGTTATGTTGTCTTCACATGTGTTCAATTAGTTTTTACGAAAGTTTAATGGACAGCGAGAAAAGTGGCCGTCAAGTTGGCGTTTCAAAACAGTTTTTAATATTCAAAAAAGTGGGTTTTTCTCCAACTTTGTCTCAATTTTTCGAGCAAGTTGGATGGCCATGTCAAAATTCACCTGGGGGATCTTGAAGAGGTTCATGAGGGCTTTCTTCACGAATTTACGGATCTAAAAACGGACTAGAATCGAGAGAGAAATCAAACGGAGAAGTTTGGTACCTTGAGTGGGAAAGCTGCTCTGTGGGTGACGCGGGGCTGACTTCCGATGCTCCGTTCGTCGCGCATAAAGCTCCGCCGCTGGTGAAACGAATTCGTATGCGAAGAGGGTATGATCAGCCTCAACTTTCGTTTTGGAAGTTTAGGGTTTTGAGGCTTGTGGAAAAAGTTACATATATACCAAGTTGTTACAAAACCTAATACTAATGGGTTTGGAACTATGGTCCCTACGGGTTTGCTCGGGTTTTGCTTGCTACCGCATGCAGCAGAGTTATTTGGGGAATACGGGACCCGCCCACATCATGTGGGTGGTTAGTAATATATATATTATATATTTTTTTCTTTCTTTTTCCTTTTCCTTTTCTTTCTTTTTCTTTTTTTTCCTTTTCCTGAGCTGTGGTCGGTCTGGGACCGACCATCAAGATTTTTTTTTTACTAACAATTATATATAATACTTATATATATAAATATATATATATATATATAAGCTAAATATATATATATATATATATATATATATATAAGCTACCAAAAAATGTATAAAACTTACAATAAATTTCTAAAAAATCCTAGATTTTATTATACACCTTATTTAATAGAATTACGAACAAGCACACATATAGTAATATATGTGTATACCCATACCTTAATTATACTATTAAACTAGTAGTAAATAAATCCATAATTAATGAAATACTTAACGATAATTAATTTAAATTATAAAAATCAATTATAAATTATGGGGGTTCACAAAGGTTCTGCCAGTGGAGCCGAACGTGGGGTTGTTGGTAAACTAGCGATCCCCAGTTTGGTACTCGATGCCGGGCGGGGAGTAGTTGGTTAGCTAGAAGCCCCAGACTTTGTATCGGGGTGACAATTATTCTTGGGAAGACGTATCGTCATTGGCCTGTCAGAGGGGTTGAGCTTCTCTGCTTGTGGTTGGCTGACTCTCGGTAGCCTGATTGTCACTGGCTCTGTTGTGGGTTTCGGCGCTTGGCCGGCCTTGGCAGCCGGATTATCATTTGCCTTTCTTGTGCCGAGAGGCTGATTGCATCCTTACGCAGAGCGGCCGTAAGGGGTGCAAATTTGCTAGGTTTTTGAGCTTGAAGGTGGATCGTCAGAGGTTCTTCTGATCCTGAGGCCGTCTCAGTTCGAGCCTGTACATCTTCATCCAGGTGCCTCTTCGATTTCTCGTATAAGCAGGAATTCGAGTAGTAGGATTCGACTCCTTTGAAGGGATCGATGTCGGCAAATTCCGTCCTCACAAAGCCGTATTTGTCAACATATTTGAAGCACTGGTGCAGCATGGAAGGTACGATCATATAATCGTGTATCCAAGGGCACCCCAAGAGGATGTTGTAGGAAGTGTCCGCATCTATGACGTAACAGGTCACTTCTGACTGGAGATCGCCAATTTGGCACTTCAAGCGAATCTTCCCAATTGGGTAGCTCATGCACGAATTGAAACCGCTGATGGCGGTGCTTGTTGGCGTCAGGCAATACATAGGAATGCGGAGATGATGTAGCAGACCCTTCGGAATGATGCTTATGGAAGAGCCCGGATCAATGTGCATCCGGTCCACCTTTACGTCCTCGATGTATCCGGTGTAGTATAACGGACGATCGTGCAGATTGGTTTTGATGAGCATATCCTGCGGAGTGAAGACAATGTTGGGCATCGCTCCTGTACAAGCGATGTCTTGGTGATTTACTGGCGGACTCTCTCCTGTGAGATTGACCTGAGCCAGATAGACGTCGACGTTCTGGAGTGCATCATTTAGAGCCGCACGAACATCCTTTGAGAGTCTCAGGAGCTCGTATAATGACAATTTGGCTGGTGTATTGGCCAACTGTGCCAAGATGTCAAAGTTGTAGGGCCTCTCCAGCCCCTGAGGTGCATCTTTTCGGAAGGATTTGTCAAAGCGAGTATCCTTCGACCTAGGCTTGTCGGTCGTCGGAGGCTAAGACGGTCCTGGAGTGTCAGCAGTAGCTGGCTGATGATCTTCAGTTGAGTTATCAGCCACAGGTTGGGATTGTGCCCCGGACCGAGTAACGACAGCTGTGACTTCTTCGATATCTGCCGAGGTTGTGCGGCATGATTTGACTTTTCCACTATTCTTCATGCGAATGGAAGGTGGTGTGGACTGAGTCACTTCAGGTACCAGATCCGGATGGACCCACATGATCTCACCTCGTGATGTGGTGAGGGGCACTAGACCAGCAGCTTGATCCCGAGGAGGTGGAAGATTAGCATTCTCCATCGTCGCCAGAGGGACGGGTACTACGCCGTCTTGAGTCTCCGTTGGAGGGAAGCTGCCAAACTGTACGGATACCATATTGGCTGCCACGGTTACCTCTTCGAAATTGATGGCCAGAGCGTTCGAATCGATGAGGTTTTGGATATATCATTTTAGTTGGTAGCAGTCGTATGTAGCATGGTGGACGTAGCAGTGGAAATGGCAGTACTTTGGGCTCTCCATTTCTGCCGGCCGAGGTTCCCATCTTGATGGAGGGAGCTGAATTCTTTCTCCTTGTATGAGCATGTCCAAGATGGGCTTGACGTGACTGTCTTCGAAGGAGTAGGTCATTTGCGGCCATTGTTTGTCTGCCGGTCTTGACACAGGTTTCTGGGCTGTGTCGGCCACCATAGCCGGCTTGCCCCTGTTGTCCCGATTGTTGGAGGGGCTACCCCCATTGTCGTTGTTGGTATTGGAACGCTTGCCCTTGTTCTCTTCCTCCGAGATGTGCAATCCCAGTTGGCAAGCCTTCCTCAATCGTTCTTCGACGCTAGTGGCACTGATGATAAACGTCTTCCAATCCTTAAATTGACTTTCGTCCATCCAGAGACTGATTGTTGGGAGCAATCTCTTTTGGCAAATTTCAATCAAGGAGGAATCCGGATTACCAGATGGCAACTTTATTGCGGTTTGGCGAAACCGCTCAATATAGTTCCTTGTCAACTCCTTCTCCCCTTAGACGACGTCCATGAGGGTGGACATTGTAACATCCTGTCCTACTTCATAGAACCTCTCCAAGAACATGCGTTTGAAACTGGCGAAGGAGTGGATGCAGTTGTCTGGCAAGTTGCGATACCAGTCGAAAGTGACCCCTTCCAATGCCCCAATGAATAATCGTGTGAGGATGGCATCATCGTGGGGCAGATGGTCGGTGGTGACCTCGAAGTAAGTGATGTACCGACTTGCTGAGGTCTTACCATCATGGGGATTGATGTTGAACGGCTTATATCTTGGTGGGAAGGGGACATCCCTCCATGCAGCGGGGTATGGTTGCCGTATTCTGAGGTCTTGAGAGTTTTCCTGGGCGTGAAACATGGCTCGAAGCTCCTGGACCTCTCTTCTTGCTTCTCTGGCATCATCTGCAGCGGTGGGAGCCGTTATTTCAGGAGGATTATTTCCTGGGTTCGGTGCCGCTGAGTTCGAGTCCGCATTGACCGCGGGACCCGCGCTTGTTTGGCCAGGCGTCCCTCCTTGCAGAGTTGGAAGGACTGCTTTAATCTCGTCTACAGACTTGACCAAGGCATACAGTATGGCCTCCAGAGTGTCGATGCGTTAGCGATCACTGGAACCACCTTGATTGCTGTCCGTCATGAACACCGTCCTAATATAAGGGAAGATGGAAGAAACGGTGCAGGACATGCCCTCCGAGTCATACCCTTGTACCGAGAAGTCATCGGGGTATGTGGGAATGTTCTCCTCTGGTTCGGACTTGGAAGGGATAGTACCCCCAGCTTCAAAGCTTGCTTCATCTTGCGAGTCATGGACGTCCTCGGGGACTTCAGCACCTGTTGTTCCTGATGGAAGAGTTGTTTCCCCGGGCTAGTCTCCTTGGAACATCGGATTATCGTGGATATTCGGAGGAGTGCTACCCCCAGTTCCAGCGACCTCTAGTAGTGTGGATGATGAATCACCCCCTGTAGCAGATTTTGTCTTCGAACAGGTTCCTTGAAAACTCTGGTAGAGTACAACCATTTAGATGACAGCTTCTTAGTCACAGTGGTTGAAATCTTCGGGCTAGAAACATTTATCTTCTTCCCTCTTCCATCGGCGAAGATTTTCTGAGTAGAGTTGCAGGAGACAACAGGAGGCACCTCGTCCTCTGAGCTTGGTCGCTGCAGTCTTTGGAAGACGGACTGCCGATCTTCTTATATTGTTGCGTTGTTGCAACAGCAGTTGACGATGGCTTGGGTACAGTGACGTCCGTGGGAGGACTTCTTGCACCCCGGGGCGCCTTTTCTTTCCTTGCGTTTGTGGAGGATGGCCTCACGCAAGTCAGATGGGTACGGATCGACCATGTTTGCTCCCTAGATTTTGGGAGACTTTTGGGAACCTCTCTGTCCGTTTGTCACCGAGGGTCGGACTCGAGTGGTTCTATACAACTTCCCATCAGAGGCCCGTATAACAGTATGTGGGACGCTCGGATGGTCAAAGGTCGGATCAGCGGACCGAGCTTGCCAAGCTCGTGCTGCCTTAGACTTCTTCACTCCAGTGCGTGAGGGCACATAGTAGGAAGAGTCTAAGTGGTGTTGGAGAGAATCAGACATGTCTTTTTGGGAGCACAAGAGATCAGGACCATAGGAGAGGCGGTCGAAGACAGAGCCGCGTGGAGTAGGCGTCATACGGCCGGCATCAATAATTTTCATGCGGCTGGCAGTCGTAGCCGCATAGGTCTTCTCCATGCGGCTGGAAACCCTGGCCGTATGAGTGTTCTCTATGCGACTGGAAATCCTGGCCGCATGAGTATTATGCATTTGGCTAGCAGTTTCAGCCGTATGGTCATCATTCATGCGGCTGGCAATCTTGGCCGCATGAGTCTTTGCTTTGCGGCTAGTGCCCTGTTCGGTTTCTTTCTGGAGCACATAGAATCGCTCTTTGCCCCTACAAGTCCAGCATCGTGGTGCTTTTCTCTGCCGGTCTTGGGGGCAGCAACATCCTCTATGGCTTAAAGTAGGGTCGTACGAGAGTCACCTTCGCCGTCTTGGGTAGCAGAGAGTACTCCGTCCAGGGCCTGGGGAGGAGCAAATGATTTTGGCCTCCACTCCTTGCGAGCCTTCTTTGTACGGGTGCGCTTCTGGACCGGGCCAGCGCTTCCTTCGGAGAGCATTTCTTCGAATGCCTGTTGGTCGAAACGGACGACCATTTTCTGTTGTGTGGGGCCAAGTTTGGCTGCATCCGATTGCGTCACCAACTCCTCAGTCATGGAGAAGTTTGTCCCCAGCAGAGTCGCCATCGTGTTTACCATAAAATATAAAAGAACAGAACAATTATCGAAGGACTGGACTTTTACTTCACGATACAAACTCGCTTGCACAAAGAAAGCCTAGGGACGAAAACCTAGGTATAGCAATCTAAGTATAATTGTTTATTTTAGATTTTGGAGGGTGATGATAGAGGCTCAAAAAAGCGACGACAGCTCTGCCTTACTCCTTGGACGATCGGATGCAGCCTTGGCTCGGGGAAGATCTGCTTAGCATTGAAGAAATGCTCTCCTTTCTCTCTCTCTCTCTTTTTCTCTCCAAGTGTTCTGGTGCTCTGATCTCGAAAAAAGGGTCCTTCTGCAAGGGAATGGCACCTTGCTATTTATAGGAGTGAGATACAATCTTTAGGATTTGTAATGATTGTCCCTTCTTAAAGTGGCGGTGGCCTGTTGATTGATCAATCTGGGCCATTAGTCTTGAGTGTGATGAATCTGGGCCATTAATGTAGATTGTGCCGAATCCTATCAGTAATTAATGCTGATTGCAATAAATCTCCATCATGATGATTTGCTGATGTCTGCAAATCTGAATGAATAAATTTAATTCATTCTCCCGCCACGTGTCCCAGATTATTGGGATTTGACCCAATCTTTGATTGCAGTAAATCTGGGTTATTGAGATTGATTGGCTTTATGACATGTATCCTGCCACGTGGCTCAACCGCGAGCCACTGAGAAAATCTGAGCCGTATGAGGATTGAGCCGCATAAGGCTGACCACTTGTCAAGGCTGCTTGGGGAGTGGCCCCTGAACATTCGAACCACATAATGATGATCTGGGCCGCATAATGGGTAGCTCCTTCGTGAGCTGCATGGAGATAGTCCTTGTGAGCCGCATGGAAAAGCCTCTGCTTGAGCCGCATAGGGGGAGCCTCTGCTTGAGCCGCATACGACTGTCCACGTGTCGAGGCCGCGTGACACTTTCTGGATCTCAGGGGATTGTGTCAGAGATCTCCTTCGTTTCCCTAGGAGTCTACCATTATGACAGAGTCATAATTGTATCTTTGTGTCAGAACTGTCACCTTGTCAGAGCTGTCAGCCGTCGAGGCAATTAATGTAGTATAGGCCAAAGGGAAGAGCTGTTGCCGGCCACGTGGATCCTCTCTGAGCCGCATGGAACTTATCGAGCCGCATAGACACTTGAGCCGCATGGATCCCTGAGCCGTATGGATCCCTGAGCCGCATAAGCTTTCTGAGCCGCATGGGGCTCCCTGGCCGTATGGATCTTTCTTTATTCTTTTCCATGCTTCTACAGGGAACTACCTTGTATACAAGTTGTCCATGACCATGCAAGTATATACAACTTATCTATAAAGAAACATATAATACATGATAAGGAAAACTAAGTGCTCAGCCACCATTCTCATTCGTATTGCCATCTTTCTCATTCCAGGGTCTTGGCATAATCAACATTCTACATCGGCGACGGCATAATAGAATATTGTTACCCAATCCCTTTTTCACATCTTTGATACCATACATCTTTCCAACCAACTCAATGTACTCAGCGCCCAATTCTTGGGACTTAGCATCTGTTTTAGCATGCGTACATTCAGACATAATTCAAGCATACTCATTGCCCATTTCTTGGGTCTTATTATCTGTGTTATCGTCTATGCATCGAGCTAAGGCTCGACATACTCACCGCCCAAGTATTTAGGACTTTTCCTTCACCTGTCATGTATTTCATAGCACAACACGCATGCATACAATTCATTGAAATGATATGCAATAGCTTTCGGGTCATGTGATTAATTATCTTTCATTATCTTTCCAACTTTCATGCAAGGTGTTATTCAGCAACTCAACAAGTAAACATAACATACTATCTATTTATTAAGCGTGAATCTACATGATCTTCGAAGGGTCAACACTACTCGCATTTATAAGACGATTCCTGCCACGATCGCCTAGCCTTCCAAGCGATCCTTCACATAATCCTAAGTCCAACAAGGCTTCATCGAACCAACCATCATCATAAGGCATCTTGCGGGTCGGGGCACTACAGATCCAAATAGATTATGATGGCTCAGGAGGATATGCAACTTTTGGAAGATGTAATCCCACCAAAGGATATTCTACTCTGCTTGAATAAAGGAATCTCTTTGAATTACCAACATGAGAAGACGACTTACCTTCTAGGGTGGGATCTGGAGCAAAGGTTTCTCACACTTGCGGCCTCCACCTATTCAGTAAAATCCCTCTCTTACTCCAAAGATGCTTCCTTCATCGTACCTTCCAGAAAAGAAAGACAAAAATTGATCATTTTCGAAAAGATTGAGAGACGTCAAGATCTCTTACCAAATATACGAGAGACCAACAACGGAATAATGCAGCTACATCACTATACGGCCCAAGCAAAGAATATCACATAGAAGATGGGCTACGCATTTCATAACAATACATGCCTAAATTATAGAAGAGGCCGACGCCTACCAATCCGTCTAAAATCTTCGAAGGGGAAACCAGATGATTACTACCATCGCACCCACTGTGGATTAGTAAATGGAGCACTGAAGAGATCCTGGAAAACTCGGGAGACGAACCCGAAGCCCACTCTCGCTCGTCAGAATTAGCTAGTGAAGACTTTGATACTAGCATGGGAGAAGTGTTTCAGAATTTCTGCCAACAAGGTATCAATCGAACGAAGCAAAGACGACGAACAGCCTCTCGACACCGTCAAAAATGAATCTTGGGCTCAGTGGCTCGAGTCATTATGCAACACTTCAAGTAGAAGGAGCCTCCCATAGAAGACGAGGTGGTAGAGATAAACCTGGGCGATAAGACAGCTCCAAAGCCTATCTTCAATAGTAAAGGCTTAACAGAAGACGATTGAGAATCACTCATCCAATTAGTGAAAGACTACATCTATGTCTTCATCTGGAGTTATAAAGATATGCCAGGATTAGATCCCCAGGTAGCGCTCCATAAGCTAAACATCAAGCCCGACGCCAGGCCAATAAAACAGCAGTAGTGTCGGTTCCACCCAGACGTGATGGATGCGTGTCATGTTTCGTAATCGATGTAAGGGCACAAGGGCAGTACCACGTGCAGCCTAAACTACAGCATCGACGGTAGAATATTGTATATTTTTTCTATACTAACTAACAATATATATCATAACCTGTAAAAGATATCTCAACTGCAAAAGGAGGACAAATAATGATAATATTCATACTCAAGCTATAAAGAAAATAATGGCACGATAATAAAATAAAGACATGATTTGAAATGTTTAGGAGAAATCTAACATAACATAATAAAAGTCCAGGATCAGAGTCTAATTGTCAAATATCTCAAAATAATATAAGCCTCCGAAAGAAAAACATGGCAATAGTCAGAGAGCTGGAGACAAATCTAGTACAAAATCTAGTCTAACGGAGTTGCTAAAGAACCTCCTCAATTGGAGCTAATCCCTCCTAAATCAGTGTCTCCCGATCTACTCCTATTATATCCTATGCGTTGTAGTAGGTAGGGCACTCGTAAGGTGTATGATTAACACTCACAGGAAACAAAACAAGTATATGGAGGGTACGATCACACATCTACACTACTACTCCCAGCCCCCGACTAGTACAATGGATCCAACTATGGTACGTTACGACACGAAATTCTATGAGAAGGTAGCATGTCTTCTCAGGAATCGGTGTTTATTCAATGCACAAGAACAACAACAGGACTTGCACAGGATATACAAAGACATACAAGGAATAACATCTCATGATGGGATCCAAAAATACCAATCCGTGTAACCAATGTGTCAAAAGATCAAGGATAACTACAATAAATATAGGAAACATATAAGATAGCATAAACGGAAAATTATCATAGAATGTACTCGGCTAAAATTTGGTCTGAAGTATCAATATTATTCAAAATAGTACCTCGAAGGCCTACATATGGAATATTAATGTCAATTGGTGTTTTGGAATCATAAACATGCTATACTATCTTAATACTAGATCTCCAAGTCATGTCTAGGTCAAACTAGGTCAACTAGGTCAATAGCTTGCTAAACTTGGTCAAACTAGGTCATACCTAGATTTTTAGGTCCATACCTTGCCATACCAAGGTATTCTATTCTATACTAGGTCGATACCCTATGTATCTACCTATATAGTATACACGTAGGCTCTACAATGCAATACCTTAATCTATTTACCTAATATCCTTTGCATTGCCTATACCTTGACACAAAGGTAAATCCAATTACTTTAACCCTATCCAATACCCTATCAAATATACATATCCAAATCCCATATACCTATGTCATGATCTATCCCAACAACACATAGGTAATTCCATATACCTATTATCCAATACCTTAATACAAGGTAAACCCAATACGCTATCACACATTACCTATTACCAATATTCCCTAGGTACTTTCCATTACCTACACACATATGTTTCCTAACCCAATTACCTATCCCGTACCAATGACTATGTCTTAATCCTAACATTTACCTACATAATCCAATCCATATCCTTGCCATCATTACCTAGCATTACCCTTACCTAGATGCTCACAAAATCACACATAAACACTCACGCAATCACCAACACTCATATGCACTTGCCTGCACACACAAGCTAGGAAAGCTTAGTTGTTGTTGTTGCCAAAGCAGTACACAACTGTTGCACTCTCTCTGTTGTTGCTTTCTGGCTTCCTTTTGTGCAAACTGCATAAGCTACTGCAGTAGCATTACCTGCTACTGTCTGTTTCTAAATCTACTTTACTGTTTCTTTCATCTTTTTCTTACTGTTGTTACAAATGCACAACAGTGTATCTTGTTGTTTTGCCCTCTCTGAATCTAAAATAGTCCTATACTGCTACAAGTTACCTAAAGTACACAACTGGTACATATGTATTTACTCTGTTGCATCCAATGCATCATATGCTGATGCTGTTATTGCATATCTCTCCATATTTGCTGCCAATGTCCCTAGCTACTACTTAAAACAGTAGACACTAAGCCACTGTCTAGTGTATACAGGTGTACTTGTGCCCTCACCTTGATGTCTCACTACCCTGTCCTACAAGCCTACTGTAATTTACTGTTGCTGTCTAACCCTCTATTCTGTATAGAATAACAAAACTTTTTGCTACTACATGCATTGTTAACCCTTGTGTACATGTGTCCCTTTACTGTTGTTAGTGCAAGTGTTCTCATATGTGCACATAAGGACATGAATTTAGTTCTGTTGTTACTGCTTCTAATGCTCACTGCCCCTCTCCTCTATTTCTATTTCTTGCAATGGCTAAGCCCCTACTACATCTACTATATTGATATTTCATCACCTACTGCTACCAAGGGCAGCAACATACCTTATGTTACTGCTCTAATCTATATATTCCCCCTCTCTTAGTTGCTGCTTGGCTAATCGTTCCCTCTCTTAGCTATCTATTAATTTAGCAATCTATCTAATTATCGAACTATCTCCTTACCTATCAATATAGCTATCTAACGATTGACTAATACTCTCAAGACAAAATATATGTATAACACATATTCACACACCTACACTATCACACAAGGCACATAATTCCCTATCTAACACACTCAAACATAATATATACACATATATATTACATGTATATATGCCTACTTGCATACACACACCTATGAGTATACATATATATACACACACATGTCTATATGTGACACATACCCATGTACATCCACAAGACACACACACATGCACAAATACGAACACTTGGTGTGCACTGTAGAAGTATGAAAAATATTAAAAAGACATGCATAGGTTTCATGCATCTAAAAATGTTCTTAAGTCAAAAGCTGTTTAGCTAAAAGAACTTGAAGTTTCTAAAGAAAGACACATGTTCAAAACATGGGTCAGACAGACGCATGGTTCATTCAGACGAATGATATACTATTTGTCTCTTGTATGAAAAGAAGAACCTCGGGCAGTGTGTAGTGTTCAAACTATGAGAAAGATGTCAGTAACCACCTCAACTTCTTCATTACACTTTGCTAGCTGTGAAGGAAGCAGTTGTGTGAGTCTACTTCCAAAATAGTGTTTTCCAGTATATAATTGAAATGCTATGCATTCAAGTGTTGATTGACACATAGTTATTCAAAGAAAAATTGTTTGCAGTTAGCAATCAAATGCTATGCATTCAAAGTAATTAGATGCATGGTTAATCCACACCAAACAGATCGTGTGCTGACATGGCAGTGCTTTGTGCAGCACGCCTCTAAATATGTGGCGAGCTATACGTGATTCTCGAGCACGTTCACTCTCCACTAACCCCTAAGGATCATGCGTCTACCCAGTTTTATGCGTCTCTGAGGCATAAGACAGTATATTTTTTGCACATACGCACATGGCTATTCCAGTGAAGAATATTATATTCTGATGGATTGCAGCTTTACCGTTATAAAACTCAAGCAAAGAATATCATTCAAAAATGGGTTATGATTTAAATAGTCAGCAAGGCCTCAATTTTGGTAAAGGTCGCCGTCTAGCATTCCGTATCCCAACTCCAAAAGGGAAACTGCAAGACCACTATCATTGTACTCATTTTGGGATGGGATATGTAAGTTTTCCAACTACACCTGAAATCTCAAACAAAAAAGATAGCGATACATGTCCTCATTCTTCTGATTCTTCAGTATAGGATTCATATCATAGTGTGGGAGCAATATTTAAAGATATCTTTTCAGCTTATATGATATCCGATGATCAAACAGAGGATGATGATCTTTCTATGGAACCTTTTGAAGTCTAGCCTTAGGCTCAACAGCTTGAGACCCAATAGGAAATACGGTTTGAACAACGGAAACCTCTAACCGAAGATGAAGTTGTTTAAGTTAATGTAGGTGATTCAAAATCGCCTAAACTAATATTCATCAGCAAAGACTTAGTTGATGAAGACAAACATTCTCGTCTTGAGCTCATTAATGAGTATATAGATGTATTTGCTTGGAGTTATGAAGATATGCCTGGGCTTGATACACAAATAGCAATACATCGTCTTAATATACTTCCTAATGCCAAACCTATGAAACAACAACAATGGTGATTCCGTCCAGATATGATAAAGGCTATTATGACTGAGGTAAATAAACACATAGACAGTGGCTTTGTTCGAGAAGAACAACATCCTGACTAGGTTGCTAATATTGTTCCGGTCATGAAGAAGAATGGAAAGATTAGGGTATGCATCGATAATCGGGACCTTAATCAAGCTTGTCCTAAGGATGAGTTCCTCTTCCAATCTCAAATGTCATGATAGATAACACTAATGGCTTCGAATGTATGTCCTTTATGGATGGGTTTTCAGGTTACAACCAAATTAAAATATTTTCAACTGATAAAAAACACACATCATTCCGAACACCGTTGGGGGTATACTGCTGTACAGTGATACCCTTTGGTTTAAATAATGTTGGAACTACATATCAACGAGCCATGAGCACAATTTTTTGTGAATATATGCAAACAAGAGTCGAATGCCACGTGGACGACATTGCTATTAAGAGTCGTTCAAAGGGCAGTCACCTTCAAGATCTGAGAATAATGTTTGGATTGATGTGTATGAACCAACTTAAGATTACTCCTAGAAGGTCATTCTTAGTAGTCTCCAGCGAAAAATTTCTTGGATTTGTCATAACTTTATAGGAAACACATATTGACCCTGACAAACTTAAAGCTATCCTAGAAATGGAGCCCCCAGAGAATATGAAATAACTTTGTGGCTTACAAGGCAGGTTGGCCTACATTTGAAGATTTTTTTCAAATTTGTCCGGGCGAGGTTGACCCTTCACTCAGTTAATGAAAAAGGAGTTTTTTTCATATAGGATAAAAAATGTCAGCAAACATTCGAAGATATTAAAAGATATCTCACCAATCCTCCAATATTTGTGGCTTCAGTTGTGGGAAACCATTCTTGCTATATGTTCGTGCAATAGAACATTCTCTTGGTGCACTATTAGCTCAAAAGAATAACGAAGGATATGAACAAGCTATCTATTATTTAAGTCACATGATGATCGGCATGGAGCACAGATATAATCATGTTGAGAAGAAATGTCTTGCCCTAATTTTTGTAATCCAAAAGACACGTCTCTATGTAATGGGCCAAACTATCCATGTTATATCCAGGGATAATCCTCTAAGGGTCCTAATGACTAAACCAACTGCACTCAACTCTCGTCTTGCTACTTGGGCAATATTATTCTCTCCCTATGGTCTATGTACACCAGAAGGCAGTGAAAGGTCAAGCTCTGGCTGATTTTCAAGTTGTGCACCCGATAGCAAAAACTTCTAAACTATACGATGAAATTTTGGATGAAGTATTGGAGTCTAATACGACAACAAAAGTGTCTGTTTGGAGGTTATTCTTTGACGGAGCTTCAAGAATGGGTCCCAAAGGCAACATCGTGGCAGGAGTAGGGGTAGTATTGATATCTCCTGATAATCTGGTTTTCCATTATGCTTATTCTCTTATGGAACCTTGTTCCAATAATATTATAGAATATAATGCTCTACTTATTAGACTCCAGCTGGCTAAACAGTTGGAGTAGATTATTTAGAAGCTGATGGCGACTCCAAGTTGATAGTCAGTCAAGTTCGAGGAGAATATGAGGTTCGCCATGAAGATCTTGTTCTATATTATCAAACAACTCCCAAAATACCTGCTACTTTCTCCCTTTTTTTTATTGAATATGTACCTCGATTAGAAAATATCGAAGCAGATGCGCTAGCAGGTTTGGCAACATCACTTGCTACCCACTCAACACTCAGAAGTCGATCACAGATATTGGTCGAGAATTGTTCTATAATAAGATTGGACATTTCCATTTATAGAATATGTTGTTTATAGAACTCTTCTCGATGACCCAAAAGAGGCAATTTTAATCAAGATATGTTCTCTTAGTTTCTTTTATGATATAGATACTAAAATGTTGTATCAAAGATCATATGATGGACTTGTTTTACGATGTCTATTCGAAGAAAAAGCTAAACAAGTCCTTCGTGAAGCTCAAGATGGTACTTGTGGTGCCCATCAACCTGGTCCAAAATTGTAAGATCGGTTAAGGCATTTGGATTATTATTGGCCCACTATGGTAGTTTATGCTATAGATTACGCAAGAAAATGTAAATCTTGCTAAATCCATGCAAATTTTATACATCAACCTTCAGAATTTCAACACCCAACAGCTGCATCATGGCCTTTTGAAGCGTAAAAAATATATATCATTGGACCTACTAATCCTCTTTCCTCCAAGGTAGACCGATTCATTATGGCAATAACCGACTACTTTTCAAGATGGGCGGAAGCTATACCACTTGTTGAAGTAAAAACGACTAATGTCATCAGTTTCATTAAACATTATGTGATCTATTATTTCGAACTTCCTCGAATGATTGTTCATGATAATGGCCCACAATTTGTGAGCAATAAATTCTAGCAATTTTGTGAGAAAAACCAGATCTAGAATGTGGCCTCCATAGGATACAATCCTGCAGCTAATGGTTTTACAGAATCCTTCAACAAAACTATCATCAAGTTACTCAAGAAGTTTGTTTCATCTAATAAATGTAACTAGAGTGAGAAACTTGGTGAATATCTTTGGGCATATCGTACTACAATATAGAATTCTACCATATAATGTCATTTTCTTTGGTCTACTGAAGGTCCTTTTGTTGTTGATTCAGTATATTCAAATGGAGCATACAGGCTAGCAAAGCCTAATGGAGATTTGTTGATAATGCCTATTGTTTGCCATAATAAAAGTTATATGAACTTTTTGTATTTTAAACGTATAAAGAGTACAAAGGATTCCTAAACAGGAGATCTAGGTATAAGAATTTTTGGGGAAGTGTGACGGTAGAGATCGAGCACTACAGTGGCTCCTTTACTCCGTTGACGATCTAACGACAAACTGAACTTGCTCTGACTTTCTGATGCTTATGAATAGTACTCGGAGTTGCCAATTAAGAAGATGCCAAAGAGTCCTTGAATGAAAGAATACTCCTCTTATTTACAAGTAAGCACATATACGATGTGCATAAGGGTTTTGGCATGCAGGAGCGTTGTGCTTGCGACATTCTAGAAGGATCTGTTGTAACTACCTTGTGAAGGCTGCTATTGAGCTGACATGTGGCAGTTGTTGTAATTCTCCGTGATCGAGATCTTGGACAGTTATTATCCTTTATTAGTATGATCGATTGATAGACACATGGCTTGTGCTCATTGCTCGATAACTTTGCTTAGATAAAATTGGCTAGATTTTCCTCTTATCGAGAGAAAGACCATTTAAACAAACTAAAATTTGATCTCATCTCAGTAGCAAAGGGGTTAAATAAAGTCAGATTTGATCGTATCTAATAAGATATAATAGTTAAAAAACTGAATCTGATTCTATCGCAGGGGCGGCGGTTTAAGCAAACCGGATTTGATTGATTTGAGAAGATACACAACACTGAATCCAATTGCACCTGAGAAGATACAGTGCCAAACTATCCACGTGGCATGATGCTACGTTGCAGGGAAACTACGTGCTATACGAGCTGTATTTTTGGCAGTGTTCGAGCCACTGCACTTTTGGGCAACGAGGAGGCTGCTATGGAGGCGATGAAGTCACTGTGTTTTTGGGTGACGAGGAGACTATGCTCTTGAGGTGACGAAGTTACTGCGCTTTCAGTGCGACGAGGAGACTGTGCTCTTGAGGCGACGAAGTCACCGTACCTTTAGGCGACGAGAAGACTGTGCTCTTGAGGTGACAAAGTTACTGTACTTTTGGGTGACGAGGAGATTGTGCTTTTTAGGCAATGGAGTCACTGTACTTTTGGAAGACGAGGAGACTGTACTCTTGAGACAACGAAGGATCAAATGAAGGAGTCGTTGAAGGGGATGCACTTCTGGGTTGGACTGAAGTAGCTGTGCTTTTGGGTTGGACTGAAGGAGTTGTGCTTCTAGATTGGACTGAAGGAGCAGTGCTTCTGGGTTGGACTGAAGGAGCTGGGCTTTTTACGAAGCGTCAAAGTCATTTTTGCTCCTAAGAAAATTAATAACTACCTTTGAGTGGCTGAGTCAACATTCTTTAATTACTGCTATTTAGGGGGTGCGAGAAGCGGTATCTTAAAAGCTTAGTCAAATGAATCTATTAAATGAGATTCAACATGCTGAGTCCTAGGTTTATCCCATTACTCCGCAGTCATTTTATCGACTGCCGCGTAGCAAGTGGATTGGACCACACAGCCTATATAAAGAGGAGCTTTTGGATGAGATCTTGCTCATAGCTCCCAGTCATTCCCTTGTCATGCTTGACCCCAACTTAGCTCCGGACGGCCATGGGCCTTGCATAAGTCGACTGTTGGTTGTAGATCTCTTCGTTCAAAGGAGTTGTAGCCTTGTAGAAGAACAACTATAGAGTTTCGAGATGCACTTGAGCGTTTTGTATAAGAAATTTGAACATGAACAACATCTTGGAGGTCTTCGAGGTCTAAGCTACCGAGTTTAGATTGATTGCCAACCCGAAGAGCTATAGGTTGTTCTCTGCCCTACTCAATAATGCTTCATTAGCCATATTAGAGTGGCGGGAGCTGCGCGCCTTGTTAAGATGGACGAGCCGCAGGTGGTGCTACGAGCTTTGCACATGAGGTGTATTCTTGCTCGGGCCAATAGATGCTTTATTAGCCATATTGGAGTTCCTCCACGTGTGACTAGGAAGTGGTTTGCTCTTATGTTGTTGCACTTTTAGAGGGGTTGCATGCTTCTGAAGACTGCGCACCTTGTAGGTTGTGCTTTAGGTTTTAGCCTTTATATGTGACCATGAAGAGTCTGTAATAGATCTTTTGTAAACATGATTTTAATAAAGAACTTTCCTTCATGCATTGTCTTTTTATAGCACTAGTTTATATGTCTCTTACGTATCTGACGGCTTTTGCACTTTTGTAACTGCTGTGCCATTTTTATGTTTTTCAGCCCCTTCAAAGTTTTTAAACTTGAACAAGTTTGGAACACTTTGAACAGAAGCATGAAATGACACGTGTCGGCAAGAATGTATGGCAGGTTGCTGACAGGCTGGCATCATGCTTAGCCGTCGGCATTAAATACTTTCGAGCCGTCTGTTTGCCATTAAACAGTTTGGAATAAACTTTATATATAATCACAAACAGAACAAAGTATAATATAGGATCTCGATGGAATCCTTTTAGTACACTATTGTTTTTATCTAGGAACCGTGGCGATGGAGAGGTGATTCTTTACTCCATTGATGATCTGACAACGATCTCGAGCTCTCTGAAGGTCTAAATTGCTCTGGAACGGGTAGTGACTTGAAGAGGATTGAAGCTCTTACAAGTGCTCAGGATGCTAAAGTAGTTAAAAAGTTGAAGATCCGAAGAAATTGAATGAAGGAATGATCCTTCTATTTATAGAAAATAGAATATCTTTATATGCGATGCGTGTATGGAGATTTTGCATGTAATGACGCCACATGTCTGACTTTGTTGGGCGCATGGATGATGTGCTGAGGAGCTGGAGCTAAATCTCCTTGAACTGTACTGTTGAGCTGCGGAGGAGCTGACGCGTGGCAGTTGTTGAGATTTGGTTGTTGTTGAGATCTTGGGTTGTTCGCACCCATTCGTAGGCAGAACTGAGTCATTGACATGCGGCACGTGTCTATTGGTCAAAGATCTTGGATCTGTTGTAAGTTGATCTGCTTGGATGGGCCTATGATCTGGCGCATGGAGAGACTTATTCATCTGACTTTTCGGGGTCAAGAGCAAGTCTGGGCACATAGCTTTTGAGGCACATACAGAGTTTGAGCACATGGCTGCTGAGGTGCATACGAGTGATCAGTCGGCCAAGTAGTAGAATACATCCATAACTGACAAACAAGTGATGATTTTGTCTCTTCGTCTTCTGCAAAATGTTGACTGCTCAAACTTTGAGACGTATGTTGCTGTCATTTTGGTCATTTTAACAATAAATGCTTTGATGGGTGGAGGGCTTTAGGTGGGCACATCAGTCGTATAACGCATGGGGCTGACAAGCGCATAAGCTGCATGGCGCATCTTCTTTAGTCAGCTTTATTGAGTCTTTCGAGGTAATGACTTTGACTTAGCTGATTTTGAGATGGCAGATTCATTACCATTAATGCAAGTTCATTGCACTGACTTCGGAGAAGTTCTCACTTGGCACCTGGATTTGATTTGTCGTGGCCGATAAATAGCAGTGTAGAGAGTTTGCTCGTTCATTTCATCCAAACTTCTCATTTGAGAAAAACTCGATCGATCCCACCTTGGCAAGATGTTGTACTACGGATTATGGATCTCCTCATTCAAAGAGGCTTTGATTTTGATGACGAACTCTTTTAGAAGACTGAGAAATGTCGGGAGAGCTATGGACACAACAGCTTCTGTTCGAGCCCCTTGTCGATAGTGTTATTCTATTAGATGGCGTTGGGTGCCTGTTGTATCCAAATATCAGAGTCGTCGTGCCCCGACTTTCGTTATGCTGGACGAGCCACCTGGTTTAGATTGATTGCCAACCCGTATTCTGCTCAATAAAGGCTTCATTAGCTGAAGCACTCGCACGTTGACGAGGAAGTGAATCGCTCTGATGAGGAGGAATTATGCTCCTATGGTGAGACGTCAGAGTGATGCACCTAGATAAGTCGATGCACCTAGTTGTCGAGTTTAGGCTTCTTTGTAACAGACTTTTTATTGTAATCATTTAGCTATGTAATAGATTTTCATATAAAATAAAATATCTACTCTTTATGTACTTTTTATCTTTGTTGTTCTAAAATAATGTGCTGGCATTTATCCTGAGTCTTCGGTGCATAATGGAAGTGGCGCATAGAAACTTTGGTTCCCTGATGCGCCTAAAATTTTATACTTCTACAAGACCCCCTTCAAAGTTTTCAAAACGTTTTTACAAGTTTCAGAATACTTTGAACTAAGTAGCATAGGCAGTAGATGTTTTGGGCGCATGCCCTGTCTTGGCGTATGGCCATTCTGCGCATGGTTGTTATGGCGCATACTCTTCTCGATTTAAATGAAAGAAGATAATGCCTCAAATTTTGAGTGATTAACGATGATCTCTTTTGGAAGATATACAGCCGTCAGTTTTACGAGACCCGAAGAGATGCTGACATCATGTTTTTATTAGTTCATATGCGGCCTAGGCCTATAAATAGGCGTCTATGGTGAGAGAAGAAATTCTTATATTTTCTTTTCTTCTTCATCCTTAGAGTTTTTTCAAAAAACCCTAGCTTTCGAGAAATGGCCCCCAAAACTCCTTGTGGCGCTGTTGGCCGAGGCAGAGGCAAAGGCAAAAAGCCTGTTGAGGCCGAAGCCGAAGAACCCCAAGTCGCCAACACGACGGACGCCAACATGCGACCAAAATTTGTTGGTGCGTGATTTGTTGCTTGGGAGTTTATCAAAAACACATAGACACTTTGTTGCACATTTTTAGATGCAAGGGTAGACACCCATCTTGGAACATGTACCGAACCACTCTACTGAAGCACATGGGTATGGCTGAATGAGCCATACCCTGAAGATGCGCCTAGGCTTTTCTGTGCTGACGCATATAGACTTCGGTCTTGTAGATGAGCCGAAGCTTTCTTGCCGAATGCGTATGGACTTCGGTCATGAGGATGCGTTAGGGTAGAACTCAGTCAACATGCATGGACTTATTGTCCTGATGATGCGCCAAGACTTTGATACGCGGCAGTTTGCATGTGTCAATGCTAAAACTGCGCATATCTTTCGACTCTTTTATAACATAACAGGGCTTTTTTATCTCTGTTTGCAGTGTCTATGGTTTTTCCCTTGTTTAATGACGTCCTCTTCGACCACTCCCTTTTCCAGATGGGTCTAGAATTTAATGAGGAAATAGCCAACCCTCATTAGGCTACGATCATGTTGGATCTGCCACCGGAGAGAATAACGCTGATTTGGGATCAATCATTTTCTTTCCTCCAAGCCATAATGGAGAGTAGTAGGATCAGTGCTACTACAGAAGCTTATTTGAAGCCTCAGTCTCTTTTTGGTGATCGTCTGGCTTCCAATGAAGCTAAGGTATTGGAGATCAAAGAAGATTGGTTCTTTAGGGCGAAGGACCTCAATATATTATGAGCCAAAGATGGAGTGTCAGCTGCCTATGACCGCTTTCATTAGCCTTGCCTCGAAGAGGAGGATGCATTAGGAGCTTACCTCGACTCAGGTAGGGCAGTGGTAGGATCCATTCGGATTGACTCTGCTTCTAATCAGAAGGATACCTTTACCATTACACGAGGTCGGACCTCTTACCACTTGCGAGCTTTGCGTCCTGGGAGCATATACATCGACGTTCCCCCTAAACTTTTGCCTTCAGTGCATCAACCTTCGTCAACCGTATGTTGGCGGCCAAGATATCGTACCAGTAAGGGGAGTTTCGGGTCGAAGGTTGGTGTCACTATGTGCCAAAGTACGATAACCTAACACTATGGATCTTGGTAAAGTACAAGAACGAACTCAGGGACATCGGCATGGTCTCCAAAATCATAATAGCCTGCTATCCGCGCTATCCAGGCCCATATTTGTTGCCTTCATGGAAGTACAGGAACGAACTCAGGGACATCGGCCTGGCTTCTGCTATCCGCGCTACCCAGGCCAGTATAGAGGGTAAATCGGCCCATGTTTGTTGCCCTCGTGGAGTTGTACAATTCCCATACTGGGACTTTCTATACGCTTGTAGGGGAGTTAGGATTGGCATGTCATGAGATGTTTGAGTTCTCGAAGCTTCCCTGGGGGACTGAGCCATATGAAGAATACTTTCTGACGAATGAGTAGCTCTTCACCTTGGAAGAGAAAAACTCATAAATGATGGCGGTCTTTAAAGAAGTAGTGAGCCATCGTTATCTGAATCAGCGGAGGGATAAGATTAAGGTACAACCTCACTTGACTGCTTGGAGAGTTATGTCTTCACTCAAGATGAGAGTGATCCGTCGAAGGTTCGCTTCACTACTCCCCAGGGTCTTACACATACGGAGGTTCTTGTCGAGATGAAAAGGCTTAGTGAACGGAATCCATGCGAGGATGAAAATAGCGAGCCGACCGACAACATCTATAGCTGCTTCTGGCACTGTGCCCAAAAAATGTTACCGAAGGCAGTGTTGGTTGCCTATCTGATGATATGGCTCCGAGACTACGTATTTTCTGGTGGATCCGGTTCTGTAGAGAGGGTGACAAGAAACGTTATCCTTTCTGCGGTTAAGCTGGTTTTTAGCCGTCCTTTGGCTTTACTTCCTGCGATGGTGTGTAACCTGATGTGGGGTTTAAAAGAATTTACAGTAGATGTCATCTCCTTGAAGGAAAGGAGTGGAAATTTTCCTTGAGCGGAGCTGCCTTATCACTATCTAATGGAATGGTTGATATTGTATCATCCTAATGTAATGAGCCCTGGCACGGAGGAGGGGCATGTTGTCGGTGATGCTTTTATCTGCCGCTACTATAGAAGGAGGTGGCTATATACTAGTATCCATGTTTGTTAGAAGATTTGTTCCGTCTTCAAGGGTGGGACATCTCTAAAGTTGGCCCAGTCTTTTTAGGCTTTGAAGTAGATAAAGAGTTGGAGGATTCAGGCATGGATGCCATTTCTCTATTAGTGTGGGGTTTTTGTTGGTTGCAAAGCATTCGGTCCTCACACTTGGTATATCAAAACAGGAATCATTGCTTCCTGGAGCCGTATATACCAAGCTGTGTAGTACTTTTCTTATTTTGATGAAAAGTAAATAAATAACTTTTGTTGGCTCATTTGTCATAAACTCGTCTTTTTTGTAGACTTAGCATCGTTGGCATGTGGACCCAAATCACAGTCAACCAAATATTGACAAATTGATAATATGATACTTGTCATAATTCAATATGACACATCAAGACAGAACTCAGTACAAGACGGAAGTCGTCTCTCTCCTACAGCGTACTCAGTTTTTGAGTCTGTATTATTTTAGATTTATTGAGTCTAGCTAAATGTAAACTGAGTAGCACTGGGTATTATGGGCTTAAGCATTATCCCCAAACAAAACCAAAATCTCCACCAAGCCAAACTAGCCCACAAAAGTCCATTTGAACATTCTATCCTATGGAGACAGAGTTCGGGCCGAACTCTGCCACCATATAGAGTTCGGGCCAAACTTTATCCCCTAAATTACAGGACCCTAAATTTAGGGTTTATTGTATGCTAGTAATCCAACGACCAAAAATTTGAATTCTTGACACAGAATTTTGGCCGAATTCTGTCTATCCCAACTAGTATAATTACGCCTTGAATTCTCTCATTTTCAATCATCCAATTATCTTCTCTTCTCTTCTCTTCTCTATAAGCCTCATACAAGCCTTAACCTTCTCATCTACTAGCCACAAGCTTCCTAAGCCTCAAAGTGCTCAGTGCTATTCAGTTAGGAGTTTGTGCAAGATTCAAGAAAGTCGCTTGGAAAATTTCAAGCATCGCCACAACGATCTTTGTAAGAAGTTGACGTGCTCTTATGAAGAAAAGGCACAGGGTGTAACTACTAGTTCACAAATAGTGGATTTAATCCTGAGCTAGAGTTCTCAGGCCTGGACTAGTCCTCCACGAGGAAAACCAGGTTAAAAATGACTGTGTTTGCGTATGCTCTCTTGATCTTTTTATTTCCGCATTTACTACTCTGATTATTTACTGTTGGTGAAAAGAGTTTAATTTTTATTTGGCTATTATTGTTATAAACTTTATTCACCCCCTCTAGAGTTGCCTACCTGTTCTTCAATTGGTATCAAAGCTCTGTTCTTTTTACAAGGACTAACATCCTAGAGCTGATCCATGGCAACCACACAACCTATGTTTTCCAACCATGGTGAAGGACAGTCCACTCATAGGCCACCCCTATTTGATGGAACCAACTACACCTATTAGAAAACTAGGATGAGTTTCTATCTCAAGTCTCTTGACTTCGACCTGTGGACCATTGTCAATGATGGTTACAAAAAGCCTGCCAGAATAGTTATCGAAGGAGATCTCATCGAGAAACCCAACGACAAATATTCTGACGAAGAAAAGAAATAGGCGAGTCTAGATGCTAGAGCTATTAATGCTCTTTTCTGTGTAATTGACAGGAATGAATTTAACAGGGTCTCGACATGCACCACCTCACACGAAGTATGGATGCTTTTGGAAGTGACGCATGAAAGAAGCACTCAAGTCAAGGAATCTAAGATCAGTCGTCTTACTCAAGAATACGAGGCGTTTATGATGAAGCCGAATGAGATGATCACCCAAATGTTCACAAGGTTCCTTGATGTCATCAATCCTCTATCATCTCTTGGCAAACGATACTCCAATCATGAGAAGATCTGCAAGTTATTTAGGGGGCTACCGAAAATCTGGAACCTTAAGGTAACAGAAATTATAGAAGGCAATGATCTCACCAAAATGTCTATAGAAACTTTGATGGGAAAGCTGATGACCCACGAGCTCGACCTCAAAGACTTCGATGAACCTGCTCCAAAGGTAAAAGAGATTGCCCTAAAAGCTCATCGTCGAAGGGCTGATCCTGAAGAGACTGACGAAGAAAATTCTGAAGGTGCTGATCAAGCTCTTCTAGTCCGCAACTTCAAGAATTTTCTTCGTTTCAATCGAAGAAAGAAGGAACAACAAGAAAATGACGAGGAATAACCAACGTGCTACGGCTGCAAAAAGACTGGACACGTTCGAAAGGACTGTCCCTTCGCAAAGAAAGGTAACAGATATAAGAAGCCCTACAAGAAGCCTTCTTCGAGAAAGTACACCAACACTAATATTTGATACGAAAGCGAAGCATGTGATTCTGAGGAAGAAGCTGACTCTCTTCAAGACACCGCTAATGTCTGCCTAATGGCAACATTCGAGAAGGTAACTAGCAAAACTCTTGATGACTTTATATTTGATGAACTTGGCGATTCTTTTAATGACTTACTAAATGATCACAAGAAAGCCATTAGTAAATATAAGCATGCCAAGGAGAAAATCAAAGGCTATGAAATAGAGATTCAAAATCTTTCTCCTTTACTTGATAATATTAGAGATACTCCACCCACGGAAGCCACTGATGAGGTATCCAAGCTTAAGTTAAGATTACATGATGCCGAAGCACTTATTGAAAGTAAACACGTGAGATCTCAGCACTCAACAAAAAGCTTGCTGAAGAAAAGAACAAACACAAGATCTCTATTGCTAAAATTGATGGTCTAAATGCTAAGTGTAATGAACTGAATGTTGTCTCTAAGAAATTAGAAATCAAATTGGGGAAACAGGTTGCTCAACCTCAAACCCAATCACACAGTCACAAAATACACACAAAACACAAGATCACTCATAATAGTAAAACACATCACCCACATGCAGTACATAACCATGCTTATATGTACATGTACTCCCATGCATCACGTAAAACACATGTACATAGACATCATTCTCAATCTACTCATAACTATTATCCTGCTGCTACACATAGTCACTATCCTGCTAACTATCACCATACTGCACATAGACATAACTATCATCCTGCTGCTATATGTAGTCACTGTCCTGCTGTTCCACACAACTATCACCATACTGCATATAGATATCACCATCAACCTGATCCTAACACAAATAGGCATGCTACTTGTACATACTGTGGATTACATGGTCATATCTCACCACAGTATAGAAATAGGAAATTAGTTGATACTAATCTATATGCATGGGTACCAAAGACTAACATTTCAGGACCCACAAAAACTTGGGTACCAAAGGTCACATCTACTCGTGATGTAGGTGGACCTTTCTTCTTCAACTAAAAGCAAGTGGATTCTCGATAGTGGATACTCGTGACATATGACGAGAGACGCAAATCTTTTTGCATCACTATCGATGAAGAGGGAAGGGTATGTATCCTTCGGTAACAATTTAAAGGGCTACATCATAGGTAATGGTACTATTGGTTATCCTCCTTCTCCTGTAATAAAGGATGTCTGCTTAGTGACCGAGTTAAAGCATAACCTGCTCAGCATAAGTCATCTTTCTGATCATGGATATGATATTAACTTTGGACAAAATAAATGCTACATTTATGATAGGTCAACGAGAGACATTGCTTTTGAAGGGATAAGAGATAATAACATTTATATTTTCTATCTATATAGAAATACTAACAGTGCAGGAAGATGCTTCTACGCCCACAAGGATGAAAGACTATTGTGGCACCAACGTCTTGGTCATGCCAATATGGATACTATATCCAGGCTATCAACAAAAAAGCTAGTAAGAGGTCTGCCCGATATCACATTTCAGAAGGACATGGTATGTGCCGAATGTGAACTGAATAAGGCAACCAAATCTTTATTTAAATCTATAAACACTAAAATAGTACAACAGCTATCCCCAACGATGATGTTGAACCATCAACTACCACGCCAATGAATACCACCCCTGAAACCAATTCTCTGGTGGGCTTACCGAAGAAGTTCGCGTTCAAGCCGTCACACCCAGAAAACTTGGTAATAGGTGACGTATCACGCGGAGTAGGTACTCGATCAGCCTTAAGAGATTCCATTGCTAGTACTGCTTTCATTTTGTAAATTGAGCCTAAAACTGTTTTAGAAGCTTTTAATGATGAATTTTGGATTTCTGCTATGCAAGAAAAACTCAACCAATTCAAAAGAAGCCAGGTCTGGGAACTTGTTCCTAAACCAGCTAACCATTCGATTATTGGTACTAAATAGGTTTTTCATAACAAAATAAATGAAGATGGTTCAGTCACTCACAACAAAGCTCATCTAGTAGCTCAAGGATAAAACCAAGAGGAAGGTATCGACTACGATGAGACGTATGCTCCTGTTGCCAGACTTGAATCCATTCGAATGCTTGTGCCTTTGCAAACTTTTAGAATTTTAAACTTTTCCAAATGGATGTCAAAAGTGCTTTTCTGGATGGTTTTATTAATGAGGAAGTTTTTGTAAAACAACCCCCTGGTTTTGAAAAATCACAAATTTTTCGACCATGTTTTCAAACATAAGAAAGCGCTATATGGCCTCAAACAAGCCCCCAGAGCTTGGTATGAACGTCTAAGCAATTTCTTACTAGATAAAGGTTTTTCAAAAGGGAAGATTGACACTACACTTTTTATTAAAAGTTTTTAAAACACCATTCTTTTAGTTCAAATTTATGTTGATGATATCATATTTGGGTCCACTAATGAAAATCTATGCCAAGATTTTGCTAAGTGTATGCAGAACGAATTTGAGATGAACATGATGGAGGAGCTTACCTACTCCCTTGGATTGCAAGTCAAACAAACTTCGCAAGGAATATTCATCAGCCAGTCAAAATATACAAGGGATATACAAAAGAAATTTGATTTTGACAACGTCAAACTAATCAGCACTCTCATGGCTACTACGACCAAGCTGGAACCTGATGAAAGCGACAAACTTGTTGACCAACGTAAGTATCGAGGTATGATTGGTAGTCTTCTTTACCTAACTGTTAGTCGTCTCGATATCATGTTTAGTGTTTGTCTGTGTGCTCGTTATCAAGCTAGTCCTAAGGAATCACACATGTCAGCCGTTAAGCGTATCTTTCGATACCTTAAGGGTACTGTTACAGTGGGCTTGTGGTATCCCAAATCTACATCCTTTGACCTTATTGGTTATTCAGATGCTGATTTTGCGAGATACAAAGTTGATCGTACGTAAAAGTACGAGCAGCACGTGTCATTTATTAGACAAGGCTCTAGTCTCATGGTTTAGCAAGAAGCAGAATTCTGTCGCACTATCCACAATAGAAGCTGAATATATCGTAGCTGGTCATTGTTGTGCACAAATTCTATGGATGAAGCAAACCCTTGCAGACAACAACATATCTTTTATGCACATTCCTATATTCTGTGATAACACTAGTGCTATCAACCTTACTAAGAACCCCTATATGTCACTCACGCACGAAATATATTGAAATTTGTCACCACTTTTTGTGTGATCATCAACAAAATGGCACTATAAATTAGAATTTATTGACACTGATCATCAGCTGGCAGATTTCTTTACTAAACCATTATCCGAAGAGCGATTCAACTTTCTTTTTCGTAAATTAGGAATTTTGGATGAAACGGTTATTCATTAAATTGGCCTACGTAAATATCGATTATGTCATGTTTCTTTATAATGACTTTGCTATGGGTACAAGCCGAAAGGTCCTTCTAACAACAAGGCGTAAAAGCCTAAGCGACACGGTGTACTAGTCTTCGGACTACTGCTAGCTGGGATCCGGCCCCTGCAGCTACCCCATGGCAGTTTCATCGTAATTATTTGTGTCATAAATCCTTGTTTATTACTGTAAAAGCGTAAATAAATTTCGAAGACCAAGTCAAAGAAATTGAGATATTTACGCAAAGGCAGTTCCAAATTAGCATTTACGCAAAGGTCAAGCTGAGTCAAACTCAAACTCTACACGAAGACAGTTCCTCTTTCTACGCGAAGAATGAGCTGTCCATGCTGCATTAAATGCACGAAGATTCTGTTCTGACAGATTGATTTTCTGACAAAATAATTACACAGAAGCCAAGGAGTTTGTTGTTTAGCGTGCCAATGAGCTGCTTTACGCTTGAGGAATAGCTTCTTTTTTACGCATAAAGAGTTATTTGAGCTTTTTACGCTCAAGGCTATCTCAGCTACTCTTTTTTGCGCGTAGAGTTTATTTGAGCCTTTACGCTCAAGGCTATTTTTAGCCACTTTACGCAGGAAGCTTACTTTGAGCTATTTTACGCTCGGACATGTTTAAACAACATCTTTTATGCACAGTTTGTCCTGATTATGTGGGAATGTAGTTTTCTGACGTGGCTTTCATGCCACACTTCTCGAAGAACGTGTGTACGTGCTCTCCTTATTTTATTGGATTATGGGGCATGTGACAACATGCGTAGAGGCCAATTATTAAGATAACGGTCCTCCTTAATAGAGATTAAACAAAAATAGAAAGACGATACTCGGACGTTTATTGAACATTTCCGACAGGCTACTTTGAAAATGCCTCCGGGTATGCCAGATTTAGCATTAATTGATACATGCAAAATGAATCTGCGACCAACCATCGCTAATTTTACAGGCTCTTAATTCACAGATTGGGCCTCATTTATTTTAGCAGCAGTTTCAGCTGAGACCAATGGAAGATTGGCTCGTGAACATAGGATGATCTTCGCCTCAGAAGATAAAGGAAAGAAAGCCTCTTCAGGTAACAATTCTGGTAATCGCAATGGGAAAAGAAAGGAAACCCTGGTGGTGAACCTTTCAAAATCCAAAACTACACCAAGTAATCCGGAGTCTTCTAAGCCGAAAGAAGAGTACTCTTTCAATGACAGTGATATTCCTGGAATATTCTAATGTCTCGTAAATAGTGGTAAACTCTAGATTCCAGATCCAAAACGACCTAATAAGGTAGATTTGACTGATAATCCCAAGTATTATATCTATTATAGATACATAAATCATCCTACTAAGGCTTGTTATGTCTTGAAGAAGACGATTCAAGAGTTGATAAATGCTAAAGCGATCGCTTTAACTAATGATGAGCATACAGTCACAACTAACATGATTTCTCTTTAATTTAGAGGTTTTCCTCCACAGCAAGTTCCTGATGGGATTGTCCTGATTTTGAAGGCGACAATGAAGATTATGAATCTTCCACCAGCCAGACATCAAAGTAAAGAACTATTGCCTCTTACCTTGAAAAATGGTGAAATTATATGGGTACATCCTGACTTAGTACTTGAAATGGAGCATGAAAGTAAAATTTTAAAATCCAAAAAAGGTCAAAAAGTCAAAACCTGCAATATGATTTCTCATGTTGTTACCACAGATCATGATGATTCTGATCATCTGTGGGATGACATCCGTTTAGAAGATAGGCTAAGGGGTCTGATCATATGGCCTCCAAGTTTGGCTCCTCCTACCAAACTAAAGCTTACTCATCAGCAATGGTTAGCCATGAACAATATCCCTTTGTATAGGGCACAACAAGTTTTTGCTGCCTATGAGAAAGCTTCGGCTGGGATTTTACCTCCTGCACCAAAAATTTCTACCCTGACGACTACTGAGTCTCCGTTCCTTCTTCATCTGTTGGACCCTCTATTGAAAGTCCGCTATCCATTCGCATGTACAGTCAATAATCGGTCCATCTCATGAAGAAGATGGGCTATGACTTTCAAAAAGTGAAAGGCTTGAACAATGGTAAAGGTATGCGAGTTCCTTTACAAATTCAAGGTCAGAAATCTTCTGTCGGATTGGAATTTGAGGTTCCTCATAAAAATCCCTATAAGATGAAGACTAAGGAAAAGAAGACTAAATCATGTAGTATGGTACTTCATTCTCCTGAGTCTGAAGAAGGGGCTTTTGTTGGTACAAGATCTGGAAAAGACTACCATAAAAATTACGAAGGAACTTCCAAAGAAGCGGATGATACCGTCGAAACACTGCTGACTCAGTCATCTTCTATTCCTGCTGAGGCAAGACCTTCTAAACCACCATTGGTTGAAAAAGGGAAACAGAAGGCAGTACGTTTTGACGTTCCGCTAAAATCTGGTTCAAATCAAGGGTTGATGAAACCCTATAAATTTGACATTCTAGCCCAATTAGCCAATACTCCGGCTAGGCTTTCCATTTTTGAGTTACTCCGTCTTTCTAAAGAAAGTCGAGAAACATTGAGTGAAGCATTGCTACAAGCAGATTCATGCTTAGCCCAGCTCAAAATTCATGACAATACATCGATGTCATGTCCCCAATGCCACAGTGTGATGGAGTCAATTCCTAATATTACTTTCACACAAGAGGATATGCTGTTGAAGCATAATCGACATGATAGGCCTCTGTGTTACACAGGGTATATTGACCCCATCGAGATTGACAGGATTTACATCGATCCTGGGTCTTCCATTAGCATTATTCTCCAGAGTATGCTACGACCATTGAGGATTCCTACTAGTGAGTTGACTTACACTAGTACAATAATTGTTGGTTTCAATTATGGAAGAAGTAAACCATTGGGGAAAATTCGTCTGAAGATTCAAATAGGTGATCTTCGAACCATGGCAACCTTCTATGTTATCAATTCAGATGTATCTTATAATATGCTACTCGGAAGACCATGGATACATGAACATAACATTGTTCTTTCGAATCTTCACCAATGCTTCAAGTATGTGGATTCTTAGCGGACCGTGAAGACTGAATTTATAGATCTCAATCCTTTTAAAGGTGTTGAAGCTTATTTCTCTGATTCGATACTTTATACACAGGAGCATATGAAGGAAATATCTGATATGGATGAAGATCGATCGCCTTCAGAAGATCAATCGATTTCAGAAGACCAATCACCTTCAGAAGATCAACCTTTGAAGATTAAGGTTAAAGGTCGAATTCAACTTCAACCTGTCAATCATGAACCTTTAATGATTAAAGTTAAAGGAAGAACTCAAGCTACATCTGATGAATCTGTGAGGGTTCCAGTCAAAAGTCGGGTTCAAACCAACACTAGTGATCAGCCTCTCATTATCATGGTTAAAGGACGTACTTCTCGTCCAACTGATTCAAAACCACTAGTTATCAACCTTAGCAAGTCTACACCGAAGACGAATGATGGTCCGTTAATGATTAATCCAAAGCGTAGTAGTCAGTCTATCACTGATGTAAATATTGATCAATCTGTGTTTGCTCATTTTAATAAAGATTTTTTTTGGAGTATATGGCTGTCAAATTTATTGACAGAATGACTTTATCTGTTGATAATCAAAGTCATCAACATAAAACTGACATAAATACAGAGGAAACCTTATATATTAATCATAAAGGTAATTCTTTTTCTCCTTATATAGATGTTGGGCCCTATGCTCAGATGTTCCTAACATCTACTCCTTACTTTCTACCTGTTGCCTCATCATCACAAGCTTGTGTGGTTTATAGACGTCATGAAGAATCTTATTTTGTGATTCCGTCTAATAAGAAAACAAGCGCCAAATTGTGTTTGGGTTGGCCAGGAATATTCCAGTTATACAGATAGATAATTTTGAAGAGAAGGATAAAAGAAAAATCAGAATTGACAGATATAGTCAACAATCCCTTAAGATTATCCAAAATATGAGATATGACTTGAAAACCATGTCAGGTCTCAATCAGGGCAAAGGTAGACGATTACCATTGTGTGGTGATCCATTTTATCAACGAACCCGTCATGGTTTGGGATATGATACATCCCACATGTTTAAGGAAGATATGGAAGAAAACTTTTCTTCTAATTCTTCACAATCCTTAGATTCTGAAGAAGTCCAGTATGTTGAATCTGAGCACGTCTTTTCAGTTAATATGGTTCAAACCGATAATGAATCTGAACCATTTGCAAATGACCCTTGGGCACAACAAATGGATACTCAGTAGGAACTTCGGTTTGAGCAACGACAGCTACCCACAGAAGATAAAATCATCCAGATTGATGTTGGAGATGAAACTACGTCAAAGCCAATATTCATCAGTAAAAACCTTTCCGAAGAATAAAAAAAAGGTTGATAAAACTAATAAAAGAATATATTGATATTTTTGCATGGAGCTATGAAGATATGCCAGGTCTGGATCCTAAAGTAGCTACCCATAAACTCAATATTCTTCCTAATGCCAAACCTGTAAAACAACAGCAGCGACGTTTTCGACCGAATATGATAGATGCAATTGAAGCAGAAGTTAAAAAGCTGATCACATGTGGCTTTGTTCGTGAAGAACAACACCCAGATTGGGTTGCCAATATTGTTCCTATCATGAAGAAGAATGGAAAAGTTCGAGTTTGCATAGATTTTTGAGATCTCAACGCAGCTTGTCCAAAAGACGAATTTCCACTTCCGATCACTGATATCATGATGGACAATACATGTGGTGTTGAACGTATGTCTTTCATGGACAGATTTTTAGGATATAACCAAATTAAGATGCATCCAGGAGATGAAAAAGCACATTGCTTTCTGAACACCCCTTTGGAGTTTATTGCTACACAGTTATGCCTTTTGGTCTGAAAAATGCTGGCGCTACATGTCAAAGGGCCATGAGAAATATCTTTCAAGAACATCTGTAAAAAATAGTTGAATGTTACGTGGATGATATCGGCGTCAAAAGTCGATTAAAAGATGTTCACAACCAAGACTTGAAGACAGTATTTGAGTTGATACGTCAACATCAATTAAAGATGAACCCCGCTAAGTCTTTCTTAGGGGTTTCTAGTAGCAAGTTTTTAGGATTTCTTATTACTTCTCAAGGTATTCATGTTGATCCTGATGAAGTCAAAGCAATTCTTGAAATGCGTCATCCACATAATCTGAAAGAACTTCATGGCTTTCAGGGTCGCATTGCTTATATCAGAAGATTTATATCAAATCTTTCGGGGAGATGTTAACCTTTTCCTCGTTTATTAAAGAAGGGTGTGTCATTTGTTTAGGATAAAGCATGTCAAAAAGCATTCAATGACATCAAACAATACCTTACAAATCTACCTATTTTAGTACCCCAGTAGTGGGAAGACCATTTTTGCTGTATGTTCGAACATTAGATCATTCTCTTGGTACTTTTCTTGCACAGAAAAGTGATAAAGGTCATGAACAGGCAATTTATTATCTCAGTCGAATGATGGTTGGGGCTGAACACAGGTATACTCCTGTAGAAAAAGAATGTCTAGCTCTGGTCTTTGCCATCCAAAAGATAAGACATTATGTATCAGGACAGACTATTCATGTCATATCCAGAATAAACCCTATTCGGACATTAATGAAGAAGCCGAGCATTCTTAACTCTCGGTTAGCTACCTGGGCAATGTTGCTTACAACCAATGATATGGTCTACATACCTCAAAAATCACTGAAGGGTCAAGCGTTAGCTGACTTCTTAGCAGCTCATCCTATACCTGAAACTTCTAAACTCTATGAGGACATTCCAGATGAAGTCATAGATTGCAATATGACTTTGAGAGATGATATTCAGCAATTATATTTTGATGGAGCATCACGAGTTGGACCTAAAGGCTATATTGTCTCTAGAGTAGGCATCGTCTTAGTCTCTCCTGATAAAATGGTTATATATCGTGCTTATTCCCTCAACGAACCATGTTCCAATAATGTGGCAGAATATAATGCTCTGCTAATTGGTCTTCAAGTAGCAAAACAATTGGACATTGAGTTTTTGGAAGCTTATAGAGATTCTCAACTGATCGTCAATCAGGTCAGAGGGACATATGAAGTTAGAAATCCTGACCTCGTTCCTTATCATCAAGTGGTAATCGAATTGGTTCTTTCATTCAAAGGGTTCTTCATTGAATTTGTACCACGTTCTCAAAATTTAGAAGCTGACGCTCTTGCTTGTTTAGCTACAGACCTAGCAGTTCCAATCAGAAGACAAAATACTATCACTTTGTTGGATCGAGACCTATTATGTGTCAAGAATAATTTGTATATCGAACAAAGTTATGCTACCGAATCAAATTTTTAGCAAAAGGATTGGAGAAGTCCATTTATTGATTATGCGGTCTATGGGATTTTACCTGAAGATCCAAAAGAAGCTGTATCAATCAAAAGACGATCATTTCAATTTTATTATGATTCTTCAATGTACATGTTGTATCGTCGTTCTTATGATGGACTTTTACTGCGTTGTCTCTCAGAAAGCGAAGCTAAGCAAGCACTTCATGAAGCTCATGATAGAGTTTGTGGTGCACATCAACCAGGTCCAATGTTACAGGACCGTATTCGAAGAATGGGTTATTATTGGCCTTCTATGATAACAAATGATATAGATTACACCAGACAGTGTAAAGCATGTCAGATTTATGCTGATTTTATTCATTAACCCTCTGAATTTCTACATCCTATAGCAGCTTCTTGGCCTTTCGAAGCTTGGGGTATGGATATTATTGGCCCAATTAATCCCCCTGCTGTCAAAAGGCATCTGTTTATCCTGGCCATAACTGATTATTTCTCTAAATGTGCAGAAGTAGTTCCCCTTGTTGAAGTAAAAACGTTTAATGTGGTTAACTTCATTAAACATTATGTCATTTATCGTTTTGGGATTCTCCAAAGGATAATCCATGATAACGGACCATAATTTGCCAGTCAGGCATTTTATCGATTTTGTGAGAAGAATCGGATCCAAAACTTATCTTCTACAGCTTACAATCCAGTTGCTAATGGTTTAGCAGAAGCTTTCAACAAAACAATTATCAAACTTCTCAAAAAGTTCGTCTCTTCTAATAAACGTGATTAGAACGAAAAACTTGGAGAATGTTTATGGGCTTGTCGAACAACAGTTCGAACTCCAACTGGTTTTACACCATTTTTATTGGTTTACGGATATTAAGCTGTTCTTCCATTAGAGATCCAAATACCATCTCTTAGAATAGCCATTGCTAATGAGCTAACTACGGAGAATTATGACCGCTTAAGACTCCAGAAACTTGAAGGTTTAGATGAGAAACGTCTTCAAGCGCAACAGCACATTGAGCTGTATCAAGCCCGCATATCTCGAGCTTTCAATCGCAAAGTTAAAGAAATGGTATTTAAAGTAGGAGAGCTAGTTCTAGCTGTCCGAAGACCTATGGTTATGACTCATAAAAGTAAAGGCAAGTTCCAAGATAAATGGGAAGGTCCTTATGTAGTCGAAACCGTATTCTCCAATGGTGCTTATAGGTTATCTAAACTTAATAGAGATTTGCTCATGATGCCAATTAATGGTAAATTCTTAAATAAATATTACGTTTGAATTTCTTCTTCATTCTCCAGCTACCAAGATTTGGTTAAGCTGATTATTTGTTCTCCTAAAAGATTTTCTGTCTTACTAGCTGATTTCAGAAGAAAAAAAGATTTATTATCTATCATGTCCTCATTACCTCTGAATAGATATTAAATCTACTTCTTTTTATTATTATCTATCATGTCCATATTACCTCTGAATAGATATTAATCTATTTTCTTTGACCTATTACGATCAATCATGTTCATATCACCTCTGATAGTATTGTATACTCTAAAAAGAAAACAAGATTTATTATCTATCAAGTCCATATTACCTCTGGATAGATATAATCTACTTTATTGAGTTTTGAAGACTTATCATGTTCATATTACCTCTGATAATTGTTTTCTATCTCACATCTATTTTAAAAAAGAAATATATATTTCATTTATTTCATGACTGGAAATAGTACATCAGCAAATTGAAGGAAATGACGGAAGATAAAAAAATTTTATTGAATACAAAAAATTCTAAGACGGAGCAGATAGATCTTCAATCATTTTCTGTAAATCTGCCAGACGCTTTTCGCGAGAGCTCAATATAGTTGTGCATGCTATGGATCGTCAAGCTTCCACAGTACAGAGGTGGGAGAGTTCGGCAAAGGCAGCTATCATTTTGTCTTTAGCTTCTTCAAGGGTTTTGATGTTTGATTCAGAACCAAAGATCCGTTCTCCCAAAATGGAACTTTGCCTCAAATATTGATCTCTATCTGCTGTCATCCGATTTTGCTCCTCCTTTAATCTAGCCAGCTCAGCCTCGACTTCACAAATTCTATTATTTTGTTGATGAATTTTAATATTCATTGAGTCATTGGCTTGTTGATGCTGCTCCAACAAGGGTTTATTTTCTCTCATGAAGGTCCTTTCCATGGCAACCTTATTGCTATAATCTTGAAGAGATTCTTTGAAGATGCTTTCCCGAGTTGTATATTCAATAGTGAGAGCCTCATACTCAGATTGGACGAGGCTTTCTATAGTCCCACTTGACAACGTTAGATATTCTTTGATGGGTTCTTCAAGTCCTTGGACTATCTTCTGCAAAGCTGCTGCCCTCTCAGTATCATTAAACATTGCGATATTGTCTATGGTAGTAGCAATCGTACTTTTTAAACTCTCATAACTGAGGCCTTTCTTCAAAACCATTTTGATCAATGGTGCCAAAGTTTTGTAAAAAGTTTCAGTATGAATCTCCACCAAAAGATTTATATCAGCATTGGAGCTTGGTGTATCAGCAATATCTGCCAATCTTTTTTCTTAAAAATCGGAGACAGGTGATGTCATCGCTGTAGTAGCAAGCTAATTTAACGATATATCTGTTATCGTTACCATGGCTAATTGATTTCCAGAAAGTTCCCGGACTACATCTTCAACAATCTTTTCTGCTACTTCCGGAGGATGAGTTTCAGTGGTAGGGGATGGTATTACGGAGGTGTTGCCTCCTATGTTGGATTCAGACTCGAACACGACTGTCTCAGGAATCTGGTCTGGACTAGCAGCAGTAATTGATGTTGTCGCTATATCTACGACCTCAGCAATCTGTTCTTTAGCAGTAATTGATTCTCTTAGCACTGCTGGCTCTTCTTCTGCAGTTGGCTCTTCTTCTCTTTCTTCTGCAAGAGAAGATAATTTCTGGTGTGCCTCTCCTGCAGGCTCTTGTTGAATCTCCATAGATGGAGAACCTTCCTTAGAAAGAGAATCTTCTTTTAAAGAAGAAATTCCTTCTTCAGATTCTATTTCCTCGTCATAAATGGACTTTTGAGGAGGAGGAGGAGCTACAAGCTTTGCCACAGTGATGATACCTACAAAGATTAAACAAAATAGTCAATATATAAAATCATAATACATATTTTTGTACAAATTTTGTGTAATTTATCTTTACCTGGAGTAGGTGCAGGACGCGATAAGAGTGCATCATAATCTAAATCCCAATCATCATCATCTAATTCGAGAGCCAGTTTATCCGAGGGGATGGGTTCCGGATCATTAGCATGAGTTGTGGCGGTGTCTTCAACAGCTTTTGCCTTTTGTGGCGTAGTTAGATGCAATGAAGTGCTAAGTCGTCCGGGAGATAGGACTCATGTAACTTCTGTTGCTGCTGCTGGCTGGGGTGCTGAAGACCCTTCTCCAGGTTGAGCTGAAGAAGATATAATATTTTGAGTTTCCTCAAAAGAATTTTTACTTTCTGGAGTAGCGGCTCTCTGTTTGGAAGGCCCTTTAACAGTAACCTTCTTCTTCTTCTCCCGGAGAGTAACAGTTGTCTCTGATTTCTGCTTCCGGGTTGTAGTAATGGTAATTGCTCCTGCAGCTGTCTCCCCAACTCCCATAGGGATCGCTTCCAGATATTCATCTGGAACAGCATCAACAGGTATGTCCGAAGGCACCATAACTGGTTCTTCAGCGTCTCATTCTTTTTCCCATTGAAGACTTCCTTTCATGTTGTAGTCTTTTGTGAAGGAACGAAAGGAGACATAAAAATGTGCATACGAATGAAGCATTCGTAGCCCAATTTTGCTCGTGGTGGTTGACACATAAAATTTGGTACCGGTACATCCAGCGCTGAAATACCGCCATGCCCTCGCTCCATCAACTAATTTTCCATAATTGTTGAAAGTGGTGGAGGGATTACCAACGTGAAGCTGGTCATACCCAAACTGACGAGCGAACCGACTGGGTAGATACGGTTCGAAGATACAGTTGTCTTCAATTCTATACATCAGATGTGAAGGTCTGATGCATATTAGCCAATTAAAGACTGGTGCAGGTATTTCAGTCCTTTTTCGACCTACGTCGTCAAATTGCACACTGAAACAGTCGGCTGGAAATTGTGGTCGTGTACAGAAAAAATTCTACCCATATGAGAAGTTCAATGCTGCCCATGTATCCGTCACTGAATTCGCATTCAACGTGGCTTTACTAAAATTCTGGAGGAATACCTCCGCATCATTTTTAGGGCCTGGTGGCAATAAGCTGCAGTTGTAATGCAGTAACCAGCCAATTAAATAAGTATAGGGCATCTCCACCCTAGGGAAATCACTGTCACGTCCCGATTCGGGGAATCGCTCGCTTTGCTTCGATTCACGCCGAATCGATCGTCCTCGCTAAGGCGTGATGCCGTACAAGTCTGGAGTTGCACTTGTACAAGGCTAGAACATGCACATTTATATCATTTAGAACCATTTGAAAATAAGCCACAGTTGCGGAAACATTGAGACACAATATAGGAAGAAGAAATACTCATTTTATTCATAATTGTAGTCAGAATACAACTTTTCTCGATAATATTTGAAATGATATTTCGGCTACATTGATTCATAAAAAGAAGTACAACTGATAGGCTGCCATAAAATAATTTTTCGTTCCATACATAATGCCCCTTTAGTACTTTGAAAATATAAGCAGCTATCTTTGAAAATTCCGCAATACTTTGTGCATCTTTTAGAAAAAAACAACTTGAAAGGAAACAGCAGTTCAGAAAGCTTTAATTCGGACGTGCGCCTGAGCCTTCTCCAGTACCTATGGAGGAGGGGTCAGCACATTATAACAATGCGCTGGTGAGCCCCGTTGGCCCACTCAGCTAAACCAACATTTTATTAATGACAAGCATTTTAAAGATATGAACTTATTAGGGATAGGCAACATTCAGAGTAAATCATAATTAATGTAACATGGAATAAACCATGTTTACTTTACCATTGGCCGAATCCAGCTTTCCTGCATAAGATACAGGATAATAATAATAATAATATACTTACCGCCCATGCATAAGACATTGATTAGCATACATCCTTACAACATGACCACTGGTGGTTGTGCACCATGTCGACGTGCCATATAGGACTTCGTATTGGTATGCGGTTGACCATTCACCGGGTTGCGAGCCCGAATGAAGGTTCTGATACCGTGCTACCAAAGCACTAATTCCTTCTAGGCCGACTCGATCCCACAGCCGCAGGTATCGTTCGAGGAAATCCTTGTATACAAGTACGTCTATGGTCAAGCGAATGTGTGTCCGACTCGATAAACATTGTGTGCATAGAATATTAAGTACTAAGCAACATGTTTATTTCCAACATTTCATATCTCATCATCATAGGCATCAATTATCTCAATTCAATGTTCAAGCGACAAGCACAATCTCAATGTTGTTCACAGTGTAATCAATTCTTTCAATGTTCAAGGGACTAGCATTTATTTCAATGTTCTATGGACTAGCATTCATTTCAATGTTCAATGTTCAATGTTCAATCTCTAACTTCTTAGTGGTATTGACTTGTGGCATTAACAACTTGATATCGATCAACGGATGTTGCAAGACAATTATTTAGTTAGCATGAAGGAATAGCGAGAGGGACAATACCACCACAGAGATCCATACTCACTAAATTAGAGAATCGCCGAAAGAGAGAGGAACACTTGCACGCTTAGCCTTCCGTCACGCGTCAGTCTGCATTGGCACCAAAAGTTTGGTTAATAATCTGTCTCGTTGTGTTCTCTTCTCTCAGAATTCTCAAGAATGAATGCTAAGCAATTGATGAAAACGGGCAAGAATCAAATCATCGAAAATTGTTCAGAAAAGCATCCATCAAAACCAAGCAACAAAATCAGCAGCAAAACATCCAGAGAAAACTCTTGGACGCATTTCAAGAGAAACCAATCCATTAGTTGGAAAGGTTCTTATGCACTTGTCCTTGATCGATTCGGTGCCGACGGTAAGTTTCCCCAATACTCGGTTCCGACCGAGTTAGCCAAGCCACAAGCCTTACATAGTGAACCGCTAGGAGCGGGACACTACATAATATACCACTAAGAAAAATTTTCGTCCTCGAAACTTAAAGCAAAAGTCCTACCTCAAAATTATCAAACAGCGAGGGGTATTTCACCCGCATCTCTTTCTCTAATTCCCACGTCGACTCCTCGACAGCATGGTTCCGCCACAGCACGTTGACTAAAGACACTGTCCGATTTCGCAAAACTTTCTCTTTCCTGTCCAAAATTTGGACAGGCTCTTCAGTGTTGGATAGGTCAGCTCTCAGCTGCAGCTGATCGAAGTTTACTACGTGACTTGGATCATGCACGTACTTTCGCAATTGGGATACATGGAAGATATCGTACACATCAGCCAGAGCCGGAGGTAATGCAAGTCGATAAGCCACTGAGGCTACCTTCTCCAAAATCTCGAATGGTCCAACAAATCTCGGGCTTAGCTTTCCTTTCATCCCAAACCGCATCACACCTCATATGGGCGTGACCTTTAAGAAGACATGATCGCCTGCTGTGAATTCCAAAGGTCGTCGATGCACGTCCGCATAACTCTTCTGTCGACTTTGAGCAACTCTAAGTCTTTCTCGAATTAAGCGAACCCTCTCGACGGCCTGTTCCACAAGTTCTGGTCCGAGCACTTGCCGTTCACCAACTTCATCCCAGCATATCGGTGATCGACATTTTCGTCCATACAAGACTTCGTACGGGGCCATTTGGATACTTGCCTGATAACTGTTGTTATAGGTAAATTCTGCTAATACGAGATGTGCGTCCCAATTTGTCTTCGAATCGAGTACGCACAATCTCAACATATCTTTAAGAATCTGATTTACTCTCTCTGTCTGACCATCAGTCTGCGGATGGTATACCGTACCGAAGTTCACCTTTGTGCCCATTGCTGAGTGCAGACTTATCCAAAATTACGACAAGAATCTTCCGTCTTTATCCGATACTATAAAAGCTGGCACCCCATGCAATCGGACAATTTTATTTATGTAGATCTGAGCCAACCGTTCTACTCCCCATGTAACTTTTATTGGAATGAAATGTGCCGACTTGGTTAATCTATCCACGATAACCCAAATCGTATCATTTCCCTTCTGAGTTCTTGGCAAGCCAACTATAAAATCTATGCAGATATTATCCCACTTCCACAGTGGAATAGCCAAATTTTGTAGTTCTCTGCCCGACCGTTGGTGTTCGGCCTTCACACGCTGACAATCCATGCATTGTGACACAAAAAGCGCCACATCTTTCTTCATGCCATGCCAACAAAATATTGTGCACAGATCTTTATACATTTTCGTGCTTCCCGGATGCAAGGAATACTTCGCGAAATGAGCCTCGGTCAGTATTTCCTTCCTGATATTCTCATCCTTAGGGACGCACAATCTTCCCATGACACGAATAGTGTCATCTTCAACGGCAAAGTCTGACGCCTTTCCTGCTAGAATCAACTCGTGTATCTTCTGCAGAAATGGGTCATCCTTTTGAGCAATTTTAATCCTTCCCTGGAGACTCGGCTCAAGTTGTAACTGAGCCAACTGCATATTCTGCGGACGAATCCTGAATTCGATACCCATTTCTTCAAGATCCAATAGTACCTTTTTTGCTATTGATAGTGACCCCACAAATTTTTGACTCAAGACATCAGCTACCACATTTCCTTTCCCCGGCGTATAGGAGATTGTCAAGTCATAGTCCTTGATCAATTCTAACCAACGCCGCTGCCTCAAATTCAATTCCTTTTGCGTGAATATGTACTTTAGGCTCATGTGATCCGTGAAGATCTTACAGGACACACCATAGAGATAGTGTCGCCATAATTTTAACGCGAACACAATTGCCGCCAGTTCCAAATCATGTGTTGGGTAATTCTTCTCATGCTGTTTGAGTTGTCTCGATGCATAAGATATTGTCTTCCCACGTTGCATGAGAACACATCCCAACCCAAGTCCCGACGTGTCACTGTAGATCTAAAATCCCTTAGAGCCTTCCGGGCGTGCTAAAATTGGGGCCGTGACGAGCCGCTGCTTGAGTTCTTGGAAGCTACTCTCACAGTCGTCAGTCCATTTAAATACGACTCCCTTCTGAGTTAGGTGAGTCAAAGGCGATGCAATTCTCGAGAAGTCTTTCACAAATCTACGGTAGTACCCGGCTAAACCAAGGAAACTTTGTATCTCACTAGCTGATGCAGGCTGCTTCCAGTCCACAACTGCATCAATCTTCTTTGGGTCGACGGCAACACCTTCCGCCGAAACAACATGTCCAAGAAACGACTCGCTGTTCATCCAAAATTCGCACTTGCTTAGTTTTGCATAGAGCTGGTTATCCCGCAGCGTCTGAAGTACTTCTCTCAAGTGTCCGACATGAGTCTTCCTATTTTTTAAGTAGATCAAGATGTCATCGATGAACACAACAACAAACTTAAAAATGGTCAAAACACTCTATTCATTAAATCCATAAAGGCTGCTGGAGCATTAGTCAAGCCGAATGGCATGACCAAAAACTCATAGTGTCCGTATCTCATACGGAATGCTGACTTAGGAAAATCTTCGGGTCTGATCTTCAACTGATGGTATCCTGAACGAAGATCAATTTTAGAAAACACGGTCGCCCCTTGAAGCTGATCGAATAGATCATCTATCCTTGGCAAGGGATACTTGTTACGGATGGTTGCCTTGTTTAGTTCTCTGTAATCGATGCACAACCGTATCGTCCCATCCTTTTTCTTTACAAACAGTACTGGAGCTCCCCATGGAGATACACTTGGGCGAATGTATCCCCGGTCTAGTAATTCTTGCAGCTGTACCTTTAGTTCCTTCAATTCTGCCGGAGCCATCCTGTACGGCGCCTTAGATATCGGACGAGTATCCGAAAATGTATCAATTGTGAATTCAATTCCTTTATCCGGCGGCATTCTAGGTATCTCGTCCGAAAATACATCGGGGAACTCTGCCACAATTTCGGTCTGATTCGAGCCTACACTCTTCCTTCGAGTGTCTTAGACAGAAGCGAGAAAGCCTTCACACCCTGAGTACAGCATGTGCCTTGCTGTAACTGTCGATATTACCATAGGTCCTTGGAACGCCGAGCCGCACGAGTAAGAGAACTCTATTTCTCCAGGTAGGCGAAACACAACTCTCTTATCCGTACAGTCGATTGTTGCATGACAGGCGCTGAGCCAGTCCATTCCCAATATGATATCGTACTCTTTGATGTCGAGTACAATTGCGTCTAAAGATAAAGTCTTGCCTCCAATTTTAATGTAGTCGTCCCTGCAAATCAAAGTTGCAGGCATATCTACTCCCAAAGAAGTGCTAACACACAAAGTTTTCTTTAGTTGAGTCATACAAAATTTATTTTTCGTTGCAAAATCAGAAGAGATAAAGCAATAAGTAGCGCCAGAATCAAAAAATACTCTTGCAGGTATGCCATTGTACAGCAATATACCTGTTATAACATTTTCTGCGGTCTGGGCCTCTGCCTGAGTCAAGGCATAAACCCTTGCTTGCCCACCTTGTTGTTGATTCGGTGCATTCCCAGTTGGAGCTGGCAAGGCTGGTAGCGCTTGGCCACGATTTTGGTTGTTATGTTGGCCCCGGTTCTGATTATTGTTATACCCACGATACTGATTGTTTCCTCTGCCTCTACAGTCAACTGCCCTGTGACCTATACCTCCACATTTGAAACACCCAGCACGACAGTCCTCAGTTTTGTGCCCCCACCTGTTGTATTTATTACAACGTGGCAACTGCTACTGAGGTCCCTTGTTATCTCCTGTGTTGTGACGCTTAGGTGCGTCATTTCTTCCCGCCGACCAAGGTCATTTCTGGTTATTGCCTTGGTAGTTCTGTGTCGTCCCACGACTAGTTGATCGATGAAATCTCTCTATCTCGAGAGCTGTTTCGTACGCCCTCTGTATGACGTACACTTTCGACTTAGAACATCCCACTCCAGGCCCTCATTCAAGCCTTGCACAAATCTTCCTCGCTTGGCATCGTCATTCGGTACCATGTACCCAGCGAATGTGACTCTTTAAAAATTATGTCTCGTAGTCATGCATTGACATACTGCCTTGTTGAAGTGCAATGAACTCATTCTCTTTCTGTTGACGGACAGCAGGTGGAATGAATTTGGTAATGAAAGCCTGCTTGAAGGCCTCCCAAGACATCTTCATATCCTGACTATTTCCGTAAAGTGCCTGTTTCTGCGAAATCCACCATTCCTGGGCCTTGAGACGAAGTTGTACAGCGATACACTCCACTCTCTTACTGCCCTGAATCTCTAACATTCGGAAATAGCCCTCCAGTGTGTTCAAGAAGCCCATCACCTCGTCTGGCTCCTCTTTCCCATTAAATTCAGGCGGGTCGCAACTCTTAAATTTAGAGAACTTGAAGCTCGGTCTCTTCCGTGTCGGCGTCTCAGATTTCTCTGTCGGTACTTCCACGGTCTCGGTTGCTGCGGCCTTTGCAGAAACATTAGAATCGGCCGTCAGTTTGGTGACAATCTGAGTTAGACTATCCACTTGTTTTTGTTGAGCATCCAGCTGCTCCTGAAACTGATACTGAAGCTGCTCTTGAAGCGCGCGATGTTGAGCTTCGCTCTGCTTCCTCTGAGCCTCCATTTGCTTAATCAGTTTCTCAATTGTGTCAGACGATGAATTCGTCTTTGTGCTATCACCCTTGGTCATTCTACAACAAAGAAATAATTCCATTAGCACTCATAAAATATTTATGGGCTTATTGTATGGAACATTATTTCATGCCAGCGCTATCGACACCATCAATCGAGAAAATTTGCATCAAGACTTCCTTTTTGAAAAATATTTTTGAAATCCGAGGATTTGAAACCGTGCTCTGATACCAACTTGTCACGCTCCGATTCGGGGAATCGCTCGCTTTGCTTCGATTCACGCCGAATCGATCGTCCTCGCTAAGGCGTGATGCCGTACAAGTCTGGAGTTGCACTTGTACAAGGCTAGAACATGTACATTTATATCATTTAGAACCATTTGAAAATAAGCCACAGTTGCGAAAATATTGAGACACAATATAGAAAGAAAAAATACTCATTTTATTCATAATTGTAGTCAGAATACAACTTTTCTCGATAATATTTGAAATGCCATTTCGGCTACATTGATTCATGAAAAGAAGTACAACTGATAGGCTACCATGAAATAATTTCCCGTTCCATACATCATGCCCCTTTAGTACTTTGAAAATATAAGCAGCTATCTTTGAAAACTCCGTAATACTTTGTGCATCTTTTAGGGAAAAACAACTTGAAAGGAAACAGCAGTTCAGAAAGCTTTAATTCGGACGTGCGCCTGAGCCTTCTCCAATACCTGTGGAGGAGGGGTCAGCACATTATAACAATGCGCTGGTGAGCCCCGTTGGCCCACTCAGCTAAACCAACATTTTATTAATGACAAGCATTTTAATGATATAAACTTATTAGGGACAGGCAACATTCAGAGTAAATCACAATTAATGTAACATGGAATAAACCATGTTTACTTTACCATTTGCCGAATCTAGCTTTCCTGCATAAGATACAGGATAATAATAATAATATACTTACCGCCCCTGCATAAGACATTGATTAGCATACATCCTTACAACATGACCACCGGTGGTTGTGAACCATGTCGACGTGCCATATAGGACTTCGTATTGGTATGCGGTTGACCATTCACCGGGTTGCGAGCCCGAATGATAGTTCCGATACCGTGCTACCAAAGCACTAATTCCTCCTAGGTCGACTCGATCCCACCGCCGCAGGTATCGTTCGAGGAAATCCTTGTATACAAGTACGTCTATGGTCATGCAAATGTGTGTCCGACTCGATAAATATTGTGTGCATAGAATATTAAGTACTAAGCAACATGTTTATTCCCAACATTTCATATCTCATCATCATAGGCATCAATTATCTCAATTCAATGTTCAAACGACAAGCACAATCCCAATGTTGTTCACAGTGTAATCAATTCTTTCAATGTTCAAGGGACTAGCATTCATTTCAATGTTCTATGGACTAGCATTCATTTCAATGTTCAATGTTCAATGTTCAATCTATAACTTCTTAGTGGTATTGACTTATGGCATTAGCAACTTGATATCGATCAACGGATGTTGCAAGACAATTATTTAGTTGGCATGAAGGAATAGCGAGAGGGACAATACCACCACAGAGATCCACACTCACCAAATTAGAGAATCGCCGAGAGAGAGAGGAACACTTGCACGCTTAGCCTTCCGTCACATGTCAGTCTGTATTGGCACCAAAAGTTTGGTTAATAATCCGTCTCGTTGTGTTCTCTTCTCTCAGAATTCTCAAGAATGAATGCTAAGTAATCGATGAAAACAGGAAAGAATTAAATCATCGAAAATCGTTCAGAAAAGCATCCATCAAAACCAAGCAACAAAATCAGCAGCAAAACATCCAGAGAAAACTCTTGGACGCATTTTAAGAGAAACCAATCCATTAGTTGGAAAGGTTCTTATGCACTTGTCCGTGATCGATTCGGTGCCGACGGTAAGTTTCCCCAATACTCAGTTCCGACCGAGTTAGCCAAGCCACAAGCCTTACATAGTGAACCGCTAGGAGCGGGATACTACAATCACGATGGTAGGGAGCATTATTTATCAGTTCTTCACCAAATGCTCGCAAACTCACATTTATCCGACACACCATTGCCGGTAATAGGCTGAGTTTGGCCTTGAAAACCAAACGTACTGCAGGCCATAGTACGTTTCGATGAATTCTATCGACTGTACCGGTCCCGAGTATGACCCATCTTCTCAGCCACAAGGAAAGAAAGCCTGCCAGCAAGGCTTTCTTTGAGAGCTTTCGACTACCATGTTTTAGAAAGCTCAATGTTTCAGTCCCGACAAGGAATTCTCCAGCTTTGGTGGTCAAATACTTGTTCGAAGATTTATATGTGATCATCCAAGTGTTTATCAAATCAACAGAAATTATTGAACTAGCGTTGATGGGTTGAGCCTTGTTGTCTTGGAATGTCTTCTTATCTTCCTTGGATATTCTACTCTTATGGTAGAATAGATATGTTGTCCATTTATTGATGTATGCCAAATTTAATCCACTCTCATACATAGTAGTGTAGATCAAATAATGACACATCAGCTCTTGATATACCTCAACTAAGCGAGGATTTTTCTTGCTAATTTCTTCTAGTTCTCGGTTAGAGGGAACGTACTCTTCATATGGAGCTTCCCCCATTGGTAGCTTGGAGATGAATTGCATCTCATGAAGTGCAAAACCCATTTTGCCTACTAACGTTGCAAAGGTTCCTGTCGAGCTAATATACAACTCCATCAGAGCTAAGAACAGATTATTGTTTATGGGTATGCCTTGGCTTGTGGTGGCTACCGCTTCTAATAAACCAATGGCTTGTAGTTCTGCTTCGAATTCTTTATGATCCAAGAACTAAGTTGAACCCAGTTTTTATTGTGAGGAGTCATCCACCCTGGAAGCCTAGGGTTGATCTGGGAATATAGTACTGAGGCATTCATAAACTTGTTTATGAACATCGGTATCTGTACCGGTTGGATCAAAGATGAGCCCTCACTCGGTGTAAATCCAGGCAATAAGCGGGAGAAAGGAACGACACTACCACTGGGAGTACTCGAGTGATAACCCATCTGGTTTTCATCCCCCATGAATATGATTCACCCCGGTCTTCCATGACTGTTGGGAGTCAGATTTTAGATCATCCGTCTCGGATGAGTAGCGTGAATAAAAGAAGAAAGGGGATAATCTCTTGGCATTGTTGGGAGATACATCACCATTTTCCCAAATTTGAACACCCAAGACTCCTTCTTGGGGTTTGTCTGAGATTTGAAATTAATTGCATCCCCGAACATGAATGCAGGGTTCAGATAATGCTGGACATCCAGTGATGTCAATAGTTCTCCGTTTATCAGAGACAGCAACATTCTATCTCCTTGAGCAGCTATCAACTGATGTCTTTCCTGGGGATACTGCTTGTCGGTTTGAGGAAACTCGACATGGGATAAATTTTCCAGATAATTTGATCCCAGAATACCGGCTAGTAAGCCAAACACTTCAGAGAGAGGATGGGCCCCCAAGTCCACTGTAAAAGAAGTTCAACAAGAAAAATTAAGTTAGTAAAAAATCTAAGTATGAATTCTATGCAAATTCAAGCTCTACGCAAATGACTATACATGAGTTTTACGCATAAAAGGTTCTCCGTTTTTCAAGAGAATTTGTTTTATGCATTTCTCTCTGAAAATGTTTTACGCAGTCTAAAAATGAATTTTTATGCGTACTTTTTTCTGTTCAAAAGAATAAAGTTTTACGTGTGAAAAATACATAGTCTTTTGACTTGCGTATTTTTTACGCTTGCACATATAATGTGAGCATATTTTTGGTTTTACGCTTCTGTTCAAAGGATTAAAGTTTTACATGTTAAAAACATATAGTCTTTTGACTTGCATATTTTTTACGCTCGCACGTATAACGTGGGCGTATTTTTTAATTTTACGCTCGCACGTATAACATGGGCATATTTTCAGTTTTCACGCTCGCACGTATAACGTGGGCGTATTTTTAAGTTCTACGCTGGCACGTATAACGTGAGCGTATTTTTGATTTTAAATTTTCGCTGGCACGTATGACGTGAGCGTATTTTTTCGTTTGGTCTTGGGTCATCTTCTCCAACGCAATCTTTGCTCGAAATAGGGTTTCTACCTATCATGGCCGGAGCCACGTTTGGATTGGTCTTTGGAGCCTCCTTGATGTTCTTCCCAGTGGTGCTGCGGCGGCATGAACTTCCTCCGATGATCTAGCCGTCGACGAAGAGGCAAGTTTCTTGCCCTTGGCTGAAGCGGCGGCCTTGCTCTTGGGTGCCATTTGCTCGAAAAGACTTTTCTGAGGATAAATGAAGAAGAGAATAAGGAATGAAAGAGATGAGTACAATTCTCTCTCTTCAACAGAAGTCCTATTTATAGGAAACTTAAAGTTGATTCAAATTCTTGAAAGGACTGTTGAGTTTCCCTAACTTTACGCTGTTGACTGTTGAATATCCCCAAATTTACGCTGATGACTATTGGATATCCCAAAATTTACGCTTCTGTTCAAAGTATTTCAAATATTAGAAAATTTGAAAACTTTGAAGGGGGCTTGTAGAAGCGTAAATAAATTTCGAAGACCAAGTCAAAGAAATTGAGATATTTACACAAAGACAGTTCCAAATTAGGCTTTACGCAAAGGTAAAACTAAGTCAAACTCAAACTCTACGCGGAGACAGTTCCTCTCTCTACGCGAAGAATGAGCTGTCCATGCTGCATTAAATGCACGAAGATTCTGTTCTGACATGTTGATTTTCTGACAAAATAATTGCACAGAAGCCAAGGAGTTTGTTGTTTAGCGTGCCAATAAGCTGCTTTACGCTTGAGGAATAGCTTCTTCTTTACGCATAAAGAGTTATTTGAGCTTTTTATGCTCAAGGCTATCTCAGCTACTCTTTTTTGCGCGTAGAGTGTATTTAAGCCTTTACGCTCAAGGCTATTTTTAGCCACTTTACGCAGGAAGCTTACTTTAAGCTATTTTACGCTCGGACATGTTTAAACAACATCTTTTATGCACAGTTTGTCCTGATTATGTGGGAATATGGTTTTCTGACATGGCTTTCATGCCACACTTCTCGAAGAACGTATGTACGTGCTCTACTTATTTTATTGGATTATAGGACATGTGTCAACATGCGTAGGGCTAATTTCTTTACGTGGGTGACAGTTATCCTAATAGCCTGCGTAGAGACCCAATATTGATGCTTTTTACGCACAGAGGACAAGTCTATATAAAGACTTCTTTTTTAAGAAAGAGGTACAAGATTTTGGAGACCAGATACTTTCAGAGCAAAGTGATTTTCCAGAGTATTTCTTTTCAACTTTTTCTCAAGAACAGAGTGAAGCAAAGCAGGAAAGTATTCGACTGTGCCATCAGTGCCAATTGTGTCGATACCTTTCTAGTGACTTAGTTCTTCCAGTTGTTCATCTCCAAGCAGTTTTTTTCATCATCATCGTGTGGTCCAAGGAACAAAGTGATCGCTCTCAGATCAGACTTCCATAGCAATACTTCCCAGAATTTACTTGTACTTTTGTACACTTTTTCTCTTTTTCTTTCAAAAGCCTTCAGGACATTTTGTTAAGTGAAACAATTACATGGTTCAATTTCATTTATAACTTGTTTAATTCATTTTTCTAACTTCATTTACATTTACTCTATTCAATTTACATTTGCAATTTTCTAACTTGGCCATTGACTTTTGAATTTTTTTAATCTTTATCTCTCATGTCCATTTTCTCCAACTTGGCAATGTTTTTAAACTATTTTTAGTTCTGGTCCCAGAACCCAGAACTCGGACAAATTCGGTCTGGTCATTCCACAACTTCTAGTTTCTCTCAGCCATCCATCCGTTTTGATCCTACGATCCAGGATCCATCCGACCAGCCGAACCCCCTTCATATATTCAGGTTCTCCCTCTCTCTCCTCTCCATTGCCTCTTCTAAAACCTCTCAAACTTCATCTTGTAACTCCTCTTCCCGAATTATCAAAAAATGTCATATAGTTTAATTATTTGTTTAAAGGTTTTTTTTTAATCTTTCTAAAAGAAAATTTTTGTTGTTATCGGACTTCAAAAACTCGATTGAAAATACTGATTCAGAAGCACTAATTTCTCTTAGTAACTTTCTTAATTTTCTATTTGAATAATATATATATATATATATAATATGATGGACTTTCAAATATTCTAATTCCAAAAATTAGATTCTTAAGACCTATAAATATATTATAAACAAAATAATTTCTAATTTATTTTCGATTGTGATTTTCATAGTTTTATTCTTCAAATTATAAATGTTTGGTCATTATTTTAGACTTCCAAAACATAATTAAAATTTATGATTAAGATTATCATTTACACTTCGAAGAAATATTTGTTTCTTATGTTTGGCATTACAAAGTTATCCAATGATAATTATTGGGCTTTCTTATATTTACTTTGGTGTTGGATATCATATTTCACTAAAAGGTTGTTAGAAACATGTTTAATTCGATTTTTTTTTTTACTAAATAAAAATATACTTCCATACCTTATTTTGTAGTAAATCAATTACTCCAACACAAAGCAGATGAATGGGATTGTACATTATCATCATTGATTGGAGGAAAATGACTTAGGTCATGTCTGTCCACTGATCTCAAGGTTCTGCTCGAATGAGAAACATGTTTTCTGTTATTTTGCTAGTATTTTATTATATATGATTTAAACTATGATAGCAAAAAATATTTTTAGATATTTTATATTGTGAACTTAATCTACTTAAATTGATTACTTGATAATATGAAATATGCAGTTTAAAGTATTTTTGATATATAGTAGATTATGATAAGATTAAGTTGATTTAAACATTTATTAGATTTAAACAAAATAACAGATTTCGATTGTACTAAATTGAATTAAATAGTTTTGCTTGATTTAGAATAAAGGAGAGAGTTATCCAATGGGACATATAGTCCATATCCTCCTAGGAGATTCACCTCTTATATAAGGTGGGTTATTTCTTCCACAACCAAGCCAATCCCATCAACCACATCCACCAACATAAAAGCTGTGCATCGTGTCCGTGTTCTCCATTCCTTCCACTAATTTTCGTTTACAGTTACATCTTTCTTGTCATGTTCGACAACCGTAAACGGGGTGCAAACAACCAAAGCCAAATCATAATCATTACTCTGCCGGCCTTCATCCTTCACCACTACGCCTAGACCACCCCTTTTTATCCCGACTCGCCACCACGCTCTAACATCCTGCCACCACAGCTATTGGAACCACCATTGCCGAACCACCAACATCCTGCCACCACGGCCACTGGAACCACCAGTGCGTAGCCACCACATTCCTGACTCCTCCATACACCACCATTCGCCGTCCACAACACCCCAGCATCCTTCACCGCACCAAATTGGCCCCCAAATCTCTGCCACAACCGATCACCACTGCAAAACCACAGACCACCCCATCAGTCGACTCCTATAGTCGACACAACCAAAACCACCACCACCATAGCCAAACGAAACACACCGGAGAGAGAAGGAGAGTGAGAGAGAACCTGGCGTCCGCCCGTCCCCAAGCCAAACGCGGCGATGTACTCCAAGTCCGTCGCTGCCAGCCATCGAGAACCCCCACGCCGACACAGCGCCGTAGTAGATCTGGACCCGCCTCCTCCGGCGTGTCCACTGCGCATCGACCGTGCGTCCACCATCCCGACTGTCGCGCCTAGCGCCTCCACGCACCGCTGCATCCTAGACCACGATGGTGGCCAGCCGCCGTCGCGCCCTTCTCCGAAACAACCGTGTGCAGATGCCTCCATCCGCCGCCGTGCCGCCTTGACCCCGTTCCCTGCTCCGTCCGAGCCGATCCGCAGCCACCGCCAATGCCATGGACCACGATAAACCAATGAACTTCTGCTGCCATCGATAAAGCTCCTCCGCCCAAACACGATGTCAGTCCCGCCTCCGGCTGTCTTCTCCAATGGCCGCTGAAAGCTCTAGAGGTGAAACCCCTCTTCCCTTTCTCTCAATTTCTCTTTCTCCCTCTCCCGTTTGCTTTCTTCACTCAGACTTTTCTCTCTCTTCGTGTGATGAATAAGAGGGAATGAGATATTTGTTGAGTTAATTATTATTAATAACAACTATGTCTTGTAAACAGAATTGCAATTTAGTGGTTAGTTTAATTAGTCACTATAGTTAGTTTTAGTTATTGGTTAATTAATGGATTAATATTTTGGGTTAATTAGTATATGGGAAGTAGTGATTAGTTAGTTTTATTTCATGGTTATAAATACTAAAAATATAGTTTGGTATTTAATATTTAGTTATATTTCTTATAATATTTATTTTGTAATATGTGGCTTGGGACTTATCAATATTCAGGTTTTGGGTTACATCAAAATATAAATAAACCATTTTTGGACTCGTTTATAAAAGAATATTTACTTATTCAAGATATTACTTCCTAAAAGAACTTGACCATATTCTAAATAATGGTTTGCTTATTCCGGGTATTTATATGTATTATTCGGGCTTGTAATAAATTATTTGGGCTCATATTTACCAAAATGAAGATATAAGTATTTTCAATATAGAAGTTTATATATAAAGTATTCTAATAGTTTTTTATAATATATCTATAAGTATATTTTAAAATGGGTATATGGGTTTGGAGACACGAGAAATATTGTTGGCTTTTCCTTAATAAGAAGCAAATGATTTTCATTAATAAATTTTATATGGTTTCTAATATGTTCTAAAGTATCGTTTTGGCTAAAATGTTATTACTATATTTTTCTAACTATAATTTCTGGGTAGCTATAAATATTTTCCTAATATAAATATTCTAATAAATCTTCTAAAAAGGGTATACATTATTGGTTACGGAATTATCTTTCTAAATCAATTTCCTATTCGATTAAATCATTAATCACGACTAATCTTATTCCTTTTCTTGCAATTTTGGGCTCCTTCACATTGACCCTAGGCTAACCAGACTATCATGGACCCCACGAGATTGTCGGTTTCACCAGCAAAGGACCCCAGGCAAGTACACATTCTGATTGCTTTTCGATTCATAGTAGTCTGTACATTTCATGGCTATATGTATGTCTTGCTGCTTGTTGACACGCTCGTCACACGAAGATTAGTATCATGGATTTATTATACTACTTGACTGTCATTACATGATTACTATGCTGGAGACTTGATTCCATGAGTACTAGCTGGACGGGAAAATATCTTAGTAGACATGTGGACTATCCAGAAATATCCCCAAAACGTCTATTCTTGACTGATAGAAGCTGCACACAACACGTGCAGGGTGCCGAATTTACCTCCTAGCCGTTCACATGTCGAAACTGATATTTCAAAATACATAGATAATGGTCTTTTATTTGTTTTCCTTGATTGCCATGTCGCTCCATTTACATGCTCGTTTAGTGGATACATCATGTGGTAGTGTTATCTACTTTCTTTCTGGACATGACATGGTATCAGTTACTTTCTAGTTCTTTTCACATGTGTTATTTTCATGTCTTGTGAATTCTATTATGTTTTCTATTTGTCGTCGGTTTGTGTGCTTATTCCATTCCTGACTGGAAACCAACATTTTTCGGGATAGCCGTGGCTTCTTTAGCACTGGAAGATTCGAGTGTATTTGCAGGCCAAACCTAGAAATAGATAGCAGTTGTATCATTTTTATTAATTATGAAAACTTTATATTTTATTTAATTTTAAATATTGTAAATGTTGTAATAAATTTAGAAATGTGAATCAGAAATAAAGTTTAATTTGAACAATTATTTCTTGCGATCTTGACAGCGTTCTATCGTCGACTCTGTGGCGTAGGCTGGCTTGGACACGTCTCGTATCCGAAAAGTGGGTGTGGGTCGTGACACATCCTCTTCAAACCCTAATCCTAGATTTCTCTATCTAGTGTGGTTTTTTCCCCAAACTCAAGGAGCATAGCTTGTGCATCATTCTCTTCCATATTCTACCACTCTCTTGAGATATAACTCTCTCTTTTTCTCCATCTCAATTTCAAATTTTCTTTCATTGTTCAATGGCACCTAGGTTGTTTAATAGAGGAAAAAGGGCTAGAACCGAGGGTGCATCCTCATCGAACCCTCCTCCTCGAGATGATCAACCCATTCATCCACTTTTCAATCCACCATAACACAATGACCCCAACACATTCGATGATCGAATTTTTGTTTCATTGGAAGCATCCAATGAATGGTTCAATGATTTTCGTTCACGGCCTGTGTGTGCGGGTCATCCTATAAATTTTACTATATTTTTTCGTTATGACTCACTCTTTAATGATCTTTGACTTGATGAGTTAGTTTCTACTACCTCGCTTATATATTTGAATGCGATCCAGATGTTTTATTGTAATCTTACTTTTGACGACACACGACTCTATTCTCGTGTCGCCGGGATAGATATCTCTTTCGATGATTTTGAACTTGCAGAATATCTTGAGATTCCAGAACCCAACTCATAGGAAAAACTTGTCGATGCACGTAAGTTTCAATTTTTCGATGGGTCATCCCTTGAGAGTTTCAAGGACGATTTGTGTACTCCAAACACACGTCCACGCAAGTTACTTGCAAAATTCCTTAACCTATATTTCTACGAGCTTTATCGTATTGTTTTCTCCACGATCTTGCTCAAAGCGGGATCGACTGATGAAGTTTCTTATTTTAAGATTTTTGCTTTGTATCTCCACCACTTCCATGTCCCGTTCAACCTTCCACGCACTATGATGGACTAGATGATTAGTGCAAGAAAGAGGCCTCGATCATTGGTCTATGCTCTCAATTTGTCGATGGTCTTTCGTGCATTTCATGTTCCACTCGATGAGTGCCAGTTCCTTCCAGCCCCTGCCTTTCTGTCTAAGGCAAGGCAGCTTCAGGCAGCTGCCAGGTCGCCTGTTGTGTCCGAGCATTCTGGGTCCAATGCTCTTGCTGATGTACCTGCTCTTGGGCAACCTACGCCTGCACCATCTGCTACTCTCGAGTCTATCCAGACCATGCTTTGCGATCGTTTCATGTTGGAGGACGACCGCTGGACCCAGCTTGATTATCGTACTACTTTGCAGATGAGTGCCATCAGTAATTCTTTGCATGACATCTGGTATACTATGTCTCGTCATCCCTCTATGCCCCTTCCTATGGAGTGGGATCCATCTCGCGACGGTTACCGTATCGACGACCCTTGTGTCATGCGATATCTGGATCCGGATGCAGCTTTTGTAGATCCTCGTCATTCGGATATTGATCCATCTGACGCCGCTGGACCATCTCGTGCTCCATGATGGATGTGGTTCCGTACCTGCTGCTGCTGATGATGATCTTATTTCGTTCTTTGCATTATGGACTTATGATTATGTAGTTTGATTTTCTTGTATGATTACACTTTCTGTTTCTGTAGATTTTTAGATTTTATCTGCAGTTATTATATCCTTATTATTGTGTGCTTGCCAGTTACTCTTTTATACAGTCTTCTGCCTGTTTGTGGTTTCATATTTGCTATGCATCATTGATAAATGCCAAAAGGGGGAGATCTATTTGATATTCATATTTCTATCATATTGTGTGATATCTATGTTTTGGAGGAGATTATGTATATCAGGATAAGGAACATTGGCTACAGAGAAGCTATGTTTATGATGGAGCTATTATTACGGGGGAGCTACAGCATGTCTACTACTTTCATCTTGTGTCCAGGTATAAAAATTGAATATACAAATATCATTTTGTCAATTATCAATATGGGGAAGATTGTTGACCCGAATCACAGTCAACCAAATATTGACAAATTGACAATATGATACTTGTCATAATTTAATATGACACATCAAGACAGAACTCAGTGCAAGACGGACGTCGTCCCTCTCCTGCAGCATACTCAGTTTTTGAGTCTGTATTATTTTATATTTATTGAGTCGAGCTAAATGTAAACTGAGTAGCATTGGGTACTCTGGGCTTAAGCATTATCCCCAAACAAAACCAAAAGCTACACCAAGCCAAACTAGCCAACAAAAGCCCATTTGAACATTTTGTCCTATAGAGACAGAGTTCGGGCCGAACTCTGCCTCCACACAGAGTTCGGGCCGAACTCTGTCCCCTAAATTACAGGTCCCTAATTTTTAGGGTTTGCTGTATGATAGTTGTCCGACGGCCAAAAAATTGAATTCTTGACACAGAATTCTGGCCGAATTCTTCCTATCCAAACTATTATAAATAGGCCTTGAATTCTCTTATTTTCAATCATCCAATTATCTTCTCTTCTCTTCTCTATAAGCCTCATACAAGCCTTAACCTTCTCATCTACTAGCCACAAGCTTCCTAAGCCTCAAAGTGCTCAGTGCTATTCAGTTAGGAGTTTGTGCAAGAGTCAAGAAAGTCGCTTGGAAAATTCCAAGCATCGCCATAGCGATCTTTGTAAGAAGTTGACGTACTCTTCTGAAGAAAAGGCACGGGGTGTAACTACTATTTTACAAATAGTGGATTTAATCCTGAGCTAGAGTTCTCAGGCCTGGACTAGTCCTCTATGAGGGAAACCAGGTTAAAAACGACTGTGTTTGCGTATGCTCTCTTGATCTTTTTATTTTCGCATTTACTACTCTGATTATTTACTGTTGGTGAAAAGAGTTTAATTTTTATTTGGCTATTATTGTTATAAACTTTATTCACCCCCTCTAGAGTTGCCTACCTGTTCTTCATGGCACACCTTAGTTTTTAGGTACAGATGATAAGTTGAGAGAGGGAACCGACGTGTTTACTCAGAGGTAATGTGGACATGGTAAATGTGGGGCTAGCGGTAGAGTTTTCTTATGCAGAGATGATATGGACGTGGTAAGAGCGGACTCTGTGGGGATGCGGAGAACAACTCAGAGTTGTTATGGACGTGGATGTTCTATAGGCAAGGTGTAACAACACGGGGGTTGTTACATAGGGTGTTTATTCAGAGGTAAGGTGGACGTGGTAAATACTGATTTTAGCTTAATCTTACTGAGAATGACGTTTAAGTTTTGCAAGGACAGGAAAACAACTCAGAGGTGATGTGGACATAGATATTTTCTATTGGGGATTGATAAAAGAATGTCCTGAAACAGCTGGATCCCAGGGACATATCATGATAAGTGTAACGCCCCAGTCCCAAAATACATAGGACCGAGTACGTGAACATGCCAGCTGCACATATACGAAGAATACCCCAATATATAGAACCCTCGTATACGTACATAAGTTGTGTAATAAATCATCACAAGCCAGAATAGTATAATATAATCTCATCACAGCTCAACATAGAAGATAATAAAGTCCAGATAATAAATGAGTGTATCAAAAGATAGTCGGGTGGTCATTCCCACTCCAAACAGCTATAATAAATAGTCACAAAGATCAGAGTCCAACCTCCGCAAATAGAAATATAAAGAGATGTAAAAATGTTCCACTCAAATGTCTCAAGGAAATCAATAATCTAGAAGTCAGCGGGAGATGCCTCATCATCAATATAGGATGGATCCAATGCCGCTCCGTACTCCCGCGGGAAGTAGTCTAATCCTGGAGTGATAACCAGGTCCTTAGAGGGACGTAACAAGATACAAGAAAACACCATACCATGTAACTGTGATAATATAGTAAGAAGAAAGGGATGCATGTAATAGGGTGCCTATCAGTTCTACAGTGATAATGCAGTTAAGAACAGACCTTCAACGCATGGGCATCCGGCTCAGGAGCAGGAAACTGAGGTATGGTCCCATCAGGATACCAGGGACCTCAAAGCATAACATTCCTTGAATGTCAGTGGCCAGCAGGATTAGAAATAGGAAAGTGCATAAGTGGCCCATACGTTAAGGAAGCTGTTCTCTCCACCCAATGTCTAGTAGGGTCACATCCATGACTCATGAAACCTCTAGTAACTGCCAAGTCCACTAGCATACAACTCTATTGGCAGTTACTCCTATCCGTCGCACGACTCATACGTATCGTTGGCCAGCCGACTACGCGAGCACGTGTCCTAAATGTGACTCACAACACGTGGTAAAGCAAGTGTCAAGGCCGTATGAGATATACCGATACCTCATCAACAATGGTGTGGTCACTAGACTAAGTCAATGCAAGTAAAATAAATAAAAGGGAGAAGACGACAGATAGAGTCGCCTGCACCCAAGTGTGACTTGGACGCACAGTTTTATAATATTAACAAATAAGAAATACTAAAAATAATGACTGAAAATATGAATACATAATCACAGAGTAAGGTGACAAGGCATATTGCCAGGTGGTGCGAAGGTAGCAAGTCCAAGAATAACAATATCAGCAAAGAATGTTACAATCTCCAAACGACTCTGGATGCTGAAACAAACATCAAGAACGTACTCAGAATAAGTGATATACCCAGAAAATGCCTGTCCAAAAGTTAAATTTAGGAACAGGGGCAAATTCATAATTTCGGTCAAAACGATGTCCGTCGTTTGACCCATTTTGCACCGAAATGTGTGCCAATATCTACGATCTCTAAAGTCATTAAACTACATATCTACGGATTTGGTTTGAGGAGTCGAACCCAATGATATGTCCAATTTTGGATTTCGATGAGTCGTGCACAAAATCGCCCATTGTGTTGGGTTGCGGGCCCACCAAATTTGGCGCTCCGATCAACCTTCTCAGATTCGGACCAAACTTGGCATACAGGACCAAAAAATCAATACGGTCCTAATGGCACAAGTTTTGTGTCGATCCAACGAACATGCACGAAGTTATGGCCAAGTTTGCAAAACGTCAATACGGGGGTAGCTTGATGGATACGCATTGATTTTGTCGTGCACACGCAACGAAATCGAGTTCCTTCAGTTCTCACACGTCGGCAATATCCATACGCGCCTTTCGATGCATATAATGTGCGAACACGTTGCCGGTTTGTCGGGGCGCACGCCGTATCGGGAAGTTTTTCTAAATTTTGAAAACAGAAAAGACAGTTTTTCGTGAAGCTTTAACCAAGTGTGACTTTTTACATACTGGATGAAAAATGATTCCAGATGGTGCGTTACAATCTCGTATATATTATTTTTTTAATGTCTTTAATTACTTTGACAAATTATTTAGTAATCAGTCCGGAAAATGGCTTCCAAGTTGGTACTTTAAAACTGTTTTTCAATATTCAGAAAAGTGGTTTTTCCCCAACTTCGTCTCGATTTTTCGACCAAGTTAGAGGGCCATGTCGAAATCCATCTGGGGGATCCGAAGAGGGTCATGGGGGCTTCTAACAGGAATTCATTCATTCAAAAATGATCAAATGTAGATGGAAAAAGGGAAGTGAGAAGGGGGTTACCTTGCTGATGAAAAACACGAACTGCACAGTGAGTGCAGTCGTCCTGGGGGTGGCTGGCGGCGTCCGCACGGTGGTATGGCGCTGTCAGCAGCCAAGTGAGTTTGCCGAGGTGGGGAAGAGCTCAGGGATGGCTCCAGGGGGCTTCAGAAGTTTGTTAGGGTTCCCTCGGACTTTTTCTTTGCTATGTTTATAAAGACTGTTACAAATCCGAAGCCGAGCCTGACTTGGCTTTGTCGGTTTGATGAGGATTTGGTTAACTCCTCTAATTTGATTAGATATAGATAAGGGTTGGCTGAAGATTCAATTTGTTGAAAACTTTGTAAAGATTTAAGTAAAAAGATTTAAATTCTTCTTTCAATCTCATGAAGGAGGGGGGGAATCGGGATATGCTGAGTACTATAGCTTCGGTTACAGTACCGGCTGCCATTATATATTTTTTCTTCTCAATATATATATATATACCTATGTATTCAAGGTCTATAAAACAATTAGTACTTTTAAAAAAATTTAAAAATTTACATAAAAATTTCTAAAATTCTAAATTATGAAGTAGACTGTATTTATTAGTATAATGTACAAGCATAAACACATATACATTATATATATATACATACATTAACTAAAAACTAATGAATTAATACCAAAATAATTAAAATATTAAAATAATTAGGAATAAAATATGGGGGTTTACATCCTACCCAACTTAAAGAAAATTTCGTCCTCGAAATTAAACTAAGGTAGCGGATGCAATGCAATGCAATGCAAGGAACTATATGGAACTAACATGTGCAAATCATACCTTGGTTGTCAAATAAATGCAGGTAACGATTTTGAATTTTGTCTTCGCGCTCCCAAGTAGACTCCCCTGGCGTGTGATGATTCCATGCCACGTGAACCAATGGTATAGACTGATTCCGCAACACCTTCACTTGGCGATCGAGGATACCTACTGGTTGCTCTTCGTACGACAAACTTGGTCCAACTGTGATTTCGGAGTGATCAAGCATGTGACTATTGTCTGCCACATATTACCTCAGCTGCGACATGTGAAACACGTCATGTACTCCCTCTAATGACGACGGCAATGCCAAACTGTAGGCCACCTCTCCAACACGTTCCAAGACATCGAAAGGGCCGATGTATCTTGGACTCAACTTGCCACATCCTCTGAATCGAATCGTGCCTCTAGTGGGGGATATCTTCAAGAAGACGTGGTCACCTTCCTTAAATTCCGAAGGTCGACGACGATTATCTGCCCATTACTTCTGTCGATCCTGCGCTGCTCGCAGGTGGTCTTATATCTTCTTTACCTTTTCCACTGTGCTTAAAACTAGCTCGGGACCCAATATCTGTCGCTCTCCGATGTCGCTCCAACAGATAAGAGATCGACACTTTCTAACATATAATGCTTCAAACGGAGCCATCTGGATGCTCGCTTGATAGCTATTGTTGTAGGAAAACTTCACAAGATGAAGGTGGTCCTCCTATGATCTGCCAAAGTCAAGTATACACGCTCTCAACATATTCTCTAGCGTCTGAATCATACGCTCTGATTGGCCGTCTGTCTGCGGATGGTACGACGTGCTAAATTTCAAATGCGTACCCAAACTATCCTACATACTCTTCCAAAATTGTGAGTTAAACCTCGAGTCATGGTCCAACATGATGCTAACTGGTAGACCGTGTAGCTTCACTATTTGCTTCATATACATCTCCACCAAAACTTTTTTGGATTATCCCACTTTAAAAGGTAAGAAGTGGGCTGATTTGGTAAGTCTATCAACAATCACCCATACCGTATTTCGTCTACTAGGACTCCGAGAAAATCCTGTAACGAAGTCCATCATAATGTGCTCCCACTTCTACCAGGGAATAGATAGCGGCTACAATAATCTGGCCATCCTCCGGTGCTCGGCCTTCACTTGTTGGCATACCAAACACTTGGCCACGAAACGAGCTATCTCCCGCTTCATTCCGTGCCACCAATAATACAGTCGTAAGTCCCGGTACATCTTAGTTCCTCCGGGATGGATAAAGTAAGTCGAACTGTGTGCTTTTGCCATCAACTCCTGCCGTAGCTCTCCATTAGGAACATAAATACGATCCCCACATTGCAGTGTCCCATCGGGATAAATCCTCAATCCCGTCTGCTCTCCTGCCTCAGTCCTCTCTCGAAGCTGTCAGAATCTAGCATTCACAGGTAATACAGCCTTGATCCGATCTACTAATGATGATTGCACTTGGAGATTGGCTAACACACCATCTGTTCCAGGCAATACTACCTCAATACCAAGCTGCTGCAAGTCTCTAATCAACTCCTTCTGCGTAGTCAAGAAGTGTGCCATAGGTTTACGGCTCAATGCATCTGCCACACATTAGCCTTGCCCGGATGATAATGTAGCTCAATCTCGTAATGTTTCATCAACTCCAACCAACGTCGCTGTCATATATTCAACTCTTTCTGTGTGAACACGTATTTAAGGCTCTTATGGTCAGTGTAGATATCCACCTTCTTGCTGTACAAGTAGTGTCTCCATAGCTTCAAAGCAAAGATAACCGCTGCGAGCTCTAGGTCATAGGTTGAATAATTCTTCTCATGTACCTTCAACTGTCTCAATGCGTATGCATTAATACGCATCCTAATCCCTTCCCGGATGCATCACTGTAGATCACAAATCCTCCTGGGCCCGATGGTAGTGTCAAGATTCGCGTAGTGGTCAATCGCTTCTTCAGCTCGTCAAAAGTGGCTTGACACTCATCCGTCCATACAAACTCCTGATCCTTGCAAGTTAGTCGAGTCATAGGCCCTGCTATTCGAGAGAAATCTTCTACGAACCTTAGGTAATATGTCATAATTCCAAGAAAACTTCTTACCTTAGAAGCCGATGTGGGAGCAGGCCATGCCTTGACTGCTGTGATCTTCTCAGGATCTACCGATATGCCGTCTCCAGTAACAATGTGCCCAACAAATAAAACCTCCTTGAGAAAGAAATCATACTTGCTAAGCTTTACAAAAAGTCGTTCATTCCTCAATGTCCCCAAAATAATCCGTAGATGCTGTTCATGCTCCTCTTGGCTCTTAGAGTAAATAAGGATATCATCTATGAAGACGACTATAAATTTGTCCAAGTACTGGTGAAATATCTGTTTATTAAATTCATGAAGACTGCGGGAGCATTGGTCAAACCGAAGGGCATGACCAAGAACTCGTAGTATCCATACCTCGAACAAAATGTTGTCTTCGCCATGTCTTCCTTTCGAACCTTCAGTTGGTGATAGCCCGATCATAAGTCAATCTTGGAGAATATTTTTGCTCCACTCAGCTGATCAAATAGATCGTCTATACGCGGCAAGGGTTACTTATTCTTCACCGTTACTACATTCAAAGCTCGGTAGTCAATGCACATGCGCACTGTCCCGTCCTTCTTCGGAACAAAAAGAACGGCGCTCCCCATGGTGACGAACCGGCACGAATAAATCTTTTCTCCAATAAATTGTCAATTTGCGTCTTTATCTCCACCAACTCCTTGGGTGCCAGACGATACACTCGAGATAAAATAGGCTCGGCTCTGGGAATAAGCTCAATAGAAAACTCAATACCTCGGTCAGGTGGCAGTCTTGGCAAATCCTCGAGGAATTCATCTCCGAACTCAGTGATGACAGGGTACTGAGGGGCATCCTGCATCATCATGTGAATCTCCAATGTGTGTGCATCACAACTCTCTCCTTCTTCCTTGGTGAACTCGAACTTTGTCGCATTCGATGGTCGAAAGATGATGTTGTGCTTATGGCAGTCTATAAGAGCAAAATGCTGGCTTGACCAGTCCATTTCGAGAACCACATCGAACGTAGGCATAGGGAATACAAGAAGTCGTGCTCTCATCTCTCTACCACATATTACTACCGGACAAAGTCTACAAAGACCACTAACAGGTACAACTCCTCCTCCAGTGAGTATTCTAATATTCTTAGATAAGGTTGTGATGGGATTACTATTTCTAGTGGCAAAACTAGTGGCTTTGAATGAATGAGTGGCTCCCGTATCAAACAAGGTAATGGCAGGAAATAAAACAACTAAAACCATACCTGCTATGACCTCTGCATCTGTCTCTATCTCTGTATTCTCAACAGCTAGAGAGAACAATTGTCCATAATTCTGTCCAGGACCCTGAGGTCTGGCCCTCTCGAACTGTGCTGACTGGGGTGGTAATGGTAAGCGAGGTGCTCCTGCTGCTGGCCGAGGTGCTGAAAGTGCTGGGGATGTCGGTCTCGGGTTCTACTAGGCATAAACTAAAGACTGCTGCTCTAGAAAATCCTTCACCTTGTGCTGTCCTGACCCGCATCTCAAACATGCTCCAAGTCGAGTTCGACAGTCCTTCAAGAGGTGTCCCTGCTTCCCGTAATAGTTGTAGGTGCGATTCTGATAAGGTGTGGGCCTCTGTTGGAACTGTCTTGTGGGCCTCCTGACAGGTCCTTCCAGAGTAGCTCGGGCTGGTGTCACTGCTGGTGTATGACGTCTCGATGTCTGCTGCTGCTCCTTGCGAAGAGTCTCTTGAGCACGAGCCTCCTCCAAGACAGCTGAATAGGAGACTCGAGACTGGGTAGTCGTATAAGACTTGAGCTCTGGTGTAAGCCTCTGATGAAATCTTCTTGCCTTCTCTAACTCTGTCGGGATTAATCCCGTACCAAATCTACTCAAGCGATTGAACTCTGAGTCATACTCATCAACTGTCATATTTCCTTGCTTCAGATGAAGGAACTGGTTGTAGAGACCGTCTCGAACATGGATGGGGAAGAACCTCATAGAATAGATCATAGACCTGCTTTCTGGTGATTCTAGTACCTAATCGTCTCTCTTTCGCCTTCCACTAGTGGTGGGCATTATCCTTTAATAGTAGGTCCACCGCTGTCATCCAATCTCGAGCTGGCAACTGGGATGCCTTCAGTAGCTTCTCCGTACTAATGAGCCATTATGATACCTCCAGTGGCTTCTCCGTTTCTCTGAAGGCCTTGGGGTTCATGTATGTGATGTTTTTGATAGAACCTCCATAAAGATGCAGAGCCGGTGCTGGTGCTGGTACCTGTGCCAGAGGTGGAGGTCTAGCCAATGCTGCCATCATAGTCTATCTCAACAGCTCAGTCTGCTACCACTGAGCCTGCATGGGGTACATAAACTAGGAAGTAGGACTGCCATCCGTCGATGGTGGAGGCATCTGGGACCCCGACTGTGGTGGAAACTGCTAAGGGAATGGTATTGGTGGAGGCAGTGGTACATTCCCTCCTGGTGGCATGGTAGTGTCCTGCCCAGCCTAGCTGGCTGGGGGTACTGTGATCTCTGGGTGCACCATCGTCGGTGTCGTAGTAGGCTACGACTATCCTGGCTGGTATGGTGTCACCGGAGTCACTGGAGGAGTATGTCCCTCCGGGGTAGCCTCTACACCAGATGTGAGGGCCAAGGCAGAAGTGCGTCCGCTTCTGAGATTCATATTGTTGGCATGAGGAAGAATAGGACGATATTAGGAAAGGTTAGATATCAAATAATCAAGGAAGTTTCGAAAAGGTTGGAAGTCAAAGGAGGTAGTAGTTCTGGATGAGATACTTTTCCTATTCCTATATACAGGCTTGTTGGGCACAGTCATGTAACCTAACAATATTTTCTGACTTGCATGGACCACCACAAAAACATGTAACGCCCCAGTCCCAAAATACATAGGGGCGAGTATATGAACATGCCAGGTGCACATATACGAAGAATATCCCAATATATGGAACCCTCGTATACATACATAAGCTGTATAATAAATCATCACAGGCCAGAATAATATAATCTAATCTCATCACAGCTCAACACAGAAGATAATAAAGTCCAGATAATAAATGAGTGTATCAAAAGATAGTCGGGTGGTCATTCCTACTCCCAACATCTATGATAAATAGTCACAAAGATCGGATTCCAACCTCCGCAAATAGAAATGTAAAGAGATATAAAAATGTTCCACTAAAATGTCTCAAGGAAATCAATAAGCTAGAAGTCAGCGGGAGATGCCTCATCATCAATGTAGGATGGATCCAGTTGTCACGACCCGCACCCAGTATAAGAAAACAAAAAGTGGGTACGTCCAGCCTATGTCGCAGGTAGAACGCTGTCCTAGGTCACAACATCTAGCAATAACCATACCTGTACAATGATATACACTCCAATAGGTTTGAGAAAAGTATAAAGGTACAACTCAATCACAATATCTAAGATGGAATAAAGAGAATAGATGTAAAAATAAGATATAAAAAAATCTCCAACTAGCTACAAATGAGAGAAATATCTGAATATACAAACATCACTAATATCCAGAACTGAAAGTACATAAAATAAGACAACTAATGGAAAACTAGTCTAGAGATCTAATCTAGACAATAGGCAAGTCTTCAGCAACTGTAGGGTCCTCCTGAGGGTTCAAGTCACCAGTGTCATCTAAGCCTGTGCTATAATATGTAGGACAGAACTCCTCCTCATCACCTGTAATATTTTCAACAGTCCAATCAGGACGGGAATGAGCACAATACATCTCACACAGTTCATATCTTGACAGAAATATAAAGCATGTGATAGGTTAAGATACATGAAATGCTGTAAGAAATGAGCATGAAAAGAAAGAGAGAAAACTGATAAACAAGTCTATCTATATATGATAATAGAGAACTGTAAGTGACTATGTGATTTAGATTACAAGATAGACATGTGAATGGCTTGATTTGCACATGATTATACAAAAGAGTTTGTACATGATTATACTACTTTAGAATTATTCACATGACTATTTCTACTCCTCTATGCCCCAATCAATACACAAGGATCTAGACAGGTTATGTTATTGTACATGATAGTTTATATATAAAGCTCATTAGATCATAAGAGTACATGAGAGCACATGAGTATACATGAATAAAACGAGTCCACAAAATACATGATGTTCATGAAAAGCACATGACACGATGTATTCGATGCACCCGAGGGAGATAACATCTCATGTAAAGATCCATATAGTACTAATCCGTGATAATGTCGTGTCAGCATCAAGTAAATTAAATTATGACAAGAATATAATTCCTAACAAGTATGAAACGGTCAGAGAATGTAGTCGTCTGATATCCTGGCTGTCTGATGAGAATATGAGTCAGAGCTGGAGTATCTGAGTCCTATTTAGAGCAACACAGGTCACAACATGTCTAACATGAAATAAGAATAGCCTACAATGCATTCTAAATGATTCTAGGTCCTTCTAGGTCAAAGTCAACCCTTGGTCAAACCTGGTCAACCATAAGTCGGCTAGTCTGTTTACTAATTTTTAGCTCAAACACAATTTATCTAATCATTCTAAGCTCGTTTGAGTCGATTTGGATCAAGTTTTACCTAAAGTTGACTTTTGTCAACTTGGTCGGCTTGATAGTCAACTCGGCCAATATAGGCTCATTGGATCAATCCTAAGCTGACTCAAAAGCCTATACTATATCCTATAGTAATAATAACATATATATATATATATATATATATATATATATATATATATATATATATATATATATAAAATATATATATATATATATATATATATATATATATATATATATATACACAATTCAAAATATTGACATTAGGATATATATATACATATATATATATACATATATATGTGTATATAATACAAGGTAGTAGGAAGCTTGTGTTTGTGTGTGTACTATGTTGAAGGGAAACCATCCAATCTCAGTAAAACTGAGATTCTATTCAATCAAACAAAATTCAGAATTAAAAGAAAAGGATTCACACACACACACACACACACACACACACACACACACACACACACACACACACACACACATATATATATATATATATATATATATATATATATATATATATATATATATATATATGTCTCTCTGTGTGTGTGTGTGTGTGTGTATAAATATATATATATATATATATATATATATATATATATATATATATATTTATACACACACACACACACACACACAGAGAGAGACATATATATATATATATATATATATATATATATATATATATATATATATATATATATATATATATATATATATATAACTTAAATCCATCATCAAGATTCTCAGAAATCTGGAATCAACCCAATCAATCTTAGAAACTGAGAATGAAACACAGCTTCACATGAATATATCATTTAACCATATATATATATATGAATATTTGATGCAATAACTCTATTTCGAAAATCAAATCTAAACCTATTCACAAAACAAGGTGTGAGACCCAACAATTTTCATTAAAACCAACCTCTATTCTCAGAAAAACAGTGTCCATAACTCAAAATTAACAACATATAGGGAAGTAACCCAAAACTTCATGTTTTCAGTCGAGTATCGAGTGCCCCATATATTCAAAAACTAAAATACAAACCCAAACATGAATACATATGAAACCCGGCTATAAAACTCATCTCTCAGACATGTATACATGTGAATCATTAATAAATAATCATAATTATTAATTAATTCAGTTTTAAAAAGCTCTGAAAATACAATTTCAAATTCAGTTTTTTCTAAGCATCAGGAAACCCACCATTCATGCTAATTCGAACTCAAATACACATGGAAAACCTAATTCCATCTCAAACAGAGGTGAGGTACTAAGTACTCGTGTCAGGGGGTTCATCTTCTGTCCACAAAACTGGACACAAAGTGTCCAAACATAATTTAACATACACAACAGGACTGCCCAGGCACTGTTGTGTATGTTAAATGTCAGTAGCTCGTAGGCACGACACAGGTCATGTCGTGTCTCGTGATCATGCACGAGGGTCGACCTAGCATAGGTCTAGGTGTCCAACACCCTGCCACACGATCACGTGTCCAAGTGTTGGAGATTCACGTGCGTATCAGACGCGATTTATCGCTTGCGCACAGAGCAGCTGAAATCAGTACGCGTGAGATTTCTCGAGATCTACTCGATAAAATCTCACGAAACTTGATCAGCCCCTTGCCAGTCATGTGCCCTATGTGTCCACCAATTTTGGGGTCACGACGTGTCCTATCGTGTCCGCTATAGTGCCCGAGCAGCAGAACACGCGCGCGGCTCGTGTGCGAGCGGGTTCGTGCCTAATTTGGACATGGACACAGTACAAATTTTCCTCCAGTATGACATAAACCCATAAGCAATGTATAGATCTACATTCCTATTCAGAAAGATTTCAAAATTTTGAATACAAACCCATTTGGGGCATTTCTGTAAAACTCCTAAATTTTAACTATTTTTTTATTAGATTTGGTACTGATTTAAAATTTTGTATTGTACGTCGCGTAGTCGTATTGTACGTCGCGCACAAAATTTTATTTTTCGTAATTGCTCGACGAGTGCGAATATGTGCGAGCGTACACATTTTTAGAAAAATATTTTTCCTATTCTTATAGTTTCAAGATAATATATATAATAATTATTGTTAGCTATCAAAATTTCTAAATTTATGATTTTATTTATGAAAAGCCTTTTATTTAGACAGTTATAATAATAAATAATATTCTTATAAAATGGTATACTAGAAAAGTGTATATTTGTAAATACTATTTGTGCATACATATATATTTCATAATTAATTATTAGTTTATTTTTAAATAATAATATAATTTTTGAAATTATTATTAATAGTATTTTTGGAAAACATATTTTGAAATCATTGTGACAATTTAAATCTTGATTTGAATTTTGGATTTATTTAAATTAATATATATATTTGGGATTGGAATTATCTTATTTTTAAACTAAAGGATGTAAATTAGATTTAAATTGATTTCGATTTGGATTGATTTAAATTAATAGATGAATTATCTAATTGGGTTTTAAATCTTCCTAATCATTATCCAACTGGGAATTCCCACATCCTATAAATAGGCAGGTACTCCTTCATAAATTCCACAAGCCATAATTATTCCACAACCAAACGTGTGTGCATCGTGTCCGTGTTCCCCGTCCAAATTCTTATTCTATTATTTATACATATATATTGCTCCTCCTCCGTGCCGACAACCCCAGCATGATACATCAAATTCCAAATCCTAACCTAACCACGTCTCTACTTCCCTGCTCTTACCACCCCGACCACTATGGACCTCCGCCGCCATCGTCGGACAAACACCCCTTACCCTACTCTAAATCGATCCCGACCACCTGACCAACAGGCAGCTACCCCGGCAGCCCTGCCTTCTACCATAAACACCGGCAACCGCCCTAAGAACCACATCTCTGCTACCGCAGCACCGACGATCACCTAGACAACCACCAACAAATCCTCTAAGAATTTTTGACACCAACCCAAAAACCAATCATTGGCCACCCGACTTCGGCCAGTCCAGCCACAATTGACCAGAGCATCCCGCCACACCTGCAACCACCAACTCAGCACCAACGCCGGCGCACCACCGACCAACCCAACCGCCACCGCGGCAGCCCACGCCCGCCACCACCATCCAAAAAAATAAAAAAAAAAGAATTTCAACCCTAACCCTAGACTAACCTCGTCGGACCGCCGCCGCCGGCGTAAGTGCTGCGCTCCCATCGTCTCCGCCGTCCTCCAAACCGTCTGTGCCGCCCTAGCCGCGCCGTGCACCCCCGTCTTCGCCACAGCCGAACGACCCCCTTCCTCTTCCTCCGTCGCACGTCGGGCCACCGAAATCCCCATCTCGCCTGCCGTCGCGCCTCTCCGCGAGTTGGCCGTGCGCCGCCGAGCGCGCCAGATCTGGCCGACAGCCCCGTCCCGTGTAACCCCCCATCCTCTCCACCTCACTCCGTGCCGCCCCGCTTTTTCTTTCTCCGCCTCAGTTCCTCTCCGTCGATCGCCCTTCTCTCCGCTCCTCCGATCGTCGTCGTCGTCGTCCACCGAGCCGCCCCTCCGCCGAGATCGTGCCGCCCGCTTCCTTTTCCCCAGATCTCTCTCCTCCGACTTATTTCCTCTCTGGCCCTCTTTGTTTCCTCTTCGGATCACTCCTTACAGTTCCCTCTTGTCGTTCTTCGATAACTCTGAAGAAGTTTTATTATGTTACTCTATATTATCTCTTCCTTCTTTCTTGCATTTCAGCTTTATGTTTCCTGATCTCCCAAAAAAAAGGCCACAGACAAGTATGTGGATTATTATTATTATTATCATTTTATTCATTATTTCTTTCTTTTTTGCTCGACTCCTCTTATTTTGTTTTCTTGTGTTTTTGTGAGGTCTCATCCCCTCAAGGAGAATAGATACTTTTGGATGATATTATTATTATTAATTAAATTATATTTTCTTTAGAAACAATCAAGACAATCCATATGATAGCAATATTACCATACAGTATAGTATTGTAATACTTTGTATTTATTATTTGATAACCAATAGTTTTATACCTTAAATATTTTTATAACAAAATGTTTTAGGCTCGACCATATAACTATTTCAAACGATTTGTTGAAAACCCTAAAAAAATTTATATCATTTTTCTACCTATTTTAAATACAGTTTGACCTAAAATAAGTTATTAATAATTTTTAGTATTTATTTAAAATATTTTCGTGTATGAAGTGGAGTTATTATCTATAAGCATATTTATACAAACGTGGGCTTTTAGCCTGAATCGATTTATTTTTCTATTTTCAACCTTATCTTATAGTAATTTAAGTTTTCTACTTAAATATTATTGTGACAAACTAAGAGTTTTTTTTCCAAAAATGATTTTTGACTTTACGTTTTTTTGTTCCTATAATTATTTTTGACTCATGAAAACTAGTTTTAAATATTATAAATATTTTCTAAAAATAATATACGTAGCTTTTTTCTCTTTCTCTCTTCGATTATCATCTTGTCCGTGACTAACTCCACTATTCTTATTCCCTTGCCAATTCTGTACTTCCCTATGTCGACCCTACCTAATTGGGCTATCCTGGAACCGAAGGAATAGCCTGTTCTATCATCAGAGGCTGTGTTGCATAGCTGTAATACTGAAATCAAACTTCAAGCCACCTTGATCATTGCACCACACTAGGAGTCGCTACCAGGCAAGACACCTTGCCATTTGTTGTTTATCTATTTTAGCTCATATTTCATGCATTATTTATTTTCTTTATGCAAAATAAACTGTGATACATGGCATAACCTATTAGACTTACTGTTCAGTTATATTTCCTGCTATGTATTATTTTTCTTATACATTAAACCTAGAATTAAGGGACCACCTTGTGTGTTGCATTCATTGGCCTTGACACGTTGTACCACGAAGTTGTGTGTCGTATATAGAACACGGACATGCGTGACTGGCTGGCCACCGGTACGTATAAGCCGTGCGATAGGAATAACCGCTAATAGAGGTTGTATGCTTAGTTTGACTTAGCGGTTATAGAGGTTTTCTGTTGTGGATATAACATAGTAGGCATTGGGCGGGGATGACAATTCCGTAGCATATGGGCTTCGATGCACTGTCCCTTGTGACCCAGAAGCTCCGCTGGAGATACGTGGTTGATGACCCATGATTACTGACGGCCACTGACATTCTGTGGAACGTTATGCTCTTATTGATTGGGCCTCTGGTGCCCCAAGGGGGGACCATGCCGATCCCATTTAGCCAGGGCCCATACATAGGAAGGATTGTTCTTAACTGCATTTCACTTAGAATGGTTAGGCTACCTTATCCGTTAGGTACGAGTACTTTTGGTTTGGGTACTTGTATCTGACCGTGGCTTGAAACAATAACTTGTCGCGGATTAGTTCGTCACATCTTGTCCTTGTTTGGTTGTACGTGTGGCTTACTACTTCGATGAGAAGGTATTGAACCTTGTTGGGGTCCGTACACCATATTGGATTCATAGCATGGAAAGATACGTCACCGTGAATTAGTTTACCATCTCCTGTCCTTGTTTGGTTGGGGGGATGGTAAGCTAGTTCAATAGGTGTGTATTGGACCATGTTATAATTCAATTGACTTATTTATTTGAGCAATATTTATTCAGTTTATATGTCATAATATTATGTGTCTTGTTACGTCCCTATGAGGACCTGGTTATCTCGCCAGGTGTGTGCTCTTGTCTTTCGCAGGTATTCTAGCTCTGGCTGTGATCCTCTCTATTTCTTCGAGGATGATTGCACTTAGATCGCCTTCGCTTCGCTCGCCAAACTCATTTTATTTTCTATGTATTTTTCCTTATTTTGTTGGTAGTGGATTTGTCTCCGCCCAACATATTGTATCAAGACAATTCATTCTCATTATATGACATCTTTTATTCATTTATTTCGTGTGGATAAGATTAGTTTTGGTTCTACTGCATTTTACAGCTTACGTATATTTATTATACGACTGACATGTCTACGTTCCTAGTCCTACGTATTTTGGGACTGGGTGCTATAATTTCATCGAACATGTTCACAAAATACTGATACGTGTCCGATACAGACACCAAACCACTATCAATTCCTATAAAACTCATCCTACAGCTAGGGGACACTTTGATGGATGCATCTACGGGAAAAATTCATCAAATTAAATGGTTTTGGAGAGATTACCTATTGAGGGTGAATTTTCTATAAAAAGCTCCAAAAGTGAAGATCCTCCTTTCGACTCCAAAACTCCGATGCTCTTCAAATCTGAGTTTTCTCACCATCAACAATTCATATACATAGATCATAACCCAATGCAAGAGACTAGGGTTTAAAAGGAAAATAAATAAAGAAAATAGGAAGAATACATACCTAGGGTTTTGCCAAGAGAAGAAGGAAATGGAAAAGAGAAGCAATTCTCAATATGAGATATTAAATAGGCTATGGGAACCTTCTTGGCCAGCTAGGATGGGATTGGGCTAGGGTTTCATACTACTTGGGCTTAGGCTTCTTTCTACAGGTTAAAATAAAATATTAAATAAAAAGGTTTCTAACTAGCCTCTAATCAAACTTGCTAATTAGATTATAACTTGAAACTAACTAGAATAGGGTTACTAACACTATCTAATCATGCTAACTAAGTCACTAAGTCATGGTGAGACACTAGGCTAGGTTGCACCATAGTTATACTGTCACAGGCCAAAAAATCACAACACCAATAATATAATATATTAAAATAATCAAAAGAAATTTACAATTACCAAAATACCCTTAAGCAAAAAAAATGGATGTGACAAATCTACCCTCCTTAAAAGAATTTCGTCCTCAAAATTAAAGACAAAACTGAATAGATGAGAAGGATAAAAAAAGTCATACCTCACGGCTGAAAAAGATAAGGGTATTTCTCGCGCATCTCATCCTCCCTCTCCCAGGTAGACTCACCAGGAGAGTGGTTCATCCAAGCTACGCAAACCAATGGTATCGTCTGGTTCCTCAGTACCTTCTCCCGTTGATCCAGAATCTCCACAGGCTGTTCTGGATAAATAAGAGTAGGGCCTACCTCGATCTCGGAATGGTCTAGTACATGGCTGGAATCTGCCACATACCGTCTCAACTGCGACACGTGAAATATATTATGGACTCCCTCTAATGCAGGGGCAAGTCCAGTCTGTATGACACATCACCGACTCATCCGCTGATAACGAAAGGTCCGATGAAACACGAACTAAGCTTTCCACCTCCACCAAAGTGAATAGTACCACGCGTTGGAGATATCCTCATGAATACCAGATCTCCAACCTAGCACAAACATGGTCTCAAGCTTAACTATAATAATCACATGATCAAACAAAATCATAAAACAAACAAAATCCTAATCCTAAGTCTAAGCTGTACCGTAAACTACAAAAGTCTTCGGTGGCTATCGGCCCAATGCCGTTGTCTGTCCTGCGCCATGCGAAGTCGATCTCTGATGAGCTTCACCTTCTCGGCTGCGTCAACAACCATCTAATGTCTCAATAAAGCTCGCTATCCAACGTCGTCCCAAGACAAGGGTGTACGGCATCTACCCCGTACAGTGCCTCGAATGGTGACATCCCAATGCTGGCCTAGAAACTGTTATTGTATACAAACTCCACTAAATACAAATAATCCTCCCAGGAGCCTCCAAAATCCAAGACATAAGTCCGCAGCATGTCCTCGAGTGTCTGAATAGTCCCCTCTGACTGTCCGTCCGTTTGAGGGTGGTATGCAGTACTGAACTTGAGCTGAGTGCCCAAACTAGTCTGCAGACTCCACCAGAAATGAAAAGTAAAGCGACTATCCTGATTCGAGACAATGCTTACTGGAACTCTGTGTATCCTAATAATCTATCGTATATACATCTCTGCTAGCCTCTCAGTATACGTACTCATCTTAAATGGCAAAAAATAGGCTGTTTGGTCAACCTGTCTACAATGACACAAATCGCGTCTTTTCCTCCTGGTGTGCGCAGCAATCCAGAAACAAAGTCCATCGTGATGTGCTCCTACTTCCACTCCGGAATGGGCAATGGCTGTAATAGTCCTCCTGGCCTTTGCCTCTCTGCCTTAACCTGCTGATAAACTAAACATCTGGCTACGAAGTGAGCTACCTCCCGCTTCATCCCATACCACCATATATGCTCCTTCAGATCCCTATACATCTTGTTGGCACCTGGATGCATAGAGTACTGAGAGCAATAGGCCTCCTACATAACCTGCTTCTGAAGCTCTTTGCTAGGCACACACAGTCTAGAATCGTGCCTCAATGCGCTATCATCTGTAAGAATAAACTCATCATCTACCAATCCTGCTCAAACCTGCTCTCGGATACACCGTAGAGTAACATCCTCGAACTGAGTCGACTTGATCCTCTCTATAAAATTTGACTGAATCTGAAGGCCCCACATATGTATCTTAACTCCTGGCACAATCACCTCGATCCTCAGACTCTCTAAATCTGCTAACAAGTGATGATCCATCGTCAAAAACATAGCTACCGGATACCTACTCAAGGTATCGGCAACCACGTTGGCCTTTCTGGGTAATACTGCAAGGAAAAGTCAAAGTCCTTCATCAACTCCAACCATCTGTACTGCCTTATGTTGAGCTCTTTCTGTGTAAACACATACTTCAAGCTTTTATGGTTTGTGAAGATCTCCATACGCTCTCCGTATAGATAGTGCTTCCATAACTTAAGAGCAAAGATAACTGCCGCCAACTCCAAATCATGGGTATGATAGTTCTTCTCATGCAGACATAATTGCCTGGATGCATAGGCAATCTCCTTCCCATGCTGCTGTAAGACACAACCCAGACCCTTTCCTGAGGCGTCACTGTAGATAGGGAACCCTCCTGATCCTGATGGCAATATTAAAATTGAGGCTGTCCTCATTCGCTTCTTCAACTCATCGAAAGTAATCTGACATTCCTCTGACCAGATAAACTCTGTGTCCTTCCGGGTCAGCCTAGTCAATGGCTCTGCAATCCGGAAGAAATCGTGAACGAACCTCCTGTAGTAACCTGCCAATCCCAGAAAGCTCCTGATCTCCGCAACTGAACTCGGTGTTGTCCATGCCTCAACTGCTCTGATCTTCTTTGGGTCTACTGAGATCCCATCTCCGGTCACAACATGACCTAGGAAATCAACTTGATCCAGGAAGAACTCACACATCGAAAGCTTGCCGTAAAGATGCTCCTTCCTGAGAGTCTCCAGAACCACTCTCAAATGCTCCTCGTGCTCCTCTGGGGTCTTTAAATATACCATGATGTCATCGATGAACACCACCACAAACTTGTCTAAGCACTATTGGAACACCTTGTTCATCAAGTTCATGAACACCGCCGGGGCGTTAGTTAACCCAAACGGCATCACCATGAACTCTAACTGGCCATACCGCGTCCTAAATGTTGTCTTCGGAATGTCCTCCTTCTTCACCTTCACTTGATGGTAACCTGACCTCAGATCAATTTTGGAGAATACCTTTGCTCCGCTCAACTGATCGAACAGATCATCGATCCTCGGCAATGGGTACTTGTTCTTGATCGTGAGGCTGTTAAGATCCATATAGTCGATACACATCCGTACTGACCCATCCTTCTTCGGCACAAAGAGTACTGGTGCACCCCATGGTGAAGAACTCGATCGAATGAAGCCTTTGTCCTGCAACTCATCCACCTGCTTTTTTAACTCCACTAGCTTATTGTTGTTCACTCTATAGACGTACTGAGATATGGGCTCTGTGTCGGGCACTAAATCTATAGAGAACTCTACATCTTTATCCAAAGGTAACCCGGGCAACTCCTCCGGGAATACATCCATGAACTCAGCTATCAATGGATGTGGCACGCTCTGCTCTTCTACTGAAACTCCGCAGAAGACTCCGCTGCTCTGTTCCGTCTCCCGTCTGGTGAACTCGAACTCTGGCCCTCCCGGCATTCTAAAAAGAACTCTACTACTACGACAATCTATACAGACATGGTGCCTGCTCAACCAATCCATATCGAGTACAATATCGTAGTTTCGTAATAGCATTACGAGCACACTCACATCCAGTTCTCGGTTCCCAAAACTACTTTTCGATCATTACAAACATCACGGACGAGGATGATACCACCCCCAGCCGTGATCTTGCAAGTCCTAAGCAATAGTTCAGAAGAAAGTTGGTGTCTAACAGCAAAAGATACAGACACAAAACTATGGGAAGCCCCCGAATCAAACAAAGCGAATGCATGAAAGGAGTCGAGAAGAACAGAACCTGCTATCATATCTCCCACTGCCTCTGCATCCTCGGCTGACATAGTGAAGGCTCGTCCCTGCTGACCTCCTTTGGTCTGCTGCTGGTGCTGGGTAAACTTCTGCTGCTGGGTCGACAATGGTCCCTTCTACTATCCTGCCGGAGCCTTGGCTCCTGCACCCTGAGCTGTATATCCTGAAGACATGGGACAGTCCCTTAGTGTTGGCCCAATGGTCATGGTCACAACTAATTTTAATAATTGATCAAACTCTGTCTCGATATAAATGCAAGTCAATCCAGATGTTTACCTATGACATTTTGGACACTGCTCAACGATGGATATCAACTATGTTCAAGACTGAAGCCGTTTTCCACTCCAAATGTACTTCCTGTTAAGTAATATATTTTTTTATTTTATTGAGTCTAGGAATACATTGTATACCGGGTCGTACTTGCAAATAGGCTATCCGAAAATGTTTTTCAAAACCATCCTATTCTTTTACAAATGACCTACGTTTTTGAAAAACATCATTTTTACAAAAAGCTTCTGAAGGACTTTTCAAAAAGCCAAAATTGATTTTTCTCAAAAAATGAACTGGCAGAACCCTAGCAGAACTCGGTCCGAGTTCGGCCAGACTTCGGCCAATTGGAACGTTAGTGAACGTTGGATTTTGAACTTGGTCATCCTTCAGTTGCGGTTTGTTACAAAGAGTTCTGTCCGAATTCTGCCCGAATTCTGTCAGAATTCTGTCTTTGGAAAAACTATAAATAGAGAAGTATTTCGATCATTTGAAATCACAAATTCACTTTCAATCTCTTTTCTTCCTGAGCTTATATTCTTCCAAAGAGTTTTCAAAAAGCTTTTATTTTCAAATCCCAAGCCAGTTACAATCCTCTAGTCGATTTGCCAGTACAGTACGGTCTAGAAGTTTCAGAGCGATTGTAATCAGAGGCTTGATAGAAGATACAACTCTTCACAATTGAAGTTGGTCGAGTTCTTCGTATCAAAGCTTGCGTTTGTAGAAGTTGCAAGGACAACGTATGCAAACTTACGGGATTTTCCAATAGTAGATTCAACTGGAAGCTAGAGTTCTTCCGACTGGACTAGTCCTCACAAGAGGAAAACCAGTATAAATCTCGGTGTTTGCGTTTACCTTCTGATCACTTTTAATTTCTGTCATTTACTTTTGTGATTATTATTATATCTGTGATCTAACTGCTAACAAGATTTTTAATTAGCAATATTCCGCTGCCTACTCTATTCACCCCCCCTTAGAGTACTCTGCTTTACGATTTCATTCCTACAATTGGTATCAGAGCGGGTTATACAGGTAAAGCAAGGTAAAATTGTAGTTATATTCAATTTTTATATAGATCACAGCATTACACATGGCAACTATGAAATTCACAAGTGAAGGCCAAGCCATAAACAGACCTCCACTGTTTGACGGCACAAACTACACTTATTGGAAAACATGTATGAGTTTCTTTCTGAAATCTCTTGATTTTGACTTATGGTCTATAGTTATTGATGGCTATAAAAAACCACCTCGTATTAATCTTGATGGTGTTTTAGTTGAAAAACCCCATGACAAATATACAGAGGAAGAAAAGAAAAAGACCAGTCTTGACGCACGTGCTATTAACGCTTTATTTTGTGCTTTAGACAGAACTGAATTCAACAGGGTATCTACTTGCACAACATCAAACAAAGTGTGGAAACTTCTCGAAGTAACCCACGAAGGAACAACACAAGTCAAGGAGTCAAAGATCAGCAGACTTACTCAGGAGTACGAGGCATTCAAAATGAAGCCAAGCGAATAAGTCACTCAGATGTTTACAAGATTCTTGGATATTGTAAATCCTCTGTCTTCACTAGGCAAGGATGACAGTAACCATGAGAAGATTCGTAAACTTCTACGAGCCCTTACAAAGAACTGGATTCCAAAGGCTACTGCAATCATTGAAGGGAACGACCTCTCAACAATATCTCTAGAAACACTCATGGGTAAGCTACTCACTCACGAGTTAGAACTTCAAGACTTTGAAGATGCTACACCAAAGGAGAAGTCAGTGAAGACGATCACTCTCAAGGCTCAACATAGAAGAACCATCGAAGATGATTCTGACGACAGCGACTCCGACTCTGAAGATTAAGCTCTTTTGGTAAGAAAATTCAAGAAGTTCATGAGATTTAACAGGAGAACAAAAGACAGCAAAGACAACAACAACAACAACAACAACAACAACGAGGAAGATCCTATTTGCTACGAATGCAAGAGGAAAGGACACATGAAGAAAGATTGTCCCTCAGCATCATCAGCAAAGAAAAGCAGCAAATATGACAAAGGCTACCTGAAGAAATCTATATCAAGAAAGTACGCCAACACAAGCATATGGCATGAAAGTGAAGCCAGCGACTCAGAAGATGAACAATCAGATGATGCTGCAAATGTATGCTTGATGGCTTGTGATCAGGTAATTACTAATCCTCTATTTGATCCGTATGATGATTTCTCCTTTGAGCAACTAGGAGAGGCTTTCAGTGAACTGTTAGATGATTACAGGAAACTGTATAGTAAATATGAAACCTCTAAGAAGGTACTCAAAGAGTACAAAGGTGAAATAGGAAGACTTACCAACCAATTAGATCTGGTTAGAAATAATGACTCTTCAACTGAGTCTGGTGAGCTTTCTTCTATTGAATTGTTGTTACACGAGACTGTTAAGCTATCCGAAGAAAAAGACCAAACTATTATCCAGTTAAAGGAAGACCTACCTAAGGAGAGAAAGTGTCTTCAGTGTGCATAGGTCAGATTAGAATCACTCATATCTGACTATACTAGATTATATGACACTTCCAAAAATTTGGAAATTAGTTTAGGAAAATGTTCTGAAGTTAACGCTTCCTATTCTAACACGTGTCAATTACCGAATCATCGGAACACGTCCAACACTGTCAGACCAAACCATACCAAGACTATGCCCAAGAAGACTAATAGGCATGCATTCTTCTATACTAGAAAACCAAAACCTACCAATCATACACCTCATACTACTTTCAACACTCAACATGCTAAATGTCATTATTGTGGCCTCATTGGTCATATATCTTCTGCATGTAGAATCAGAAAGTTAGTAGATTTAAATGTTTATACATGGATGCCGAAAACTAACCAATCAGGACCCTACAAGAAATGGGTACCAAGAGTTTCATCTGCAAATAGTTTTGTAGATGGGACGCCCTTCACATGCTAGGAGCAAATGGATCCTCGACAGCGGTTGCTCACGGCACATGATCGGTGATGCTTTATTATTCGCAACACTTTCGAAGAGGAATAAATAAGGATACGTCTCCTTCAGTAATAATTTAAGAGGGTACATAATCGGTATCGGTGACATTGGTAAGGTTCCCTATCCAGTGATTAAAGATGTTTGTCGAGTTGCTGAGTTAAAACATAATCAGCTCAGCATAAGCCATTTAGCTGATCACAGTTATGGTATTAACTTCGTAAAAGATAAATGTACTATAATTGATAGTTCAACTGGTAGTACTATATTTGAAGGTATTAGGAAAGACAATATATATGTATTCTATTTGTTGAAAGATGCTAACACAGCAGGTAGATGTTTGATGGCCAAAAGCGTTGAGAGTCAACTATGGCATATGAGACTCGGTCATGCAAACATGGATACAATTTCAAGATTAACTACGAAGAAGTTGGTATGCGGCTTACCGGACATTTCTTTCAAAAAGGATACGGTATGTAGTGAATGTGAAAAGAACAAAGCTACCAAATCCGCATTCAAATCCAAGAACGCTGTAAGTACCACTAGACCTTTACAACTATTGCATATGGACTTATTTGGACCAAATAGAATTGCCAGTCTAGGTGGTAAGTTATATGCATTTGTCATTATAGATGACTTCTCTAGATATACATGGGTTCATTTTCTTGCACGCAAGAATGATGCATTATCAGAATTCGTCACCTTTTGCAAGAAAATACAGAATGAAAAAGGGTTCATGATTACTCGTATTCGTAGTGATCATGGCGATAAATTTGAGAATGCAGAATTCAAGCAATTTTGTGACACACACGGTTATTTGCATGAATTCTCTTGCCCTAGGACTCCGCAACAAAATAGAGTTGTGGAACGTAAGAACAGAACTCTATCTGAAATGGCTAGAGTAATGTTAAATCAATTTAGTCTACCTAGATATTTATGGGCTGAAGCTGTAAATACAGCATGCTATATTCTCAATAGGGTTCTAATTCGACCTATATCGAAGAAGACTCCCTATGAACTTGGTTTAATAGAACACCAAATGTTTCTTATTTCAAAATCTTTGGTTGTAAATGTTTTATTCTTAATACTAAAGATAATTTGAGTAAATTTGATAAAAAGGCCGATGAAGGTATATTTTTAGGTTATGCAGCAAAGAGCAAAGGATACAGAGTCTTCAACAAAAGAACCATGATCATCGAAGAATATATCAACGTCAAGTTTGATGAACTAAATCAACACTTAGACGATGATGACAATGAAGACATAATCGTACCAAGTACAGCTACTGCAAAACCTTCACACAAAGATACAGAACCATCACATCAGGCATCAGATAAACCTCCAAGCAAAGAAGCCGAAACTAACAATCTTGAGACTATACCAAAAGAGATGAGATTCTTGGCTAATCATCCAAAGGACTTGGTAATTGGTAAGATTACCAAGGGTGTAAGTACTGTTCCTCTAATAAAGATATAGCTTCTTGTGTTGCTTATGTCTCACAGTTTGAACCCAAAAATATTGATGAAGCATGTAGTGATAACTTTTGGTTAGATACTATGCAAGAGGAATTAAACCAATTCGAATGGAATCAAGTTTGGAAACTTGTTCCCAAGCCCATTGATCATCCGATCATTGGCACCCGATGGGTATTTCGAAATAAACTGAATGAGAATGGTTTAGTGACTCGTAATAAGGCTCGACTCGTAGCTCAAGGATACAATCAGGAAGAAGGTATCGACTACGATGAGACTTATGCCCCAGTTGCGATATTAGAATCCATTCGCATGTTATGTGCATTTGCATGTTTTCATAATTTTAAGTTATTTCAAATGGATGCCAAATGCGCATTTTTAAATGGTTTTATAAAAGAAGATGTTTATGTAGCTCAACCACCCAGTTTTACTGATTTCAAATTCCCTGAATATGTTTTCAAGTTGAAGAAAGCTTTATACAGTTTGAAAGAAGCCCCTCGTGCTTGGTACGATCGTCTAAGCTTTTTTCTACTTGATAACGGTTTTTCAAAGTGAAAGGTTGACACTACTTTGTTTATAAAATCTTTAAATAATAATATTCTTTTGATTCAAGTCTATGTAGATGATATTATCTTTGGATCTACTTATGAATCTTTTTGTCAAGAATTTTCAAAGTGTATGCAGAATGAGTTTGAGATGAGCATGATGGGAGAGCTGAAATTCTTTCTCGGACTGCAAATCAAACAAACAAGCAATGGGACATTCATAAATCAAGCAAAGTACACAAAGGATCTATTAAAGAAGTTCGATATGGAAGCAGCAAAACCACTTAACACTCCAATGGAAACTTTAACCAAGCTTGATATTGATGAACAAGGCAAACCCGTCGACATACGTAAGTATCGAGGTATGATCGGTAGCTTACTGTATTTAACTACTAGTCGACCAGACATTATGTTTAGTGTTTGCTCATGTGCACGTTTTTAAGCTAATCCTAAGGAATCACATTTGTGCGCAGTTAAGCGTATCTTTCGATACCTTAAAGGCACTTCTTCTATCGGCTTATGGTATCCCAAAACCACATCATTTGACCTAACCGGTTATTCTGATGCTGATTTTGCCGGATGCAAAGTAGATAGAAAAATTACCAGCGGTACATGTCATTTCCTAGGAAAAGCTCTAGTCTCTTGGTTTAGTAAAAAGCAAAATTATGTTGCATTATCAACAACCGAGGCTGAGTATATCGCCGCAGGATGTTATTGTGCACAAATTTTGTGGATGAAACAAACCTTAGAAGACTATGGATTGCATTTTACACGCATACCCATTTTCTGTGACAACACTAGCTCTATTAATTTGACTAAGAACCCAGTATGTCACTCTCGTACTAAATATATCGAAATTCGACATCACTTTCTTAGAGATCATAACAAAATGGAGATATAGACCTTGTATACATAGACACACAGAATCAATTAGCTGACATACTCACAAAACCTCTAGCGGAAGATCGTTTCAATTATTTACGTCGAGAATTAGGAATTTTAGATATCAATAATATTAATTAATTTTGTTTTATTAATTATTTATTCGATACTCGATAACTGTTTTCGAGACAAGCCTAAAAAGAGTCTGTCTGTCACCACAACTACGGTCGAAGCGAAGCAGTATTTAAGAGTTCCCCGGTGAACCTCTGTTAGCTGGGACAGTACTTCCAAAGCTAATCTGAGACAGATGCTGAGTAAAGAATATTAATTTATAAAATAATATTAATTATATTACTTTGAGATTTAAAATTACTAAACTTTGAATTAAACATTTGAAACGAATTAATGAAAAAGATGTGGCCCCATTTCTATTATTTTTGATATATATATATAGCCAGGCAACCCTTGGCAAATTCGGCCCGAGTTCGGTCCGAATTCGGCCAGAGATCGGCTGGGTATATATATGTACTAGCCAGAACCCGAGGCCCCCATCTTCTTCATTCTTCCAAACTACATCAAACAGCAGCTGCCGCGCCTCCAAACCCTAGTTTTTCTCCATCCTTGTTCTTCCAATCCGCGTGGAGATTTTCGTCGAAACTTTGGATTCGTACGGAGAACTTCATCCTCATCAGCATATCCAATTCTTGGAAGGTATAATTCCTTCTCTCCTCCACTTTTCAATACTTAGGGTTTCTAGAAATTTTGGGAAAGAATGCCTAAGTTCAATCCCTTCAAGAGGAAGAAGACTAATGCCAGTGAAGAGGCATCATCTTCAGATCCGCATACGAATTGCCTCTTTTCTCCAGTCCAATCGGACGACGGTGCATCGGACGAGTTTTACTTTAAAACTTTCGATCAAGCTTTATTGTGGTACGCTGATTTCATCATGCATACTATTTGCACCGGATCGCCGATTAAATAGACTGTCTTTTCGAATCACCGCCCTTATTTTGAGGCACTAGGGTTACAACACTTTGTTACCTTACAATTCCCTATTGCCACTAATGCTATTAGATTATTCTATTATAATTTTGTGTTAGACACTTTTACCGCGAGGACACGTGTCGGAGGTATCAATATCGAATTCACGGATGAAATGTTAGCGGAAATCCTTGGTATCCCAAACAAAGGTGCCCCGCTCGATGACATCACTAATTTTGATTTCCCCGATGGCACGACACTCGTTAGTTTCAAGAATGAGCTTTGTGCGCCCGCACGCACTCATCCTGGAAAGTTTAAGGCTAATAACATGAACTTGTTTAACTACGAATTACTTCGCATCATCTATTCCACTTTACTTCTAAAATCCACTTCCAAAGTTGATGTCACTGCACTTGAGCTCTCTGCTCTTTATCATATTCTTAAGGGGATTTCTTTTTCTGCCCCTAAGACTATCATCCAGATGATGGGTAGATGTCGCGGGAGAGACCGTAACCTATCTTATGCGATGCTTATTTCTCGCATCTTTCAGAGATTTGATATTGACCTATCTACTTGTGCTGTCGACCCCGAGCCCAAGTTCCTCAAACTCTCTCGTCGCAGCATTGCCACTGTTCCTCCAACTACTGCACCTGCTCCTCCTGTACCTACTTCCACAGCACCTGTTCCTCCTCATTCTTACCCTATGACATTTGAGGGTATTCATCAGCACTTATCAGATCTGCAGTCCTTTTATATTGAGACTTCTAGGGAACACGTGTTCCGTGATGTGACTCGGTTCCAGTCGATTGCCAACTCGTTCGTCGATCTGAGGTTTGCGCAGACGGGTCATTCTGCTAGCTCTCTACCTCGAGATCCTTCTATTTTTGGCTACCGCATTGATGACGAGGCGGTCCACTCTCTGTTCCAGCCAGGGAACGCCTATGATTGGTATCGTACCGCTGGTGCCACTCTTCGCACTTCTGGCGCTGGTACTTCTAGAGCTGGTCCTTCTGGCCATACTGACACTGCAGCTGATGACGATGACGATGAGGATGATGATTTTTGAGATGTTAGATATTGAGACTGTGTCTTTTGTTTACTTGGAAATGCTCCTACATTCCAAGTTATTATCAGCACTTTTATTTTATTATGTGACTCTTCATAGACATGGTTTTGATTATGCCTCAGTTTTGGCATCTTAGTTTATTATTCAGCACTTTATTTGTTTCAGTTTTATTCTAGCACTATCTATCTCTTCATATTAAAAACTGCCTGTAACAAATACATGCCTGTGTTGTTCTATAGAATATCTGTTTCTTTTACTATATTCACTGTTTATACCATGCCTGTAATGAATATTCATATATTTTTATTGTGTTTCTTCACTGTTTGTTACTTATGCATTTATTGCGGGGGAGCTTTCTCTTTTGCAATTATTTTGCTAAGTGACAACGGGGGAGAAGTAAGATCTAACATTTTCGTGAATACAGGTTATGAACAAATTCTTTTGATTACTATTTTGAATTGATCCAAGCTTAGATGTTATATCGACAAGGTTTGTCAATTATCAAAATGGGGGAGATTGTTGGCCCATTGGTCATGGTCATACCTGATTTTAATAATTGATCAAACTCTGTCTCGATATAAATACAAGTCAATTCAGATGTTTACCTACGACGTTTTGGACACTGCACAACGATGGATATCAATTATGTTCAAGACTGAAGCCATTTGCCACTCCAAATATACTTCCTGTTAAGCAATGTAATTTTTCATTTTATTGAGTCTAGGAATACATTGTACACCGAGTCGTACTGGCAAATAGGCTATCCGAAAATATTTTTCAAAACCATCCTATTCTTTTCCAAATGACCTACGTTTTTGAAAAATATTATTTTTACAAAAAGCTTCTGAAGGACTTTTCAAAAAGCCAAAATTGATTTTTCTCAAAAAATGAACTGGCAGAACCCTAGCAGAACTCGGTCCGAGTTCGCCCAGAGTTCGGCCAATTGGAACGTTAGTGAACGTTGGATTTTGAACTTGGTCATCCTTCAGTTGCGGTTTGTTACAAAGAGTTATGTCCGAATTCTGCCCGAATTCTGTCAGAGTTCTGTCTTTGGAAAAACTATAAATAGAGAAGTATTTCGATCATTTCAAATCACCAATTCACTTTCAATCTCGTCTCTTCCTGAGCATACATTCTTTCAAAGAGTTTTCAAAAAGCTTTCATTTTCAAATCCCAAGCCAGTTACAATCCTCTAGTCGATTTGCCAGTGCGGTACGGTATAAAAGTTTCAGAGTGATTGTAATCAGAGGCTTGATAGAAGATACAACTCTTCACAATTGAAGTTGGTCGAGTTCTTCGTATCAAAGCTCGCATTTGTAGAAGTTGCAAGGACTTCGTATAAAAACTTGCACGATATTCCAATAGTGGATTCAACTGGAAGCTAGAGTTCTTTCGACTGGACTAGTCCTCACAAGAGGGAAACCAGTATAAATCTCGGTGTTCGCGTTTGCCTTCTGATCACTTTTAATTTCTGTCATTTACTTTTGTGATTATTATTATATCTGTGATCTAACTGCTAACAAGATTTTTAATTAGCAATATTCCGCTGACTACTCTATTCACCCCCCCTCTAGAGTATTCTGCTTTACGATTTTGTTCCTACACTCAGCTGGTGCTCTGTTGAACCACAAAGGAGGCACTTTCCTAGCCTCTTCTTATACTCATACCACACATGTCCTGGCTTCATGTAGAAAGTACAACTGCTGACTTGCTGCTATCTAGGCACCTGCTGTATCTGCTTCTGCTGAAAAGGCGTACGACCACGACTCTGGAACTGCTGCTGCTGGAACGGCTTCTACTGATGCTGCTGCTGATAATGGGGCCTCTTGGTCGGGCCTCCACTGCCGCTGGCTCTATATAAATCATGACCTCTCTTCAGTTTTAGTTCAATGTTGTCCTCCGCTGCCATAGCTCCCGTCAAAATCTCCTCGAAAGTAGCATTTCTGTTGCTCTTGGTGAAGGACTTAACTTCCTTAATCAAGCCCTTCATGAACATACTAGCCTTTGCTGTCTCGCTAAGGCCTTCCACAAATCTACCCAGACGACAGAACTCTCCGACGTACTCCTCTACTGTCTGGTTCCCCTGGACCAGATTCTCGAACTACGTCTACAAGGTGCCAAGTGCTGTGTCGGGGAAGAACTCCTTGAAGAGCTTCTTGAAAGCCTCCCAAGTCTTCCCCTGTGTACCAACCCTGGGGTCGGTCTGGTACCATGTGCGGGCAAGGTCCTGCATCTGGTTGCCCGCTGCTTCTATCTGAAGTCTAGCCGGTATCTCTGCGAGACGAAAGATCTCCTCTATATGCTCGATCCAATCGTCGGCATATAGGATACCCTCGGTACCCTTGAAGTCTCGCGGCCGCATCTTCTGAAAGTCCTAAATGCATAGAGTCCTCGGCTGGTACGGCTGTATCTTTCCTTCCTGTGGTTGGGCAGTCACCTTCTCTACTGCCACCACGGCTAGCTGATGGGAATTGTCAATGCCGTGCCTCATATCCTCTATCTGGCGTCGCTGTTTCTCTATCATCTGCTGCATGAAGGTAAAGAAATGCCCCATATCAACTATCCCCTGAGGTGGTGGTGGTGGCATCCCCTGAACCCCTGGGGTAGTCCTTGGGACGGTGGTGGAGCACCCCCAAAAGTTGCAAACGGTCCCACCTGAGCTGGAACAAGAGGTGCTCTGGTCCCCAAGTCCTGCTGATTCGGGCAAGAAGTGGCAGACCTCTCTGTGGTATCCCTTAGACCAGAGCGCTGCGATCGTGTCTCCACCATCCTGAAGACAGATCAAAACAAAGAATCAATTACTGAGGAGGAAGCGATATAATCAAAGGAGGACGGTTCATTTCAAAAGAAGTCAATTTACAGCAAGAATTAGATAAGAGTTTTCCTAATGTTATTGAGTACCTTAACTTATATCCTATATCCTATTGCAGGCTGTAGCGATACTCTGTCACGACCCGCACCCTAGAGTAAGGGCACGAGACGTGGGTACGTCCAGCCTACGCCGCAGTATCGGTGGTAGAACGCTGTCCTAGGTCACACCATCTAACAGTTGAAGGTAATAGCAGTTATACTCCCCGATTGGGGGTGACATAACAGAAATATAACTCAACCACAGCTAAGGTAGAACAGGAAAGATAGAATGATAATGAAAGATAATATATCCAGAACAGAGAATCACAGAGATACAAAACCAGAATTCTAAGTGTCTAAAATAATACATATCTTAGAATATCTCAAAATCTAATACAGTAATCCAAAATAGTAAGACAATCCTAAACTAATGGAGTGTCGTCTACTGCTAATGGATCCTGCTGCTGGTCTAATTCCAGGCACTCATCTAGTGTGGCACCGTAGTAAGTAGGGCAGAACGCCTCAGCCTCGTCCTCTGTAATATTTCAACAGGTCCAGTCAGGACGGGAACGAGCATATATCTCTCAACAGTTCATAGCAGGTTAGGAAAATAAATCATACAATAGAGTAAAATACAGGAAGTGCTGAATGGAAGTACAAGTAAATAGGAGATATTTTGTAACTGAAAGTAAATACATGATAGTAGAGACTGTAAGTGACTACGTGATTTAGAGTACAATATGGTTATGTAAACGGCTTGGGGGCATATGAATACAAATAAGGAGCACATGAATACCTACTGGGGATTGTGTCCACATAACCAATTCTACTCACCCCGCCCCAATCAATACACAAGGATCCGTTCAAGTTATGTCATAAGCACATGAATACAACTAAGATACGTGAACTCATGTAATGAGTAGTACATGAGGCACATGATAAGCACATGAAAGTACATGAGAACATGTAAAAACATGAACTAGTACGAGTACAAGGAGTACCTGATGCACATGATAAAGTACATGAACATGAAATACCCGATGCACCCGTAGAGGGATAACATCTCAGGAAAGGATCCATATAGTACTAATCCGTGAAGATACGTGTCAGCATCATGTAGAGTAATCTAGAGCATGAATATAATCCAGACAGGTATAAAAAGATCAAAGAATGTACTCGCCTGCTAACTGAAAGTCCGAGATGAAAGTACTGTCCGAGGAGTGGTATCTGGCTCCTATTTAGAACAGTACAAGTCACAACAAGTCCAGAATAGAAATGTAATGCACTACAATGTGTTTTACATGAATCTAGGTCAATCTAGACCAAAGTCAACTCTTGGTCAACTCTGGTCAACCCTAGAAGTCAAACTAGGTCAACCCAATCTAATCTAGGTCAACTAGTCTAATTCTAGGTTCTAACAAGCCTAAAGAGTCCATCTAGACTCCAACTAGGTATACCATGCCTAACCATACCATATCACATAACCACATGATATGACTATGTCTAATAGTCTATTAAGAAAACATCTACCTTATAGTCACTATACCAATATCACCCCTATATCATATCAAATATTATCCCCTATATATATACATTACATTATGACATATGGTATCCCATACTCTATAACATGACATATCACATAGTATCATATATAAATATACATACATCTTCACACATTCCTATATATAACTAATATGTATAGGTACAATACTATGATACATTATATAGGTAACAAGTATATACAACAATGCACATATTATATATCTATAGGGATTAGAGAGGGGACACATGAGTATTAGATGTGTGAGTGTGTGTCATAGACTAGGCATGTGTGTGTGAGAGATGTCACAAGAGTGTGTGTAATGGACTAAGTGAAAACTGGAAATAACAGGGGATGCAAATCCTGAAAACAGTGAGCAATTCATTGTGCAAATATGGAAGTGTGTGTATAGGGGACAGTAAAAGAAAGGAATGTAATTCAGTTTTATAAGGCTGGAACAATTCCAGTTCCTAACTCAGGGTTATACACAAACCATGTATCAATCAGTTAACAGGAAAACAACCTATACAACCCATAATCTCAGTTATCCCATAGCTAAATCAGTTCACAAAAACAACTCCCATTCTCAGAATTTAAAATCCCAGGTTTTAGAAGAATTCAAACCCAGTTTTATACATATTGAATCTCAGGTTTTAGAAGCAACCTTGCAAATCAAATGAGGAGGAAATCTCAGTTCAAGATAAGCTAAACCAACCTCATTAAATTCTCTTTTCAAAACAACATCCTATATCAGTTTAAAGAATGACAGCATTGAATCAAATACAAGGGAAAAACTCAGGTTTTCTACATGACAGTGAACACCAATCATCAGTTATTGACAGTTCATAAATAGGGACTGACATCTCAGGTTTATAAGAAGCAATGAACATTCAATGAATCAGTGAGGGGACTCAGGTTTTCTATACACATGAACTTTTAGTTTACAATGAAACTCAGTTATATGCCAAATCCAAAAGAAGGAATCAAAGTAACAGTGTACATTTCAGTTTTTATAAAAATTCTCAGAATATGACAGTTTAGAAAAGGGAATGAAATCAGTTTTCGAATCAAAACAATACCCCAATCCCATTCTCAGTTAATCAGTGAAAAAAAAGAAATCAATTCAGTCTAAGACATATAAATCAACATTTATAACTCAGTTCAGAATACACATTCTCAGGTTAATGAAGAAAAGAATCATTCAAAAACTCTAGTTTAATAAGCCAATTCGAAAGAAACCCAATCTCATATTCAAAACCTCAAACACACTACCAAAAGCCTATATTCGAATATAAAAGCTTAGCTAATATGAAATGTAACATGTGGGGATCGAATCAGTTGAATACAATATAACAACAGGGAAATAGATGGGTTTTGGGAAACTGGAATTATCAGTGTCAGAGATGTAGCAGTAAAAACCCAAAAACCCATGATCGAAACCAATATTCTAAACAAAACCTAAACTAACATGGAAACTGAATCTAACATATAATATACATAATATTTAGGAACTATTTAACAAATAAAAACATTATATAAGCTATTTAATGTCGAATAAACAGTGAACACAAACTAGAACACTGAACTACACAGTGTATCACACGTGCAGGCACGAATCCGTGTCCGACACGACACGAGAGTTCCTGAAACCCTAGGGATCTTGTGTCAGTCATGGACACGACACACACGTCGAGTTTCGAGTGTTGAAACCCTGTGTGCACAGAGAAAATGCGCACGAGTAGCAGGGAAGAAACCTGCCAGTGTGCACGCGCGTACGACCGCGTATCCACGCGCTCGTGTCGGCTCAACCTGACACAAAAATGCTCAGTGTCCAAGAATAGCATAAGCGAGGTGAAAAAGGATTTTCCTATTCAAATACAATACACAAAATCGATCGAAATGCTCTTTGAGGCATTTCGTCGAACACTATCCTAACCACACTGGTACGTGTCCGATACGGACACAAAATGGGTCCAAATTCTAGGGTTAGCCTATCCTACTGTTAGGTTAGGGTTAGGAAATCCTAGAAATGAATTTTAACAGAATTTAAATGCAATAGAAAGGATTATACCTATAGGTGAACAATGGGTTAAAATCCCCAAATGGGAAGAGTTCCACAAGCCACCAAACTCCCTCAAATTGTGTTCTTCCTGAAAATACTCATCAACAACAGCAAGAATACTAATATTAGGTCCTATTGCAATTTGTTTGGAGGAATTTGGAGTTAAAATGGAATTTCTAAGAATTTACAAAGATGGGGACCCACCTCTTCCAAATGGCAATGATTTCCTAAAGAGGCAACCCTAATTTCAAGGTTATATAAATAGGGGGAGGGGCACACTATGGCCGGCCAGAAATTCTAGGGTTAGGGCTTGGTTCAAAGGGTGTGGGCCTATGGGCCATTAAGCCTATTAGTCATAAAATGACTTGTGATTTCACAAGCCATTCCTTAATCAATCTAGCTTCTAATTTCCCCAAATTAATTCCAATGAGCTAAACCTCACTAACTTAAGTCAACCTAGGTTTTCATATCCTAATCACTTAGTCATGACCTAGGTTAGCCACTAGGTTAGTCTGAAAGGTCAACATAAGTTATAGTCACTAAACACCAAAATCAATTATTCTAAAATCACTTAAAAATCACATTAATTATAAATAATAATAATAATTCCAAATTAAATTCTAAAATTTTGAAAATGACCAAAATACCCCCAAGCTAGAAAAGTGGTAGTGACATACACTAATTAAGTACCACTACGAAATTGTACTATTTGTGACTTGACTTGCATGGGCCGCCACTAAAAATGTGTCACGACCTGCACCCAGTGTAAGGGCATGAGAAGTGGGTATGTCCAGCCTATATCGCAGTATCGACGGTAGAACGATGTCCTAGGTCACAACATCTAGCAACAACAATATCTATACAATGATATACACTCCAATAAGAGGACAGTATAAAGGTATAACTCAATCACAACATCTAAGGTAGAATAAAGAGAATAGATGTAAAGGTAAGATAAAAGAATAATCTCCAACCATCTACAAACGAGAGTAATATCTGAATATAAAATCATCACTAATATCCAGAACTGAAAGTACATGAAATAAGAAAACTAATAGGAAACTAGTCTAGAGATCTAATCTAGAGAATAGGCAAGTCTTCAGCAATTGTAGGATCCTCCTGAGGGTCCAAGTCACCAGTGTCATCTAAGCCTATGTCATAATATGTAGGACAGAACTCCTCCTCATCACCTGTAATATTTTCAATAGTCCAATCAGGATGGGAACGAGCATAATACATCTCACACGGTTCATATCTTGACAGGAAATATAAAGCATATGATAGGTTAAGATACATGAAACGCTGTAAGAAATGAGCATGAAAAGAAAGAGAGAAAACTGATAAACAAGTCTATCTATATATGATAATAGAGAACTGTAAGTGACAATGTGATTTAGAGTACAAGATAGATATGTGAATGTCTTGATTTGCAC